>CM057224.1:19417205-20617205 GCA_029891385.1 Erythroxylum novogranatense | reverse complement strand
GTATAAATTGTACATTATTATGATATTTGATCATTTTCTTCCCATTTCTCTCCAATCATTTTGAAATCCCTTCATCTCAATTACTATTATCACAACAAAACTATATAGCTCTTGTAAAGAAGATTAGGTAAGAAGTGTTAGATCTGTTAAAGCATAAATCTATTTATAATAGGCTATATATATTCTAGTAACAAAAGAAGATTAGGTAAGAAGTGTTAGATCTGTTAAAGCATAAATCTATTTATAATAGGCTATATATATTCTAGTAACAAAAGAAGATTAGGTAAGAAGTGTTAGATCTGTTAAAGCATAAATCTATTTATAATAGGCTATATATATTCTAGTAATTTAATTAAAATAAAATTATAATTTCAATTAAATTTTAATTTAAATTATAATTAAGACTAATTAAATATTAATTATACTCAATTAAGATCCAATATTTCATATTGATTCTTATTTATTAAATATTTCATATTTAATTATAAAGTTTCTTAAATTTTACGATCAAGTTTAACTTAATTAAATATTCTCTTTAATTCATTCTTTGTATAAGACCTATTAAGTTCTCAAATATATTGACATTGATATAAATTATAACCTTCAGTTATATCTAGGATTAGAAAAATTAAATTCCTTTAATTTATTTTTAATTATCTAACTAAACAATTTATATCTATATATCAAGATTGACATCTTCCAATGTAATATGACCACCTCAATATTTAAGAATATCAAAGTAGTTTTGACTAACCTTTTTTTATGATTTTATGTATAATTCAATCATTTCATTATATAATAATCAAATTATACATAGAACATATAATTAACATCTACTTTATTTGAGTTCAATCATGTCGGTTCTCCACTATTAGTAATCGATTTAATTAATAATATTTGAAAACTATTTTTAGACTGTCATTCTATCTTGGCCAAAGATTTCTTAAATTAATAATAATCAAGAATAGTAGAACATTATCCCTAATTACTTTAGGGTGATGAATTATATATTGATCACTCAAATACATCCACATAGTTCATGTTATATTCAATGAATACTGATTGAGCTACCTTTGACTAGAATATGTCATAAGTAGTATCAAAACATAATAATCCCAATATGAAATATTTTAGTGATCTCAAGTCTAAGGATCACTTATAGAATCATTAAGAGAATTTTCATTGATATACAAGTAATATTTCAAATGAATTTCTTATATGGGGTTAATTCAGTGAACTTGCTTTTCTAACGAGCGTCTACACTTTTGTTTAGGTATTTTCATTAGTTTACGAGATTGACTACTTCTTTTATAAAGAGCAAATATAATGTGTGCTAATCTTTTTATGCTCTACTAATGTCAAGTCTTAATAGAATATGACTAAGAACATTTTAAGGATAATACATAAATGTAATATGAATCTCATATGATCTCATCATAATTTTATTTGTAATGTATATATATCCTATAGACTTTATCATATACATGTAAATATGTATAAGATAAAGAATAATTTTAAATAATTATGTCATTAAACTATAACAAACCTATTGGTTATAGGGTATAACCAATAATCTCCTACTTGTATTAAGCCAATCATTTAAGTATCGTATATCATATCTTTATATGATGTCATACTATTGTTGAGATAGTGGTTTAGTAAGAAAATTTTACTAGTTCTATATATTAAGAACTTGCTTAAATCTTACAATTTTTTCCTTAATTATCATCATAATTAAGAAAACTTAACTAACATACTTGGATATTTGATGAGATCATAGCTCCTTTTGCATGCCCAATTACTCTAATTTTCTACAGTTCATTACTTTCTGAAAAATGCAAGGAACTATACCAACTTCTTTCAAGAACTTCTTGATCCAATTAATCATTTTCACTAAATGGAAAATGCATTATGGCCAAATTAGCAATAATCCTACATTGAAATACTTCCAATCTCAAAATAATATTGTTTTAAGTAAAAGATAATTTAATAAGAATTTACTTATAAAGTTAATATCTTTACAATCTTAAACTCAAATATCAACTAATATATAAAATAATGAATATCTTTAATACTTCACAAGTATCATATATCTCAAACACTAAAAATCTTGTATATTATTTATATATTTAGTCTAAATATAGAAATCACTTCCTTATATATCTTCACATATCTAATTTCCATAATTAAGTTGTTACTTTTTCACATCTAGTAATAGTCATTCTTGGACAATTATATTTTTAACTATTAAAATACCTATTGTTCTATCTATGAGCAATATATCTCTACATACTTTTATCAAGAGGATAACTATACTTTTACTAACCTTCTTGTAAACATGATGAATCCATAATCTTCTAAAAAATAAACACTTTGAATTCAACATAAAATAAATCTTTCAACATTTTGTAGCCCGCCAATTATATAACAAATATATTAATAAAGGCTCTAGTTCCAATTAGATATATTATTATGAGATTTGAACTTTTCAAATTTTATCTCACTCTTATTATTTATCTTAAGAACGATTTTCCTATAAGTATTAATTGAAACATTACTTAATGGGTTTGTAAAATTATATTCAACCTTTTGGATATTATAATCTTTTATTATCTAATTTAGTTCTAAACTTATTGGATAACACATATTTCAACTAAGTTTCACATCCTAAAATCATCAACTTTGGCTGCTTTGAAGTCATATCATTTCATGTCTAATATGAAATCTTGTTGATTGTCTTAATTGAAACTACCGAAGGTAAGTTGTAGTACTAGGCATAAGTATAGAAGAAATAAATATTACATCTTACAATATCTCATATCGTATCTGTACACAAATCCATACTCTAATGAAATTTAATTGTGAAGGTGGTCATTAAAGAATATCACTCTTTATAGATAACCAAAATTTTTTTAGATCTTATCATATCGATCTTATCGAAATGCTTTAGCATTCTCAATGCTTAATTTTAACTTAGATTTAAAGAATTTGAACTTTGCAAAATTAAATTAATATTTTATTTAATACATATGACTATATAACATAAAGTCATTAGTAATGTAATCTAATTGATACGGTTTATAATCAAAATGATAGATCTATCCTTGTATGTAACATATAATTCTCGTTATGTGGATTTAACCAATATGACATGAAAGGATAGTCTCATTTTATCTAAGTTTGTATTATTGCGACTTATGTGAAGCATAAGTTTCCTTTGATCCAACACATACAAACTATTTGTATAAATTTAAATAAATCAACAATTTTTTCTTATCATGTGTTGAACATTTTAATAATGTTGAATCTAAATTCAATATCAAATACTTAAAAGCATGAATTAGAAATATATATGATCTCTATCATATTTCGTATAAGTAAGAAAAGTCATGTAATCAATTTTCTTCTTATGATAACTATTATCATACTATAGCCAATGCCTTCAATTAATGTTCATATTTATGCTTTTAGTAAACTAAATTGAGTGGAATAATTTGTCAAGATACCATGCCTTTCATCTCTACTTTATGCAACCTCTCAGATCTTTCTATCATAGTATCAACATACATATTATATAATGCTATTAACGTTAATGAGACATTAGTCAGCTTAAAATGTCATTAAATATTATCATCTATACGATTTCAACATATCTCTAAAACTTTGCCCCCAAATCCTTAGCAGATATTAATAGTGAAATTGCATAGTGGACATATACATTTTCTATCTAAATTTATGTGCTCTTCTTAAACATAACCTATATCTAAGAAATTTGGTTCACTAATAACTTAGTATCAATTATGGACTTAAAGTCAAAACATTTGAATCAGATTATAGAGTTAAAGTTGACTTTGATACCATTGCTAGGAAATTAGGGCAAGATCCGATTCTATGTGTAGTAGTTTTTATTTTGATTTCCTAAAGTAATGATCACTTAAATTCTATAACATAATTAGCATATAAAATGAAATAAAGTATGGATCATAATTCGTACCTCATTTCAAAGCTTGATTATTTTCTTGTCTTTCCCTTAAACTATTTCTGAATTTAGGTCATCTCAACCATAATAGCCATAGAAGGATTCGGCTCCAATGGCTTATATGGAACATGTGAGAGAACTCTACGATTATTGTAGAGTATGTTAGACAATAAGTGTTAGCTTTCGTAAAACCTAAGCTTATGTATATTAGGTTGTGGACATCTTAGTAATTTAATTGAAATAAAATTTTAACTTCAATTAAACTTTAATTAGAATTAAAATTAACTCTAATATATACCAATTATGCCCAAATAAGATCCAATATCTCATACTAATCCTTATTATTAAGTATCTCATATTTATTCATACTTGATTAAAACATCTTTTTCTCTCTTCATTCGTTCTTTGTGTGTGACCTATTAATTTTTCAAATATCTTGGCAATAGATATAAATTATAACCATAAATCATATCTATGATTAAAGATAAATTAAATAGATTAAACTCCTTTAATTTATCTTTAATTATCTAATTAAACAATTTATATCTATAAATCAAAATTGGTGTTTAGCAATGTATCATGACCACCTAAGTATTTAAGAATATCAAAATAGTTTTAGCTAACCTTTTCATACATGACTTTTATGTATAATTAATCTTTTCATCATATAATGTTTCGATTGGACATAAAGAACGTAATTAATATATATTCTAATTAAGTCTAATCTTGTTAATTCTCCACCATTTGTAATTGATTCAATTAATTACATTTGAAAATATTTTCAAAATGTCATTATACCTTGACTAAAGATTTCCTAAATCAATATTGATCGAGAATATCAGAATATACTCCTTAATTACTTTAGGGTGGTAAATCCTATATTGATCACTTACATACTTCCATATAGTTCATGTTATATCTAATGACTACTGACTGAGCTACTCTTGACTAGAATAGGTCATAAGAACTATCAAAACATACAATACCTATATGAGATACTTTAGTGATCTCTAATCTAAGGACCACTCATACAGTTATCACAATGAGAATTTTGTTGGACCAATGGTGGTTGACAAATTAAATCTTTTTATGTTTTGATAATAATAAAATGTATAGAATTGATTAAGAAATTATTTCAGGTGTTGTTAGTTTAATAAAAGACTTGTGCAAATCAAGATAGCAGATAAACCAATATGGAAATTATCTTCAACATGCAAGAGATATTCAATCTTGAAGATTATGGGAAGATTATGCTAAAACTATCCGTTGGAGTCATCACTAGTCGACTATAATGTGGCAAGTCGACTAATAAGATTCAGGTATGTCAGTGGGGCATGAAACAAGTCAACCAATTTGTTACAAGTCGACTACAAATCATTCAGAAAGATGTACTAGTCGACTAACATTACACTAGTTGACTGTTCGAAGAGCAGAGATGAAAATTGCATGGAAAAACGTTGGCACTAGTCGACTATAACACTTCGACTAGTCGACTATCAGGTGGAGCTGAACAAAATTTATCCGGATCAATCACAAATGGAAAGGAAATAATTTAGCAACGTCTATAAGCAATCAGCAACGACTAGTAGAAGATTCACAACGGCTATATTCATCCAGAAGTCTGCAAATAAATAGAGTAAGATCAAATGATCAAGAAGTGAAGTTCATAAAGCAAAAAGCATACCACTATTGTTCAAAATTTTCTTTCAATTGCTCTTAGCTTGTTCCAAATTTTGTACTGAGCATTATTACTTCTTTTATATCTTTGTTATTATTGTGAGTTGAGTGATTGGTTGAAAATCACTTGTGAGGTAGGATTTGTGCCGGAAAACAAATCGATTGTAAGGGTAGCTTGAGCTAGAAATCAAGAGGAGTTGTAAAAGTTCACACTAAACTAAAAAGTGTGCAGTAAAGTGATTTGCCAAATCCTAAGTGGGAGTTTAGGTAGAGGACGTAGATCTTAGCACCGGACCTTTATAAAAACAAACTTTACGAAAAAGGTTCAAAGATCTATTCAACCCCGATCGTTTACAATTGGTATCAGAGCAGAAGTATCCAGGGATGACACACAATAACCTAGCGGAAGAAGGTAACACGAATAATCGCCCTCCTTTGTTTAATGGTATTAACTATTCCTCTTGGAAAAATCCTATGAAATATCATATTATAAGCGAGGGAGTGGAGTATTGGAAGATCATCATCTTCGGTCCACATGTTCCATTGAAAGAAAATGGCGAGGTAAAGACGGAGCTGGAGTATGATGTCAATGATTGGAAGCAAGCCTATATCAACGCAAAGGCTATGAAATTGATATATTGTGCTCTCACTGTTGAGGAGAGAAATTGAGTGAACTCGTATACTAGTGCTAAAGAAATGTGGGAGAGACTACGCATCACTCATGAAGGAACTAATCAAGTTCGAGAGACAAAGATCAACATGCTTCTTCATGATTATGAAATGTTTGTCATGAATGAAGGTGAGTCTACTTCCACTATGCTTAATTGTTTTGCAGAAATTATCAATAGATTAGGCAACCTTGGAAAGCACATGACGGATAGCGAGAAGGTGAAAAAGATTCTTCGGTCACTACCGAAAGAATGGGACTCATAAGTCACTGCTATTATGGAGTCTAAGGATCTCAATCATTTGGAATTCAATGCCTTGGTGGGATTACTCATAAACTATGAGATCATTCTCAAATCAAGAGGAGGAAGAGGTAAGTCACAAAAGTCAATTGCTTTAAAAGCTAATGCTTCTTCTCTTGATGAAAGTGACGAAGAAATAGATCAAGAAGAAGAAGATGAAGAAATAGCAATGTATGCCAGAAACTTGAGAAAGTTCAAAGGACTACTCAAGAATAGGAAGAAAGAATTACGTGGTGGAAGAAATGAAGAAAGAAGGAAGTACACCATGGAAAAAAGGTCCAAGAGCTATGAAGAAAAGAAGAGCAATGAAGAATATTGGAAATATGGAAAAAGAGGACATCATGCTAGAGAATGCAAAAGCTCATCTTTTACTTCAAATCTCTAAAAAAATGACAAGTATGACAAAGGGAAAAAGAAAGCTAACCTTGTAGCCACTTGGAGTGATGATGAGGAAGCATATCAAAGCAATGATGAAAACAACTTAGCTCTTATGGCAAATAGCTCCTTAACAAGTGATGATGAAGATGAGGTAATAATCATTGATCAAGATCTTAGAGATTCTTTTACTGCTTTACAAATTGATTTTGAAGAAGCTATTGAAATCAACAAGAAATTGAGAAAGAAAATAAGAGAACTAGTTGCTGAAAATAGTGTTTTACATGAGACTATTGATGATTTAGATAGCCCTAAGGAAGATCATTCTGCATGCCTTGCTGAAAAAGAAAATCTTACTAGTGAACTTGATAGATTTAGAAAGGAGTTTTCATATGTAGTTAAAAAATTTTCTGGTGGAAATGAAAAGTTTGAAAAGATGTTGTCCTTACAAAGATATTCAATTTCTAAACATGGTTTATGATATGATCCTTTTGATAGAGATTGTTCCTTGATTTCTAAATTTACTGAAGATGGAAAAGTTTCTAAATGTGCTAAATGTTTGAAAGATGGTCATATAGAAATTGCATGTAAGAGTATTAGGAGATGCATTAATGTTAAGAAAATCTGGGTAGTAAAAGGTACAACACCTCCTAATATGGTTTATATGACTAACCAAAATGGACCCAAAATGACTTGGGTACCTATAAGAAGAAAGGATGTTGCTATTGCAGGTACAAGCAAGGAATGAAAAACCACCAAGCATATGGTACATTGATAGTGGATGTTCAAGGCATATGAGTGGAGACAAGAACCTATTTGCAGAAATTAGACCAAAGAATCAGGGATATGTTACATTTGGAGACAACAACAAAGGTAAAGTCATTGGTATTGGTAAAGTGGATAAGGAACCTTTGCCTGCCATTGACAATGTTTTGCTTGTTGATGGCTTGAAACATAATTCCTAAGTGTTTCCTAATTATGTGATATGAATTTTAATGTGACATTTGAATCATCTCATTTCATGGTTACGAAGGATGAAAATGTGGCTTTCATTGGTTTGAGACATGGAAATACATATATTGTTGAACTATATGATGATAGTTCTTTTAATGAAAAGTGTTTGGTGACATTAGAAGAAAATGCATTTTTATAGCATAGAAAATTAGGACATGTTCCATTGCCTTTAATTTCTAAGTTTTCTAAAAATGATATTGTGAGAGGTTTGCCTAAGTTAAAATTTGTTAAAGACCACTTGTGTGAATCTTGCTTGAAAGGCAAACATGTTAGAGAATCTTTCAAACTAAAGAAAGAAATTTGTTCTTCTAGAATTCTTGAACTTGTTCATATGGATTTAATTAAACCATCTAGGCATGCTAGTCTTAGTGGTAAATTATATGTTCTTGTTATTGTGGATGATTTTTTTAGATTTACTTGGGTGAGATTTCTTGCAAATAAAAGTGATACTTTTAACGAGTTTACTAAGTGGTGTAGGTTGGTTCAAAATGAAAAGAACTTGACAATTGTTGCGATAAGAACCGATCATGGAGGTGAGTTTGAATGTGAACCATTTGAAAGAATTTGTGACAAATATGGAATGGAACACAATTTCTCAACACCAAGAACACCACAACAAAACGGTGTAATAGAAAGGAAGAATCGCTCACTTGAAGAAATGAGTAAAACAAAGTTAAATGAATACAATCTTCCTAAATCCTTTTGGGTGGAAGCAATCAACACCACGTGCTATGTCATCAAAAGAGTGCATCTTAGAAGAGACAAAAATAAGACACCATACGAGTTATGGAAAGGTAAGAAACCCAACATTTCATATTTTCAACCATTTGGCTGCAAAGTTTTTATTCATAATAATGGAAAGAACAATTTAGGAAAATTTGATTCAAAATCTGATGTTGGTGTGTTTCTTGGTTATTCACTAACTAGTAAGGCATTTAGAGTCTATAATAAGAGAACTAAATGTGTTGAAGAAAATATTCATGTTAAATTCGATGATGTGATTTCACCCCCGAGAAAGGTTTGTTTTGATGATGATGCAGGAAATTTAGGAAATGAAGTTGAAGAAATTGAATCCAAGATTGAAGAAATAAAGTTAGATGAAGAAGATCATGTGCCCAACATTAAAGCATGGGCAAAAGCAAAGAATCATCCTATGGAGCAACTAATTGGCAGCTTGAATGATGGCTTAAGAACTAGGAGGAATGCTTATGAGCATATGAGCAACTCAGCTTTCATCTCACTAGTGGAACCCAAAAAACATAAAAGAGGCTCTTGAAGATGAGAATTGGCTACTGGCTATGCAAGAAGAACTTAATCAATTCAAGAGGAATAGTGTATGAGATTTGGTGGCTCCACCAAAGGACAAAACGATTATTGGAGTCAAGTGGGTAAATAGGATAAAGTTTGATGAGAATGGTGAAGCAATCAAAAATAAATCAAGGTTAGTAGCTCAAGGATTTTATTAAGAAGAAGGCCTTGATTATAATGAGACATATGCATCAGTGGCTCGATTGAAGGCAATCAGACTATTATGTGCCTTTGCATCGCACAAGAGGATCAAATTAAATCAAATGGACGTCAAAAGTGCATTTCTAAATGGCTACATCCAAGAGGAGGTCTATGTCAAACAACCACCGGGTTTTGAAGATCATGAACATCCGGATTATGTCTACAAGCTCAAGAAGGCACTATATGGATTAAAGCAAGCACCTAGGGCCTGGTATGAAAGGTTAAGTATTTCTCTAACTAAAAATGGTTACATTCGTGGTAAAATTGATAATACTTTGTTTATAAAACATGTTGGTCAAGATATGCTAATTTGTCAAATATATGTTAATGATATTGTTTTTGGTGCTACTAATGAATTTTTGTGCAAAGAATTTAGTGATCTCATGCAAAGTGAATTTGAAATAAGTATGATGGGAGAACTCAAGTTCTTTCTTGGGTTGCAAATCAAGCAATACAAAAATGACATCTTTATTCACCAATCTAAATATACCAAAGAGCTTCTAAAGAAGTTCAACATGGAAGGATGCAAAGTAGCAGCAACACCAATGGCAACAAATCTGGTCTTGGAAAAATCTGAACATGAAGATGATGTTGATCAAAAACTTTGTAGAGGTATGATCGGCTCTCTTTTATATTTAACCGCATCTAGAACAGATATTATATTTGCTACATGTCTTTGTGCTAGATTTCAATCTTGTCCCAAAATTTCTCATTTGAGTGCCTGCAAAAGAATTTTTAAATATTTGAGTAAAACTGTTAGTCATGATTTATGGTATCCTAGTTGTGAATCTTTTGACTTGTATGCCTATAGTGATGCTGACCATGGTAGCTGTAAGGTAGATAGAAAAAGCACTAGTGACTTATGCCATTTTTTAGGTTCATCTTTGATTTCTTGGGCTAGTAAAAAACAAGTTAGTGTAGCCATTTCTACTGCTGAATCTGAATATGTAGCAGCTAGAAGTGCATGTGCCCAAATTCTTTGGATTAAACATCAATTGCTTGATTATGGTATTGTTGTTAAAAATATTCCTATTTATTGTGATAATACCAGTGCAATTTGTTTGAGTAAAAATCCAATTTTGCATAGTAGAACAAAGCATATAGAGATTAGACATCATTTCATTCGTGATCATTGTTTGAAAGGTGACATTTGTTTGAAACATGTATCTACTAATGATCAATTAGCTGATATTTTTACAAAACCTCTTAAGGAATAATTGTTTGTGAACATTAAATTGAGACTTGGTATGTGTGACTTGAATTCTATTGGTTGATTGTATTGTTATGCACACATTAGCACATCAAAATGGTCAAGATATTAGGCAAATATGCAATTCCATCTTAGAATACATCATCATGATCTACACTTAGGCTAAAATGTGATTTCTTTGGAGTTTAGCAATATTCCAGTCGACTAATTAGAGTTTAAGTCGATTGAAGTTGAGGAATTACTCGAGTTATTCTTTTGCCTGTTGCAAATATTACAGTTGTAGTCGACTAATAGTCTTCGACTAGTCGACTAATACACATATTTTTCCCAACTAGTTGATTAATCCTTTTCGACCAGTCGACTAGTTTTATGTCAGACAACCCCCTCTCTTAATTTGATTTTTATTAGTCGACTAATATCCTACCAGTCGACTATAAGTCATCTGGGTCTTCTTTAAAAACTCACTTTTTTCCAAATCTCCGAAACACTATCTTCTTCTCCTTAAAAATCTCTTCCTTCTAGTCGACTATTATCCTCTGATTTCTTCAAATCCACCATACTCACTCTCAATCGTCTTCCAAAAACACTGAACCCACTCATTATTTCTTCAAATAATCCTTCCTCTTTTAAAATCCTTTTTAATGACATCTCAAACCCTAATCTTCGAAAATCTCTCTTTTTATCCTCAAATTCTTCAATCTTTCACGTGGCTCAATAAAAATCAAGTGGTAAAGGCAAAAAGGCAGCAACCCCTCCACGAGGTCCAAGAGTACAGGGGTCATCTTCAAGGGGTGGTGGTGAAAGAGAAAACGAAGAAGTTGAGTCACGATTCATCTCACGTGAGGCTCAAAACCTCTATTATACGGTACTCAAAACTGAGGTATTAATCTCATCCATGCAATTTGATTGGGTAGAATTGGATCATAGTGAATATACTGAACTGTTCTTTGAAATTACTAGTCTAGGCTTGCGGTATTTTCTGGGGTATACAGATAATATTTATGAGGATATGGTGAGGGAATTTTATGCCAATCTTGTGGTGTTTAGAAGCAATGTAGATACGGGAGTGCATTTGAAATCAAATATTCAAGGGACATAACTTTTTATCTGTGAAGATTATCTGTCAAGATGGTTTCAGTTGCCTAAGGGTGGAGTTAGGCCAAGTGCTTCTTTTCTAGACTTAAACATTTTGAGACATGAAGATGGAGAGACGGATGAGGAGGCTGAAGAGAATTTTGAGTATACTGAAGCAAAAGGAGATGAAATACTTGCTAGATTATGCTCAGACCATTCCTCACCTTATGAGGCAATGGATTTGCCTTTGAATTATAGACTGTTGCATTATGCCATTAATCGTGTGGTTTATCCGAAGAAAGTAAGCAATAATCACATCACATATTTGGATAAAGAGATTCTCTGACACTTGGAAGAGGGGAGGAAAATCAATTTTTTGAGTCTAATTATTCAGATGATGCGAAAAAAGGCGAATATATTAAAAGGTGAGCTTGAAGGAAAATCAGGGAAGTATAAAGGAATGTCATATGGAGCCTTTATTACTCACATTGCTAAGTTGCAAAAATGTAATATGAGTTCTTATGATCATTATCCTTATCCATCGAGTTGGCGATTTACTCCTTACAATCTCCGAAGTATGAAACTGGTCAAAATAGTAGGATGGGTATATTCGTATCATGTGGAGAAGCTAGGCTTGACTTTAGAAAGTGAACAAGTGCCTAAGAGGCAATGTTCCAAGAGGGCCGGTGATCGTCCTAGCAGCTCAAGACCAAGCACTGTACGAAGGAGTGAGGTATCTCAAGATAAACTTCGAGAGATTAGAGATCAAATGGAAGAATTCAATGATCGTCTTGATGATCAACAAAGTATGCTTATGCACTTGAAGAAAAGTGTTGATGATCAAAGAAGTTTGCTTACACGTTTGGAGAAGAGCATTAAGAAAATTTTTGATAAGCTAGGTTGTAGACATGATGATTCTTCCTCATATTGATGGTTGTTAACTTTGCCTTAGACCAACATTTCATAGTGTTTTCTTCGTATTGTTTGTGATTTTCACTTTTCTTGGATTACTACTTAAGAATATGGACATGTGCGTTTTGATGGCTTGTTCCTATATTCATGTGATTGCAATTGTCTGTTGGTTTGTCTTAATTATTTTGATTATGACAAAAAGGGGAGTACTATATGTGTTAAAATTGTTTTGGCTTATATGGATCATAACATGTTTTTAATCTATCTTGATTTGAAATTAAAATTATGCATTACACAAATTTTATGAATTTGATTTTGCAAGGTTATTGGATTCATGGATTTAATTGAGGGGGAGACAACCTAACTTAAAAGACAAGGAATAAAAACCTTGATCAATATTTCTTTGTTTTCATTTCTTAAATAATTTCTAAATGTTTTGTCATTATCAAAAAGGGGGAGATTGTTGGACCAATGGTGGTTGACAAATTAAATCCTTTTATGTTTTGATAATAATAAAATGTATAGAACTGATTAAGAAATTATTTAAGGTGTTGTTAGTTTAATAAAAGACTTGTGTAAATCAAGATAACAGATAAACTAATATGGAAATTATCTTTAACATGCAAGAGATATTCAATCTTGAAGATTATGGGAAGATTCTGCTAAAACTATCCGTTGGAGTCATCACTAGTCGACTATAATGTGGCAAGTCGACTAATAAGATTTAGTTATGTCAGTGGGGCATGAAACAAGTCGACCAATTTGTTACAAGTCGATTGCAAATCAGTCAGAAAGATGTACTAGTCGACTAACATTACACTAGTCGATTGTTCGAAGAGCGGAGATGAAAATTGCATGGAAAAACGTTGGCACTAGTCGACTATAACACCTCGACTAATCGACTATCAGGTGGAGCTGAACAAAATTTATCCGGATCAATCACAAATGGAAAGGAAATAATTTAGCAACATCTATAAGCAATCATCGACGGCTAGTAGAAGATCCACAACGACTATATTCATCCGGAAGTCTGCAAATAAATAGAGGAAGATCAAATGATCAAGAAGTGAAGTTCATAAAGTAAAAAGCATACGACTATTGTTCAAAATTTGCTCTCAATTGCTCTTAGCTTGTTCCAAATTTTGTACTGAGCATTATTACTTCTTTTATATCTTTGTTATTATTTTGAGTTGAGTGATTGGTTGAAAATCACTTATGAGGTAGGATTTGTGCCGGAAAATAAATCGATTGTAAGGGTAGCTTGAGTCGGGAATCAAGAGGAGTTCTAAAAGTTCACACTAAACTAAAAAGTGTGCAGTAAAGTGATTTACCAAATCCTAAGTGGGAGCTTAGGTAGAGGATGTGGGTCTTAGCACCGAACCTCTATAAAAACAAACTTTACGAAAAAGGTTCAAATATCTATTCAACCCCCCTTCTAGATCGTTTACAAATTTCTATAAACATAAGTATTGAATTTTGGACATGAAATGTTCGAGGGGTTTGATGTATGAATAAAACATTGGAAATGCTATTTGAATGTGAATGTGATTGACTACTTGTTTCTCAACTTAAATGTTTAATGTCAGACTAAAAGTCTTATGACAAATGTGAATGAGAAAGAATGTGAATGTGACTGAATGAGCATAATGATTGAATTTTTGAAATGCATTTCATTTCAATGCATAAAATATAAAGGCAGTTGTAACTGATGTCGCTAGTGAAAAAAAACTTAAAGCTCAGACATTCGTGAATAGAGCCTAAGGCTCAATATGTTTAAAAAGCCATGTATTGTAACATCCCGTTACCTACAGAGAGGCTAGAATAGTAAATAAGAGTGTTCATGTAAGTGATAAGTCGACTTGTACCATGTGTAAGTCGACTTACACATGTTCGGTACCGATAAGTCGACTTGTTCATTGGATAAGTCGACTTGTTCAAGGTTGGTACTGTTTATTTGTGCCCAAAGGCAATCCCTTTAGCGCGTTTTATTCAAAGTCGTATGCAGACTTTATGAATAAATAAAGAAAAGGCATTATTCATTAATTTGATATTCATAAACATTGTTTATGAATTGATTGATCTTTAATCGAATTAATGAAGTCCATGATATATGACATAGCATGAAGGAAATTATGATGTGATCATACTACCGAGATTCCTATCATGTGCAATTATGTCAAGATATCTAAATTCTCCTAGTCATAGGATTAATGAGACCGACATCATTAATCCGGATAGACTAGCACATGTCATATTCCTTGATTGGATCAAGCGGTGGATCTCGAAACCGTAAATATGAGATATTTAGAATTGACATGTGGATGCTTACTAGCGGTAGTAAGTTCATTGGATGACTGTCATGAGATCATCACATGGATATCTTATCTAAGTGTCGGTGATAATCTCATCATAGCAATGGTGCAAGTATCCTTAGACTTGAGGTACTCGAGGATATCTTGAATCTTGATCCTGCTTTGACTCCATTCCTTGTTGCCTTCGGAGGTAACTCATAGGGTGGTGCTTGGGTGCGACTTGAGGTATTCAAGATAATTGAGTAGCCAATAAAGGATTCACCACTACGGATTAGCGAAGAGATACCCATGGCCTCTTGTCGGGATCATTACTAAGGTGGCGGCATGTATGTCATGAAGAGTGTCTTCATTGACATATAGAGTAATGAGTCCCGGGCGAGAATTGATATCACTGGGCTAGACTCGGCCTAGTGAGAGTTGACACTTTGACCATACTCATAACCAAGTGGGGTATAGGATGGTGAAAGGACGAATTGCACGGTAATTGTCATGGAAGGGTTCGTGATCGGTTCGTGATGAATACATCAAACCGATTACTTTCCGATCAATTGGGGTCATGATGTGTTGCTAGATACCGCTCATGACTTGCTCGGATTAATTGTTAATCTAAGTGGCCAACATAACCGGAGCCTAAAGGGTCACACGATAAGAGTGTTTCAGAGAATCATAAAATAGTAATTGGACGAGTTCCAATTATGGAGAGCATTAGATTAAATGGATCCCAATGGGATTGGGATATGTCCCGATGAGATCGCGACATCGATATTGCTAAGAAAGGTTTAGGAGTTGTTTCAAAGATCGGGGCGATAAGAGGTAGTAGGACCACCCCAGCTTGATCGACCTCTTAGTAATTATATATATGTTAATTAATTAAGTAATTAATTAATTAATATTATATATATATTAACATGTGCGTGGAATGAAGGGAAGAAGAGATTAGCTTTGACTTTTCAAAGCTCTTTTCTTTAATTCATTAATAAATGAATGGCTTAAAGCCATCCACTTGGCTTCTTCTTATGGAACTCTTTTAAAGAGTTAAAAGATACATAAAAGGAGGCTTAGAAGGATGATGGCCGACGGTTTTCATATGGGAACAAGAGAAAATGCTTAAGTGTTAAGCAAAAGGTGAAAAGAGTTTTGATTCCTTGTTTTTCTCTTAAGCCATCATCGATTCTTCTCTTCTCCAAGCACAAGGGTTCAACGTTTTTCTGAAGCTCTCTAGGACAGAGGTAGGCTCTAGCAGGCTTTAATCTGTTCTAGCTATTCCCGGGTCAAAGGGGTTTGATCCGGTTAGATTTTCTGATCTCTGCGTGGATCACCTTTAGAGATAGTCTCTTTTGGCTATTTAGGTTGATGTCTTCATACAGATACCGGGATCCTGGGATTTGGGAAAGTCCTGGGAACAAAAATTTTTGTTTTCCGCTGCCGGTACATGTGATGTACCTCCCGGGATTTTTCTACAGTGGTATCAGAGCGTCTGGTATCCCGTATGAACCTAAAACCTAAGCGAGATCAGAATACCTAATGGAATTTTCTGTTGATGCATGCTATCTGTTCAGATTTCGAATTTATATTGTGATATGCTTTTCGAAAATTTTCTGCTCAGAATTGTTCATAACATGTTAGAGAATATGTCTATGAAATTTGAGAATTTATCGATTTGATTTGATATAGTTTTGCTAATTAATTCCCTAAGGTTTCAGATGCTGTTTTGTGAAACGATTCTGGAACAAGCATGAGTATAAAATCGAGAATAAATTCTAGAAAAATGGTTTTTCGGATTTTCCTTCACCTAAATGTCTCTAAGATGTTGGTGAATGTCTGTGAGCATGGAAATTGGTTTTCAAGGTGATTGGATATTTATTCACGAATTTATTCTATGCTGTTGGGAATTGCTGTGCTGATGAACACAGATTTTGAATCGGTTTTGTTATTTAGGTTGACTGAGTTTTTGATGGCCTAAAATCCTGAAAAAATTCATGTAGAATTTTCTGAACATGTAGTAACCTATGTAATTTTCTCAGAATTTATTGAAATTGTTTCATTGATCATTTCGAGCAATGTACAGAACTGGACAGTTTTGTGAAAATTGTTGGGACTGTTTTGCTTGGCTTGATTGAGTGTGCTTTTTCAGTTCCAATGCCTTGAACCATTTTTAATGTGATTAAAAATGTGTTATCTTGATGTAGTATGATTGCCAAACTGAATTGCTTGAAGTTGCTTTTCCAAGAATTTTTGAATGCCGAATTGGTCACATTTGTGTCTCGTTAGTATATTGCATTATCTTGTTTGTTTTGACCGTCATATTTTTTATGGCATGTGCTGAAGTAAATTTGATAATGTATGTGCTAGCTAGAGATTCTTAGGATGATAATTTGGGTGTTCCTAAATTGTTTGGAAATTAATGAGTTTTGACTCATTTCAAGCTTTTCATATAGTTTGACTATTTAAGGCATTCATGAATCAATGAAGTATTCATTAAAGCATCAATTCATAGATATTACCCTAGGTATGATGGTGTTGAGAATTGGAATTGCATGGATTGAGGAATTAACCGATTAGATATAATAGCAATCTCCCTGGATAAGTTGACTTATATGGGACATAAGTCGACTTGTTCGCTTAATAAGTCGACTTGTTTTCTGGATAAGTCGACTTGTTTTCTGTATAAGTCGACTTGTTTGAAGAATAAGTCGACTTGTTCAAGATCTCTGTATAAGTCGACTTGTAGTACCTTGTAAGTCGACTTGTTCATGGGCAGATGACATAAGTCGACTTGTTCGCTTCACAAGTCGACTTGTGTGTGGGCAGAAGCATAAGGCGACTTGCATTTGATGAAAGTCGACTTGTGGCATGCATAGGTGGGATGATGGATGATTTTAGGTATAGACTCAATGTGATTGATGAAATGCCCTAAATCATATCATATAGTCATGGTGACTATAATCCTACGGCTTGGAGAAGAAGTAGATGAGACCAAATCCCTCCTCGGTATATGAAAACTAACGCCTTCCATTAATATGGTAAGAACCAGAGTTTTTATAGGGTTGAGTTGTTGAGCTAACCTCAAGCTCGCTCTATACGAATATGTTCGAACCATGAAAATAAGATTTTCGGATTAATGGGTCGGTTTTCCTAGAAGCGTTGATTTGTTGAGCTAACCTCAAGGTCAACGTGGACAGAGGCGAAGTTGGATAGCATACATCAGATGTATGCGTATCAAAGAGTTGATACCCAATGTAAGTGCACACATCAACAAGTTGATAGCACTGATCGATAGTTGTGTCTAAGATGTAATTGGTATATCTAATACCTCCCGAGACATAAGGTGGCTTGTTGGGTAAACCCAAGGTCATTCTTAATGTCGGTTATCGATGATACAATTGGTATGACCGATACCTACCGATTGACCTAAGTTGTGGCTTGTTGGGTAAACCCAAGGTCACTCTTAGCAATGTCGGATATCGACCCACTAGGACATTATGTCACTTTGTTTCTCTGGATTCAGTAAAGAGGGTTATGGATTCTAGGAAACTAGTGGGAGCCATATGCATGTCATGCAAGTCCTTATGATCATCGCAGCAATTCTATCCTATCATTCCTTCTCTCTATCGCGCTAGGTTGATTGAAGAAGTCTTCGGTGTAATTTTCGCCTCTATTCGGACCGAATTTTCTTGATTGGTGAGGAATCGAGAATTGTTCTCGATCCGAGGAACTGGGATACGCCCTAGATGTTCCACTTCCAACAGACTCTTGTCGATGCTTCGATAAGGATCGAAAGCATATTGTAAGCATCTAAAGGACAGTGATATGGATACTTGCTTTATGCTTGCCTCGATGTCACTAGAGCTGCAGGAGCAGCACGAGTCCATGGATGCTCACTCTATAGTATTTCATCTTAGGGAGCTGTTTGATGAGTAAGCTCGATGCGAAAGGTTCGAGACCTCAAGGCTTCTCTTCACCACAAAGATGGCTCCAGGGATATCTGCTGTGCAGTATGCCCTGAAGATGAATGGCTATATTGAGAGATTGGCCGTCTTAGGATTTGTAATGGATTATGAGTTAAGTAGAGACTTAATTCTAGTTGAATTGTCGATGGTTATTCACGGTTTGTGATAAACTATCGATAAACCAAATATCCACAACAATTCTGAGTTGATCAATCTGCTTTCGTGACAGTGAAAGCGAAGCTATCGAAGGATAGCAAGCAAGTGCTAATGGTGGATGCTTCTTCTTCTAGTTCAAAGAAGAAAAGGCCAAGAAACCGAAGGAAGTGCCATCAAGGAAAACCAAAGCGCCCTAAAAGGTTTTGCTTTCATTCAGGCAAGTCTAGCCACTAAAACTAAAATAAAATCTATTCGAGTCCTTGAAGCGTAAGAAGGCATCGATGCCTCTACTCCTTCAAATATGTTTGTCATTGAGGTTAATACTATTCTGATCCAAACATATCGGTATTTGATACGGATGTGGCTCATACATATGAAATGATATGCGGGGCCTCGAGGAGCGATGAAAGCTCATTCAAGGAGAACTAGACCTTCGTGTAGGTAATGCAGCAAGAGTTGCTACATTAGCCGTAGACACTTATATCTTGTTACTCCCTAGTGGGCTTATATTCAAATTGGATGATTGACATTTTGTACCTGTTTTAAACAAAGAACATATTGTATGTTTTATGTTTAAATAGAGCTGATTTCCATTGGACTTTTAGTAGCAATGGTTGTTCTATTAGTTCAAATGGAAGGCTCTATGCTACTGGTACATTATGTAATTGAATTGACATATTAGATATGTCATATCCAGTTTTGAATGTCAATGACGCGAAAAGATATAATCGAGATAATTTAAAATCAACTTACTTATGG
The DNA here is from genome assembly GCA_029891385.1 of Erythroxylum novogranatense. Lineage (NCBI taxonomy): Eukaryota > Viridiplantae > Streptophyta > Magnoliopsida > Malpighiales > Erythroxylaceae > Erythroxylum > Erythroxylum novogranatense. The sequence continues at coordinate 20,597,310 of CM057224.1, read as the reverse complement.
CATTGTCGGCTTGGCCATATAAATGAGACACGCATCGCTAAGCTCCATAAGAGTGGATGTTTAGGGTCATTTGATTATGAATCATATGACACATGCGAATCTTGTTTATTAGGCAAGATGACTAAGTTATCCTTTAAAGGGAAGGGTAAACGAGTGAATGGAATATTAGACCTAATACATTCGGATGTATGTGGTCCGATGTCCATCCATGCGAAGTGGTTGTTTTACTTCATTACTTTTATCGGTGATTATTCACGATATAGGTATCAGATTCGATGAGATACAAATCAAGCGTTTGAAACGTTCAAACAATTGAAATGAAGTAGAAAACTAACTTGGTAAAAGTATGAATACATTACGATCGATCGTGGTGGAAAATGCTTACACCAACAGATTTTGGATTATCTCGGAGATAATGGGATTTTATCTCGGTATACTCCACCTTACACGCGCAAAGACAATGATGTGGTGAAAGGAGAAATCGAACCTTGTTAGACTTAGTGCGATTGATGATAGGTTTTACGATTTTGGGAATATCGCTCAAGACAAATTGTTTACTTGTTAAGCGAGTTCCATTAAAGCGATTGATGTTACTCCATATGGAGATATGGACTAGCGAAAGCCCTATCTTTCTCATCTGAAATTTTGGGGTTGTCACGCTTATGTGAAGCGGACACGGTGATTAACGATGCAAAATCGATAAGTGTTTGTTCGTGGAATATCAATTCTACCTTGCTTAGGAACAAAAGTTGTTTGTTTCAAGCATCTTGTTTTCTTAAAGAAAGAGTTTCTTTTACAAGAGGACGATCGGAGCAAAGTTGAACTTGAGAAGTTCAAGATGCTCGAACAAACATAAATCAAGCTGCTGAACTGGCTGTAACTCATGTACATGAGGTAACAGTTCAACCTTCTATTACACAAGAATTTCAGAGGTTAAGTAGGATACGACTTTGCTCCCGGAGATATGAATTCTCGTAAGTGAGCAGAATGACGTATTGCTCATATGAGATGATGCGCCTACTACTATGAGCGAGTTCGAAAAGTTGAGTCCGGAACATGGCTTTGTGCCATGAAATCTAAAATGGATTCCATGTATGAAAACCAAGTATGGACTTTGGTTGTTACACGAAGGATAAAACCCACAGGTGCAAAGGAGTTTTCGAAGAAAACCAACATGGATGGTAATTTGATTACCTATAAAGCAATGCTTCGGTTAAAGGATTTCGCCACGATAAAGAGTTGACTATGACAAAACCTTGACCCGTAGCAATACTTAAATCCATTAGGATACTCCTAGCCATTGCCACTCATTATGATTATGAGATATGGCAAATGGATGTGAAGATAACTTTCCGAGAGGAAATCACCCGAGGATGTGTATGACACAACACGAGGGCTTCACTTCCATCGATGGCGAAAAGGTATGCAAGCTTCAGAAATCCATGTTTGGATTGAAGCAAGCATCCAGGAGTTGGATTATCCGTTTTGATGAGTCAATCAAAGAGTTTGATTTCTCACAAAATCCGGATGATCATTGTGTGTATAAGAAGGTTAATGGGACTGCAATCGTATTCCTTGTGTTGTATGTAGATGACATACTGTTACTAGGAAACGATGTCTCTATGCTGCAATCAGTTAAAATTTGGTTGTCCAAACCCTTTTGCGATGAAAGACCTTTGTGAAGCAACTTATATCCTAGGGATATAGATTTATAGAGATAAATCAAAAGGTTGCTTGGTCTTTTACAATCATCGTATATAGATGAGATGCTAAAGAGGTTTAACATGGATCAATGCTATGTACGAGGCCCGATGTATCGTATGCTCTAAGTGTTACGAGCAGATACCAATCGGATCCTGGTGAGGGTCACTGGGTGGCTGTCAAGAATATCGTCAAGTTCTTGCGAAGCACTAAGGATGTTTTCTTGATCTATGGAGATGAAAATCTCCAAGTGAGCGGGCATTCAGATGCTAGTATTTAATCTGATAAGGATGATTCTGAATCACAATCAGGTTATATACATTCACTTTGAATAAGCGTGGCGGTCGGTTTGAAAAGTTCCAAACAAGAGAGGACTGCGATTCATCAACCGAGGCAGAGTACATTGCCGCGTGAGATCTTGTGAAGCGGTTTGGATCGAAGTTCATTATCGAACTTGATCGGTCCCTAATGTGATAGGCCCATAGGATTGTATTGTGATACAATGGGGCTAGTCTTGCAGCAAAGGAACCAAGGTCTTATCGACGATCGAACTCGTACCGCCGATTCGGAGATCACTAGTCGAGATGATATCCCGATAGAGAGAATTCCACGAGCAAAGTGTTGTTGTTAAGTTGACAAAGCCATTGTCACGGGAGAATTGTGATTCTCATGGACTCGCTTATGGTATTAGATACTAAAGGCGATTGACTTTAGGTCAAGTGGGAGATTTGTAAGTGATAAGTCGACTTGTACCATGTGTAAGTCGACTTACACATGTTCGCATCGATAAGTCGACTTGTTCATTGGATAAGTCGACTTGTTCAAATCGATCTTGTTTATTTGTGCCCTAAAGGCAATCCCTTTAGCGCGTTTTATTCAAAGTCGTGCGGACTTTATGAATAAATAAAGAAAAGGCATTATTCATTAATTTGATATTCATAAACATTGTTTATGAATTGATTGAATCTTTAATCGAATTAATGAAGTCCATGATATATGACATAGCATGAAGGAAATTATGATGTGATCATACTACTGAGATTCCTATCATGTGCAATTATGTCAAGATCTAAATTCCCCTAGTCATAGGATTAATGAGGCTGGACATCATTAATCCGGATAGACTAGCACATGTCATATTCCTTGATTGGATCAGCGGTGGATCTCGAAGCGTAAATATGAGATATTTAGAATTGACATGTGGATGCTTACTAGCGGTAGTAAGTTCATTGGATGACTGTCATGAGATCATCACATGGATATCTTATCTAAGTGTCGGTGATAATCTCATCATAGCAATGGTGCAAGTATCCTTAGACTTGAGGTACTCGAGGATATCTTGAATCTTGATCACGTGCTTTGACTCCATTCCTTGTTGCCTTCGGAGGTAACTCATAGGGTGGTGCTTGGGTGCGACTTGAGGTATTGAAGATAATTGAGTAGCCAATAAAGGATTCACCACTACGGATTAGCGGAAGAGATACCCATAGCCTCTTGTGGGATCATTACTAAAATTTGCAAGCATGTATGTCATGAAGAGTGTCTTCATTGACATATAGAGTAATGAGTCCCGGGACGAGAACCGATATCACTGGGCTAGACTCGATCTAGTGAGAGTTGACACTTTGACCATACTCATAACCAAGTGGGGTATAGGATGGTGAAAGGACGAATTGCACCAGTAATTGTACATGGAAGGGTTCGTGATCCGGTTCGTGATGAATACATCAAACCGATTACTTTCCGATCAATTGGGGTCATGATGTGTTGCTAGATACCGCTCATGACTTGCTCAGATTAATTGTTAATCTAAGTGGCCAACATAACCGGAGCCTAAAGGGTCACACGATAAGAGTGTTTGAGAGAATCGTAAAATAGTAATTGGACGAGTTCCAATTATGGAAGCATTAGATTAAATGGATCCCAATGGGATTGGGATATGTCGATGAGATCGCGACATCGATATTGCTAAGAAAGGTTTAGATTTGTTTGACATCGGGGCGATAAGCCGTAGGAATGACCCCAGATTTGATGGACCTCTTAGTAATTATATATATGTTAATTAATTAAGTAATTAATTAATTAATATTATATATATATTAACATGTGCGTGGAATGAAGGAAGAAGAGATTAGCTTTGACTTTTCAAAGCTCTTTTCTTTAATTCATTAATAAATGAATGGCTTAAAGCCATCCACTTGGCTTCTTCTTATGGAACTCTTTTAAAGAGTTAAAAGATACATAAAGGAGGCTTAGAAGGATGATGGCCGACGGTTTTCATATGGGAACAAGAGAAAATGCTTAAGTGTTAAGCAAAAGGTGAAAAGAGTTTTGATTCCTTGTTTTCTCTTAAGCCATCATCGATTCTTCTCTTCCAAGCACAAGGTTCAACGTTTTCGAAGCTCTCCAGACGGAGGTAGGCTCTAGCAGGCTTTAATCTGTTCTAGCTATTCCGGTCAAAGGGTTTGATCCGGTTAGATTTTTGATCTCTGCGTGGATCACCTTTAGAGATAGTCTCTTTGGCTATTTAGGTTGATGTCTTCATACGGATCTGGGATCACAGGATTTGGGAAAGTCACGGGAACAAAAATTTTTGTTTTCCGCTGCTGGTACATGTGATGTACCTCCCGGGATTTTCCTACAGTTCAATGAGAGCTTAGAATTTGCATTTTTATGCTCATGCATAAAATGACATACACATACACATAAATAGTGAAATTGTTGCACATTGAAATAATTGTACATGCATTCATGAATAATCCCGGGCATATTTGGATTGAGTTGTGATTTTGGAAATTTTGAGAATTTGAATTTTATTTCTATTGGAAATATTATTGATTAGTGAAATTGTGATATTTTTTAATTTTGGTGATTTTCAGAAATTATGCATTTTTATGAAAAATAGGAAAAAGGAATCAAAAGAAGATTATAGATAGTTGTATTGTAAAGATAGAATTAATGGAGATAGTTTTAAAAGAAACTTAGTTAGAGTTAGACCTTAGGAAAAGTGACAAGTGTTAAGTTGCTTTTATTATTTGTCAGAAGTAAGTTTTGATATCTGAGAGTTAAAAGACTCAACTTTTTTTCTTATCATCACCTTCTCCGAATTTCTTCCCATATATAGAATTTTTCATCAAACTCCTTAACTTTGTTTTTTATATCCCTCACCACTTCTCCCACTGCTAAGTGTTTCTTATGCTTTAAGAAAAATCAGAAGTTGGTTAGAGTTCACTGTGGGTTACGTGTTCTTACATGGAGTTTAAGGTTTTGGGATAGTTGAAGATTTTGGAATCTTTAACAAGTAAGTATTGAGAAAATCTTTTAGAGTTATGAATTTATGAAATAAATTTGATGAATTTACTGTCATCTACATGAACATGAGATTTACATGTATATATTCATAAACACTGTGTTAATGGGATGAAAATATGGATATAGTGTTATTTTAGTTTTGATGATTATTAGTGATCATACGTTGTAGAAATGAGTTTTGGAGTTTGAAATAGCAATAAAATGCTGTATAGGATAAGTGTAGAAAATTAAAGAATGAAAAATTGGTATGCTCTATTTTCTGTTTCTTCACTGTGCATGTAAATAAAAAAAATTATGTGTGTGTGTGTGTGTGTGTTTACGTGGGTAAGTGAAAGCTTTAGAGATGATCAAGAAAATGGTTTTCGAGTTGAAGAATAATTGTAAAATAATAGTCTGAGATGGGAATGAGTGTTTAAATGAAAGTTGAGAGGAAACATGGAGATTGAGAATGAAAGTTGGAAATGCAAAAAGTTGACAGAGCATGAATAGGTTGAATATGAATTTTTGGCTTTTGATGATTTTTTATTTTAAATTGTATATTTTGGAGTAGTATGAATTTATGGTGAATGAGTTGTTTGAAATGGAGTAAAAAAACTAGAAATAAAAATTTGAAGTGTTCAATTTTAGAGAATGAAGTCTAGAAATTTTCTAGGAATGAATAGTAATAGTGTTGAATTTTTGATCTGAAACTTCCGTGAATTTATTGTACCAAACTAGATAGATTTTGTCAAAATGGTCCTCATGAAAGTTGTATATCTTTCTTTTAGCTTTCCATTGATATAAAATTTGTAAATTTTAGAGTTCTGGATCAAAAGTTGTGATATCGGTGGAGAAGAAGAAGGATTCGCAGGTCCATGTATGCACGATCACTAATTCGTAGGATCACCCGAGATGTTACGATCATGCATGTGCATAATTACGACCTCTGAAGACCACCCAGAGTGTCGTGATGGTCCTAAGAGGTCGCGATTGTGCATGTACATGATCGCGACTTCCCTGTTTATCCAAAGGAGGTTATTTTCTAAACATACTTTGATCATTTTATTATAACTTCTTCATCAGATGTCCAAATGACTTGATTCTTAAACCAATAGATTCCTAACACATTTTCCTACCTGTCCACAAAAATTTGTATCATTCTGAATTGTTTTGGAAAAGATTGATTGAACAAAAGTGAGAGAATCTGTTGAAATGGTATGAACTAATGTTGTTTTACTAAACATATTTCGGTGTCTTGATTATATCTGGATCTATAGGATTCCAAATGAGATGATTATTATTAAAATAGAGAAATAGGGCTACAAATATATGGCAAAGTCTAATCTTGATTCAGTCGTTAAGATGTTCAATTTTCGGGTGGAAGTTGTACATGTGCATTAAGGAATATTTGTACAATTGTGCAAAAGTGTGATCTTTGTAAATGTGTTCACATATGATTTAGAAGAACTCATTGGACAATAGTCGGACATTGTCGGACCATCCAAACAATAGAATTTTGGATCATATTGTGAGTCAACCTGGATGATTTCCTAGGATTGATTTGTTTTGAATTGATTTGATTTGTTAAATTTTCAAAAAAAAAATATTGAACTATTTGCGAATTATTTCTGAATTCTAGACTTGAAGTCTGGGAGTTTATTGGTTGGGCATGCATTGGAAGTGTTTTGATTTGATATGAATTCCTGAATGACTTTGATTATCAACGAAAGTTGAATGCCAGACTTAGGTTCGATGAATCTAAAAACTTTGTCTGAGCATTTGTATAAGATTGTGATATATGACATATTCAGTATTTGATGCATTTCATAAAATGCATGCTCAGATAAAGGTGTTGTGACTTGAGTAGCCAGTTTGAAGCCCTTCCACGTAGTGCTTTGCTCCATGATTTCTGATTCTGCACGTAGAGCTATGCTCCGTGATTCTGTTTGACTGAGCCCTATGGGCTAGTATTTGTATAAGTTTGAGATAGGCACTCGGTCACAACAATAAGAACGAATGCGAGTCTCATGCATATAACATTCATATAAGACTAAAATCTATGAATGATTTGCAAAGGTGTATTGAGTGATCCTATGTTGTGCCATGTTGTGTGAGTTGTGATGTTTTGAATGAATATTCGTTAATATGTGATATGTGTATGTGATCCGGTGAAATCATCAATGATGATTCACTTATTGAGTTCGCAAAACTCATCAAAAATTGTAATGTGATTTTTCAAGCTTGAAGAGTACCTCGTTAGACAAACGGGAGTATACCTACGACATGCAAGTAAAAGATAGAGATTGGGATTAGTTGGTGTATGCATTAGTATTTCCTTTATTTTGTATCAAATTAAGTCTTCCATAATTATAGTAACTTGTGTATTCTAATATTTCTGTTTTGAAATAAATTTCCAAATCGGAAATGTTTATATATGGTTTTTGCAATGTAATGAAATTTTGAAAAGTATTTTGTATTTGTAACAGGTCCAAATGGCTATTGAAATTTCTGATGATTATATTACTATGATTGAAAATGTTTATGAATTAAAGTGGGCCCAATTTGGTTATTGATTTCTGTACTTTATGTTTGTGGTTAAAAAAACAAATTTGTACTGAGTGTTGAACGATTGAGTACTCTAGCATGCCATCCTCGTAGGGCACAGACTCGGATATCACCCAGGACGTCGAGTACGTGTCTTGTAGGAGTAAGGTGCTACATATGTGGTATCAAAGCCTAGAAGTACTATCTTATATGGGCATTTTGAAATATGTGTTAAGTCACATGCATTTTAGTCATGTCATAGCAGACAGTGGCAACTGATCTCCAATATGAGTCACATGCATGAGCACTCCTTAAGAGTCTGAGCTGTTAGAAGCACTGAAAAAAAATGATGATGTGACAAAATATGAGAAAATAAAGGTTTATGGACATCTTGGAAATAGTATCTGGTTCTATACGATAGATAAAGGTTCATCACAATTGTATATGTGCCCTTGAATGTGATATAGGTGTGAATAGGTATATTGTCGTGGATTGATTGAGGAAAATAGGGTTATGAGTAGAAATGAGGAGACTAAAGTATACAGGTAGAATGTAATAAAATTGTTATGATCATAAAAGGACGAATTTGGAATTGAAATGGTCATGTGAGTATCGTGATAAGAGTTTATAATTCAGTATAAGAAGATATTAGGGAAAATTTGAGATCAAAATTTCAGGATAAATATGCATCTATAAATGGATTCCGAATATATATTTGTAAGATGAATAAATGACAATAGGAAAATGAGATGGAAATAAGGAAAGAATAAAAAGGAGAATGAAATAGTCATAAATGACTTAATAAGAAATGAATGATGTATAGTAAGGAGAAAGTTAGAAATGCATATAGGAGAGGATTTTATGTATGAATGAGATAAAGAAAAAGATGACGCATCACATGAGAAGAATTGATGCACTCAATATGGTGGTTGACTCATTACGAAATGAAGCAGCCTCAGAAGAGGTAAATTCTAGAAAATTAGAGTAAAATTGGTGTTAGTATGTTTGATAATGAGAGGAGGAAAGTACAAGGTGAGATAGTGGCTCATAAAAGGTAAATGAATTTGGTGGGACAACATTGAAGTTATGAAATGTAGTGAGATAGACTTAAAAGTTAAATGTATTAACATCGATGAGAAGTGAAAAAGATGAATTGTCTCTGAGGGTATCACCTTGTCAAGGTGTGTTCATATTGAGTACAAGATGTGCTCAGATTAGGAAGAAGGATAGATTAAGTCCGATATAAATTGATCTGTACAAAATTATTATGAGTTAATGTTACTGAAAAAAGGATGTCTCAGATCTATAATGTTGGGCAACGATTCCGGAACCCAACTCTTGCGAAATCATGAAGCCTGAGCGTATTATCCTATAGGGTTATTTCCATAAACCCTTATTAGGCATCATCCCGCAAGGGTGGTGTGCCCCATGACAATCAAACATCAAAACAAACTTAGTACTCTAACTAAATTATATACGCAGAAGTCAATATGAACATACATAATCGAACTATTTCAATCTATCATTTCATTTCTAAAGCAACAGAGTTTGAAAAAGCTTTATTTACATATCAAAAGCCACACCATTGGCTTATTACAAAATACAATTAACAAATTTCTGGAAGTTCCCTTAGGCTCTTGATCACCTGATCTCATTTTCTTCACTTGAAGATATGACAGAAGTGGCTGAGCTTGAAAACTCGTGGGTAACAAGTTTATAACGAGGAATAAGTAAAATCATTGAAATGTGTCATTTGTCATAAAAAAATTTATAAAGTGCATAGTTCTCAAATTTTCAAACAAATTCACAATCTTAACTCAAACTCATAGTTTGAATATCATCACACATCACTCAATTTTGCACTATTCATGACTATGCAAAGATGCAATGCACAAACAAATGACTCGAGAGTTTTGTGGAACAAAACGGATAAACTGAAGTTTATACGGTGAACAAAACAAGTCCGATTTCTCAGGATCTCGTGACTTCAAGCAGGCAGCTGAAAGAACGCTATATGTCGACATGTACGTGACTAACGAAACGTTCCTCTCTTGCCCAAACACAAGCAAATTTATGCTCAAATCATGTCACCATACTTTCATGGTTCTTCTTCTTTTCCAAATATACAAAATGCCATGACATTTTTTTAAGGCATAACATTTCAATGCATTTCCATCTTTATTTTGAAATTCATCAACAAAATTCATAGACTGAAACATGTAGCAGTTTTGCAAATCATTCAAAAGCAATAAAAGCAACGTTTATGAAGTAATTGAAATCATTTTATTTTCTTGATTTGGAAGAAAACATTAATGGCTCATTACTCAATTATAAACATGAAACTCCCATCTTGATTTTCTTGATTATGGACTTGCTCAAACATGCTTCTTCTCTTGTTCCTCTTGCCTTTTTGAATCCTTTATACAATAACAAAACTCCCACTCAATAGGGTTTTCAATGGAAAATTCCTCAAAGCATAATCACTAAAATTGGTTCTAGAATACTTAAACCCAAGTCTTTTCTAAACTCCATGAACTAAAATCCTTCCAAAAATCTAAAAGATTTAAAATAATCTTACCTTCATTCTTCACCAAATAAAGGGATCTTTAGCTCAAAGGGAAGCTCTTCTCTTCCTCTTCCTTTTTCTTTTCTTGAACAACTCTAAAATCTCTCTTGAAGGTTAACACAATCGAAACCCTAGCTTGTTTTCTCTCCTTTCTCTCCTTCTTCTCTCTTCTCTTTGTTTCTTCTCCCCCAATTTCGTTCTTGCTTCTTCCTTAAAAGTAAGACCATAATTTCATCTTCCTTTTTTTCCCTTAATGAGTCAAAAAGTCCATTTTATCCTTCCTTATAAGCTTATGTTCTTTTAATTTTAAGTGTCTTACCAAAAATACCCTTGAATATTCTGACATAACACTTTCTTCTAGAAAATGTTTTCTGTCGTTTTAAATTTCTAAAGACATCAAAATCAATCCATTTGGTTCAGTGATTCGAAAGATACACTTAAAACATTTTTGGACTGCTCTTGTCCAAATCAACATACTATGCACAATTTCTATTAGAAATTTAAATTTATTAAAAACTGAATTTGATTCCAATTTCTTTATACCATTTGTAGCTCCATGTCTCTAGTTCACCACAAATCAGAAATTATCTCATTTGGAGCTCTATCTATCCAGAAATCATCAAAATACTGAAGTATATTCAGTGGAATAACACCAGTTCATAGTATTTAAAAACACACACAGTGTATCCCATGTTTTTCACTCAATATCTCTCACTTCATTTCATATGGCTACGATTTTTGGTGTAGATGTAGAGCAATGTATTACAAGTCCAATGGCTCAAGAATCAAGTCATTTGAGTGTCTAGAGAAGAAGTTATGGCCAAAAGAATCCAATCTGATTTTATCCTCAATCAAATTGAACCTATCATGGGACAATTAGTATAAATTTCTCTAGAGATATTAGATTTAGGTGCTCTTTAGATGGTTCGAAATAGGACTTCAAGATCTACAACATTTATGAAGACCTCAAAGACAAATTCTATCTTCTGAAGGATAAAAAATGGAACAGAAGATGTAAGGTGAATAGTAACCCAGAAGAAGTTTATGAATAGTAACATAGAAGAAGCTTGCAACTGTCATAACTTCCTTTACATATATCAAATTTAGGTGTTCTTTAGATGTTTTGAAAGAGGACTTAAAAATCTACAACTTTAATAAAGACCTAAAAGACAAATTCCATCTTATGAAGGATAAAAAATGAAACAGAAGATGTAAGGTGAACAGTAACCCAGAAGAAGTTTATGAATAGTAACACAGAAGAAGCTTGCAATTATCATAACTTCCTCTAAAGATATAGGATTTAGATTTTCTTTATATGGATTGAAATAGGACTTCAAGAGCAACAACTTTTATGAAGACCTCAAAGACAAATTCCATCTTCTAAAGGATCAAAAATAAAACAGAAGATGTAAGGTGAACAGTAACCCAGAAGAAATTTATGAATAGTAACATAGAAGAAGCTTGCAATTGTCATGAATTCCTCTACAGATATCAGATTTAGGTGTTTTTTTAGATGTTTTGAAATAGGAATTCAAGAGATACAACTTTTATGAAGACCTTAAAGACAAATTCCATCTTCTGAAGGATCAAAAATGGAACAGAAGATGTAAGGTGAACAGTAACCCAGAAGAAGTTTATGAATAGTAATACAGAAGAAGTTTTAGGCATGAATTTCGACTCCAATGTCCAAAATTCTCATACTATATACCGTTGGATATATAAAAGAAATATCTCCAACTCTCAAGAAGGCAACTTTGCTAAAATCTATCTAGATCAATCCTAAATGTTCCCTTAAAGTCCGAAGATGAATTTTACATTCATCCACCAATGTACTACACTCAATTCTCACTTCATGAAAAATTTTAAGATTCTTAAAGATAGAATTGAAATTTGATGTCTTCATAAGAAATGTATCCATATGTTCCTAGTTTAATTTAAACTAAGAATCATCTTGTTTAGATAACTAGAGAAAAAGTTGTGGCTAAAAGGTTGAAGCATACTCTATAAATATTTTCCAGATCAACCATCCATTTTGTTTCACAATCTTTCCTTAACACAAATCATACTAAGATCACCTTTTCTACTTCACTTACTCTTCATTCTCAATTTTATTTCAAATCAATATCATCTATAAAAAAATTTATAATCCATGATTAATCATGAATACCAATAACAGAATATACACCTATGTACCTATTCCTCATAACTTACTACACAAATGCAACTTAATTTTTGGCTTTCATTCTACTTTTGACTTTCACCTTAATTCTTCTCACTTCAAAACCTTTTATCCACTAGAAACACCAAAGCAAAACTTGAATCTATCCATATTTCTCATTTATTAGTTCTAGTCTTCTAAGAAAAGTTCAGGGTCCAACACATAATGTGTGATATGTGAGTATGCTAAGAAATATTAATATGATCTGACAAAGATGTATTATCGGCACATAAAACGAAAATAGTGAGTAATCTGAGATATATATTGAGGAACTAGTTAAGAAAGAAAATGATTAAATAAGTGATTGACTTGCTGAGTGATTCCATTGACTACAATCAAGTGGAAGAAGGTATTTGGGTGATGACAATTAAATGGGAGACAGATGAGCATATGAGGAGACAATATCCCCACCTGTTCGAGCAAATAGGTAAGAATTTTGAGGACAAAACTTTTTTAAGAAGGGGAGAGTTGTAACATCCCATTACTTGCAAGGAGGCTAGAATAGTAAATAAGAGTGTTCAATGAGAGCTTAGAATTTGTATTTTCATGCTAATGCATAAAATAGCATACACATACATATAAATAGTGAATTTTTCGCACATGGAAATAATTGTACATGCATTCATGAATAATTCCGGGCATATTTGGACTGAGTTGTGATTTTGAAAATTTTGAGAATTTGAATTTTTATTTATATTGGAAATATTATTGATTAGTCGAATTGTGATATTTTTTAATTTTGGTGATTTTAAGAAATTATGCATTTTTATAGAAAATAGGAAAAAGAAATCAAAAGAAGATTATAGATAGTTGTATTGTAAAGATAAAATTAATGGAGTTAGTTTCAAAAGAAACTTAGTTAGAGTTAGACCTTAGGAAAAGTGACAAGTGTTAAGTTGCTTTTATTATTTTTCAGAAGTAAGTTTTGATATCTGAGAGTTAAAAGGCTCAGTTTTTTTTCTTATCATCACCTTCTCTGAATTTCTTCCCATACACAGAGTTTTCCATCAAACTCCTTAACTTTGCCTTTTCATATCTGTCACCACTTCCCCCACTGCTAAGTGTTTCTTTTTCCTTAAGAAAAACCAGAAGTTGGTTTGAGTTCACAGTGGGTTACGTGTTCTTACATGGAGTTTAAGGCTTTAGGATAGTTGAAGATTTTGGAATCTTTAACGAGTAAGTATTGAGAAAATCTTTTAGAGTTATGGATTTATGAAATAAATTTGATGAATTTACTGTCATCTGCATGAACATAAGATTTACACGTATATATTCATAAACACTGTGTTAATGAGATGAAAATATGAATATAGTGTTATTTTAGTTTTGATGATTATTAGTGATCAGATGTTGTAGAAATGAGTTTTGGAGTTTGAAATAGCAATAAAATGGTGTATAGGATAAATGTAGAAAATTAAAGAATGAAAAAGTGGTATGCTCTGTTTTCTGTTTCTTCACTGTGCATGTAAATATATATGTGTGTGTGTTTACGTGGGTAAGTGAAAGCTTTAGAGATGATCAAGAAAATAGTTTTTGAGTTGAAGAATAATTGTAAAATGATGGTATGAGATGCAAATAAGTGTTTAAATGGAAGTTGAGAGGAAACATGGAGATTGAGAATGAAAGTTGAAAATGTAGAAAGTTGACAGAGCATGAATAAGTTAAATATGATTTTTTGGCTTTTGATGATTTTTTATTTTAACTTGTATATTTTGGAGTAGTATGAATTTATGGTGAATGAGTTGTTTGAAATGGAGTAAAAAAACTATAAATAAAATTTTGAAGTGTTCGGTTTTAGAGAATGAAGTCTGGAAATTTTCTGAGAATGAATAGTAATAGTGTTGAGTTTTTGATCTGAAACTTATGTGAATTTACTGTATCAAACTAGACATATTTTGACAAAATGTTCCCATGAAAGTTTTAGATCTTTCTTTTAGCTTTCCATTGATATAAATTTTGTAAATTTTAGAGTTCTGGATCAAAAGTTATGGAGGTTTGAAGTTGTGATGTCGGTTGAGAAGAAGAAGGAATCATAGGACTTTACAAGACCAACCAAGATGTCGTGGTCATGCACGTGCACGATCGCAATCTCTTAGGACCACCTGGAGTGTCATGATGGTCCTGAGAGGTCACGATTGTCCATGTACATGATCGCGACTTCCCTGTTTATCCAAAGGAGGTTATTTTCTGAACATACTTTGATCTTTATATTATAACTTCTTTATCCGATATCCAAATGACTTGATTCTTAAACCAATATATTCCTAACACATTTTCCTATCTCTTTACAAAAATTGGTAGCATTCTAAATTGTTTTGAAAAAGATTGATTGAACAAAATTGAGAGAATCTGTTGGAATAGTATGAACTAATGTTATTTTACTGAACATACTTCGGTGTCTTAATTATATCTGGATCTATAGGATTCCAAATGAGATGATTGTTGATTTGGAGTAAACTAGAGAAATAGGGATACAAATCATATGATAAAGTCTAATCTTGATTCAGTCTCTAAGATGTTCAATTGGAAGTTGTATATAGTAAACTGTTTTTAAATAAGAACAATCCAAAAAGTTTTAAGGTATATCTTCCAAATTTCTGAACCAAATTGAGTGATTTTAGTGTCGATAAAAACTTAAGACATTGGAAAATATCTTTATAGAAGGAAGTGTTACCTAATTTTACCATTTACTTTATTTGATTTATTATACAAAGTTGAACCGTATGTATATTAGAAGAAAATCTAAAGTGGTCAATGAAGTTGTATAATTAGTTTCACATTGCTTTTTATTGGTCCAAATTATTAGTATACATGGTTTTAATGAGGGCTTTGATATCTGAAAGATTTGTTCATAAGGATCTCGATAAAGTACCCTAGAATTGTCATTGAACATGCATTGTGCATATTGTGTAAGTACGTGTGCATTAAGGAATATTTGTACAATTGTGAAAAAGTGCGATACTTGTAAATGTGTTTTGTATGATTTAGTAGAACTCATTAGACGCCAGTCAAACATTGCCAGACCATCTAGGCAACACCATTTTGGAGCGTCAACCTAGATGATTTCCTATGATTGATTTGTTTTGAATTAATTTGATTTGTTAAATTTTCAAAAAAAAAAAGAACTGTTTGCAAATTATTTCTGAATTTTGGACGTGAAGTCCGAGGAGTTTATTAGTTGGGAATGTATTGGAAGTGTTTTAATTTGATATGAATTCCTGAATGACTTTGATTTTCAACGAAAGTTGAATGCTGGACTTAGGTCCGATGAATATGAAAACTTTGTCTGAGCATTTGTATAAGATTGTGATATATGACATATTCAGTATTTGTTGCATTTCATAAAATGCATGCTTAGATAAAGGTGTTGTGACTTGAGTAGCTAGTTTGAAGCGCTTCCACGTAGAGCTTTACTCCGTGATTTCTAATTCTGCATGTAAAGCTATGCTTCGTGATTATGTTTGACTGAGCCTTATGTGCCAGTATTTGTATAAGTTTGTGATAGACACTCGGTCAAAACAATAAGAACATTTGTGATAGACACTCGGTCACAACAATAAGAACGAATGTGAGCCTCATGCATATAGTATTCATATAAGACTGAAATCCATGAATGATTTGCAAAGCTGTATTGAGTGATCCTATGTTGTGCCATGATGTGTGAAATGTGATGTTTTGAATGAATATCCGTGCATATCTGATGTGTGTATGCGATCCAGTGAAATCATCAATGATGGTTCACTCATTAAGTTCACAAAATTCATCAAAAATTGCAATATGATTTTCAGGCTTGAAGAGTACCCCGTTAGACAAACGGTTATATACCTACGGCATGTAAGTAAAAGATAGAGGTCGGGATTAGTTGGTGTTTGCATTAATATTTCCTTTACTTTGTATCAAATTAAGTCTTTCGCAATTATAGTAACTTGTGTATTCCAATATTTCTGTTTTGAAATAAATTTCCAAATCGGAAATGTTTTATATGGTTTTTGCAATGTAATGAAATTTTGACAAGTATTTTGTATTTGTAACGGGCCCAAATGGCTATTAAAATTTCTGATGATTGTATTACTATGATTGAAAATTTTTATGAATTAAAGTGGGCCAGATTTGGTTATCGATTTTTGCACTTTATGTTTGTGATTAAAAAACAAATTTGTACTAAGTTTTGAATGATTGAATGCTCTAGCATGCTACCCTCGTGGGGCACAGACTCGGAGATCACCCAGGATGTTGGGTACGTGTCTTGTGGGAGTGGGGTGTTATATGTATTCTCATCGGATAAGAGACAGTATGAAAGAGCCCGGTATCCACAACGGATACGAGACAGTGAAAAAGACACACAGTCACAACAACGTAATAAATGAATTAAGTCTCATAAACATTGCATTCAAACATGATATGAATAAATTGAATAACTACATTGCTATGATGACTTCCCTTGTATGAATATATGATAATGAATGGTATGAACTTGTGTTTAAATTATGAGATTTGTAAACAAGTGATTCATAATATTACATGATGTGACCAAGTTAATGTGAATTACATGATAATATGAACTATTGTGCTGTATGACAAGAATGAACCATTGAGGATGGTTACTCTACTGAGTTCACAAAACTCACTAACATTGCATTGTGGCTTTTCCAATTTAGAGAAGATATCCAATTAGGCCAATTGGAGTATAGTCATTGCATTGAATATAAGCTAATGGTCGGGATCAATTTGCACCTGCATTTATTTTTAGTCATTTTATGTTAAACATTGTATTTCATAACAATTGAGCAATGTACCTGTGAATTGTACAATGTAATGACATTTATGATTGAATATGTATGATAATGAAATGGGCCTAATGTTTACTGACTACTAAATATGTGTTTATGTTGGAGAAATTTTTTTCAATAATTCGATTTGTCTGTTATAACGTTCCATCCTCATAGAGTATGTTCTTGAATATCATCAATACATTCGAAAATATGCCCTATGAGAGTGGTGTGTTACATTTTGACATCAGAGCCCAGATTTTGTATTTTATATGTACAAATTTTCAAAATATGTGTCAAGATACATGCATCTCAAATATATCATAGCATCCAGTGGCAAGTGATCCTTAGTCTGAGGTGCATTTACATAAGTCACGTGCATGTACATTTGTTAAGATTCTGAACCATTAGGAATAATGAGAAGAATGATGATTTATTAGAATGGAAGAAAATGAAAGTTTGTGGATATTCTGAAATAAGAGATGCTACACGGTTTGATTGTTAGACAAAGACTCAATGCATTTGCATTTGTGGTTTTTTATATATGTGTGTGAAAATAGTTTTGTGGATTAACTAAAGAAAAAAAAGAGATGTAAATATAAATGACAAGATTGAAAGTGAATAAGCAAGATTGGAAGAAATCAAAATGTATTATAACCTTAAGAGGTTGAACATGGATCTGATATGGTTGTTATATGGTTATTTGATTATTAAATTACGAGTTTATAATTAAATCAATGGATTAAGATCAGAAGTTCATGATAATTACGTAACTTAGAGTGCTAAATAAAAAAAAGAGCATACTTGTGGAAGGTGAAATAAATGATAGTGATATATGTGTAGAAGTCTTTAAGATTAAGTTAATCTGTTATTTATGAATGCATATACGATAATGTGATTACCCTAGCAAATGATGTTACTGAGTACATCTATATTATATACTTGGATATGGTATAGGGAGTGATTTATGATAGAGTGAATGCTCTTAAGACATGGATCCTATAGTTAAAATTCTAAGATGACTCAGAGTAGTGCAATGGAAGCATGGAATTATGTAAGTGGAGAAGTAACTTTGTATGGTCATATACTCGTTGAATGTTATCCAGAATCAATTAAGATCAAAGTATCACTAGATTAAGATAAAAAAAATTGGTGATTTCTTGAAAATAAATCTCTGGATAAGATGTAATAATCTTGATGGTACGTACTAAAGCATAAAAGTAGATGGACATGCCTATTGCTTCATTGAGTTTTTAAGATAAAGAACATCCTGGTCATATGAGATATGATAGTAATTGATTTTGTTGTAGTAATATGGTTGAAAAGCAAAGATGAAAATAGTTGGATGATAAGGATTATATGAATAGTATAGATGATTACGAAGAGAAATCTTCTTTTGATGAAGACTTTCATTGAATTGTATTAAATAGACCAAAAGTTACACAGCTAGGAATGAATGAGTATTGAACTAATCAGAAATGAATAATAGAGTCAGATGCATGTGTTTTATCTATTGTAAAGTATCCAACTATGTTATTGGATTTATGAATTTGAGATAATGTTATTGCTATTAAGTGAAGAACCTAGGTCCACACTATAATCTATGCCATTATGTTCAGAAGATACAAGCTAGATTTGATGAATGTGTTATCAACGCAAGAAGTTAAGATTGCAAATGAGTTGAATGTGTGGAAAAAGTCAGTAATAATGGTCAAACATCTGGATAAGTCAATAAGAAATCTATGGAAATCGAATGATAGGAGAAAATCATTCGAGAAATGAAATTATTTTTGAGATCGAGAAAAATATGAGACAACGTTACCCCATATGTTGAATAAGTTAGTTAAGCATTTTGAGGACAAAATGTATTAAAAAATGGGAGAATTGTAGCATCCTGTCTCTCAAATGATTGAGATATTTAAAGAATTAGACTAATGAATTATATGAGTGTCAGCATATAGAGCGAAATTGGTAAATCCGTGACATGATTTTATAATTGTGTTCAAACGCATAATATGAGCATAGGCACATTAATTGTGAGTTAGACAAAAATGGCATCCAATGAACATATTCTGGAGTATGGAATTGAAGGTAATATAAGATATGAATATGTTTTTCCAATGCCTTGTACTTTGGTTTACTAATGATAAGACTTGATAGAATAGTATTAGCAACTTGGAATTAATTTGCATAATTGGGAGATTGATAATTTAATATGTACATTTAGTCTTGGAAAATGCCAAGTAACAAGATTAATTGAGACATGGAAAATTAGGATGACTAAGCTTAAAATTGTATGGCAATTGGCATAGTTAAATTGGTGACAAATGAACTAGTAATTAATTGACAAATGGATCAATCATTATGTGATAAATGGGCTAGTAAATTGATGAGAAATGGCATTGATAAATGAAAAAATGGTTGCTTTAATTAAATGAAAAGTGACCTAGCTTTAATGGTGACATATGCCAGCATATATACTTGATACACGTTGAACATGCCTTTAGACATATGGCCATTCCTTTAAATGACACCTAACATCTTAGGTGTAATATTCAGTAAGAGCGAACTTGGTTCAACCAATTCTTGTTCTTTCTTCACACACACACCACTAAAACTCTCTTCTTTCACCTCCCTAAGTTTGCTTATGGTTATGCCTAATTATTGCATACATAATCCATGTTTTTCCTCACAAAGTTAAGTAAAAGATCAACTTGAAGTTACCTTATTGTCCTAGCTGAAATCCTTCCAAGTTCCACTTTGAATGTGTAATGCTTCTACATGTTTAGAGTACTGATTTAGAGTGACTTTTAAGCTGGGATTAGAACTAAACAAGTAAGCAAAAATTAGTGTTTATGGTATGTTATAATAGAGAATTGATTGATGAATTTAGGATGAAAATGTTGAGGTGTGCTGGAATTTGATAACTATAAAGATTTCACTGATCATGCTTCGGTATTTTGATAATATCTTAATCAGTAGATCTCCAAATAAGATGATTCTTGATTTAAATTGAACTAGATACATTTGGCAACAAGTGTTAAAGAAGAAATTGAATTTGAATTCTATCCTTAAGGCTTGAAATTTAGTTTGAAATTGAGTTTTAGCTTACGCTATAACACTACTCGTGACAGAAATCTTGTCTTGTTGTAATTGAATAAACTGTATTGATGTATACCAAGTTAGACAAAGTTGTCTTCATAAAATTTGTAGTTTATTCTCTTATCTTTCGATTGGTATAAAGTTTGTAATTTTTGGATATTAGAATTGAGAGATACGAGTTGTACAACTTAAATGCATGATTATGTCCTAGCCAAAATTTCAAATGTACTCAGTCTATAGTATTTTGAGCATAACTCATAGAATAATGAACCACATTGTATGATCTTGGTTTTATTAGAACCTTAAGGCACGGGGGAATAATTGTCTAAAAGAAAGTATTACAGAAATACATCATTTTTCTTATCATAATGATCATGTTAAGTAGACCTTAAAGTCTGTGTTGAAAAAAAAGCTAGAATAGTTAATGAGTGTATGAAATTTGACACATTTGGAGTACAATTGGTCTTTGCATCAGTTTATTATAGAAGCATAACCAGGAACTTGTCATTGAACATGCATGTTACTTGATACATTTATAAAAATTCATATTTGGTTACACGAGTAATGTGGTAACATGAAATTATATTTGATTGCATATAGAGTGCAAGTAGAGCGACCGCTTCTAGATATTGCTGGAACTTCAAGACAATAAAAAAAAGGGAGAAATAGTGAGTAATTTACGATGGTCTCTGTTGGGACCCGTTTTCGGAACCCAACTCATAACGAACGAATCGCAGCTTAACTAATATCGCTTCATTTTCATTTTTTTTTCCACTTACACAT
This sequence comes from Erythroxylum novogranatense, assembly GCA_029891385.1. Lineage (NCBI taxonomy): Eukaryota > Viridiplantae > Streptophyta > Magnoliopsida > Malpighiales > Erythroxylaceae > Erythroxylum > Erythroxylum novogranatense. Next base: position 20,576,336 of record CM057224.1, on the reverse strand, counting down.
TGTTCAAAGTAGTTTCAATTTCCAATTTGTATTTCATCAATTCCTCAATCCTTTGAATCCTTCATATTCGATCATATCGCGTTCGCATTCGAAAACATTTTATCATTCGCTACAATCATATCTCTCTTTATCCCAATTTCGCTTATTACCAAATATTTGAATTTCGTCAATCCATCTCACGCCATTCATACATAATTTCCATATCATGTCCATACACAAATCCATACACAAAAGCACTTCAATATTTCTAACCCATCACACAAATCTTGGACCTCCGTCCGAATCCCATCATACACATTTACAATCCTATATCTAAACACTTCCATAATTCTCGGTCATATCTCAAGTCATGATCATAATTCACATTCATAAATACTAACCATATTTCACTTACATAATCCCATCCCATAATCATATACAAATTTTAATGGCCTTATAAGCCATAATACAATCACAATATAAAAATCCGAATGCAAATACAAAGATACAAAATCCTCTTTTCGCTCACAGATCTTTTCTCATTACCGTGGATGGTAATGAGGGGGGTGAGCTTACGCTCAATGGGTAACAGTTTATAACAAAACAATAAGCAAAACTCTTGAATTTTTTTTTCTTTTCTGGTCTTAGAAAACATTTCTTTGAAATCCGTAAAGCACATTTTTGAAGAAGTTCTTTTCTTGCTGTAATCAAAATCACATTTTACAAATCGTATACGTCTTAGGCTTTCAGCTACAAATCCATAGGTCACAAGACATGAATGCATCAACTTGGCAATTCACGTAAGCAATGCACACACACATGGCTAGAGAGTTCCGTAAACACGCCAAATAAACCGAAGTTTATTGGAAACACAACGAGTCCATTTTCGGATCTCGTAGGCCACAAGCGGGCAGCCGGGAGAAGGCTATCACATTATTTTTGTCTACGTGCACGAGACTATCACGACGTTACTCTCTCGCCCACACAAAAGCACATATAATGCTCAAATCAATTTATCAAATGCTCTTTTCCGAATATACACATACCATGAGTCTTTGAGGCATAGACAATGTATTTTGCAATTCATCAAAATTTCATGTATCGAATCAAAAATGATTTTTCAAATCATTTATGCAATGATGCAGCAATTATAATGCAATTTAAGTCAGAAAATCTCTTTGTTTAAAGAAAGCGGTAATGGCTTATAAATTCTATTATAAATGGATACCCACCTCGAATCCATGCTAGGAACTTGTCCAAAGCTCTAATTTCTCTGAAGCTTCTTTCTTTCGCCCACTTTGAAATTTCCTAGACCGAAATCATCCAAATTCATCATCATAAATACCATAACCCTCAAAATTTACTATAGGAAACCCAATTCCAACATATTTCCAAGCTATCTAATGCATCAATTTACAAAAGCCCCAATTTCCAAAATTGGGCATAAACCCTAACTCACATTAATCCAAAATTAAACCACCATCTTAGCATAGACATCACAACTAATTTCATAATCCACAAAACCATAATATTTTCCATGATTCTACACCAAAAATTTTAAGAAAAGCTTGAAGCTTGAAAATCGGCTTTTACCTCACTCTTCACTATTTTCGGATTTTCTTAGCTCATCCTAGAGCTCTCTTCATCCTTCATCTTTTTCCCTCTTGGAGCATGTTTGAAATCCTCCTGGAAAGCTCACAAAATCGAACCCTAGCTGCTGTCCTTTCTTTTCTCCTTCCACCAAACCCACTCTTCTCTTTTCTCTCTTCTTTCTTTCTTTCTTTTGTTTCTCTTTATTCTGTTTCTCTAACTCTCCCGACCACAGCCTGCTTCTCCTCTATTTATACTACATCCACATGCCATGTCATTTAATGAATGAGGAAAGACTCTCATGCCCCTCCTTATAAGCCTACTAACTTAACTCTTTAAGTGTTCTTCCAAAATTGCCCTTAAAAGTTGATATCTTGGCTCCAAATTCCGATCAGGTAAATAAAGGAATTTTACAATAATTTCTTCTTCACAATGTTCCCCTCGATCATACGAATCCAACGCAACAAACCGCGCTTAATTCGGATCTAAAACGAAGAAGTTATGGCCAAAATACTATCGCACTGCATAAAAATCGAGACTGCACATCGCACTGAGTTTCATTCCAATATCCGACAGTCTTAGAGGCTCCATCTTGATCGGGGTTCTTCATCAAAGTTGTAGCCTTATAACTCTAGTTTAATCTCCAATTTGAATCACCTTAATCCGAGCTCTGTAGCTCCATATATCCTCAAAATACTGATCTGTATGCAGACTGTTTTCTTTCCATCCGCTTTCCTTCCATCGATTTTCCTTCCATCCGCTTTTCCTTCCATCGATTTTCCTTCCATCCGCTTTTCCTTCCATCTGCTTTTCCTTCCATCTGCTTTTCCTTCCATCTGATTTTCCTTCCATCTGCTTTTCCTTCCATCGATTTTCCTTCCATCGCTTTTCCTTCTATCTCGCTTTTCCTTCCATCGATTCATCGTTCATCGTATGATTTTCTATCGCCCGATTTATCGTTCATCGCCTAATTTTCTATCGCCTGATTTCTTGTTCATCGCCTAATTTTCTATCGCCTGATTTACTGTTCATCGCCTAATTTTCTATCGTCGACTTTTCCATCACCTGATTTTGCATCACTGATTTTGCATCGGTGATTTCCATCACTGATTTTTGCATCACTGATTTTCATCACCGATTTTCCTCCAAACTTCAAACGCTTATAACTTTTAACTTCGAACTCCAAATTGGACAAAATTGATGTCTATTTCATAGAGAAAAGACTGATCTACAATGTTCATGAAGAACTTAAATCCAAATTCAGTCTCTAAAAGGGTCAAATGTCTCAATTAATCTTTCGTCGATTTTTGCATCTTCGGTTTTCCTATCAGCTGGTTTTTCTATCACTGGTTTTCTATCCAGCACATGTCCACTTATATAGATCATATCTTTTGACTCCGATATCCAAATTGGGCAAACTTGGTATCTATCTCATAGAGAAAGAGAGATCTACAACTTTCAAGAAGGAAATTTTGTCTAAATCTATCGATATCAAGTCCATATCGTCTGCTTTTGCTTCAACTGGTTTTTCTATCAGCTGGTTTTCCATCATCTGATTTCTATCAGACATGTTTTGGCGCAAATGCCATAACTTTCTCTATAGGTGTCGAAATGACTTCATTCTTGGACGGTTAGAAAGTAGACATCTAGATCTATAACTCTCATGAAGACTACAAAGGCTGATTCTATCTCCTACATTCTGTAGCGTCCACTTTTCCTATCAGCTAGTTTTTGCTACAAGACATCGTCGGTTTTTGCTTCTGATTGCATCGTCTGGTTTTTGCATCTGATTGCATCGTCTGGTTTTTGCTACAGTGCATCGTCTGGTTTTGCTACAGTGCATCGTCTAGTTTTGCTACAGTGCATCGTCTGGTTTTGCTCTGATGCATCGTCTCGGTTTTCAATCACCTAAACAACATCAAAACTTCAATCTATCATAACTTCTAGCCCCGATATCGAAAATTCGCAAACTTTATGGCTACCGAAAGCCCTCAACAAGCACTACATGTTCATGAATATCATTTTATCAAATTTCACTTAAATCAAAAGTCAACTATTCATCCCCAAAAGTCAAACTTTCATAATTCTTCATATTTTCACACCTTCACTAATTCTTCCAATTCTCACTCTTTCAATCTTTATTTCCTACCTTTCAACTTCCATTTCAATCATCTTAATCAACTCATTCATTTTAACTTTCATTAACTCATAATATTCACTCGACATTTCATAACATATACATATCTCTTTAAAGCCTCAAAGTCATCAAGACCAATCCATTCTTTCCATCTTGATTTCACATTTTCCTCACTACCACAATACTCTTCGTCAATCTACTTCAAGCACGATTCAATCTTCACAACTTAATCTATAACATAATACATATACAAAATACTCATTCTTTCCATACTTAAATCCTCCATATACAATTCATTCAACACATTCTTATGACAAACATTAAGCCATTTCTCAAATCATCCATAAGCCACAAAATACATACTTTTAGAATAAATTTTGAAAGCAACCACATATCACACAAAGTTCATTCACAAAGTTCATATACACAACTTATGGCACATTTTCAAATCAATGCAAGGTCATACTTGAACAATCATTTGCAAAACACGATAAAAGGTTCTTACAAGCTTTTGCGGGCATTTCTAGCCCCAATAAATCAAAGTCTCATTTATTGAAATTTCAAAGAAGTTACATAAATAGTAACTATACAAATTCACTTTTTTTTTTCAATTATAAAGATGTTACCCATAATGCATGTACACTGAGAACGCTCATTTCATACATTAACCCCCAACATCATTAGCAATATTACCCAAATACCACACTAATTTCCTTGTTTAACGATTTTGACGTCCAATCAAAGTTCAGGGTCCAACAGTCTCACCTTAATATGTTTTATTTATTACTAAATTTAATTTGATATATGTTGATTGTGTTCTGAATTCCTCACAATAATTGTCCAAGGCGTTTGATGCATGAAAACATCATTAGAAGTGCTACTTATATGTGAATGAGATTGACTAATTGAATTTTATATGTGCTGATTGTGTTCTGAAGTTCGGACAATAATTGTCCGAGGCGTTTGATGCATGTAAATATCATTAAAAGTGCTACTTGTATGTGAATTTGGCAAAATAAGTGTTTCTCAATTGCTATGTGATGTATGTGTACTGAATTTCAGACATGAAATATCGGAGGAGTTTGATGTATGAATAAAACATTGGAAGTTCTATTTGAATATAAATGTGATTGACTACTTGTTTCTCAACTTAAATGTTGAATGTCGGACTAAAAGTCCGATGACAAATGTGAATGAGAAAGAATGTGAATGTGACTGAACAAGCATAATGATTGAATTTATGGAAATGCATTTCATTCCAATGCATGAAATATAAAGGCAGTTGTGACTGATGTTGTCAGTGAAAAAGAATTTAAAGCTTAGACATTCGTGATTAGAGCCTAAGGCTCAATGCGTTTAAAGAGCTCTGTATCTTCAACGGATAAGGGACAATATGAAAAAGCCCCATATCCACAACAGATACGAGACAGTGAAAAAGGCACACAATCACAACAACGTAATAAATGAATTGAGTCTCATAAACATTGCATTCAAATATGATATCAATAAATTGAATAACTACATTGCTATGATGATGGGATGTTTCCTTGGATGGGATGTTTCCTTGGATGTGGTGTTTCCTTGATTAGTTTACTTGACCAATCTCCTCTTGGTTTAGATTGGAATTAGGCACTATATCAATGACGTGAGCTTCTCTCTTTTCCCCTTCCAAAGCTTTAGCATAACCTACCAACCCTCATAGTCTCATTTTATGAACATTTAACCTATTGTGCCCCGTTGCTTTCCAACCAATGTAAAATAAGGTTTGGAATAGTAGGAGATTTGGATAGTGTTTTCACCCAGTTTATCATCTATACTAAACCTAAGTTGGGGGATTTCGTCTAGGAATTGATTAGTTACGTCAACATTAATATAGATTATAGCTAACCCTACATGTTTCTTCATCGAAGTAGCTCCATCCATATATAGGTTTGCCAATGTAGCTAGCAAGAAGGCTCAAGCCATTTGTGGAATTTAAAGAAAGTTAACCCAAATAGGAACATGTTTTTGTTGTATCTCCTCCATTTTAATGCCCATCTTCCACATTTATAAATGAATGTGATTGTCATTAATATGTCAGGGGCCTAGCTCAAGAATCTAACTTGTAACTCGTTTATTTTTTAACTCGGAGAGGAGAAGGTTGTCCTCATTTAGGAGGACATCTTGTAAACCACCAGATCTCTACTGCCTCATCATCACCCACTACCTCACTATTGTAAAAGTCAGTCGCGTCCTATGGATAATTAAAGACCAAGCATTAGCTCCATTTTTGAGTATTTCTAGGGATGAAGACACTATTAGTTAGCCATCTTGTAAAATAGGAAGGTTGAAGTGGAGCACTGAAGAGGAGCTATCTCCAGTGAATGATGGACAAAAGCTAGGAAGGGACGTGGTTTTGGAGTTATCACCTAGTTCTAATGTAAAAGTCAAATGAGAGGCAATTATGGGGAGCGGAGATTTGGAGGACGAAGGGGTTGTTGGATTTTAAGAACAAAAAACTAACAAAAATATAGTAAAATAAGAAAGAGACAATTTGTTGATCAGTTGCAATTTACATTGACATGGTCCAACAGGGAAATCTATATCGGAGCTTTATTCAAGATTAGTTATATTTGCAGCAGACGCCATTAAAAAAACAAAAGAAAAGCTAGGTTGTAAAAAGTTTCAGAAAAGTTATCATAAACGGTAACTAAAGAGAGCAGGAAGCTGGGTAAAGACATAAATGCCGTTGCCAGCGAGCAGAAAAGAGAAGCGAGTGTGGTGAATTCTAAGAGAATGTCGAGATGAACGATGAAAGGAGAAGCTAGAACAGTTGGATCCAGGTGAAGAATGAAGAAAAGAGGGAGGTTTAGGATGAAGAAGAGTCAAGGAAATCGACAAGGAACCAAGAGGGAGGGGAGGGCCGAGAAAACAACATTTTTCGGCTGAAGGGAGTTTTTGCAAGAGCGTAGGTAAAGTAAATTGCATCATGCTCGATGTATGATACCATCTCTTATGAATGCTACACTATTCCTAATACTAAATGGAGTGAAAGATTAAATAATGATTCTGAAAACAACAATCGTGTTTGTTGCCATTAAAATATTGTAGGACAATGATTATGTTGCTCCTGCGCTGCTCTTTTACATGTTAAATTTAGCACTTAGTTTTTGGAGCTTTAGTAATATTATCATTTAGATCAAGCTTTTAACAAAATTTAACTCAAAGTCACCAGCCATTAAAGATTAACTGTCGTAGAATACAATGAGAAAGAAATTTAGGAAAAGCCCATGTAAGTAATATCGATAGCTTGCTTCTCTGCAAAATCACTTGAAGAACTTCATTTGAAAGTTTGTGTTAGTATTATTATATCTTTATGTGAGTACCCTCGTTATCCACAGAAATGATGCAACAATTTTGTTAATTAAAATAATCAAAGATTTAATTACATTCTTCGTTTGGTTTTATTAGCTAAAGAGTCCTTGAAAACTATTAAGAACAAATGCTCTCAAATCCCATGTACTCCTTCCTCTCAATCTTCTTGATCATGTGTGCTACACCAACACCACCTATTAGGAAACCAACAATTCCTCCAATAATGAGGATCAACACTTGAAATTCTTGTGAATAATACAAGACTTGGAAACAAAATTGTGTGATTCCACATACCTAATGATAATATACTCACAAAGATTGTCAAGACAAGAGCAAAGATGATTATAGATGATCTTCCCAAGACACTGATCAGCTTTCTTACCACATGTTGCCCCACTAGAGCAGATATAGCAGCTACGACGAAGAAGTAAAGAGCTGCAGTAAGTTGAAAAGAACTTATTATCAGTATGGAAGGAAAATGGTTGTCTTGTTACTCTTCCATGTTTGTTTATCTAAAAGACTTACTGTACGGAATTGGGAAACGTTTCAGAAGGTAATATTCTATTCCTGACATTGAAGCAGAAAATATCATGGCAAAGGTCGCTGTGGCACTTGACACCTACAAGAGATATTCATTCACAAAATTGAACTATGTTCAAGCATCTATACAAAATAGGAAACCTTGCCTGTGGTGGGATGCCCATCTCTAAAAAGAGAGGGCCCAAAATGAAGCCTCCGCCAAGACCAAGCATGCCACCAATTATGCCAGCTAACAGAGCAAGTACAGAGTAAAGAACAAGTTGGTCTACTCGCCAATAGGTGTTTTCTTCTCCTCTGGAAGCTATCTTTCTCCGCCCATTGTTCAAACAAACTGCCTCATACAGTGTCACCCCAATAGTTGTTGGGATCTGATCCAAGAGAACATAACATAATAACAGGTTCTAGCAAATTTGATGGAAGATAGGACTTATTGTGCTAATGAAGGTACCTGCAATATGTTTAACACCCAATATGCAACCGAACAGGTTTTTGAGTAATTCTGAGCCAAAGTCATAGGTTCCCCATTATCCCTGATTCGAATATAAAAGGCCAAAAGAGAGATGTCTAGGAATTGAGAAACTAAGGGGAGGATCAAACCTTCCCAATCTGCAATACAAGAATAATCAACCAGACAGCAACTAGAAGTCCAAGTTCTTTCCAGTACACATTCTCAATGATAGAGACCTGAGACAATATTAGAACTAAAATTCTAAGAGATCAGTGATCAATGAAATGAGGACTAGTTAACTGCTTACCTCTTCCCTTTTCGATGCCCTATCTTCTGGTTGAGCTTTAATAGTGGGATCTTCAAGAGGAGGCTTGGCCTCCAGTTCTATAGTGTCATCATCTGATTACAGAGAAATTCTGTTTAGACTAATGGTATGACGAGAAGTACAACTTATATGCACTTGATTGAAAGGGAAAAAAATAACACTAACATTTAGCTTCCCTCTGTTTAATAGCCTCCTGAAAATTGATAGTAAGAAGTGAAGCAGCAAGCAGGAGAAATTTAAGTTTAAATCATAATACCATCAAATTGTGCTTAAGGAATAGAAAGACTAACAGACAACCTTCTTGGATTTGGTTTCTTTTTTCCAGGTTTCAACACCTTTTATCAATGATTTGGTTGAAGTGGCTACAAACAGCAGATAATGATAAAGAAAGTTATTCAAGAAAATGCAAGAAAAGTCATCATCTCTTTATTCAAACACGATACCTAAGAATATAACTATTATCAAAATAGTGATCATCCAGTCGGGAAAAACCACATTTAGAGCAACTCCAATACTTATTCCCAACAGCAACATTGGCTGACATAGAAGTGCAAGGTCATAGTCGATGATTGGTAACTCAAGTGTGGGATGCCTTAACTTCAAATTGTAGTAAACCGTTGAACCTGCTGCTCCTGTGACCATACCTGGAAACGTAACCTACATCAGCTTTAGGAATGGATACATAAAAACACACATGTTGTGATAGGAAAGATGACGATAGAGAGTATTAATCCTCTTAGATCTATTAAGAGGATAGTTATTAAGAAACTTGATAGTAAGATTGAATCAATCAAAATTGTAATATGATAATGATTGCATTACAGTCCTTACATTTTGATATCGCTGTGGATGATTTGGCATCAAACCCTATAATTAATGTAAGCATGGGAACAAAAATGCCGCCCCCACCAACACCTCCTACAGTTCCACATGCTGCTCCGAAGAATCCAATTATGGTGCACACCACAATTTTCCACCCAAATTCCATGCCCTGCAAAGGACAATCTTAGAATTTAGAGTCCTTTCCGTTAACATCAAGATAGTTCCCAGGAGGAAGAAGTCGGGGTAGAAAAAGATTATTCATGGTCCTAGTTAATTGGAGGTCTAAAATCTATTAGGCTCCAATCCTAAGAAGTAAAAACTCGCATCATTAATGAAACAATAAAAGTATATGATAGGAATTTATGAAGAGCCATAAATTTCCACTTCACTGTATCCAAAACCAAGGAAAAGTAGGACATGATTTACCGGCCAAACATGTTTATAACTTGATCGACCTTTCTGGTAAAAGAAACTCAGCACTCTCCTTGCTTGATGAAACTCACTCTCTTTGGTACCATTATGGATAGAGCTTTCAGGTCTTAAATTTGAGTCTGCTACGACAACTAACGAAATCCCAATAAGGGAACCACTAATAACTGCTGTTAACAGTCTCAAGCACAGCCGTTTCACTTCAGCCCGAGCCATTGTTTTCCCCACTCTAAATGTTGTTCTTCGAACATAAACTCCTGAAGGCGTACAAAGTTTTTATTCCAAGTACAAGAACAGCAAAAATATCCCTCCTAAACCAACTCTATCTCTGAAACAGAGTTGGCAACCTGCTAGAACACCCTCTTTTTGTTATAGCATCAGAGTCCGCGTTCAAGAATTGTCGTTTGTGCTCTGTGCGTGTGCATTGTATAAGAACACCCTCTTCTAGTTACAGCACCAGAGTCCACATTTAAGAATTGACATTTATGATCTATGCGTGTACGTACGTTGTCTATGAATTCCCTCTTCTACCTATAGCATAGTCCATCATTCAAGAAGTGTCATTTGTGCTCACTGCGTGTATATTGTACTATGAACATCCTTTCTTGGTCATAGCACGAGACCACATTCAAGAAGTGTCATTTGTACTCAGCGCGTGTGTAGTGGTACCGTGAAGCAGTTATATAGACGAAAGCTGACGTTCATGATAACTACTTCTCTTGTCTACGCGACATGTAGCACTGTTCTTTTATCCAGGTGAAAATTACTATATTGTAGGAGAAGGATTTCACTTATTTTGGAATGCACTTAGTTTGTCTTTATCAATGGTGACGGAAGATTTTTATAGACAAAAACAAAATGTCGAATCCACGTCATTCCATTTCAAGCATAGTTGCGGATGCTGGAGAAAAGCTGGAGAGTTCACACACGATTTCGGACACATACAGACTCTTCAAATAAGAAGGAACCGTGGAGCCGAAGAGTTCACACAGGAATTCTGACATATAGACCCTTCGAAACAAGAAGGAACCGTAAAGCTGAAGACTTCATATGCATTGTGAAAACGAGACCTGATATGCCACGTTGAAGAGTTCCCAGAAGTCTATCGACCCACTTTTAGGTTTGGCTTCTAATCTACGAGGAGAAGAGGAAGAAGGAATGGTTAGGAGGTGCTCGCTTCACGCCTAGAACAGAAATATATACGAGAATGAATATTAGACGATCACAATCAATATAATTAGTATAATTATAGTAGTTAGTTTGTTGAAAGTTTTGATAAATAAAAATTTACTAAATTTTTATTTTATATCAAGTTTTAATATATTATAATTAATTATATTTAATGTTAATATATTTAATTTTATTTATATCAAGTTTTAATATATTATAATTAATTATATTTAATGTTAATATATTCCAATTAATGATATTTAATTAATTACATTGTTTTTTTAAAAGAAAAAATTTTGTTAAATTGTTTATATTTAATTTTAATATATTCTAATCAACTATATTGTTTTTCTAAGAAAGGAAAAATAATAATAATTTGTTAAATTTTTATTTTACATCAAATTTTAATATATTCTAATTAATTATATTTATTTTAATACATTCTAATTAATTATATTATTTTATTAAAAGAAAAATAAAATGCTAAATTTTATATCAAAATTTAATATATTCTAATTAATTATATTATTTTACTAAAAAGAAAAAAAGTTAAAAGCAAAAATAATTGTCATGAGTGTGACAGTAAGTGTCACACCCATGACACTCTTGTCATAGAAGTGTCGATGTCAATCATGCCTATGAGACTCTTCTCACGAATGTAACAATGATTTGTGTCATCCGTAACACTTGAACGTTGTTTAGGAATGATTTTCATTTCTATCATATTGGGAGATACAGAGTAATCCTCAAAATTCAGATATCAAAATGTTAATATATAATGAAAATATATAACCAATAGACTGTTTTCATTCCTTATTCATTCATATCTTCCCAAACTCATTAACCAAACACTCCTGAAAAATATCAAGCACATGAAAATATAAGCTGCATTTCTTTTTCCAACTTGCAACTTACATGTTTTTCAATGAAAACATAAATGAATTATGTAAAATAGGAAAAATAATTACATTTGAATTAGGATAATTCTACAAGTTATGCAACCCATTCAAGCTTACAACTTCCTAAAACTTGTACTTCATTCACCAACTTTGGATTTATTTTGCTTGGAGACACCTTAATTAACTATGGATTGCTTTGAATTTACATCTTGAAAATCAAAAACATAAACTAACAGATGTTACAAAATTTTTTCATTGAATTGCTACTTGTTTCCTTTCTTAGCTTCACTTGATTCTTAAGAGTGTATAATTGGTGTATTTTGAGAAGAACATTAAAATTCAACACTCATCTTTAATATTCTTACCGAAAACACCAAGTTTGCTTCTCAGAAAATATAATCTAGTCCTAGCCAAGATTTTTTTTTTGTTACATCCGTCGTGTTTTATTTCGATGGACAATATTGAAGATTTGCTTCTTCTTCTCAGCTTCTCTTATGGCATGATATTTTATTTTGATATGCTTGGTCTTGTCATGTTATATTTGATTCTTCATTATGGTAATTACTATTTTATTATCTAAAAACAACGTTCTAGCGTTAGTTTTCTTTATTCCAAAGTCTTCTACTAATTTTCCATTGAAAATGTATTTATTGGTAGAACTAGTAGCACTAACATGATGTTGCAGCAACGTCTTCCTTTTTAGAATGCTAAACAAACACTTAATTTCTAAGAGAGAAAGTGTAACCATTAGTGCTTTTTGCCTCATCAAATAGCCATGCCCCTTCACTTCTAATCTCAATTATGGGCTTGCAAATTTTTTATAAATAAACCAATAATCAATTATCATATACATTGATAACCCATTTAATAATACTGAGTTAATATCCATATAAATAGCTTCTAACTATTTTGAGCAACAAAAGGCAAGAAGCACTCTAATTGTTTCATGTCCTGTCACTAGTGCAAAGGATTTTAAACAACCCTCTCCTTTAATAACAAATCTGACTTTGTATATATTGATAGATCCATCGTGATTTTGTGGTCATGTTACTTCAAATACCTTCTGACTTATTGGTCTTTCAACTAGGGACCAATTTTGGTTTTTAACTCTTTTGTTATTACCTCTAGCCATTCTTTCTTGTTAATAGCTTTGTTATAGGTAGTTAACTCAATGATAGTTGCATTTAACCTCTCATACACCTTTTTCAAAGGTCCAATGCCTCTTATAAGTACTTTAATATCATCATCATCACTCTCTTCTTTAATGTCTTCTCTAACATCAATTTGATGTATTGACTCAATCTTAAAACTTTAACACCGTCCTTTTCTAATATAGGTTTTTTTCATTTCAACATATCTCTGTTAACTAGAGTTCTTTTAGCAACAATATTGTGCACTAAGTAGATTTTGTTTGAGGTGTTGTAATCCAAGAAAACCCCTAAATCACTCTTCTTATATAGTTGAAGTCTTTTTGCTTTAAGAATGTAGCACTCCACTCCCGCGTGACCCGAACCCGACATCGACGGTGATATCCGAGTCTGTGCCCCGCGAGGGTGGCGTGCTAAAACACTCATTCAGTAGTCGGTATATTTTTTTTACATAACAATATATGCAGAAATCAATGCCCAAGTTGGGTCCTCATTCAATCATATACAAATTCATTATACACAATTTTCAATAGTCACTCGGGCCTTTTTCTCAAATACAAATATACACTTCAATACATAAATAAAGACATGCAATGCAGACACGAACTGATCCCGAGTCTTATCCTTCATTTGAATCCTGCAAATATACTCCCGTTAGCTTAACGGGGTATTCTTCTGATCTTGAAAAATAATTGTAAATTTTGGGTGAGTTTTGCGAACTCAGTGAGTGACCATCATCAATGGCTCACCCATCACATATTACATAATATATTTCATAAATCACATTTCATTACACATTTTTCCAATATCGCACATGTTCATATCATTTCACATTTAATCACTAAACCAATTTCACTTTATTTCCTATATCACAATATTTCCCATGTTCATATCATTTCATTAACAACCATATTGAATCACATAAACTTTTTCAATTATTTCACATTCAATATCATTTAATCATTTATGTCATGCATACTCAGTGTATATGAGACTCACTTTCCAATTGTTACTCTGTTGTGATCGAGTGCCTGAACTGTCTCATATAGGGCTAATTGATAACTGTTTCATGTAGGACTCATTGATAACTGTCCCATGTAGGGCTCATTTGTTGGGCCGGCCCCAGACGTCCAATCCCGAGGAGGGCCCTCGGTCGCCCGGCAAGGCGCGCCCATATACCGTCGGACCGATCCCAACATCCATATAAAGACATATTCGATTCGTATAACAATATATATATTCGATTCACACATACATAAACATATACTCATACATACCATCGCATGCATTCTCAACATGCATTTCCATATCTCAAATTCATAAAACATATGTCATTCTCATTCGAAGAAATGCAACAGTATTCTCAAATGCAGCGTAATACAAAGTAAAATGAAATTTTAAAATACAAAAGATGCTCCATGATAAAATGCTCGGAGGGCTAATCCAAATTACTAACTTAAGGCAAAGCTCTTAATTAGCTGGAAGTTTCCGATGCCTCGCCAAGTCAACTATCGTCTCGATCTGCACCTGAGGAGGGGAGAGTAATGGGGTGAGCTGCGAAGCTCAGTGGCATATACGTTTATAGCCATTGGCAACGAGCCACACAATCAAGCAATATATATATATATATAATATACATATCACTAGCAAATCATAATTCATCAATTCAATTCACATTCAATCAGTATATGTCAAGCAATTTCTATTTCTTATCGCATCAATCATTATGCAACAAATCTATCAATTCCATCATATCTTATGCTCATCAAATCAATCGTGTATGCACAAACAACTGGCTCGAGAGTTCCGTAATCCATCCGGATAACCCGAAGGTAAATCCAGTAATCCATCCGAGTCCGATTTCTCAAGGATCTCGTTGCCACAAGCGGCAGCCGGGAGAAGGCTTTCAAAAATGTCAACGTGCACGTGACTCCATCCGTAACTCTCTTGCCCAAACAAAGCACACAATCCATTCGATTCATGCTCAAAGCATATCATAATTTCCATTCTTTCCATTCTTTCCATTGCCATAAAGGCCCATTAATCCATGCATAATTATGATCAAAGCATATTCAGCATCTCTCATGCAATTCAATACAAATAATGTCATATAACGCAAGCAAGCACACATCATGCAATTGCCCATACACACAATAACGATAAACATATTACCCACCTAGTATCGTTGAGTATCAGACTCACTGTTGTCCTTCCTCTCGCGATTGGGTCAAATCAGCTTGGTTCCCTATAATAAACCAAGTTTCCACACAATTAATAACTATAGCAATTATTTAATAAAGCTCGAAAAGCAAAAAGTAAAGCGTTAAAAGTCTCCATCCGATTCCCATCGAAATTCCCGAACTTTCCAAAACAATTCTCAAATTTCCCTTCTTCATACAACTTGTAGTCCTTAATTTCTAGATCACAACGAATCCAAGATCACCTCATTCGAATATCTACACCAAAAGATATCCCTAACAATATAAACATCTCAATTTCGGAAACAAGGGGCTTCGCCGCAACGAAGGGACGCTCGTGGCGAGCGAAGCGAAGGCTCGCCGCGAACCAAACGTCGCACGTCGCGACGTCTCCCTTCACACGTCGCGACGTCTACAACATTTCACACGCCGCGACGAATAATCGTAAAATTATTTACACGTCACGACGTGGCTCCCTTCTTCGTTCGCCGCGGCGTGTTCATACGCACGTCGCGACGTCTGGGTCGAGGAACTCGACTCCGAACCCAGATTTCTGCAGAACCCAACTTCCAATCTGCTCCAAACTCAAATGCAACATATTTAAGGCATAGATCAAGACTTATACTACCATTCTAACTCATTCTAAGCTTCAGATTCATCCTAAAATCATCAATCTAAGGATTTTCTCCAATTTCCCACTCAAAACCCTAAACCGTCGATGAATCCACACGATCCTAAGGTTTAATTCAACCATAAACAAGATAGAAAGGACTAAAACTTACCGATTGAAGCTTTAAAATCGTCGAAACCACTGAAATCGCAAACTCTTCTTCTTCTTCTCTCTTCCTCTCCACCGACGGCGTTTCTCTTCTTCTCTTTTCTTCTTTCTATTCTTTCTATTCTTTTCTTATTCTCTTCTTAAACCCTAAAGGGCTTGAGCCCTTCCTAAAAAGCCAAGGCCCAACACAATTTAATCAAACTAAGGCAAAATCACAATTATCACAATTCATACTGAATAAGATCATAAGAAAAAAAAATTCGGGGTCTAACATCATTGGTCACTGTCCCATGTAGGGCTCATTGGTCACTGTCCCATGTAAGGCTCATTGATAGTTGTCCCATATAGGGCTCATTAATCGTTGAGCTTATAGCTCTGATCGGTGGCTACTCTAGTCACAACGGTCATTACCTGATCATGCATTCATATATGTAATGCATATGTCACAATGTATCATCCACAATTATCTATCCCTTTCAATCACTTCTCATATCATCGGACTTTAGTCTGACATTCCACCCTTGAAGTGGAACATTTCACAGTTTCGTTCATATCTAAATGCACATTTGTCGATCAAATAAGTATAAGATTTGCCTTTCACCAAATCAAATTATTCACTCAAATGCATATGGGATGCGTATGTGACACTTTTTCCATTTATGACGGTGTTGTGACCGAGCGCTCAAACTGTCCCAATATGGGCGTATTAATCGTTGAGCATGAAGCTCTAAAATCACTGTGGGCTCAAGGCCCAAGTACTGTGAGCTATTAGCTCTTGATGGCTGCTCCAGTCACAACTACCATTATCTAATTTTGCACTCATGCATGGAATGCATATGTCGAAAAAAATACAGTATTCTAATCACAATCAATCCAAAATAGTTCACAATCACATTTTAATCACAATCCTATTTATGCACATTTCAAACACAGAGGGTCCAAATTCACAGACCATTTGCACTTCTATGTCATAATCTCCCATTTCATTGGACCTTCTATCCGGAATCCATAATCAAATGCAATTCACTAACCCACCATTATTCACCACAGTTTTATAAAGACAAAATTCTAAGCACATAATAATTGAGGTACCGTCTAGGTCACTCACCTCATATCCATGCTTGAATCTTATCCAAAGCATCAATTTCTTTAATATTTCTTTCCTTTATCCAAGTTAAAATTTCCTAAGCCATAATTACCCAAATTCAACATCACATACTGCATAAACACTAAAATTGAGCTTAGGAAACACAACCCTATACCAATCTTAAGCCATATGAACCAAACCCCTTCAAAATTTAACAAATCAAAAATCTCAATCTTACCTTGATCTTTCACCCATCAATGAATTTCTTGGCTTGGATGGAAGCTCTCATCATCCTCCACATTTTTCTCTTCTTGAGCACCATGAAAATCCCTCTTCAAGGGCTTAGAAAAATCAATACCTAGTTTACTCTTTCTTCTTTCTTCTTCTCCCATCCAAAGGCTCTCGACTCTTCTCTTTTCTTCTATCCTTTCTTTTCTATTTTGCACAGTCCACTTGCTTTTATAGTGCCATGTTAATTAATGAATGAGGAATGACCCATATGCCCCTCCATTTAAGCTTATAAACTTAACCCTTTAAGTGATGCTCCAAAAATGCCCTTCCTTTTTGCCTTAAAACTGACATCTTGGACCCTTATTTTGATCAAGTAAATAAAACAATTTGGCAAAACTTTCTTCTAGAGAGATGTTCCTCTATGTCTTACGAATCCATCGCTTCAAGAATCAGATCAATCGGAGCTCTACTCAAAATATCTCAAAAATACTGAAGTTTGTTCAGACCCTTACAAAACCGAGACTAAACACTACACCTAACTTCCGTCCAGAAATTGAAAGTTTTAGAGGCTAAATTGTCGATTGGCTCCTTCATATAACTTGTAGATCTATGTCTCTAGTTTCATTTGAAACAATAATATAATCTATTGGAGCTCTATAGCTCAAAATATCTCTAAAATACTGAAGTGTGTTCAGACCGTTACAAAACCGAGACTGAATACTACACCTAACTTCAATCCAGAAATTGAAAGTCTTAGAGGCTAAATTGTCAATCGGCTACTTCATATAACTTGTAGATCTATTCTCTAGTTTAATTTTTAAGAAGAATCAGATCGATCCGAGCTCTATAGCTCAAGATATCTCCAAAATACCGAATGATGTTTAAATTTTTTTCCTCAGGTCAACTCACTTTACTCGGGTTGATCTTTCTCCATTTAATGTCAAAACTGATTTATTTGGTATGAAAAGATATAAAAATGTCTTAGGAATCCAACGCTTCAAAAATTGGGTCGATCGGAGTTCGGACGAAGAAGTTATGCTCAAAAGAGTGAAAGGAGGTCGGTTAGCCGAAACATCAATAGAAATGCGGCTCGGCCAATTTGCCGAGCGATGTGCGCGCAGATGCGCGCACGCGGGCTGGCGCTCAGCCTGACGAGGCTGGGCTGGTCGAGCTCTTGCACTGACGAGCTCTCGCACGGGCTGATCGGCCAGCCTGATCGACCTTTCAACTTATAACGCTTATAACTTTTGACTCCGAACTCTGAATTTTACAAGCTTGGTACCGTTGGAAAGATAAAAGACCGATCTATGATTTTCATGAAGGACTTGACAACAATTTCGTTCTCTAAAAAGGTCAAAAAGTCCCTCAAAGTGACTGATCGATCAACTTCACACTAAACAGCATCAGAACTTCTAAAACTCATAATTTTTCATCCCCTTAGCCAAAAATTTCAAATTTTATATCAATAGAAAGAGCAAAACAAATGTTAATCTTTCAGGAATAACTTAGAAGCCAATTCCATCTTTAACCAAATCAAATTTGCAAACAAAAATTCAGCCTACCCCATTTATCCTCAACAGAAATCCAATCTTTTGAAATTCATAACTCCACATCCCCTTGGCAAAAATTTCCATTCCATATAGCAATAAAAAGCTTAGACAATCTACTACAATTTTCAGGAAGGATTTCAAGGCAAATTCCAACTCTAATTAGGTCGAATCCACCCATTAATGTGGCTGCCCTGTTAATTAGTATTAAAACAACATATGACCATATCCATAGGAAAAACTTTACAATTTTATATCTAACAGTCCTTACATCCAAAATTCGCATAAAATACCTCATTAGAAAGCTATAACAATCCTCTACAACTTTCCAGAATGTCACTCAAGCCAATTTCACCCTTTACAGTCCCAAATAAATGTCAAAACATAAAGAGCACAAAATCTATACCCTTAGAGCATTTGCACACCAAAACACATTTTGGACTGAATTACCACCTGAGCATTATCAGACCATAATTTACAAGCTACACAACGAAAAATATCATACTTAGTGGCGTTAGAAAGATAACACATAAATCTTCAAATTTTAGTAATACCAATTTCACAAAATCTGTCTCCTTTATCCTAGAAAAATTCTCAAAGTTTCAGGTCGTCAATAATGGAAACAAAATCCGGATACTATTCATCCAGCACACACAACTCAACTTCCAATCCAAAATTCAAAGCTCTTCAAGCTACAATTGAGCAGAACTTCCTTCATAGAATTTTAGCCATACTTCTCAAGTTTAATTTAAAGCAAACCTCAACTTAATAACATAACCACATCAAAAGTTATAAACAAATACCTGAAACATGCACAAGTTCCATTTTTTCAGATTTCAACCACAACTCTACTCCTTTCATACAAGCATCAATACCACATCAATAACCATCTCATTTAACTAAGAATTTAACCACAAATTTATCAAGACATTTACTTGAGTAATTAATCCCAATTTGCAGCACAAACATACTACTTTCACTCTTTCAACACCTTCTACCCATAATTTTTAGCAATTCACATTCCCTATCTTAAATTCCTAGCAATAATCAATGAATGCATGTACCACTTAAAGAGCCAGTAATCATTATGTAAATGTATGTGTGCTAATAAGATGCATGAGCAAACCAATGCATTTCCTTTGTCTCTCGTTATTTCAGGACCTCACCCTTCATTTGGGGACGGGATGTTACAAAGAATGTGCAAAGTTTTAAAGGCTTTCAATCTTGAAGTAGAAGACAATTAGTTTAAAAGCATATTTAATATAAACAAACCAATTTCTTTTTTGAACTCATATATTCAATTTTTTGAATTTGTTAAGTACTTCCCACTTTTTCTTCAGAAATGAGATCCAATGAAATATGCTAAAATGTTAAAATCATTTCTAAAAATAACAAAAAAACTTATTTTCATTGAACGAAAGTTTACTTGTTGGTGCACAAACATCAAGTGGATTAATTTTAGCTTTTCTTTGATTTTCCTTGTTGCTTTGAAGGATAATTGACAAGCTTAACACACTATTTTCACCTTTTTCTATTTAGGAAGACCTTCAAACAGCTCACTTTTACTCATTTTGATTAAGAAATCACCATCAACAAGTTGTAATCTATTATTATGCCATAATATATATTCAACAGAGGTAAAGTTGACTTTGTTCAGATAACTACTATCTCTAACAACTTCAGCCTTTGGATTCTGTGTTCATCTACCACAAGCAGTTAAGAGTAATGATATGGACTTTAGGAGAATTGACAAGATGTTGCTCTGTTGCAAATGTTAAATCAAGCAATTCATGCCCATAAATCAATCAGTAATTTGCATAAAACAACTTAGTACTAGAAGGCATGTCCAATGCTTCGGTAGCCAGCTAAATGCCAACAAAGAACTGAAATCTTGTTCATTAATATATCCTCAAAATTGAAACCTTCACAAACAACACTCTTGCACTAATTCAACGTTTCACATGGTGTTTCCAATTGAGCGGTTACCTCCAAGCTTGCTTCCTCCATGTTTGATTCCCTTGTGAAGGGACAAATAGAAAGCTACACAGATATGTAGTACCATGCTCCATGCTTCTTCTCCCTTGGTCAAGCATAAATTACAAGAACCTACCAGCTATTGGCATCAAACCGTCATTTGTATATTGGAGAAGACTTAAAGTCAATATCAAATAAGCCACAGTAACATTTAGTGGTCTTCAAGATGCGTTCAAATTGAAACTCTTAAAGTAGAACACAAGTTGGAACCCAAAGACACTTAAAACGTGGGTACTTATACATTGTACCCTTTTAAAGTTTCTTAACACACTAAGAACCAACCACCAGCATCCATTACTCAATTAAGTCTGTTTAAGAAAATTATAGATATTGTAAGTGATCTAGAAGGGGGGGTTGAATAGATCTTTAAAATTTTTTGAAAATTTCTACAAGAAAATCAGAAGTTAAAACACACAAAAATAATTTTGATAAACTTAATTAAAAAGTGTAGGGAAGAAGGTCAAACACTGTTTTTATAGAGGTTCGGTGCTAAGACCTACACCCTCTACCTAAGCTCCCACTTAGGATTTTGCCAACCACTTTATTGCACACTTTGTAGTTGAGTGTGAACTTTTTACAATCCCACTTGAATTCCGACTCAAGCAACCTTTACACTCTATTTGTCTTCCGGCACAAATCCTACCTCATGTGACCTAGTCACTCAAATTGTAAGTAAAACAATACAAAGATTGAAGAACAAATGCTCAATACAATTTGTAACAAAATAAGAGCAATAGTGAGCAATTAGAAGCAGTATAAGAGTATTTGAACTTGTAGAACTTGTATCTCCTCTTCTTCCATCATCCTCTATTTATACTCGAAGAAATATAGCTGTTGGAGCTCTACTAGCCGTTGCTTAATTGGATATAGCCGTTCCTTGATAATCTCCATTCCATTTTTATCAAATTGGACCGTTGGAGCTGATTTCGTGCATCCATAATTCGACTTGTCGAATGTATAAGTCGACTTGTTTCAACCATTTACGTAAAAGTTTCATCTCCGCTCTCCAATAAGTCGACTTGTACCAGGTAAGTCGACTTGTCGTCCTCGATAGGTCGACTTGTGTTTGATAAGTCGACTTGTATTGACATTGCTTCATCTGTAAGTCGACTTGTGCTTTGTAAGTCGACTTGTATTTCCTTCAATGGTAACATCCGACCAAATCCTTTATAATCCTTAAGTTTTATGCCATTTTTCACTTGGAGGACAACTCCCATCTTGATTCTCCATTGATTAGACACTTGCTCATCTTGATTTGCACAATCCTTTCATTGAATAATACCTGAAATAATTTCTTAACTATTTCTAGATATTTTATTCTTATCAAAACATAAAGGGATTTAATTTGTCAACCACCATTGGTCCAACAATCTCCCCCTTTTTCATAATGACAAAATATGTAGAAATTGACAAGAAATTTGAAGGACATAAAATTTGATCAAGGTTTCCCTTGTCTTGATGGTTAGGTTGTCTACCCCTTAATTTATAAAGCAAAAATTTAAAATGCAAATCAATGAAATTTTCATTTTCACTTTTCACTCCCCTTAAATCAAATATCAATTTCAATCTTACTCCCCTTTTTTGTCATAATCAAAAAATTAGAGAAAATGAAGAGTAATGAAATTTAGAACCAAACATAACATCAAACACAAATGATAGTAATAGTCATTACAAGAAAATGTCAAACAAACACAAACACAACATAAAACAAAACAGAAGTCGAAATGTTGGTCAAGGCATAATGCAATACACATCATGACGAAGAATCATCGTGCCTACATCCTAGCTTATCAAAAATCTTCTTGATGTTCTTTTCTAAGCGGGTAAGCATGCTGCGTTGTTCATCAACTTTCCTTTCCAATCTTATAAGCACATCTTGTTGATCATCATGTCGTTCATTTATCTCATCCAACTGATCTCGAATTTCCGAATATCAACGAGAAACCTCACTTCTTCGACATTACTTGGTCGTGAGCTACTTGGACGTTCATTGTCTTAGATCGTTTCGTTGAAGGTACCTGCTCACCTACCAAAGTCAACCCAAGCTTCTCAACATGATAGGAGTAAACCTAACCTTTCTCAACTGTTCTAACAAGCTTCATGCTCCTTAAATTGTAAGGTGTGAACCTCCAACTCTGAGGATAGGGAAAACTAACATAGGAATCCATATTTCATTTTTTAACCTGAGAGATATGGGTAATCGGTCATGCATCGACATTCCTTTATGCGGACTAGTTTCCTTCAAGCGTCCACGTAATAAGCTCCTTTTCCTCATCATCTCGAATAATTAAGCTCGGATAGTTTATTTTCCGTCCTTCCTTCATATGCCATAGAATCTCCTTATCTAAAGAAGTAATTTGATTATTACTGGCTTTCTTTGGGTACACAACCCTGTTTATCGCATAATGTAGTAGCCGATAATTCAACGGTAAATCCATCGCCTCAAATGGAGGGGAATGATCGAAACATAATCGAACTAACAAATCAGCCCCTTTTTCCTCAGTATAGTCGAAATTCTCTTCGGCTTCTTCATCAGTGTCACCCTCAGCATTTCTCAAAATCTCAAAATCAGTAAGAGAAGCTCTAGGCCTAACTCCTCCTCTAGGCAAATTAAACAAGGTACACAAATCTGATTCACAAAGATACATTGCTTTCCCGTTAATTTTAGAGGACAAGGTAACTCCATCCTCAACATTACTTCCAATAACAACCAGATTCGCATAAAATTCCTTTACTGTTTCTTCATAGATATCATCATGAAAACCCAAAAAGTCTCTTAACCCAAGGTTAACAATTTCAGAAAACACATCCGAGAACTCACTACTATCTAGCTCAGTCCAATCAAATCTCATGGAGGGAATCAATACTTCATCTTTAAGTACCTTATAACACAATGTTTGAGCATCCCTCGAAGCAAATCTGGGTTCAATCGCGTCATCCTCCCTTGTCGCATCTCCCCTTGATGAGGACCCCCGAACCCGTGGTCTTTGAGGAACGTGGGGACCTTGAGATTGAGCCGTTCTTTTCCTTTCTGAGAAGATTTTCGAGGAGCCATTGATTTGTAGAGAGAGAAAGGAAAAACACAAGTTAGGGTTTCGAAAGAGGGTTTTTAAAAAGGAGAGGTGATTTGGAGATAAAATGGGGTGATTTAGAGTTGATGAAGGTCGAAAATCATGGGTAAGTAAGATTTGAGGAATTTGTGGAAGATAAGTCGAGTTTTGGGAGAGAACTTTCGGGTTTTGGAGAGAAGAGGTATCACGGAGAAGAAAGGAAGAACTTGTTTTAAAGCCTCCGTCCAACCATAAGTCGACTTGTTCCCTGAATAAGTCGACTTATCGACCTTCATAAGTCGACTTGTCGATCTGTATAAGTCGACTTATCCTTAAATATCTGCATCCCAGAATACTAATTTTCTCATAAGTCGACTTGTCGATCTGTATAAGTCGACTTATCCTTAAATATCTGCATCCCAGAATACTAATTTTCTCATAAGTCGACTTGCTAATGGCCAAGTCATAAAAGGTGTGTCCAAAACTCCAAATAAGTCACTTATTCAGCCCAAGTAACCAACACGATGAATGTATCTTCGGATGTGATTGCACTTTTGCCTCAAATTTTGACCATTTAATGTAGCAAAATCAAATTCAACCAAAAGAATTCAAATCACACATGCCTAACCTTAATTTAATATTTACAAACACATCTTCCTTAAGAGGTTTAGTAAAAATGTCAGCCAATTGATCACTAGACGAAACATGTTTCAAAACAATGTCACCTTTCAAACAATGATCACGAATAAAATGATGTCTAATTTCAATGTGCTTTGTTCTACTATGCAATATATGATTTTTACTCAAACAAATAGCACTGGTATTATCACAATAGATAGGAATGTTTTTAACAACAATACCATAATCAAGCAATTGATGTTTAATCCAAAGAACTTGGGCACAAGCACTCCCAACTGCTACATATTCAGATTCAGCAGTGGAAATTGCTACACTAACTTGCTTTTTACTAGCCCAAGATATCAAAGATGATCCTAAGAAATGACATAATCCACTAGTACTTTTTCTATCAATTCTACAGCCACCATGATCAACATCACTATAAGCATACAAATCAAATGAATCATAACTAGGATACCACAAACCATAATTAATAGTTCTACTCAAATATCTAAAAATTCTTTTACAAGCACTCAAGTGAGAAATCTTAGGACAAGATTAAAATCTAGCACAAAGACATGTGGCAAACATTATGTCAGGTATAGAAGCAGTTAAATACAAGAGAGAAAAGTTCATACCTCTATAGAGTTTTTGATCAACATCTTCTTCATGTTCATTTTTCTCCAAGACCACATTTGTTGCCATTGGTGTTGTTGCCACTTTGCATCCTTCCATTTTAAACTTCTTAAGAAGTTCCTTTGTATACTTCGATTGATGGATGAATATTCCATTTTTGTGTTGCTTGATTTGCAATCTAAGAAAGAACTTGAGTTCTCCCATCATGCTCATTTCAAACTCACCTTGCATTAAATCGCTAAATTCTTTACACAAAAATTCATTAGTGGCGCCAAATACAATGTCATCAACATAAATTTGACAAATAAGCATATCATGATCAACATGTTTAATAAAAAAAGTATTATCTATCTTACCACGAACATATCCATGTTGAGTTAGAAAAGTACTTAACCTCTCATACCATGCTCTAGGTGCTTGCTTCAGTCCATAAAGTGCCTTCTTGAGTTTGTAGACGTAATTCGGATGCTCATGATCTTCAAATCCTGACGGTTGTTTGACATAGACTTCCTCTTGAATATACCCATTGAGAAATGCGCTCTTGACGTCCATTTGATTTAATTTGATCCTTTTATGAGACGCAAATGCATATAGTAGCCTAATTGCCTCCAAACAAGCCACAGGAGCATATGTCTCATTGTAATCAAGACCTTCTTCTTGATAAAATCCTTGAGCCACTAGCCTTGATTTATTTTTAATCGCTTCACCATTCTCATCATATTTTATCCGATTTACCTACTTGACTCCAATGATGGTCTTGTCCTTTGGTGGAGCTACCAAATCCCATACATCATTTCGCTTGAACTGATTAAGCTCCTCTTGCATAGCTAAAAGCCAGTTTTCATCTTTAAGAGCTTCTTCTATATTTTTGGGTTCTACCAATGAAATGAAGGCTGAATTACTCATATTCTCATAGATATTTCTCCTAGTTCTTACACCAACATTTAAATCACCAATGACTTGCTCCATAGGATGGTTCTTTGCTTTTGCCCATGATTTAATGTCGGGTACATGATTTTCTTCGTCTAGCTTCAATTCCTCAATCTTGGATTCAATTTCTTCAATTTTATTTCCTGAACTTCCTGCATCATCATCAAAACAAGCCTTTCTCGGAGGTGAAATCATATCATCAAATTTAACATGTATACTTTCTTCAACACATTTAGTCCTATTATTATAAACTCTAAAAGCCTTACTAGTTTGAGAATAACCAATAAACACACCAATATCAGATTTAGAATCGAATTTTCCTAAATTGATCATTCCATTATTATGAATAAAAACTTTACAGCCAAAAGGATGAAAATAAGAGATATTAGGTTTCTTACCTTTCCATAGCTCGTAAGGTGTCTTATTTTGTCTCTTCGTAAGTGCACCTGTTGATGACGTAGCATGTTTGTGTTGATCGCTTCCCCAAAATGATTTAGGAATATTGTACTCATTTAACATGGTTACGCTCATTTCTTGAGAGAACGATTCTTCCTTTCTACCACACCATTTTATCATGGAGTCCTTGGTGTCGAGAAATTGTGCTCCATCCCGTATTTGTCACAAAGACTTTCGAAAGGTTCACATTCAAATTCTCCTTCATGATCGGTTCTAATTGCAACGATCGACAAATTTTTCTCATTTTGAACCAATCTACACCACTTGGTAAATTCATTAACGACATCACTTTTATTCGCAAGAAATCTTACCCAAGTAAATCTAGAAAAATCATCTACAATCACAAGGACATATAATTTTCCACTAAGACTAGCATGCCTAGATGGTCCAATCAAATCCATATACATAAGTTCAAGAATTCTAGATGTGCAAATTTCTTTCTTTGGTTTGAAAGATTCTCTAACATGTTTGCCCTTTAAGTAAGATTCACATAAGTGATCTTTAACAAATTTGATTTTAGGCAATCCCCTTACTATGTCATTTTTCGAGAGTTTAGAAATTAATGGCAAAGGAGCATGTCCTACTTTTCTATGCCACAAAAATGCATTTTCTTCTAATGTTACTAGACACTTTTCATTAAAAGAACTATCATCATGCAAATCTACAATGTATGTATTTCCATGTCTCAAACCAATGAAAGCAACATGTCCATCCTTTCTAACAGTGCAATGTGATGATTCAAATACTACATTAAAATCCATATCACAAAGTTGAGAAACACTTAACAAATTATGTTTCAACCCATCAACAAGCAAAACATTGTCAATGGTTGGCAGAGGTTCCTTACCCACTTTACTAATACCAATGACCTTACCTTTGTTGTTGTCTCCAAAAGTGACATAACCTTGATTCTTTGGTTTAACTTCGGCAAAAAGGTTCTTGTCTCCACTCATGTGTCTTGAACATCCGCTATCGATGTACCAAGAGCTTGACGGCCTTTCATTCCTTGCTTGTACCTACAATATCAACGTTCTTTCTTCTTATAGGTACCCAAGTCATTTTGGGTTCATTTTGGTTAGCCATATAAACCACATTAGGTGGTAATGTGCCTTTAATAACCCAAATTTTCTTAATCTTAACACATCTTCTAGTACTCTTGCAAGCAATTTCTATGTGACCATCTTTCAAACATTTAGCACATTGAGCGATTTTTCCATCCTTAGTAAATTTGGAAATTAAAGAGCAATCTCTATCAAAAGGGTCATATCCTAATCCATGTTTAGAAATGGAATATCTTTGTAGTGATAACAATTTTTCAAATTGTTTGTTTCCATTAGCAAATTTTCCAACTACATACGAAAATTCTTTTCTGAGTCTATCAAGCTCACAAACAAGTTTTTCCTTTTCTATAAGACATGCAGAATGATCTTTCTTTGGACTATCTAAATCATCAATCGTTTCATGTAAGGCACTATTTTCAGCAACCAATTATCGTATTTTCTTTCTTAATTTTTTGTTAATCTCAATGGCTTCTTCAAAATCAGCTTGCAAAGCATCAAAAGAATCTTTTAAATCTTGGTCATCAAAAATTACCTCATTTTCATCATCACTTGATGAACTTTTTGCCATAAGTGCCAGGTTGTTTTCATCATCACTTTGATATGCATCCTCTTCATCACTCCAAGTTGCCACCAGGCTAGTTTTCCTTTACCTTTGTCGATTTGTCATTTTTCGAAAGTTTGATGTGGAGGATGAGCTTTTGCATTCTCTTGCGAGATGTCCCCGTTTTCCACATCTCCAACATTCTTCGTTGCCTTTCTTTTCGTCATAGCCTTTTGATTTTCTTTCCGCGCCAAACCTCTTTCTTTCTCCCTATTTTCCGCCATTTAATTCTTTTCTTCGATTTTTGAGAAGTCCCTTGAACTTCCTTAAATTTCTAGCGTACATCGCTATTTCTTCGTCTTCCTCGTCTTCATCTATTTCCTCATCACTTTCATCAACGAAACAAGTGTTAGCTTTAAAAGCAATAGATTTTTTAGGCTTACCTCTACCTCCTCTGGACTTGAGAATAATCTCATAGTTGATAAGTGATCCCACCAAGGCGTTGAATTCCAGATGATTGAGATCTTTGGATTCCATAATGGCAGTGACTTGTGAATCCCATTCCTTCGGTAGTGAGCGAAGGATTTTCTTTACCTTCTCACCATCCGTCATATGCTTTCCAAGGTTGCCTAATCTATTTATGATTTCTGCAAAACGATCAAGCATAGTTGAAATAGACTCACCTTCCTTCATGACAAACATTTCATAGTCATGAAGCAGCATGTTGATTTTAGTCTCCCGGACTTGATTTGTCCCTTCATGAGTAACTCGAAGTCTCTCCCACATTTCCTTGGCAGTGGTGCAAGAATTTACCCGATTTCTTTCCTCAATCGTTAATGCACAATATATCAGCTTCATAGCTTTGGCATTGATGTACGCTTGCCTCCAATCGTTATCATCATACTCCAGCTCCATTTTTAACTCACCATTTTCTTTCAGAGGGGCTTGAAGTCCGAAGATAATGATCTTCCAGTATTCAACTCCCTCGCTAATGATGTGGTACTTCATAGGATTTTTCCAAGAAGAATAATTAGTACCATTATATAAAGGAGGGCGATTATTAGTATTACCTTCTTCCGCTAGGTTGTTGTGTGTCATCCCGGATACTTCTTCTCTGATACCAATTGTAAGTGATCTAGAAGGGGGGGTTGAATAGATCTTTAAAATTCTTTGAAAATTTCTACAAGAAAATCAGAAGTTAAAACACACAAAAATAATTTTGATAAACTTAATTAAAAAGTGTAGGGAAGAAGGTCAAACACTGTTTTTATAGAGGTTCGGTGCTAAGACCTACGTCCTCTACCTAAGCTCCCACTTAGGATTTTGCCAACCACTTTATTACACACTTTGTAGTTGAGTGTGAACTTTTTATAATCCCACTTGAATTCCGGCTCAAGCAACCTTTACACTCGATTTGTCTTAAGCACAATCCTACCTCACGTGACCTAGTCACTCAAATTGTAAGTAAAACAATACAAAGATTGAAGAACAAATGCTCAATACAATTTGTAACAAAATAAGAGCAATAGTGAGCAATTAGAAGCAGTATAAGAGTATTTGAACTTGTAGAACTTATATCTCCTCTTCTTCCATCATCCTCTATTTATACTCGAAGAAATATAGCTGTTGGAGCTCTACTAGCCGTTGCTTAATTGGATATAGTCGTTCCTTGATAATCTCCATTCCATTTTTATCAAATTGGACCGTTGGAGCTGATTTCGTGCATCCATAAGTCGACTTGTCGAATGTATAAGTCGACTTGTTTCAACCATTTACGTAAAAGTTTCATCTCCGCTCTCCAATAAGTCGACTTGTACCAGGTAAGTCGACTTGTCGTCCTCGATAGGTCGACTTGTGTTTGATAAGTCGACTTGTATTGACATTGCTTCATCTATAAGTCGACTTGTGCTTTGTAAGTCGACTTGTATTTCCTTCAATGGTAACATCCGACCAAATCCTTTATAATCCTCATGTTTTATGCCATTTTTCACTTAGAGGACAACTCCCATCTTGATTCTCCATTGATTAGACACTTGCTCATCTTGATTTGCACAATCCTTTCATTGAATAATACCTGAAATAATTTCTTAACTATTTCTAGATATTTTATTATTATCAAAATATAAAGGGATTTAATTTGTCAACCACCATTGGTCCAACAGATATTGTTGAAATATGTTTATTTTCATTGAGGAAAAGGAAAAGACTTCTTCATTTTCCTCTTTTTTGGAGTAACTCTGAAACTTGAAGAACATTTGGCTCATTAAGACTTATACTACTATTAGATGGAATTATCCCAAATGGTGTTAATAGTAAATGAGTTAATAAAAATATTGATTCCCTTTACAACAAGGAATACAAGATTGAATACAAGTGAAAGGGAGGAAAAAAAAAACAAGAACAACAATTTGAGTCGCATATGATACACTACCACCTTGCACTATCCTAAACATGTTAATGGAAGCTAGAAAGAGAGATCCTGATCGACCTGGCCTGCAAATTCTCTAGCATTCACATCCTGTAGATCTTTGTTGTTGCCCTCCACCCCCTACATCAATGGTGTCAGGGAGGTATCTGGTTGTTGCAAATAAAAGCATTCAAAACAAGCAGTTAGCATTAATGATATAAAGAACAGGGAAGTTACGGACTGCCTGAATCTAATTCCATTAATTTTCCATGAAACAAAAACAAGTTTAGTGTGACCATAACATTGCTAATATGAAGGAACTAGAATGAATTCCCTCAAGAGTCGAAGGAAGTTGAACATGAACATAGGATTAGCTGAGAAATTTTAGGCATTTTCCTTGTGTAAGCTTTCAAGTCTTCTTCAGGCTCATTCTTAAGTGCATTTCTGGCTATACACTGGAAAGCGACATCCACATTGAATCCTTCCTTAATAGAAGTCTCAAAGTATGGTATACTTCCCCTAGAGGCATACCATGCCTTTGCTCTCTTCTCAGAAACCTAAATCCAATCATAATGATTACATTTACACACAATTAGAGCAAAGAAATTTGCTACCATCTTTAAGAACCAAAAAAACATGCATTTGTCCTAGATATCTCCATGAAGAGAATATATTTTCTTCTGTTCTACCTCCTTCCTAATTTTCTAAGTAAAAACATACACAAGGCTTCCAAGTTTAAATCAAAGTTAAGTACTTCGGACGAAAAAACTGTCATACCACTCGGCTATTGCCACCATCAACATCTATTTTGTTCCCCAACACAACAAATGGAAAGTTTTCGGGGTCAAATGGGCAAGCCTGCAGATTATTAACACAAATCAGAAATTTCAGTCATTGTTAAGAATCTGTAAAACATGCGTCCATGTAAAAGATCAATAGTAACCTGAATCAGAAACCCTTCTCACCAATTATTGAGATTATCAAATGACTTCATGACATTCACATCGTACACAAGAACACAGCAATATACTCCATGATAGAAAGCCACCCTAAGACTTTGAAATCTCTCCTGCCCAGTAGTATCCCAGATCTGCATGAACAAATAGAAAGGCATGGAAAGGAACCACTTGTTGGTGAACAACCAGTATTTCAACCCACTTTGTCTTAGCAATAACAGTTGCCATTCGATCACATTCCTCTAGGGGTTCATGTACATATTATCCTCATTTGCAATCAGTTTCACAAGTACAAAATAGGTCACATTACTCTAGACTTTGTCTGTCTGAATTACATCACACAATTATGGCAAATGAACAAATATAGCTTCCACAAATCTTTAAATACTTAACATTACCAATTTACTTCCCATGCTTTATACATAATTCAGACACTCCATCATTCTAGATCTTTTTTTCCTAGTTTCCAAATATAATATCCAGAAATTAGACAATCCATAGACCACTAGAACAAAAAGTTGATTACTGCCTGTGACTGAAATTCATTTACATGATATATTGATACAATGTCATAAATTTTCACACTCTAACTGCGACAAGGTTATGTGTCACCTTTCTTCCATATTCGCCCTCCACTCCTAATTCAATTGAAAAGCATCAAATGTGATGATATAATGTGTCCATGGATCAAACTCCACCTTATATTCATTGGCTTACAATTATGGAAGAACAACCATTGACAGAAAAAAAAACCAACAAATCTAAAATCAGGGTTAAAAGTTCAAAACTTGTAACCTGCAATGTAAACAACCTATCCTCGAGTTGCCCTTCTTTTGTCAAGAAATCCGCGCCAATTGTTGCCTTGTACTGATTATTAAACTTTTGATTAACATACCTAGAAATCCACAATTTCAATACAACTGAATTAGACAAAATTAGCTAAAAATTACAAAGAATGTCAAATTAAAAACAAAGAGAAATTAAAAAAAACTAAGATCTGGGTATTGGAGATTTATACTGGTTCATTAGCGAAGTCTTTCCCACCCTGCAAGATAAATCCCAAAATATAATTATAGAGATAAATGTGAAAATGAACACCATTTAAATAGAATTTTAAAAAATTCGATGAGAAAATAAGTGATAAAAATACCTGCTGTCGCCGAGGATTATGACCTTCAAAAGCATGCGCCTGCCAAAAGCCATTGAATGAAATCTTCCACCAAAACTTTCTGAGTTTCTGTGGATATAAATTACACAAAATTCGACTCTAGAGAGGGGAAGAGATGAAGATACAAATTGTTGGTTTTCTGTTGTTCTTTTAAAAATTAGGGTTTATTTTCATATTATTTACCAAAAATACTGAAAAATGTTTGCAACTCATCAAGGAAGAGCTCCCCAAATGGCAAATACTCTCGAATTAAGGCAATGGGTCTTTGGTCTATTTTGTTGTTTGACTTGTGCAATGGCTTGCTCAATATATGGAGATTACTTACACAAGATGTTGTGTGATAAAAATATCTTTTAGATTTGATCCTGAAACTTA
Organism: Erythroxylum novogranatense; assembly: GCA_029891385.1. Taxonomy (NCBI): domain Eukaryota; kingdom Viridiplantae; phylum Streptophyta; class Magnoliopsida; order Malpighiales; family Erythroxylaceae; genus Erythroxylum; species Erythroxylum novogranatense. The sequence continues at coordinate 20,543,422 of CM057224.1, read as the reverse complement.
GGAACTTAGTAGTATTGAAAACGTCGTTAAGGTCCCACAATTACCATCACAGAAAATAAATTTAACAAGCCAAGATCATTAAATTGGTTTTTTGAAGAAAAAGGGCTTTAGCTGACATGATATTGATATATGATAATGTTATATTTTTCTTTAACAAGCATTGTCAATTCCAACCTACATTTGCAAACTCGTATGGGACAACAACAACATTCTAATTATCTAATCAGCTTCATCTTGCTTTGATGGTACCGAAGGAAACTCAGGGTCTAGTCAAATTGCACTAACTATAATTGTTGGGACCCGATCCGGAGACCGACGTCCCAACCTGAAAACGGAAAACGAATACGAATACGAACCAATATGAATCGAATCAAAGCAAGGAAATGAAACATAAGGCGAAATCAAATCAGATACGAAGCAAACTTCGGATCACAAAGCTCAACAAATCATTAACGAATCGAAAGCAAATCGAATCGAAACCAATTTCTGATACGTAACAAAACGGAGCCGACATCCGTGAACAAGTATCAAAGAAAGCGTTTGCGTTGGAAACCTTAAGACTATCAGTCAAAACTAATCCAATCCGTGTACTTTTTTTTCTTTCTTTCTTTCATTTTCATTCCATCTCTTGCAAGTGACTTCAATATCCTCAATCCAATAACATTCACATACAATCGCACTATCCAACATCCAATACCCGTTTATTCACATTTCTCCATATACAAATCATGCTTATATCTCAGTTGAACATACACAAGTTATATAACATACCCATGTGCAATACCATAACTCAATAGCCTCATCCAAACTTCATAAATACAATTACGATTTATACACCATTTCATAAATCAAAGCTTTATACAAATCATAGTGGCATTTTCAAGCCTTATACATTACCCATAACCCTAAACCAAAGTACACAATACACAACAATTCCGGACTTCTCGTGAACCATCTCACTTAACAATAATACAATAAAACACATGTAAACTGAAATCTTCATTTTCTTTCACCCGATCTTCTTCTCATCACCTGTGGATGGGAATGAAGGGGGGGGGGGTGAGCTTTACAGCCCGTGGGTAACAGTTTATAACGAATATATATAAGCAAAATCCTTGAAATTCTTTTCTTTTTGGTCTTAGAAAATATTTCTTTGAAATCAGAAACACATTTTCAAAAAGTACTTTTCTCGTTGTAGCCAAAATCGCCATTTGCAAAACATATGATTTTTAGGCTTTCAGCCATAAACTCATAAATTTATAAAACATGAATGCATCAACTCGGCAATTCATAGATGCAATGGCAATTCACATATGCAATGCACAACACATGGCTCGAGAGTTAGTGGAACACAACGAATAAACCGCAGTTTATCGTAAACACAACGAGTCGATTTCTCGGGATCTCGTGGCCTCTAACGGCGTAGGGAGCAGCTTAAGCGTCGGCGTGCATGTGACTAACACAACGTTCCTCTCTCCCAAACAAAAGCACATACTCATGCTCGATCACTTTATCGAATGCTCTTTTCCAAATATATGAAATGCCATGGAATCTTTCGAGGCATAACACAAATGTATTTTGCATTTCATCAAACGTTTATGTATGGAATCAATAATGATTTTTCAAATCATTCACATAATGGTGCAACATTTACGATGCAATTGAAATCAGAAAATCTCTTTATTTAAAGAAAGCATTAGTGGCTTATAAATTTTATTATAAACAGGTACCCACCTCGATTCGATGCTAGAAAGTTGTTTCTAGCTCTAATTTGTCCATTGGTTCCTTCTTTCTTCCAATTTAACTTCACCTAAAGCAATTTCACCCAAATTCAACATCATAAATAACTTAATCCTCAAATTGAACTTAGAAAACATAAATCCCTCATATATTCAAGCTTTCTAAATTACAAATTTCCAAAAGCCCCAAATTCTAACTTTGGGCATAAACTCTAATTTTCAAAATCCCAAATTAAACCCATCATACTTAGCAATCATCAAAATTGACTTCATATTCCACAAACCCATACCGTTTCCATATTTCTAAACAATAAATCGAAGAAAAGCTCAAAGCTCAACTTTTTTTCTTACCTCAAACTTTTCACCATTTTCGGATTTATTAGGCTTGGAAGGAAGCTCTCTTCTCCTTCCATCTTTTTCCCTCATGAATCAACGAAAAACTGAGCTTGAATCCCCAAAAATTCGAAACCCTAAGCTCTCCCTTCTTTCTTCTCCGAAGTTTGCTCTCCCTTCTCTCTTCTCTCTTCTTATTTTTATTTCCTTTTGTTCAAGTGTCGTGCCTCACTTAAAGAAACAACAACTCAATCCTTTTTATAGTGTCATGTCATTTAATGAATGGGGAATGACCCATAAGCCCCTCCATTTAAGCCTATAAACTTAACCCTTTAAGTAAACTTCCAAAATTGCCCCTCCATTGATCTTTAAAACTGACATCTTGTATGATTATTTCGATCAGGTAAATGAAGCCATTTGATAAAACTTTCTTCTAGAGAAATGTTCCTCTATGTCTTACGAATCCAATGCTTCAAGAATCAGATCGATCCGAGCTCTATAGCTCAAGATATCTCCAAAATACTGAAGTCTGTTCTTCAGACCCGAGGCTGAACACTACACCTAACTTCCGACCCGAATTTGGAAGTCTTAGAGGCTACATTGTCGATCGGCTCCTTCATAACATTTTTATCCCCATGTCTCTATTTTCATTTACAAAAAGAATCAGATCGATTGGAGCTCTATAGATCGAGATATCTCTAAAACACTGAACACTATTCAAACTTTTATAATCGATCAGTTCACGAAAATCTGAGCTATCTTTCTCCATTTAATTCCAAAACTGATCTATATAGTATGAAAAGATAGAAAAATGTCTTAGGAATCCAACGCTTCGAAAATCGACTCAATTGGAGGTCTACACAAAAAGTTATGGTCAAAAGAAGGAAGAGGGGTCAAAAACACAAAAGCGACGACGACGTCCAAGACAGACATAAAAATTGCGTCTATGATGACGTCAAGACAGACGTAAAAATTAAATGCGTGATGACGTCATCACAGACGAAGATGACGTCATCACAGACGAAAAATGAAGACTAACTTCGTCTGATCCCTTTCTCCAGAACATCCCTACTTAGAAAGATCATAACTTTCTACTCAGAACTCCAAATAAGACACGGTTTAATTCGTTGGAAAGCTAAGAGACAGATCTAAAATTTTCAAGAAGGACTCAAAGGCAAACTCAGTCTTTAAAGGGGTCAAAAATGTACTCAAAGATGACCCATCGAAAATCTCCTCAAAACTTTACACAGTACCTCAACTTGCAAACATCATAACTTTTTATGCAGAACTCCAAATAAGACAAACTTAGTGTCTATAGAACAGTAAAGAAACTCTCTACAACTTTTATGAAGACCTTAAAAATCAGAATGATCTCTAAATGGGTCAAAAACTCCATGCAAACTGACTGGTCGATCAACCCCACACTAAACAATATCAAAACTTCTAAAAATCATAACTTCTCGCCCCGATATCGAAAAATTTCATACTTTATGGCGTTAGAAAGCTGGAAACATGAGCTACAACTTTCATTAAGACCACTTTGGCCAAATATATCTAGATCAGTACAGATTTTCCATTGAAGTTTCTAACACCATTCTAACACATCAACTTCACATATCAACACATCACCACAAACTCTTCAACTAATTCCTCTCAAACACAATACACACAAATTTATACACAATTGATATTCATACACAATTGATCTTTCATATCCATATATAAATCCATGTCTCATTAACATCATAAGATACATGTTTATAAAATTAAATGGCATTTCAAGCCATGTTACAACATCAGTATTCAAGTCCAAGTACAAAAGATACAACACTCCACCATTCTCCACATATGACTGAGATCGTATTCTTTCAATAATCTAACTTAAAACACCACATGCATAACCAAACAAATTGTCTTTACTTTCTAATTTCTTCAAAATTTTACACTTTCACTTTCTATTTCTTGATTTCAACTTCCATTTCAATCCACTCATCCACTTGAACTTTCATAACCCATACAAATCTATTTGAAACCCAAAGTTATCAAATCAAACAAATCTTTTCTCATCAATTTCCTTAAGGCAAAAATATCTATAATTCCATTCATATACAAAAAAAATCTTATCAAATTTTTATTTTCATATTTCCAATTTCCACTAAAAGATCGAGGTCCAACAATAATTTATGACTGGAGACTTGCTTGCATGGTTCAACGAGTTTCAGTTGAATTCTCTTCGAGGCTTTGTCAGACCATGCATAGACTAGATAGTTAATTCAATGAGATTGGATTGTAGAAATGTTGGAAGTGCCTAAGCCAACTTGAAATGCCGGAAGGACGTATACCCACATGTCAAGATCTCTGCTAGCAGTCTAGCAAGTTTTTATCAACCTCCAATTATGCTCAAAATTTGTTACAGAATTCGATCCTGATTGCAACAAAATAATTATAAATTTTTTATAATTTGATTTTTCAAAAATCAAGACGATATAATAATTAACAATTCAATCATAATAAAGAATTAATCTTAATTCATACATGATTTCAAAGTTTGATTCTTATTTTGTCATTCCTTAAATTGTTTACAAAGTTGATTTATCTCAACTATCGTAGATGCACAAGTATTTAGCCTCCAGCGGTATCCATAGAATAGGTTGATAAAACTCTCTAACTATTGCATAGAGAGTTAAGCAAGAAGTGCTAACTCTATTAGAATTTATGTCGATTTATAATAAATTTTAGGTATTTTAGTAATTTAATTGAAATTAAACTTAAATTTTATTAAACTTCAATTAAAATTACAAATAATTCTAATAAAATACCAATTATGTCTAAATAAGATCTAATATTTCATATTGATATTTATTTATTAAATATTTCATATTTAAATATAAAGTTTATTAAACTCTATAATTAAGCTCAACTTGATTAAAATATCTTTGCTCTCTTCATTGTTCTTTATGTGAGATTCATTCGTCTCCTAATATGTTAGTAATGAATATAAATTATAATTAAATTAGATAAACTAAAACTTATTTTAATTTATTTTAATTCTCTAATTAAAAATTTATAATTGTATTAGATCAACATTAGCGTCTAGCAACATATCATGATCACCTAAATATTTAGGACTATTAAAGTAGTTTTGACTAACTTTTTCGTACATAATTTTTCTGTATAATTCAATCATTTCATCATATAATATTTTGATTAGACATAGAGTATGAAATTAATGTTGACTCTAATTTGAGTCCAATCATATTAGTTCCCCACCTTTAGCTATTGATTTAATTAATGACATTCGTAAACTATTTACATAACGTCGTTCCACCTTGGCCAAGAATTTTCCAAAGTAATACTAATTGAAAACAATAGTACATTCTCCCTAATTACTTTAAGGTTTTGCATCCTATCTTGATCACTCAATTACCTCCATGGGTTTTGCATCCTATCTTAATCACTCAGTTACCTCCATATAATTCATATTATATCCAATGACTACCAATTAAACTACTTATAATTAGAATAGGTCATAAATAGTATCAAAACATATCAATCCCTATACAAGATAACTTTGGAGATCTTAAGTCAAATGATTACTTATAAAATCATTACAATGAGAATTTTCATAGACATTAAAGTAATGTTCTAAATGGATTTCTCATTCAATTTAGTTAACTTGTTCTCTAACAAGCACCCCACATTTTTGTTTAAATGTCTCCATACTTTATACTATGAGATCAACTTCTTCCTTTATAAGGAACAACATAATGTTTGCTAGTATTTTTTTTTACGTCTATTAATATCTAGTCTTAGTGGAACAATGACTAGAAAAAATTTATGGATCATACATACATGAAATATAAATCTTATAACTATAATCTCATTATAATTTCATTTGCAATGTATGACTATCTCATGGACTTTATCATATACATCTAAACATCTACAAGATAAATAATGCCTTTAAATTATTTTGTCACAACTTACAACCAATCGATTGACTGTAGAGAATAAACTAACAAGATCTTCCTCCACAAGGCCAATTCGTGTTTGGTTAATGAGAATCGCATCCCACCCATTAGTGGTCCAACTACTGCTATCAAGTTCTTGACTTCCTAGTGCCATCTTGTTCATCTTCTTTGAGTCTTTCTTGTATTGGTTAAAACTATAATCAGAACTTCCATTAAAATTAAATGTAAGGCTAGGCATTATACCATTAATAAATTTCAAGAGTTTGACATTCTACATTTTAAAGCAAAACAACAATAAAGGTATTTCATATTGAAAATTTATAAATAGCTTTAATGAGTTACATACAAAAATAAGATTCATAATCTCTAATTTTGAGATTTTGAAATGAGATATGAGATATAAAGTTTATGGATATATATGAGGCTGTTTAAATATGTAATTTCTTACTAAACTTCCTCAAAATTCTTCATTGATATTATAAGTAGCTTGAAAAGAAAGGCGACTAAAGATTCATTTGATCTCAATTTAATAAATGATGAGAGTCACTTGATATGGATGAAATCACTTTTAAGGAGAAATGTTGAAACTTGACAAGTTATTCTATATCAAAAGAGATATAATAATAATGTGAGTTATATATAAAATAGGACTTATAGTTATATATTTAAGATTTTAGGTTGAAATATGATGTTTCTAATTATATATAAAGTCAATTTGACCTTGTCTAATTTCTTTATAAACCCTTGAAATCTTTTACTACACTAACATAACATTGGTTTTGGTAGTTCAATTTTCATGTCTATATAAATTAATATGGGTTAATGAGGAGTTAGTCGATAATAACGGAATCATTTATGAGGAGAGATATTAAAATTTTATAAGTTCGATTGTTCCACATCAAAAAAGACATAAAATAAACTTAAGTTATATATAATAATAGGACTAGTAATTCATACTTTTAAGATTTTAGATTGAGATATAGTATTCCTAACCATATATGGATTTCTTTAAACCTTATATAATTTCTCTTCAAGCCTTCTTAAAAGCCTTCACTTAACCGTAGAGATCTGCATTTATTTAACAATGTTTTTAAATAGTATAATTTGAAAATTAAATATCCAAAACTATATTAAAGATAGAATTATTGCAATAACTTAACAAAGTTTTCAGATGTCCAAATTTGAAAAATTAAATCTTCGTAGCTATATTAAAATTAAATTATTTATTTCACATTGAATATTTAGTTCTTTTAGGATAATAAATAACATGATTACTCTAATCGAATAAAATTATTAAAATCTAAATAAAATAAATTATATGTCTTAGTGTCTTTATTTTTAGAGAGTTGATATTTCAAATTTTATTTATATTTATTTATAGTAATGTGGTAATCTCATTTACTACAGTATATTGCATTAGTATTATGAATTTGAAGGAAAGTAATTCTCTTAAAGTGGTTAAGTAATTTCATTTTGTATTTAAAAGTTCAATATGTTGCAACAGGTCCAATTACAAACCCTATAACTAACGTTAAAAAAAGAAGGAAAATTTTCCAAAAATGTCAACTTGACCTTTCAGTGTTGAAGCATAATTAAGTTGATATTATTTCACCTAATAACAGATCTTAAAAGTCAAATGTCAGAAAGCATGAAGTAAAACCTATAAGTAGCAAGCTACTCATCCCCCCAAAAACAACAACTATACCTCCAAAAGAATCAAATAAGAAAGATCTAATATATGCCCTTTTGATGACATTCCTAATGAATAACAAATTGAAAGGACACTGATGTAATTAAAATGTTGTTGTGTGAATTTTTGTTAAAGGAAAAGAAAAGAGGAGAGGAGAAGAATCTAGAAGAAGAAAGAGTAGAGAGCGGTAGAGAGAGAGAGAATATACTAAAGATAAAGAATATAAAATTTTAATTGATATTAAGCTGCACATGAAACTGTTGCACCAATTATATACTCATATAAATTTGAATTTGAATACATTAAGTATTAAGTTACTAAACTATAAAAGAAAAATAATGCTCAACTCTTTTTATATGTTAAGATTTACCTTACTTAAAAATTCTTGTCCTCGAAGTTCAATAGAAATTTATCATAATTACGTTAAGAAGATCTTCCAAAGGGATAAAAGGAAATAATTAGCTCATTCTTTTATTAACAAAAATTTTATCATTTTCTTATAATTGTCTTAACTTTCAAAATTTAAATATTTATTTCACTGAATCATTACTCATAATATGCGCTATAGAGAGGTGTGTTTCACAATATTAGGTAGGTAAACTGTTTAACCATTTGCCTCTCTCTCCAATACTTGGAGCCTTCAGAGTTCACGTCCATCTAGATCAGTCATACTAAGTTTGATCATTATTTATATCCTTCAAATATAACATCTCCATTTATACATGGCCTATAGTTATGGAACCAAGAGATTTGCATCGATTAATCTAATAGTAGTTCATCACTAATATAAAAGATCCCTTATATGCTATAAAATATTTGAAAAAATTGTAACTTTCTCCTTCGCCATAACTTTCGCAATTAGTAATTGTCATATAGAAACCATAATCCATGCAAGAACTCATTGTCTTCTTCTCATAGGCTTCAAAGAGAGTCCATAGACTACCATTTACTGGTATTACTAAATCAATATACATTTTAATCTATCCAAATAATATTTTAGCCTAAATCAATGGTTCAATGCCCATAAACATTATGGCTATGTACGTGTGGATCAATTCCTATTGACCCTACATATTTTCCAATTACATTATTATCATCAAACTAATAATTATTTCCTTTTCCCTCTTACAAAATCCTCATGATCTCAGTATTATCACCAATAAATTCCTTAATAATGACAACAAACTCAAAACTCTAGCTAGTTATATTGGCAAGTAATGGCAAAGGCAATGGAATAGAAAAAGGTTTTTAAGAATAGCAAGTAGTTGTAACTTCTTTTCCATTGCTAATATGTAATATTTTTGAAAAGATTTGGTGTTAAATCATCTAAATGATAATTATAATTCTAGTTTAATTATTTTAAGAAGGAAAATAATAAGGCAAAGATCAAATATTATAATCTTTTAAGAAGATTTGTCAGATATAGAGCAATAATCTCTAATGGAACCTATTTGTCTTAAGTTCTAAAAACTCCTTTTACTGGATCGCATTCATCACTAAAACTATCAATTAAATCTAGAAAATACTTTTCCCATCTCAAATTATCATTGATCTTTATATTCTTCAAATTGAAGTGATATAGGAACAATGAGGTTAGTAAATTCACATAACATAATTCACATAAAATAATAATTACCATTGTGACCTTTAGATAAACACCGATCAATGGTAAGAAACAATTATAGTTTTCTTATTTGTCAGCATTTTGTAAGTTTAAAAGCTAAGATTTCAGTGGAGTGGTAGAGAGTAACATAATAAGTCAAAGAATAAATGCTTTAAGACATTTTTATGTAAATTTTGTTAAAGAAGAAGATAATAATAGAGAAGAGCATAATTTAGAAGAAGAAAAGAGGAGAGAAAGAGAAGAGAGAATATAAAATATCCAATTCATATTAATCTACTTATGAAATCGTTACATCGATTTATATATTTAATTTGAATTCAAACACAACTAGTATTAGGTTCATAAACTAAAAATATTTTGAACTCTTTTATACATAATAAATGTCAACCAAATGTATATATTGCTCATACGATAGAAGTTAAGCGGTAGTAGAAACCATGTGGGTTTAAAAGAAATTGTGCTTTAACTTGTTCATATTATTTAATGTTTGTCTTTCCCTTTTATTTATTTGACTACGAGGTAAGTACAAGATGATGAAGAAGAAGATACATGCTTAATATTTTCTTTGTAAATATTTGGACTCCATTAGTTATGTTAGCATATAGAGGAATGCATATAACATTTTTACTCATATTGTTATATTTAAAATTTTTGGTTTTATTTAAAAATTTAATAGTGTTGATACTTAAGGAAAAAATTGAAAAAATTATGAACTTTTAAAATATTATCTCTATTTTATAAAATAAATGGGCATATTATGTTTATGTACTTAATAAGAAGACTATATTTATTATAAGGTGAATTATTAATTTGATGACAAATAAATACATCGAAAACATATTTTAACTTTTTATTTTTTTGTACATGTACATCTAATATCTTATTTGATATTTGCTTTACTTACTTGAAAATAAATTAAAGAAGTAGGAAAATTCTTAAATTTAGAGGTATTATTTGAATTAAGAAGAAATTGTAACCTTAAACCATAGAAGAACCCTTTTAAAAGGTTGACTTGAAGCATGATCATTTTATTACTTTTTTGGATAATTCTTGTATCTTTTGCGTCGTCATACATATAATTTATTTTGTCATTCTAAACTTTCAAATATTTTATATGTTTTATTTAAAGTAAGTTTTGTTAAGTTTAATATTTTATATTCATTGATTTTTATTTCTTTTCATTAAAATGTAGTCTTACATAAATAGTAAATATTATAATTGATTAATTATTTTTTAAAAGGCAATTCTTATGTTTATTCATTGTTTTGGAAAAATCTAAAACGTATTAATCTTTTTATTAATCTTTTCAAAATTTGTAAGATTAAAAGTGAGTATTTATACACCTTTTGGCCGTTTATACATTCGCTTTTCTTTTGACTGGCTTTGTATTCGTTTACTCTCATCTTTGAGCACTTTCTTGCCTTTACACCTAAGCCCCACCTTGATGTTCAAGTTATCTTAATCTTTATATCCTTGCAATCTACCTACTGCAGCCCTTAACTTTTATCTTCAGTGTTACTTTTTTTAAAATTTGTATTTGTATTAATAATGAACAAAGCTATATATTTACATTACAATGAATTCAAGGCTTATAGCCTCAAATTAATTTACAAAAAGCCAAAAATCTATGAGGGTTGAAACATTACATATAGATAAACGTAGAGAACAATGCAACTAAGCTATAGTTCCCATCTTCTCTTCATTTCAGTTGAATGAGTATGCTCTGTATTTTTAGCATATATGGAAGCTCGAATCCAGTTAACAATTTGATAAGCAAGTTGATATTTCTCTACTTTCATATATGTAAATCTTCTGCTGCTTCTCTCCTTCTAGATGGCATAAATAATGGTGGTAAAAGCTACCTTGGTTATCCCAGTTTTGGAATTTTGAATAATCCATTTGAAAGTTGACTCCCATTCATATCAACTACTAGTCTCTGGTAGCATATCTAAAATACTACTCTAAAATTGCCTTGGAGTTTCTACAAAAAAAGAAAAGATGATCTTTGTCTTCCACGACCACTTCATATAGAATACAAGTATCATCTTCATTTCCATGCCATTATCTTTTGGTCCTGAGTCTATCTTGATTACAAGCTAAGTGATGAAAGAGATTTTAGGGATCACAAACAGATTATACCATGGGACTTGAATGGAGTTGAAAGAGAATAACTGATAATAGGATTTGTTAGAATATGCACCATTTGGATTAAGAGACAAAATGATAGTATCTAAAGTTTTTTCATGATTCAAGTGGGGTAAGTGTGTAATTGAGGAGTTAAATCCTTAAAAATTAGTCATCTAATCTTAATTGCAAATCAATGAAGAGACTTTAAGATAAAGTGGCAGTTGGTTCCTTAAGTGAAGGAGTTCAAATTTGTGAATAAGAGCACTAACCTCAAGCCAGTTATCATATTGTTGCTATGTGGCTTCTCCATTCCCAATTGGATGTTGCTTCTCCATTCCCAATTGGATGTTTAATGTAAGGGCTGATAGTAGTACTCATCTTTATAATTTGCTGGAGAATCCATAAGCCATCCTTTATATAATCGGCCTACGAAAAGTTTACACTTCTAAGGTGGTACTCCTGCATTCATTTAATCCGTAGTTTGATGATCCTGTATAGAGTCTCCAAAGTCTTTTACAGATGAGAACATTCTACGTTGTCATGATTGGAATAATACCTAGTGTTGGTTTTTTATGAAGAAAAGAGATATATGGAGAAGTTTCTCAATTATTTCATATCAGCTTTGAGTTTAAATAGCTGAAAAAGCTAACAAGAATTTAGAAAAATAAGCTATTCTAATCATGATCCCTAAGAATCACATAACAGATAACAATCCCTTTATAATAGGATTACATATTGACTTGGACTTTTATTTAAAATGAAAAACATAACAATCACATGCATAAATTTAAAGCAAACATTCTAACACTCCTCCTTGCTTTAAAGTTTGCAAAGCTTTAATGTCAAAATAATTCATCCTCCTTAAGTTGATCGTTTATTGCTTGATTGGCTTCTTTCATATTTTGTTGTGCGTTACATATCCTTTCAATATGTCCTAGTTGTCCACACTTGTTGCATCTTACATCTGGCCTCCACCAACACTTGTGTTCTGGATGATTTGTTTTCTTGCAATACGAACATGGTGGAAAACTTTGAGCATTGTTGTTATTAATCCTCTTTTTGTTGTATGATTTTACTAGAAAAGCACCTTCTACGATTCCTTCTTGCCTCATGAGCCTCCTTTGTTCTTGTGCCTGTAATGCACTTAACAATTCTGCCAAACTAATTTTTGTCAAATCCTTTGAGTTTTCGAGTGATGAAATTGTAGCCTCAAATCTTTCTGGAATGGTTACTAGAATTTTTTGAACTATTCTAGAATCATCAAAATTAGAACCAAGAAATCTTACGTTATTGGCAATGGCAATGAGCCTGTCGGAGTAATCTTTGATCGTTTCTGACTCCTTCATTTTTTGTATCTCAAATTCTCTAATCAAGTTAAGCATTTGCATTCCTTTGATTCTTTCATTCCCCGCATATTCTTCTTTTAAGAAATCCCAAAATTCTCTACTAGTCTTGAGCGTCATAATTCTGGAAAAAATTGTTGGTGTGACTCCTAAAAATAAGCAAGCTTTTGCTTTGGATTTTCTTTGTTTCTTTTCTTTGTGGATTTTGATTTGAGTCACCGTTGGATTTGTAGGCAACTCCGGAACGTCGTAGTCTTCATCTACAGCTTCCTACAAGTCATTTGCTTCAAGAAAGACCTCCATTCGAACAGCCCAACTTAGATAATTTCTTCCATCAAACACTAGCAAAGTAATGACAGTGAATGATGATTCTGAATCCATTGTCGTGTGGTTTTTGTTTGTGGTGTGAGAAAGCGTGGAATGAGTTATGGGTTATAGGTTATAGGTTTGTAGGTTTAGAGGTCCCTTAAGATCAAGAGAGCTTTGATACCAATTGTTAGTTTTTTATGAAGAAAAGAGATATATGGAGAAGTTTCTCAATTATTTCATATCAGCTTTGAGTTTAAATAGCTGAAAAAACTAACAAGAATTTAGAAAAATAAGCTATTCTAATCATGATCCCTAAGAATCACATAACAGATAACAATCCCTTTATAATAGGATTACATATTGACTTGGAATTTTATTTAAAATGAAAAGCATAACAATCACATGCATAAATTTAAAGCAAACATTCTAACACCTAGTCCTCCATGTTTCTTCAAAATAATCACTTCACTCCATTTTATCTTAGCACTCTTGGAGTGATCATAGTTTGTTTTGGCAAAGCAATGTGGATTGTCCAATATAGTGTGAGTCTAACAGTATATGAGAGGAATTTGTTCTGTCATGAATTAACTCTAGATTTTATTTTTTCAATGATAGGCAAGAAATCATTGTATTTAGCCCTAGATGCAGTAATAGGTACTCCCAGATAGCAGAAGGGGGTTAAGTGAACTTGAAGACCATTAATTCTTCTAATCTATACTTCATTCCTTACATTAGTGGATAAAAAGAGACAACTCTTCTTAGAATAAAATGTGACCCTAAACACTTAGCAAATATCTTGAAAACATGCATCATTGTGCTAATTGAATTAGCATCAGCACCATACATCATTAGTAAATCATCTGCATGCATCAAATGAGTGAGATTTAAGTGACTGCATTGATAATGAAATTGGAATCTTTGATTGCATGAGATTATGTTGTATATTTGTCTTGACAAGCCCTTCATAACTAGTGTAAACAAATAAGGAGATAAGGGGTCACCTTATCTGAACCCTTTGGAAATTTTGAATGGTTTAGTAGGGCTACCATTTATAGTACACTCAAAGGGGTTTGAATATAAGCGATGATCCAACTTACAAATTTTTTAGGAAGTTTCAAAGCATTAAGGCAAAATCGAATGAAGCTCTAACTAATAGTATCAAATGCTTTGAAAAAATCAATTTTGATAAGACAACAATTAAGTTTTTTACCAGATTTGTAGTCTTTTAGCAATTCTTGCAATAATATGATGTTATCCCTTATGCTTCTGTTCAGAAGAAAGGCTCCTTATGTAGTTCCTATAATATCTGGGATTGTCAGCTTGAGTCTTTCGATTAGGAGATATGATATCACTTTATATATGGTATTGCTCTTAGAGATAGGTTGGAAGTCTCTAATGTTTTGTGGATAATGTTTCTTAGGCACCAAACAAATATTTATGTAACTGATTTGTTAAAGCAACTGAGAAGAGCCGAAGAACTCTTGGATTGTCTCAGTAAATAATCTACCCTTAATGTCCCAAGACTTTTGAAAGAACAAGGCAATGAAATTGTCAGGTCCAGTTGCTTTAGAGGGGTGTAAACTAAACAAGACTTGTTTTACATCTTGTTCAGATAATGGGGATATCATTAGCTCCATAGTTTCATGGTTAATTGGACACTCGAATAGCCTTTGCAAGTTAGGGCTCAATATAATATTGAAGATACTGCTATTCCCATTAAGTTAATGAAGTATTTTCTTACAACTTCTTTTAGATTCTAGGTGTGTTTGCTCCCCCTCAGAATTATCTTGAAGCACTGAGATAGTGTTAACATTGAATTTAACTGAATGCTTCATTTACCGACTGTTGACTTGTTATTTTTGTATCCTTGAAAAGTCTATTGCTTCTTTCTTTCCATATTAAGTGTGTATTTCCTCTAGACATCAATATTATTATAAGTCTATCGTATTTGTCTCTTGCTTTTAACTTAAACCACATGTTTAGTCAATTTAATGAGTTAAGTTGACTATATGTACTTAATTATGATATAATGAACATGATCCATTTATGAAAATAATTGGATAATTTGTTTATGTTGACAAGTGAGTTTAGTAAAATTATTTTTGCACTTGAATTTTACAATAAAGAAAACTGAAAATAATAATGATAGTCAAACTTAACAAAACTTATCAATTAATTTCTTTTTAGTTGTATTTCCTATGTAGTCATATAAATTAATGAAATTAATTGTATCAATAGTTATATGCATTTTATGAAAATAGGATAATATCTTAATATTTTTAGTTTAAATATTTATATAAATTACAAAGAGTAATATTTAAATGTGATGACATTGATTTTTGTTTAAGATTGCTTGTTTTAAATGCTTAATTCTTTTCTATTTGTTAAGTTTTGCCTCTTTTGGATAAGTTATTTAAGGTTTAGAAGTTATTTAGAGAATTATGGTAGCATCGGTCAACCGATTGATTAGACGTCCATTGGTCAATCAGGTGTGGCTTCTCTATTTTCATAAACTAGGCATCAATCGACCAATGAATTGAAGAGTGATCATTATTTTGTTACGAGTATAGCAATAACTAGATACAAAATCAATCAGTGGCATTGGTGAAGTACACACAGACCTGATTATGTTGGTTGAACCATTTTCTTTACAATGTTAGAAACCTAGAACATAAGTATAGCAAACCTCTTCTATCTAGTTAACATGGAAGGTCACACATGGACTAGATAGTTCATTTCAGTGAGATTGACTGTAAAATTGACCAAGGCCTAAGCCAACTTAAATGTAAATTCTGCTTTGTAGATTACTGTGAAATCAGGAAGAGAAACAGGATGTAAACAGAACGTGGTGTGAAATTGTCATGACCTCTGATGGGAGTCTCTGAAGTTGTTATCAACTCCCAGATCTTCCTCTTCTGCAGTTTGTCCTCCTTCAGTGCTTGAACGTGATGGTTTCTGACCCAAGCCACTGGTCGGTCCATTGTACTCATTTCTACCACACTCTGGACTTTCCAGTACAATCTTCTTGAATTTCTTCAAATCTTCGCCGTATTGGCTAGAACTATAGTCTGAGCTTCCATTAGAGCTGAATCCAATGCTTTGCCCAGGCAATGTTCCAGCAGATAAATTATCCAGAGGCATATTTCCTTGCAGAGCTCGGACTATCTGCATCATAAACAAAATAATAAGAGGATCAATCACCTGCATAATATTTGATTCTACAGTTCAAGTTCGGGCATGTGATCAATTTACGAAGCTTTGGACGAACAAATAAGGACTCCAATGATTCTTCACTGACCCAACGTATCCGAAAACGAAATGATATAGTTAGTTGATGGCAGGACTTGGTGTTAAACACCAAATTACTTCAAGTTGATGCTTGAAAGACTGGAGCTACCTGGCTTAATGATGGTCGAAGTCGCGCTGAATGACGTACACAAGCTGCTGCACAAAATATCATCCGATTCATTTCGACCGAATCGTAGTACTGCAAATTCTTATCAACAAGCGCACAGCAGTTCCCATCTTCCAGAGCTTGTTTCAACAAAGGTCTTGCCTGAAAATTCAGAAGAAAAAAAAATCCAAGGTAAGAAATCTTTCATTCTGAAATCCATCATTAACTTCTTTCTTTTGCAATAACACAAATCAAAGAATATCAATTTTTTGCAACAGATAATTCAACTCAAGCTTAAATCAGCAAATCAACTTCCGCTGTAACAAAGTCACGGTGTTGTCTTCTCAACGTCTGCTCAGCAAAAGGCTTTTGATGTTCAAATTCATATTCGAAATGATTCTCTGTGGAATTATCTCTGATTACATTACCTTTGAAACTACTACCAACTCAATTACTTACCCAATCAACTATACTTCCATTATGAAAAGATTTTCTATCAACAGGCCTTTTGCCAGTTATTAACTCCAGAAGCACAACTCCAAAGGAAAACACATCTGACCTATCTGTAAGCTTCCCTGTAGATGCATACTCTGGTGCCAAATAACTACAGGTGAAGAAGATGGACAGAATAACAGTTCAGTAACTTCCCTAACAATTAAGAAATTTTAATATGAAAATTCCCAAATCATAAACGTTTTTGTCAATTAGTTCTGAGCTTAAACATCTAACTCGGCCATGATTGTCTGCATGTAAAATAAGGAAGTTTCTTCTTGTTCTCACCCGAAAGTTCCCATTATTCGAGTCGAGACGTGTGTTTCAGTATCTAATGAGTACTTTGCAAGCCCAAAATCTGCAACCTGACAAAAGAGATGCGGAATATTCGGGATAAAAGAATTTGAAGTTGGCCGATGTGTTTCACAAATAATATGAAAGGAGGCCCAAACTTTCAAAAGCAAGCAAGAAGTGAAAGACATATGCCATGTTCTACATCAATTACTAGTTTGCAGTGAGTCGATATGTTCTATATCAATATTTATGTGTACAATCAAAACAAATATCCAATAGCTCATAAGATGAATAGATGATGAAACCTCATGACCTTTTAAAAGTACAATATATCAAAATAGTCTTTTTTGCATCAACTACCTAAATCTTTTCTCTGGGCATAAAATGAATGAATTAGAAATGAGCTCATGACCATCTGGAAGTACAAGCAAACAAAAAATGTCATAAACTGCCTAAATCTTTTATCTGGGCACAATATAAATGATGAAATGTAAACGAGAAATTTAGTGATAACTTCTGTTTGTAACTCAGTTTACCTTAGCTTCAAAGCTATAATCAAGAAGAATATTTGCTGCCTTGATATCTCGATGTATGATCTTCGGATGACCTGAATATGCGTATTCCATCTCAGATTGTGATATCCCACATTAATCTTGAAATCTCAGTAAGCAAAGAAGACTCACAATCCTCATGCAGGTATGCCAATCCCTTTGCTGAGCCTGTGGCAATTGTCATTCGGGTTGACCAGTCCATGGTTGGCCTGTCATCTCCTGAAATATGTATAGTTACAATTAAACAAACTCAGGCATTGATAAATATGTACTTGCGGACTCTATGTTTCTTAATATTTAGTTTATGTTATAGATTTCGATGAGTCTAGTCGGAAAAATGAAACTAGAGGTTCAACAGATCAAACACTGGTCTTACATCGATGTTCTCCCATTCTCTAACTTTAGGAGGCCAATAAAATTGGCATGTTTCTCCTTAGTGGTTGTCCGATCCTAGCAGCTATAACTCGGAAAATTACTTGAAAGTGAGAGTGAAACATATAATTGTATGATAGGAATATTATCGTGGGGTCATTGGTTCACAACGAGATAGCTTCAAATTTTCTTTAACTCAAAAAGTTTTCAGAAAAGGAAGGATTTAACAATCTGAAAGCTGCTATAACTGCAGAAGACTAGACTTTGATTGTATTCGTATGGAGATCTCATTTATTGGAAAAGCTGGAGGAAAACACTTGAAAAAAAAAAGAAGATTCACCGTGTAAATGAAATTCTAAGGTGTTATTGGGAACAAATTCATAAACAAGCATCCTTTGAGCTCCCGTTATGCAGTATCCAACTAGGGAAACAAGATGTCGATGATGAACACGGCTGATGATCTCAATTTCTGCTCGAAATTCACGCTCTCCCTGTCCACTCCCTGCTTTCAGCTGCTTAATTGCAACCACTTTACCATCCGACAGGACTCCTTTGTGGACGTATCCGAAACCACCCTGACCGAGTAGGTTGGCTTCAGAAAAACCATTGGTTGCCGCTGATAGTTCTTCTAATGAAAATGTGTTCTGTGAGAATCCATATCCACTGCCAGCAGCTGCTGACAGTAATGATTTTCGAGAGCTCAAACTTGCATACATTGAACCGAACACTGGAAATAATAATCGAGCATTTAGTGACATTCCTAAGGTAGGAAAAGGCTTTTTTGCAACGTGGGTTTCGTGGGTTTATTGTTCATACCTGAAGGAATGCTTTGTTTCCAATACTGGGGTGGACCAGTACTAAAGTTTTCTAAGAAATCGTAAGGGCACACAAAAACAAGCTAAATCCTTTAGTGCTTTATGGAATCCCTACTGCAAACACATTCATACCTTCTACAAATAATTGTGAACTATAAAACAGCAAACTCAATAATAAACAAATGGAGAAGTAACTAGCAGTATCAAACATGATATCCAAATTTAAATTGATGAAGGATTGTCCTCAAAGATGGACAACAATACATGGAAAAACGATAAACCCGAAATGGGAGCTGTTACAAAACCATGACAACCGGCAAGTTCCTCCAGAAACTACGCAGGAGAGGAGACTCCATAAATGACAGATAACATAAAACACTTACAGAATTATTAAAAAAAAAAAAACCATCTATTCCAATCAATTCCAGATTTCAAATCATTCTCATAATCGAAAGAAATGGAAGAAAAAACACAAAGAGCAACAAAAAGCTTAAATCTTTTCTAGTGCAACCAGAAAAGAATGAGTCTTTTACACCCCACTGGACTCACCACGAACCTAGGAAGAAAAAAAATTCCAAGTCCCACAAAAGGATGAATAACACAGACATGCATGCAGAAGACCGTACCTTTTTGTCTACCTCCACGAATCCTTTCTGCCAACTTCCTTTTCCTCCTCCGATGGAAACATATGAAAATGCAAACACAAATCAGCACAATTATTGCCCCTAATACCACCCCCACTATCAGTCCAGCCAAAGCTCCCGGAGCAAGCTCATCATCCGGAGATCCCACCGGACTACTCCCATTCGTGGAGGTCGTCGCAAGCGGAGGAGGTGAAGCCAGCATTCCGGCCATTTTAGAATCTGCTGAGTTAGTATTGCCCTCCAGTGCCGAGGGAGAAGGAGGTGACATGAAGTTTGTAGTTAACGTCGAATTGGGTTTCGGGGCTGGGGTTGGAGGCGAAGATGACATTGCCTGCGAGTTACCGGTGAGTCTGAGGAATATATTACGTGTTTTGTTTAGAGGTGTGAAGCGATAAAAGGACATTCTCAGTTCTGAGAGATACAAACTGGTCGTCGGTGAAGACTTCGAAGTGGTCCCCACTTTGATTCAGTTCTTTGTATGCTTTGTCCATGCTGTCAGAGCGGGTCGAAGGTTGCTACTACTATTTCATGTTTTGAAAAATGAATTTCGATTTTGAATGTCTTAATATTTTTTGTTTAAGTTAAGGGAAGGAATCATATGATGATAAATGCAAGTTGTTGCCTTCTATTATTATTTATTACTACAAAAGTGGATGCCTTTTCTCGTCTGTATTGTATATATTATGTAAAGCTGTTTAATTATTTAATTTATACCTCAAAATGGACGCGTAGAAGTTCTACAACATTTATCAAATCAACTCTTTGAGATTTTTTTCACAAAAGGAGAAATACAAACATATTAAGCTACAAGGCGGAGAAAAGAAACCCCAAATATATACTCGAAGAGGATAGTGAAGCAACCCACAGGCGGGTTGTGATACCAATAGATGCTGATGTCTAGAGATCTGGCATGATTAGTTAGTCAATCCGT
The DNA here is from genome assembly GCA_029891385.1 of Erythroxylum novogranatense. Classification (NCBI taxonomy): domain Eukaryota; kingdom Viridiplantae; phylum Streptophyta; class Magnoliopsida; order Malpighiales; family Erythroxylaceae; genus Erythroxylum; species Erythroxylum novogranatense. The sequence continues at coordinate 20,522,793 of CM057224.1, read as the reverse complement.
AGCTCTATTCACTTCACGGTAAATATGTCTAGCTTTCACAATCCATTGGCGATGTAACAATTGATTGATTATCAAAAGTAACGCGTTATGAGGCACTGAGGATGGGGAAGAGGATGATAATAAATTGATGACTGTCAAAGAATTAATGTCCAGTTCCACCCTCCGATATCCAATATTCCATGCCAGTGATAAGCTAGAGAACACCCCCAGAGCTCTGCACTAACTGAAGTACAATAACCAATATTATGCACAAAGCCCCCTAGCCATGACCCTGTAATGTCCCTAAAGATGCCCCTTGAAGTCGACGCTCGAAATGCACCATCAGTGTTGAGATGAACCCATCTTTGAGGAGGGCTACTCCAGCCAACAAGAATCTCCAGCCGCTGTCTCAAACACAGTAGAGCACGTTCCACTAGCATTTTGGCATGAAAGATCGAATGTACATACTGAGTAACTACGACCTGAGGATTGCTCGGCCAGGAAAAGTGAGTATCAAAATTTGATTTGTTATGCCAATTCCAAAGGAACCAGCATGCTGTGCCAAATAATACTGACCAATCAAAACCTTGTACCGTCTGATGCTAGTGTAGGTTATCCAGCAACCATTGATTCTTATCCTTTTGGAAGAAGTCATTAGAGATAATTTCACTATTAACACCGCGCCAAAATTGCCGAGCTCGGCATCCGTTTCGAACTATATGCAATATTGATTCCACTTCCCCGCAACGTTGGCATAAAGGATCCGTTGATTGATGCCTGCGAGTTCTTTGTTGATTTGAGGGAAGTTTGTCACGAGCCAAAAGCCATAGAAATGCACGAATTTTTTGGGGACCATCCCATTGCCATATCCTGTCCCAAAAACTGTTGCGATGATTGCGTGGCTGTCTAGTGATCAAATTGTAGGCTGAGTGAATGGAAAAAATTCCTGTTGCTGAAACGCCCCAAAATATACGGTCCGGACCATAATGAGGGCTTGGAGGTAGAATACTTGCAATTGTCATGCATCTCATATGGGAGGAAACCTTGGAACAAGCTCCATTGCCATCCTCCTTGGGCATCCACAAACTCCCGGACTAGTTTATGAAGCAAATGTTCTGGAATAGGCCGAAGTGTCCTGTCTTGAAGCGGCCCAAAATCATATATCCATGTGTCACACCAAAACTGTGTTTGGTCTCCATTGCCCACCACCCATTTTAATCCTTTCAAAACATGCTCCCAAATCGATGCTATTCCTTGCCAAACCATTGACCCGCCTGAAGCTACAATATAAGTAGGTAAAGTGATGCGATTAAACTTGTATTTGGCACTTAAGACCTATACCCATAATGCCTCATGCCGAGTTAATAGTTGCCAACCAAGTTTACTCAAAAATGCAGCATTAGTATCTCTGATTTTGCGGAGTCCTAAGCCACCATCCTCTTTCGGCTTGCAAACTGAATCCTAATTCATTAAACCAGTTTTTCGAATCTCGCCCGTAGACCCCCAAAGGAATCGTCTAATAATCCTTTCGAGATCATCGCATAATTGGCGTGGAAGTTTCACTGTTTGCATAGTGTAGTTTGGGAGAGCAGACAAGACAAATTGGATTAAGGTGGTCCGGCCTGCTAGCGATAAAAATTTTCCACGCCAACCCTCAAGTTTTTGTTGGAAGTTATCTAGGATAAACTGATATGATATTCTAGAAGTGCGTTCATGAATGAGTGGGACTCCAAGGTATTTTCCTAAATTATAAGCCCGTGGAAAACCCAATTGGTGACTTAGCTTCCGAGCCAAGTTGGGGGAAATATTTTTAGAGTAAGAGCACTTTGTCTTGGCAATACTCACACTTGGGCCAGAGGCTGAACAAAAGTGGGCTAGAACTTGTTGAACAACCAGGGTTTGAACATCGTCTATTTGAACAAAGAGGATAAGATCATCTACGAAGAAAAGATGTGTAAGATCTAGACCTCGACAACTCAAGCATATGGGCTTCCATTGTCCTGTGGTGACTGCCTCTGTAATCAAGTGGCCCAACCTCTCAAGATACAAAACAAAAATATATGGGGATAAGGAATCACCCTGGCGTATACCCCTACTTGGATAGAATCTGTCCGAAAGCTCACCCCCCCAATTGACTTGCATAATCACTGTAGTGATGCATTTCATAGTAAGGGTAATCAGATGATCTGGTAAGCCTGCTTGAACCAAAGTGTCATTAATAAAATCCCAATTCAACCGATCATAGGCTTTATCAAGGTCTACCTTAAGAGCAAGAAAGCCGGATCATCCCTTCTTTTTCCTCATGGCGTGTATTACCTCTTGGGCTATAATTACATTGTCCGTTATCTATCGATGAAGGACAAAACTACTATGAGTTGGAGCAACCAAAGTGGGTCAATAGTCTTTGATCCGATTAGCTAATAACTTGGTCACTACTTTATAAGGAACGGAACAGAGGCTGATAGGTTTGAAGTGGGAGATTAACAATGGCGAATGGATTTTTGGAATGAGAACGAGAAGTGTACGATTGAGATGCTCATCCCAAACCTCCAGATTGAAAACTTTCTGGATAAATTCCTCGAAAGTGGCTCCAACAACATCCCAAAATTTTTGGAAAAATAGTGCTTGAAACCCATCCACACCAGCGCCTTATTAGCTGCAAATTGAAACATGACTGTTTTAATTTCCTCCGACTTCAGCGGGCTGCCCATAACCTCTTGAGCATTAGATGGGAGGGTGGGAAAGGTCGCTTGTGTTGAAAGAGTCTGGGAACTAGATTGAGAGTTTGAATAAAGATGCTGAAAGTAAGCTTGCGCCAATAATTGTAAAGCTGCCTGATCAAAAATAACGCTACCATCCTCTAAGCGGAGAGAATGAATTGTCGTACGTTTCCTTTTGAAATTTTTCATGGCATGGTAATATTTCGTGTTGCGATCGCCATGAGATAACCATTGGGAACGAGATTTCTGATACTAGTGCAACTCCTCCTCTCCTAGTACTTATTCAAGTTCTCGGGTAAGGAATACCTCCAATTGCTGGAGCATTTCCTTGTGAAGCACCTTCCGGGAATGCTGGATACTAGCTAGGCGGGCCAACAAACGGTTTTTACGTTTAAAGATATTCCCAAACACTTCCTTGTTCCATGTATGAAGAGTCCCGACAAATCTACGTAATGACCCACTAAAATTATAAGGATCGTGTGGCCAGTGTGTTTGCACCAATGAAGCAAAGCAATCACCCGCAAGCCATGTTGATTGAAAACGAAAAGGACGGTTGACGAAACTAGTCGGTGAATTTTGCTGGAATCGGATCAAAATTGTTGGATCCCGTTTTCGGTATCCAACTCTCACTATAATACCGTCATACTTGAGCGTGTTTTCCTTGTAATTCTTCTTGTTTTAATACCACATCTGTTGGACCTCGTTTCCAAAAGCCCAACTTCCTGAATCCTGAAGCCCTGTGCTTATTACTGTGCAGGGTCATTAGTTGTCACTCTACAATCGTGGTGAGCGTACACTATTTAACCATCGAAATCATAAGTTGACTTATTCATACAAATTGTAGCTTTAAGTCTTGAGTTCGTGTTGAAATAAGAATCACCTCAAACGGAGTTATAAAACTCAAGATATGCTTAAAATGCCTAAAAGAGCTCATACTTTAAACATGCTCTTCTAATCGACCTCACATTCACTTTAATGCAAACTTCCCCAATTCAACTCCAAAAGGTACACAATTTTATGGAGAGGAAGAATTATGTCTTAGGAACCTATTGGTCTAAGAATCACCTCAATTGGAGGTCGGATGGGGGAGTTATGCCCAAAAGAATAAACTATGTTCACACCCAAAAACCAATTGAAACTCTTTTGGCACGATTACCATAACTTTTAATATATATGTCTTATTGAGTTAGTTCTTTTACCATTAGAAAGAATACATCTATATATACAACTCTCATGAAGACCACAAACCGAGATTCGGCCTCCAACTATGTCAAAAATCACAATCTTTCCCGTAGATGTCCGTTAAACGGACATCCATGTCCGTTTAACGGACATAAATCGAATGCAGAATGCCAAATGACCCGAGAAAGTCCGTTAAACGGACATGCATGTCCGTTTAACGGACATTGACTGGCCAAGGGGTGTTTTTCCACCCGAGAATGTCCGTTTAACAGACATTGGGGCTCCCCAAAGCCCCCAATGCCTCTCCAATGCTTCCAAACTTCAACCTTACTTCATAAACACTTGCACACTTCACAAATTCACTCATTTTAAAGCCTAAACACTTCAAACTCTAAGTTCAACTCACCAACATCACAAATGACAACTTAAATGGTTAATCAAATCCACAAAATTTCAATCATTAATCATCAAAGCTATCATAAACACAAACCATATAACCAGCATAATGTACAGTAACTGTTATCTTCCAATTCCCATAACTTTTTACTCCTAACCCCAATACTTGCATATAATACTTCAATGGAAAGATAACAAGATGCTTTAAAACTTTCATGAAGGATGCAAAAGTCATTTCCATCATTAAAAGAGGTAAAAAGTCACTCAAATGCACTGCTCATATAAGGACCAATGAAACAGTAACATAGCATTATGAATAGTAACTGAATGTACTCCCATCCTCATAACTTCTTCATCCTAAGTCCAAAAGTGACAAATTCTATATCGTTGGAAAGCTCTCAACAAATACTATAATCTTTAAGAAGACACCTCAATTCAATTCAAACATAAGAGGGTCTAAAACATAAGCAAAGTTTCTGTCAAATTTTGCAAAAATTTGACAGCACCTCCTTTGAATATTCAACTAGTCAAACTTCAATCCAATTACCATCACCTGCATAAAACTTAATATTCACAATCTTCAATCTTTCAACTACCAACCAAATCCAAAAATCCCACAAGTACTCAAATGGCAGCAAACGCAAGCTTATATTTCTACTCATTCTCAATCCATAAAGCAAGCCTTAACCCACTCTATTTACCAATTCAAACCATACAATGATGCATTTGTATAAAACATATGCAAAGTACATGAATTACATTAAAACCCAACACTCTTGCATTACATGAACAATATGAGTTCTTACAAAGCTTTAGAGGGCATTTATCCCAATTACAACCCAAATAACCAAAGGTTAAAATACAAAGTGAATCAATCCTCCAAAATGCAACCTAATACTTTATTTCCAAAAATGACTTCTAAAGTAAAAGCATCGGGGTGATGCTTCAATCCCAATACTGTAACTCGGTTTTCCGCTCGTCACCTGTGGAGGGGAAAAGGGGTGTGAGCTCGACTGCTCAGTGGGTAACAGCTTAATAATTAAGAAATAAGCAAAAACATTCTTTATTTCTCATTCTCAAAGCAACTTTCAGATTGATAAAAACCTTTCAAAATCATCAAAACTCCCTATTTTCAAGCCAAAATCACATTGATAAAAACCTTTTTAAATTTTATTAAAACTTTTCATAAATTCATCACATCAAAACGTTCACACATCAAGCCATCACATAAGCACAGAGAAAGTGGTAAATCAATTTATCAAAGCATTTACAAAACAACATAACATACAAAAACAACTTAGACAAGCATATCACATAATCACATATAAGTTGGTTTGGGTGGGTCTATCGGGACGTACTACACATTTCTGCAAAGCAGTCATGTATAGCCGTGAACACATGTGGGAGTCCGTGAGGAGCTCCATGGCCACTAGCGGACAGGCGGGAGAAGCCTATAATTAGACAGGTGCACCTATCACACATAAGGGACCACCCCAAACCCAAACAAGCATGCATATCACATAATTCACACAATTCATAAACATTAGCCACAAATGGCTCTTGCAAATATTCACTTTCACATGATTTCCCAAAATGTTGTTTTTCCGAAATCAAGTATCCAAAATTTTTCACTTCACAAATCATTTCACAATTATTTCCAAAATGTAAAAACATCTCATACAAGTTTAAACCATCACACAGAATCATTTATACAACTTTATAAATCATTTGAAAGCATTAGATAACATTTATTTCAAAATAATTGAGTAATAAGTATTATCTCAATCATTAAAATATTACCCACCTTAGTTTCTTTAGCTAGGAGCTTGAACAATTGGCCTTTCCTTTCACTTCAATTCCCTCTCTTAACCTTCATCAAACATAAAATCCCATAGGAAGCATGAGATGTTAAAATTGGCCATTCTAACGAGATGAAAACATGAAAATTAACCCATCTAACTTTACACATACCTAACTTAAGCTATTTTCACTAAAACTCATCCATAATTCCAAAAAAATTCATATTTCTCTTGCCTTAAGGAGAGACCCACGAAAATCCCCTTTTGCTTCTCATGTATGTTTAATCCTTTCCCCTCCTTTTTCCTTCTCCTTTCTAAAGTAAGATGAAACTAAAGCCCTAACCTTTCTTCTTCTCTCTCTTCTTCTTCTTTTTCTTCTTCTTCTTCTTCTTCTTCTCCACTTAGCCGAAATCTCCCTCTTTCCTTGTAAATTTCGTAGGTTCCCAAAAAGACTTAGCAAAGTTTGATTTATAACTTAAAGCCTTATAGCAAAAACTACGTAGTTTTGATAACACCCTTCTTTTTCCTTGAAAATTTCGTGACCTTCCTCTTCACTTATGACCATATGGGTTTCCTTCCTTCCTTATTCTTTTAATTTCAACTACAAAGACTAACAAGCCCCTCCTTCTTAGCCTTTAACCTTAACAACATATGCAAGCTTCCTAAATTGCCCTCACTTCATCTTATTCATTTAATATCTAATAACATACTCCACTCTAACTTAAACATAATCCATCATTTTATTTCCATTTCTTTAAGCATTAAAACCTCAAAATAATTTAGACATGCTTAATTAAATATAAAAGAAAAAATTCAGGGGCCCAACAAAAATGGTTGGTGGTCAGATTTAAAGTAAGGAAGACGGTGTACCGAAGAATGAGGGAAGACATCATGCCATTCATTGGAGCAGAAGACTCTGTCCAACCTTGCCGCAACAATACCCCTTCTCCATGTGTAACGTGAGCCCTCATATCCAAGGTCTTGGACTTGGCAGTTTTGAATACACATTAGGAAGGATTTATTCACTATGTTTCTAGTGTTTGCTCCTCCTCTTTGATCACTGGCAGCCAGCTTAGCGTTAAAATCTCCTCCAAGTAACCAAGCGCCTGTCGTGTTCTGTTGAATATGTGCCAAATTCTACCATAAGAAATTTTTATGTTGGTGTTGGGGATTGGCATATATGGCTGTAAACACAAAGTCTAAACCATCCTTCCATATTTTTGTATGGACAAATTGCCTATTAGCTATTAGAATTTTGACTTCCACAAATCCCTCCATAGTAACCGTATACCCCCTGAAAACCTAACAGCTTCCACTCGAAAAGATTGCATAAAACCTAATCGGCGAATGACCTGATCAACACGATGACCACTGATTCGGGTTTCAAGCAAGACCACCATAAATGATTTATGAGTACAAACGAGATGTCATAGTATTGGTTTCAGCAACTTCATACTCGCACCTTGGCAATTCCAAATTATTATTGTCATACTTAAGTAGTAATAGCGCGCACCACCTTTCTCAGGCGTGGGCAATCTTGGGCTGAGTTTCTAGTACTTCGATAGGTTCCATATGAGCGTCTTGTGGTGGGGAATCCGGTTGCAAGTCAGTGACCATTTCCTCTACTCCTTCCCTTTCATGAATGTATGGCGGGTCAGGTGGTTCGGGTAGGGGAATGGGAGATGGTTGTTGAGAGACGCACAAAAGGGTTTCTCTAGCGTCCTCAACCACCGACTAAGGCTTCTCACACTCCATGGCAACGACCCCCTGTAGACGAAAGCTAGAGGAGTGGTAGACCGAGTCCTTATGAGAGGCTATATGGACCGCCTAATGAGACGCTGCACGCTAGGTGGGAGACGTGGTTGCATGCATGGAACGTTGGGGGCGTATAGTGATGTCAGAGGCTTGGGGAATGTCTTGAATAGGAATGTGTTGGGTTGCATGTTGTAAAATTTCCTTGCCTTTATTTACTAGTTTTGGGTTAGTCAAGATGGGATGTTTTGGTTGATTTGCTCGAATCCTGTCTCTGTGCCCTTGAGCAGGCAAGTTGAGGTTGTCCAATTGTTTTGGTTGTCATATGGAGAATTGTCTTTTTCAGGAGATCTTGCAATAACATCGGTGGGGATCTCCTCTTCGGGAAGTGTTCTAAAACAAGATCCGTGGGTGGGCACGTGGTCTGCCTCGGAGGGGGTGCGGTGGCCCTATTTATTCAGCTAGGTTGATGATCTCCTGCTGCGTCTGGGGATATGAACCCATGGTCCGTATGCCTCATGGTGAGTCTCAATTGTTTTCGGTGGCTACTGGATGTCTCCTACTGGTGATCTAGGTTGGTTGCCAGCCACTGTATGTGGTTTGTGACTGACGTTAGCGTGGTTGGGGCAAGCCTCTGCGTTGTGTCCCACTCTCCCACATTGGAAGAAAATTTGAGGTAAACCTTCAAACGCTACTTTAAATTCTTCTCCATCTAATTCCACCCTAGAGACAATGAGTTCAGTTAAATCCATGTCCATTGCAACGCAAGCAAACCTTCCTCTTTGTGTCTGTTGGGTATTAGCATCAATTCTCACTGTATGGCCGACAATGTTGCCTAGCGCATGGAGTATTGTTGGATGGTATCGCGAGACAGGAAGGTTGGGAAATCTGACCCATACAATGGCGCACGAGACCTTCCCCGTTGTCGGCCTGGACTGCGGACTCCATGTTTGTACCGCCAAAGTATGACTGAAGATGACCCATGGTCCCTTCGTAAGGGTCGTCTCAAAATCATCTGTCTCAACCAAGTTAACCAGAAAAAAAAATCATTGTCTAGATCTATCACTTTGAGGGGGCCTGACAGATTCCACATGGATTTGAGGCATTTTTCAACAGTCGATAGCCAATCCTTCTCCCCAACAATTTTACAATTACTGCTTTTTCCTAGTTTTTATCAAGGTGATTTTTAAATGCAGAGGACAATTCAATAGCCTGTCCATACATTCCATTCACTGTTACGATATCTCCTTCTACTTCTGGCAGTGGCTCTTCTGGCCATACAGGTTCATCCTCTTCCCCAGTTGGTAGATCGCTTGTGACTGTCGCACGGTAGGACATGGGTTGTTGCATCGGGGGAGGGAGTGCCTCCCGTTCACATAAACAAACCTTCTTTGCTGAAGTTCCATCGATGAGCTAACTCAACGGTAGAGTACTCAGCTTTTAAATGCGACTAACATCTTTTACGCATTTTTATGAAGAAAGAGATTCATCCATACCATCGGTATAGTTTGTACGACCACGACTGATATCTACAGGAATTAGCTTATAAATTTATCTAAAAATATAGCTATTGAAATATAGCTATTATAATATTAAAATATAGCTATTATAAAAAGAATTAGAGTATATTTAGATAAAAGAGTATATTTAGATTTAAAAAATGAATATTGAATATATATATATATATATATATATTCTAATATATTCTAATTATTTATTATTAAAATTTTTGATTTTATTTCTAGTTCTTTATTTAAGTTACATTTATTTATCTTTGTTATTATATGAAGACTATGAAGAATATAACATAGGAGTCAAAAAATTGGGGTGAAAAAAAAAATAAGTCCAAAATTATGGCATTTGATGATATGTATAATAGTGGAGGATTATGGGACAAAAAATAAATCCACTTGGTTTCAGACTTGGTACAACACAAGATGATGACCTTCATTAAATAATGATCAAGTTAAACACAAGTTCTTTAGTTCAGATCTTCCAGGTAAAAAAGAAAGTGTGATTTCTGATTATTCGGAACTTAATTGAATCATATGTATTGGTTATTGTAATCACATGTATCCTGTCATTCCCCATGAGAATTTTGATTTATTGGCAAAAAGGCGAAGAAATAGATTTATTATCCCCCTCCCATGTTGTGTACTATCAAAATTTCTATATTCAGATAAGATATCCGATTAGATATCTGTAATTTATATTCTGGGGATTTTTAATAACTACAAAGTTGTCTCGTGATGAATATTTACACTTCTTTTCACTAAAGGAAAAAACAAAGGTATTTAAGATTTGTCGTAAAGGAGAGCCTTAAGTTTATGATTTTGAAGGATTGATATTAATGTTGAGCTTAGCAGTAAAATAACTAATATCATCGAGTTAATGTTATCTTGTAACATCATACCTTTGTTACAAAGGACTTATTGTGCATGTTTTTAGCAATCGGTTCAATTTATTTAATAACTTTTATTGTTAAAATGATTATTTTAATTAATTAGTCAATTTTATAAATTAATAAGTACTTATAAATTAAAATATATAAATTTATTTTATTTAATAATATTTTTAATTAAACATCAATTTTATGGATAAAGATAATCTCTTTCAATTTTATTTCAAAAGTTTAATTTAATTTAATTTCTAGTCGATTTTATGATAATTTATTACTAATTGAATCTTTTAAACTTTAAACCTCTTTTCTTACCAGTTTAGTTTCGATTTGATTTTGTAAAATATTAATTTTAGACCTTTTAATTTGATTTGTTTATCTAACCTTTAGTTAATTTGATTAAGCTAGACAAATCTGACCATTTTAAATTTTTTGCGTAAAATCTGTTCGTAGGAATGTAATCTGACATTTGTCATTTCTTCGAATTTTCCTTAACGACCTTATCTAAACCTACACTTTTCATTCTTAGAGATCCAGATTAACATGTCACTTCAGCAACTCTTAATACTGTGTTCTTTATATATATAATCAAAAAAATTGATAAAAGATTAATATTATGAATATTGCATCGAACTTAGTATCGGTTTAATTTTGAGATGGAATATTATCGATATCAATTCATACTAAATATAGTCTCGAACAATTTTTAAAGTTATAAGTAATATGTTAATTTTGTAAAATTATAAAATTTTATAAAATTTAATCACTTCACTGAAAGTTCAAATTACTTTTGATGAAATAAAAAATCAAATTCTATTTTTTCTCAAGGACATTGACAATTGTCAACAAGATGTAGGTTAATAATGGGAATATAGAGGTTGTAATTGTAGTTAAGAAAATTCTTAGTTCAATGACACTTAAATTCAATTATGTGATCTATGCAACTAAACAAAAATGAAAGATCATAATCCTCTTTTAATTGAAAAATTGCATGGCTCTTTACTAGGCAATAAGTAGAAAAATGAATCATCAATACTATGTTTGGCACAAATAACATTCCATTCCCTTAGGCCATATTTAGTTGAGGGGTTAGTAATAGAATGGGATAAAACGTAACGTACTTCCATTGTTTAGTTGAGAGTTTTATAATAAAATGGGATGGAATAGAATGGAAGCAGAGGGTTTCATCTTGCGTTCTATTCTATCCTAAACAGTGAAAGTAAGAAACTTCTAATTTGAAAGTTTAGAATAAAATGTAAACTAATAAATACATACTATATAATATACCCTCAATAATTTTTCTTAATACCAATTATTTCTTCTAACCCTAACCCCCTTTTCCTCATACTCATTTATTACGGTCCACAAAAATTGTATATAATTAATAATATTTTATATTATTTCTCCTTACCCTAATAATAATATTTTATATTATTAATAATAAATTGTATATAATTAATAATAAAATAACAAATTAATTAAATTTTATTAATGAAAATAGAAAATATATAAAATGTATTATTTAATTGTTTATATATATTTCTACATAAATAAAAATATAAATAAATTATTTTAAATATAATTCACATATAATAAAATAAAATAAAATTTATTGAATAATTAATGATAATTTTATATAATTAATAATAAATTGTATATAATTAATAATAAAATTTTATTAAATTTTTATTATTTTAAAATAGAATATATATAATTTATTCTTTGTCATAATTATGACTTGAACTGTGACTTTTAATTGAACATGATTTCTGTTTTAAAATCATAGTATTAAATCTCCTGTAACAACTATTTTAATATCGGGGTATAATAATCATTTATTATACATTCTTGTCCATTCCATCCATCTTCCAAACAACATTTTACCACATTACATTATGATCTCTTCCATCTCTCCCAATCAACTATTTACTATATTACATTTCATTCTATTATAAACCATTCCGTTCTGTTCCATTTCATTCCATTCCTTTCCATTAATTAACATCCAACCAAATAGGTCCTTAAAGAAGAATAAGAATTACTAACCTCTTTTAATAATCATAAGAGAGAGGGTCAAGGATATGCTAGAGGCAAAGGTAACAATGAATGTAGAGAGACTCATATCATCAACAACCTTAAAATGACTAGAGTTCCATATTTCAATGAAGAGGAAGAGGACATAAAAGTCACCAACCAACAACTAAAAACTCAAAGTCAATAAATAAGTCTAACATGGACTACTATTAATGTCACAAGTGTTGGGACTCGATCTTGAAACCGGAGCCTAACCGAAAAACAAAATCCTAAACGGAAACAGAAAGCGAAACCAAAAGGGCGAAAACGAAAGAGAAATCAAATAAGGCGCGTGCAATGTCGGAAACAAATCGCTTAAGAACAAAAACTTAACTCCGACATCCGAGAACAAATATTTTAGAAAAGCGTCGCGTTGGAAACCAATAAGACATTGAATTTAAGCCAAACACATTTCTTGGGTTTGAGCCGTGGCTCACCCTTGGCCAAAGAGGACAGTACTGATTAAGGTTGGATGCCGCGGTAGAACCCGCAAACACCCGCCGTGGTATAACCCGCAAATACACGCTGGGTGGGAAATGTTAGCCCAGGTGTGGGGGGTGGGGTCTAACATTAAAAGACGCGAATTAATCAACCTGAACAAACATCGACATCCGTTGCAAACATGAAGCATAGGAAACTAATCGCGTTGGAAACCTAGACTAATCCGATGCAAAAATTCGGTATAATTTTTTTTCATACATTTCTGTTCTCTTTATTGAAACTCATTCAAAACATAACCAAACCATACAATTTTCTTTTTGGAAACTCATTCTCGCACAAATTTCAATTCACTTAATTCTCAAACAACATTTCGATTCATATTATTTTCCTTAACCAATCACACAAATCCCAAAAATTTCATCTTCTTAACTAAAAACTCATCTTTAACAAACTAACTTCTTATTCTTATTCTTATCTTAACCCGATTTTTACCGAAAATCGGACAGCATAACGGCTGTATTTTGACAGCCCAAAAATTTCTGCAATGGTAAAAATACACTTCTAAAACACATATCCAACCATACAACCATCATCGGACCTCCCGTCCGGAATTCCCAGCAAAAACAAACGCAACCCTATAATTAAGCACTTCAGTAATTCTCACAATCATACTCATAAATCAAGCCCCATTCATATCCAAAATCCATGATCATACATAAATCCAATTCCATAACTTAACTCAAATACATACGCTCAAAATTTTCAATACATTCTCGAAATGAAATACACAGCATACTTTAATGGCATAGCAAGCCATTTACACTATCAAAATCTCAATTTGCACAAAAATACGAACGATGTAAAAATCAAACTTGGCATTCTTTCATCCGATCTCCCGCTCGAATACCTGGAGATTGGGGATGAAAGGGGGGGTGAGCACAAAGCTCGTGGATAATATATTTATAAACTGAACGATAAGCGAAAACATTTTTACAAAACTTTTTGCCATTTATTTCTAAAAATTTCACAGTCGAAAATCTGACAAATTTCTTATTTCTCATAACATTGTTAAAATCGATTCAATCAATTCTCGGCTGAAAATCCATAATAATAGATTTATCAAACTTTTTACATCTTTCAAGATTTCATGAAGAACTTCCAAATTTCTTAAACTTTCTCAAAACATGCAATGCATAACACAGTACAAAATAAAAACACAAACACATCACATGGTTTGGTTCGGTCCAAAACAGAACGTACTGCACAGTCCCGCATAGCGGTCCTGTGCAGCCATGAACAGAACGTACTACACTTTCCCGCATAGCGGTCCAGTGTAGCCGTGAAAGGAGTCCGAAATTGGAGCTCCATTGCCTCTTGCGGGCAGCCAAGAGAAGGCTTTAAACAAGTAGAGACAGTGCACTGACTCACAAAGGGACCTGACCAAACCCACATAACACATAAGCGAAAACGGAAATTCAGGTTGCCCGTAGGCACTTTTCAAAATCTTGATTTTCTTTAAACTTTTCATATTTCCATACAATGTCAAACTTGACACACTCACATACATAAATCACATCAAATCATGTTGGAATGCACATTCGATTTACATTCACCAATTTAATCACATATCAATGCACAACAATAAATGCAATTTCTTTCTTTCAAACATATATCAGAACACCAGCTCAAACTTTTCGTATAATTCAAAAACATGATTTTCATAAATCTTGCATTTTCTTATAAACCTTCCAAAAGCATTAACTTCAATCATTCGGAAATTTTATTTTTCAAAACATTTATCTAAACATTAACTTTTCAATAATTGCTTCTTGACTTTTTCGAAATTTGCTTCTTGAAATTTTCAAATAAACATGCTTAGCTTAAAATTCAATAAATAAATATACTACCCACCTCGAAATGAAGCTAAGAACTCGTCCCGATCATTAATTTGACCAAAGCGTCAGTTCTTTTTCTTCACTAAAATTACCTAAACATATCCATCCAAATTCAATAACATAAACAACATGATTCCTCAAATTAGGCTTAGAAAACATCAATTCCCCACATCTTCAAGTTATCGAAATTACATATTCCTAAAAACCCCAAAATTTGACATAAATCCTACACACAATTATCCAAAATTGAACATCACAAATCATATAATCTTTCAATTGACTTAGGAATTCATCAATTCCTCACATATTCAAGCTATTTAACTCTCTAATTTTCAAAATCCCCAATTTTCACAATTGGCCTAAACTCCCAATTTACAATTTTTCAAATTAAACCTCACTTAAGGTATAAACATCAAAATTGACTTAAGAAATCTCAAATTCATCATTAATCCAAGCTATCTAAAGCATCAATTTACAAAAATCCCAATTCACAAATTTAGGCATAACCCCCAATTCACAATTAATCCAAAATTAAACATAATCATAACTTATTCTCTTCAATTAACCTTAGGAAAACTCAATCCATAACCATCTTAAGCTAAACCAACCAACAAACTTATAAAAAATTCAAAACTTGAAACTTTCTCTCACTTACCATTTTCTCCACCATTTTCGTTATTTTCAAGTTCCAAGGCAAGCTATCCTCTTCTTCAACCTTTTTCCTCTTGCAAACAACGAAAATGCCTAAGAAAAACCCATAAAAGCCCAACCTTGCTTCATCTTTCTTCTCCTTCCTTCCATAGCCGATTGTATCATTCTCTTCTTCTTCTTCTTCTTCATTTCTTCTTCTCTCTTCTTCTTGTATTTTCGTGAACTTTCTGCTGATTTATAGGAGTAAAAACGACATCCCATGTTGTGTTTCTGTTATGTCACTTAAGTGAGGGGTAATTGACCAAGTTGCCCCTCCTTTTAAGTGAAATCCCAAAATACCCCTGCACAGGATTTTCAAAATTGGATTGCTTTCGTCCTATTTTCAAGCATCTAAACGAAATAATTTGGACAAATTTTCTTCTTGAAAATTGTTCCTCTAGATCATACGAATCCAACGCCACTGACTGCGCTCAATTCGAATCATAAACAAAGAAGTTATAGCCGAAATACTATCGGACCTGCGAAAAATCCGAGACTGAACATTACGCTAATTTAATTCCAAACATTGACAATCTTAGGGATGAAATTAAATTTCGATCCCTTCACAAGAGTTGTAGCCCTATATCTTAATTTTATTTGGCCTCAAGAATCAACTTAATCGGAGTTGTACAGCTCCCGAACTTCGTGAAATACTGAATCATGTTCAGAAAATTATCCAACTTATAACCTATAACCAAATCTCTTACTTTGGTTCAATCAATCTCTTTCCATTTAATCTCCTAAAAATCATAATTCTTCATAAAAATGAAATTAATTGCCTTAGGAATCCAACGCTTCGAGAATCAAATCAATCGAATATCAAACGAAAAAGTTATAAGCAAAAGAGCGAGAGGAGGACATTTAGCGATTAGACGTGGGCACGTCTAAGAAACTTAGAGACTAGACGTGACCACGTCTAAGGATGAAATCTGGATCTGCAGGAAACTTTCAAAATTTTAAAATCATATCTTTTGCTCCCGACCTCCAAATGGTATCAATAGAAAGCTTAAGGGACTTTCTACATCTTCCCTGAAGTACTCAAAATCAAATTAGGTCTCGAAAGAGGTCAAAAACTCAATCAAAGATTCTGTCCAAAACAGTTTTTCCTAAACGACTTCCAATTTTCAATCGCTCATAACTCCTAGCCCTGATATCAAAAAATTGCAAACTTTATAACAATGGAAAGATAAAAATATCATCTAAAACTTTCATGAAGACCACTTACTCTAATTCAAACTAAATCCGTACGACGAGTGGCCTCGAAGCATAGAACACACAAATCTATACTTAATAGCATTTTCAAAACAAAGCATATCTTCGGAAAATCATATCTCTCGATCCCGACATCGAAAAATAGCAAATTTTATGACCACATAAAACTCTTAACATAATCTACAAGTTTCATGTAGATCATTTTCTCAAATTTTGCCTAAATCAAAAGTCGACCCTCAAAGGCCAAAAAGTCAAACTTTTCACAAATTTTTATTTTTTTACACTTTCTCTCTTTATTTCTCAATTTCAACTTCCATTACACAATGCATATATGAAACACTAATTTTTATATCATTTCTTATTTATAAATTCTACTAAAAAATCGGGGTCCAACACAAAAAGACCCAATTGCCCTTCCTTAAAAGCCTTCAAATTTAACACTTTAAGTGATCTTTCAAATTTGCCCCTAAAATTCATTTTAATTTATGCTTACATTAGGACATTTTTCTAACCATCAAATTGAAGGAATTTGCTAAAGCTTCCTTCTAGAGAAATGTTCCTCATTGTCTCAATTTCATAACATCACCAAAATCATTTAATTTGGTGCACTACTCCAAAAGTTACACCTCAAACATTTCGGACTATGCTTATGCTAAAATATTTTTCAGTACTTTACTTCCATCCAAAACTTGGCATTCTTAACAACTAAATTGAAACTCAAGTTCTTCAGAACATTTGTAGCCCTATTTCTCTAGTTTAATCCAAATCACGAATCACCTCATTTGGATGACTAGACCAAAAGTTATGACCAAAATACTTTCATCTCTTACTAATTCAAGACTGAACATTAAACCCAACTTCAATTCAGAAATTGAAAATCCTAGAGTCCGAATTAAAATTCAGTCCCTTCAGATAACTTGTAGCCCCATGTCTCTAGTTTATTTTGCAATAAGAATCAGTTCAATTAGATCTCCACAGACCAAGAATTCAGCAAAATACTGAACCATGTTTAGAAATTTATCCAACTAAAACACTTTAACCAATCCTCTCTCTTTGATTCAATTAATCTTTTTCAATTTATTCTAAAAAATCACAAATTTTCATAGAGAGATAGAGGAATTTCTTATAACTCCAACGCTTCAAAAATTAAGTCAATCGGATGTCGGACGAAAAAGTTATAAACAAAAGAGTAGAGAGTGGTCGGGTCAGGGAAACATGACTACTAATGCATGTAAAAATTACATGCATTAATCGATTAGTCGAAGACTATTAGTCCACTAAGTCGACTATAGTGGTTGACCTGGAAAACTCTGGTCTTTTTTCTTCCGACAACCCAACTTTTTCAATTCATAACTTCTTACTCAGAACTTCAAATTGAACAAACTTGGTATCAATGGAAAGCTAAAAGCAAACTCTACAACTTTCATGAAGAGCTTAAGAACCAGATCTGCCTCTAAAGGAGTCAAAACCATCTCAAAGTTCCTGTCCACTAATACTCTTCCCAAACAGTAACAATAACTTGTAAAAATCATAACTTCCTATTTCATTGCCCAAAATTTTCATACTTTGCACCAATGGAAAGATCAGAAAATAATCTAAAACTTTCATGAATAACTTCAAAGCAATTTCAACCTCTAGCTAAGTCAATTTTTCAATCAAAGTTTCTGTTCAGAAATTGTCATCCTAAAACAACATCCAACTTCCAAATTTCATATCTTCTAATTTCCACAACCAAAAATAACATATGATACATCATTGAAAAGCTAGGAAAATCCTCTATGACTTTCATGTAGACCACTTAACCCAATTCAAAGCACATCAGTCCAGAATTTTCCTCAAAACACTGCATACAAAATCCTACACTTATGAGCATTTTCAAAAACAAAGTAACATACCCTTAACTTCGGAAGATCACAACTTTCAATCCCGATATTGAAAAATGTCATATTTTAAGGCAATAGAAAGCTTTTAACATAAGCTACAATTTTCATGGAGATCATTTTCTCACATTCAGCCTAAATCAACCCATAAAAATTTACAAAGATTTCAGGTCAAAAAGTCAATCCTGCTATTATTCATCCCAAACAATTTCAAACTTACAATTCTCCAAAATCTCACACTTTCACTATTTATTTCTTGCTTTTCAACTTCAATTTAAATCAAATTGTTCACTCTCAATTTCATAGCACATACACATTTACTCAAAACTCAAGTCATCCAAAACCAAAAATAAAAATTTTCACATCAACTTCCTTTTACTCAAAAACACTCACAACACATCCATATACAAAAACACTCTTTTCGTGCATTATCCTCAAACATATCATGTCAATTTGCTCCAATTAGCATGGCTCTATTAAAACATCAAACACAATCATTCCACTTCATGCATATTTTT
Source organism: Erythroxylum novogranatense (assembly GCA_029891385.1). NCBI lineage: Eukaryota > Viridiplantae > Streptophyta > Magnoliopsida > Malpighiales > Erythroxylaceae > Erythroxylum > Erythroxylum novogranatense. The sequence goes on along the minus strand of CM057224.1, from coordinate 20,503,858 downwards.
TCCTTTGTACTTGCATAATTCACCACGATTTTCTCATTTAATTTCATTTTATAAGTCAAAAATCCCACTAAGAGATCGGGATCCAACAACAAGTATAGGCACGATTAAAATTATCCAAAGTTTACTTGTCTAAAGACAAAGGAGAAAATTTAAATTTTGCAGAAACACGAGAGGAGATATCTCTTTTAATGGTTTGCAACAGCAAGAAAAGGAACCAACAAGCATGTGTGTTACCTAGACACTAATTATAGTAATCATATGTGCAATGAAAATCAATTTTTTCAAACCTAGAGGAATCATATAGAGTTGATGTCAAGTTTGTTCACAACACTAGAGTTTTAGTCATAAGAAAAGACAATAACTATACAAACTAAAAGGAAAATTTTCCAAACAATCTTTAATGTTCTTTTTATTCTAGCTTTGAATACCAACTTGTTAAGCATTTTTCAGTTACAAGGAAAGGGCTATAAGATCACAATCAAAGATGGTGTGTACCACATTTATGACGTTAAACTAAGCATCATCGCTCAGCCTAAAATGATAGTAAATAGAATGCTCCCTCTTCATATAGATAATATTTCATAGATTTGTTTCTATATAAGACTCAAAGATGAAGCTTGGTTGTGGCATTTTCAATATGATCATCTAAATGTTAGTGGATTAAAGACAATTTAACAAAAGAAAATGGTAGTTGGAATTTCATTATTCTTAACTCCAAAAAAAATATGAAAGATATGTTATTAAGAAATAACATAGAGATCCATTTCTAAAAGCAAGGACTCAAAATATTGGAGATTGTATTCTTTATCCTCGTGAGCTAATTAATCCTACTTTTAATAGAGTTAAATGACATTATCACTTTTTTAGATGATTTGAGTAGTAAAACCTAGGCTTATTTTTAAAAAAAATTTGAAACTCTAATTGCTTTCAATACCTTTAAAACAATTATTGAGAAAGAAAAAGGATGTCTAATCCAAATACTATACACATACCATGATGAAGAGTTTACTTCATATGAATTTGTATATTTTTGTGATAAATATGGAAGAAGAAAAAAAACGAAATTTAACTATAGCCTACTCGTCATAGCAAAATGTTTTGTGTAAGAGAAAGAATCACACAATCCTAAATATGTTGAGAAGCCTATTAACATTGAGCAAGGTGCCAAGGAGATTCTGGCATGAAGCTTGTACTTAGAGTCTCCATATTCTGAATAGAAGTCTAATTCTAGTAATTCAAAATATGACATTAGAAGAGGGATAAAGTGGTTGCCAAGTAGTAGTTGATCTCGTTAAAATATTTGATTACATAACTTATACATATATCCCAGGCGAGAAAAGGAAGAAATTAGATTACAAAGGTGAAAATGTATCTTTTTAGGAGTGAGTGATCATTCTAAAGCTTATAAGCTATACAATCCTTATACTAAAAAGATTATCAAGAGCCATAACGTAATTATTTATAAAGAAAGCTTTTGGGAATTGCATGAGAATGGTACTACAAAAATTATACTTATGGATTTTGAAAATGATACAAGTTGTCAAAAATAAGAAGCAACAACCTGTAACCCAAATTGAGCCAATACATGATTCATCTAAGCCATAACTCTATGTCCACAACGGATTAAAAGATGCCCTGCACAGATGGTTGATTATGAGGAATTGACCCAACTAAAGATCCATTTACAAATTTTTCTTTGTTTTCAAACTGTGGTGCTTTCACCTTCAATGAAGTTGTTTAATGTTTAAATGGAGAAAGGCTATTTATGATGAAATTGCATCCATTAAAAGAAATAAAATATGGGAGTTGATTGAACTTCCTAAAGGAAAAAATCATATTTGATGGAAAATAATAATTGTTGAGCGTATGCATGAAATTATTTGAAGTAACGGAGAATTTAATGCAGTTGGACTCCGCCTCACAGTTCTATGAGCTTGTCTTTAACCGAAATATCGTTTCGTTTCTTTCCATGTCCCAAAGCACATAGAAACAATGAAAAATTAATGGAAAACACTTTCTGTCCTTCTTCCACTTGTCAATTGAAATAAAAGAAATTAAAATAGTAGTAATTGATGAATAAAATAATAATTTATAATTGATCTTGCGTCCCTTTTCTCTATTTTTAGAAAAGATATTCGACATTTTGTTGAAGTTTGAAATTAGGAGTTTATTTTTAATATAATTTATAAAAATTAAATTGAAATAATTGGTAAAATGGTTACAAAGAGTCTAAGCAAAAAGCTTAATATACAATTAACATTGGTTTAAGCTAGCAGGATAGCTTGGTTCTAAAAGAAATAACTCCCTTACCATACATTGACTATTACAAATTAATCAAGCTAATACGTGGCATTATTGTTAGTACTTTATAAGATTTTGCTACCTTGTGTAAAAACATTATAGTTTCAGTGCTGGAATGTGTTCTCTCATCACATTAGTAATTCCATAAATTAACCTCTCTATGTTTTCTCCCTTCCTAAAAAATCTTCTAATTTCTTTTAACCTATATTGCCCTAATTGTGATACCTATCGTGATCTTATAAATCACCCACTACATGTCCTTTGTTTAAGTATTTTGGCAGCACCAATGAGGGATTTCTATCCAATTCCATAAACCCACTGTGAAGGATTTTTGCACTGATTTATTTTTGTAGTTCGAATTAAAAGAAAATAAATATCTATAACTATCTAACAATTACAATTTATAATAAAAGTTTGTGTAGAAGAACCAACTAGAAGTGAAACTCAAACAAAAATATTTACAAAATATTACATATACATAATTTAAATATACATCATATATAAGTGAAATTAAAAGAAGACAAGAAACAAAAACCTGAAACTTCATTCAATCAAATATCTGCTTAAATTGTATTAAGTCCAATTCTTGTTTAGTACAAAATTCTCATAATAAAGAGGAGCCTCATCATTAATATCATTCAAATTCATTGCATCAAATGACATATCAATACTTGTTTTATCCAAGATTATCTTTCAAGTCACTCTTATCTATCAAACCTAGTTTATTAGAAACTCAATCAGCCAAAAAATCAATATGATTAAGACAAATTGGATCTAAGATAGTAAAAGTAGCATTATAAACAAAATAAAGTGATGATTAATTTTCAACAAGTAATAAAAGTGAAAAAATATATGCCTAGATTAAGTTTTTCCATTTAACGAATAGCAATTGACATCTCAAAGTCACCATAAGCACCCTTATAAATCTCTATTTGTGAGATTAGGAAATGCTACATCATCTCATGAGCAACAACTGTTGTAATAGTTAATAGCTTTCGCTATCATTTTTCTTTGTAAAACTTGGTCTGAAATAGATACTAGGATTTAAAAATACCCTACTTGCAAACAATAGAGAGTAAAATTGCCTTTTTCATCTCTCATATGACTATAAGATAAGGTGTGCGTAAAGAATTTTTTAGATTAACCTTGATTGCTTCATTCACCCTCTCCATGACATCATAAAAATAACTCATTATTGCCTTTTTATTACTATCAGCAAGACAAATTGTCCTCATGAAAGGCTCATAAACTCGTATGATAAATTGATATTGGGACAAAAAATTCAATATCTTCATGTATAATCCTAGAAACCTTTAATCTAACATTAGACTTAACATACTGAGATGCATCACACTTATTACTTGTAAACATTTGTCTTAACTCTTTCTTTATCATAATAAAACATTGAAGTCATAAGAAATTTGTTGCAATTCTTGTAATATTAAGACAACATAAATTCCTATCATTGGTGAAATTCTTTCTCATTAAATTAAAGATCTACGCACGATTGTAGATAAACTTGGTCAACTTTTTTTTGCTTTCTGCACAATTTTATCAATAATAGGAAAATACCTAGCATCTCCTATATTTTTCAACATCAAATCAATGTAATATACAACATAATGAGTCCAATAAAAAAATTATACCTGCTTTGTAATCTTCTTCCAGCTGCTTTATAAGCAGCATCATTGTCAATAATGAGCTGAGCAATATTTTCTAACCCAAATTCATACATAACTTCATCAAATATTTTAATTAAAGTATTAGAGTTCCTAACAAGGTCAGATGCATTATTAGACTTCAAAATATTTTTCCCTTCACAAAATAAACCAACAAAATTAACAATAGGCTTATGTCTTCTATTTGTTCAACCATCACACATGAATTGAATACCTAAAAGTTGCCCAAGTCATTCTTCTTTCATCTAATAACTTTTAATTTTATAAATAGAGCTACTCAAAAGTTTACATCTATGGTTATCAATTGAAGGAGCTTTTTATCCTAGACCATAAGAGGCCATATCATCTACCATATACTAATAATAATAAGATTGAGAAGCACTGAATAGTATTCCTAAATCATATCACTATCTAGCTATTGTCATATCCACATTATGAGCCGCTTCATTTGATTGTAAGGCATTACGGATTGAAGGTTGAGCTTCAAGAGTTGTTCATGGTGCAAAACAATTAGACATGTATCTTCTTCTTTTTCTAACATTAGGTGCAACATTCACTTCTTATTAGGTAGAAATACTAATACCTTCAACATTCCCACTATCATCTTGAACACCAACAAAAGAAATTCCACTACGAATTTCGTAATTTAGTCTTCTTCTGCTATCTTTCTCATGCTGATAGTCTTCAAGCAAAGTCTTTATTTGTTATTTCACATCATGACTAACTTTTTTACAAGATTTCACATCATTTTTGACCCTAGTTAAATGCTTTTTTAATCTGATGATTCCTCCACCCTTCAAACGCTTATACAAATTAAACAAATGGTATGATTCGTCATTTTGGAACCATTCCAATATGAACTCACACTGGATCGTTGAATCTTCCTGAAGTAGTTGAATTATTATAAGTACTTGAAATTACTTCCATTTATCCATAAAAGTAAATGAATTTATATGTCAAAATTAAATTAATAAATTCACATACTATTTTCTACTATGTATTTAACTACCTATAAGATAAGATGATAAATGCATATTTGCTACTCATAAGATAAGATTAATACTTGTAAGTTTATTTCGACAACAATAAACAATATAAAATGCAAAATTTTATTTTCTTAACTTAATTACATATATTAAATGATTTAATTATACATTAAATCTTATCTTTAAATGATTAATCATATGTTAAATACTTTTATATACAAACAATAATTAGTAAATTGTATGTTTCATATAAATTGATTAACAATTTAACAACTTAATGCATTAATTTGATCTCATTTTTATTATTAAAATAAAAATAATATGATGTTTTTAAATTATACATAATTCACAAATCACAAATTTATACATAAATATTCTTCCATAATTGATACACAATAATATTTTGATCTCATTTCTTCATAAATTTACAATGCCTAAATGTTATTGAAATTGAACCAACTCACACAAATAATTCCAACTTTCAAAACCAAATTTCTCAACTCACACAAATAATTTCAATAATTCCAACAATTCTAATTTTAAACCATTTAGGAAACACACATAACACAAACAAAACACAATGCAAGTATAATTTAGAGAAAAAAAAGTAAATTAAAACACAAAAATTCAGAAATTGCAAATAAAGGTCAAGTCAAGTTAAATGCATATTTGCTACTTATAAGATAAGATTAATACTTGTAATTTTATTTCCTGACAACAATAATCAATTTGATTTAAACCCTTGAATTTTTTAAACGAATTGAGATGATAAAGTGTAATTTGAATTTTAATATAAATGTTAGGGTATTTATTAACCCTTTTATCTATAATCATGAGACAACAGAAACATAATACATAAATATTTTTTAAAAGTAAAAATTATTGATTCTAAAAGAAAGTCTTTTAAATATGTAATTCTTTAGATTTTGGAATCTCGAATTTCGTTTATTTCTCTATGTAGCCTTTTTCATTGCTTCGTTTAGTTTTTATTGGCATAGAGCAGTTAAAACTCAATAACTCATTTTTATTGTATGAAAAATATTTTATTCAACAATTATCTTCTTTCAAGTAAATTCAAAAATATAAACTACTGAATAATATTATCTAATAATATATGTTTCCTTTCTCTTTGGAGCACATTGGCCAATTTAAAATTCTTTCATCTTAAATATTTTGCATCCCATGTTTCTTTTTCTGAAGTTGGAGATTTTGGGTTAGCAAAGTACTCATTAGATACTGAAGCATGGGAAGTTTGAGTATGTAACTCAATCAGGGAAGAAGAATTTTCATTCTAATCCACCACACCATGGTTGGCCGATTCTTTCTTACAATTGAGTAAATAATAACACACTTGAGTTACATACATGAATAGGTTATAATTTTGAGACCTTTATGTTGTAGTACAAATTTTTTGCATAAGATTTCACAGGTACAATTGACTTTCTGGATTCGGTTGATTTGTGTATCCAAGAACCTAGTTATTGATTATATAAATGGCAATTGAGTGCTTCCTTCACTACACCGACCAGACATGTAATTAGGCTTTTTCGGGTATCATACAAGAAGCACGAACATCAGGTGGCATAAAACTTTTATTACTTTTCACAGTGAAAAGTGAACATATTTACTGCACAAGGCTTTGTGAGACCTTATTGCATGGTTCCTTGTTCAAGCGTTTCGAGTTTTAAGTTTGCACCCCTAGAACCAGGAGCCCAGTGGAGGGCAAACCGTTGCCCGAAACCATTACAGGAGCTTAACGGTGCGCAGCCATCGAAGGAAAATATCAACGAATAATGTATCATTTACACGAATAACTTCAATTAAACATCCTCAGGCAAGGTTGTATAATGAAACATTGGCAACACAGGAGCTTAATGGGGAGCAGCCATCACATTTGCACATGGTTAAAGAAAATATTAACTTAAAACACATTGTAAATGCATAACTTGACCAAAACATCCTGGCATAATGTTGTTAGATAATGAATTCTAAAAAGCAACTTTAAAGGTATAATTTGATAAGGTCCCGTACAGAAGCATAAAAGAGAATTCTTCCCTGTTAAACCTCTCATTGCAATGATGTAGAATATGCTGTCTGACTTGAAAACTCATTACGAGAATTTCCAGTAAGTAGGACTCCGGCTGCTTAGGCAATAACCTCGGATCATTGAAAAATAAATACTACGTGAAAAATCAGAAGTCAAAATTAAACAACTTACACCATAAGTGAATAACAAGTATTCCACAATGTTTCCACAAAATTTGTCCAAGTACATCATTTGCAAATTTAGTCCATAAGTAGACATAAAAATCATGCCCAAAATCACCCATTATATCATTAAGAAGATGCTGCTGCTCCCTTCTTCCTTGGTGCTGCTTCAGTACCTAATCAAACCCATGAATGTCAAAAACAACATTTGAACAAACAAACATTCTCCGAGAAGAAAACAAAGACTAATGATCAGAACTCAAAAACACAATAATCCATTCTTTTACCTTCTCTGAAACCACTCTTGAACCTGCGAGGGACGTTGCGAAGGTACCTCATCCTTCCAGTTCCAGTTGTCTTTCTTCTTATAGCCTTCACACTCCAGTTATCTGAGAACAGAAAAAAAAAAGTCAACATATTTACAAACTACAATTTATATAAACTTCTAATTGCAGAAGAATCTACTACTCAGGGGCACTAAATCCCACACTAACTTACATAACTAAGACTTCCCATAGAAATACAGGCTTCAGACACTCATAATGTAACAGTACACAACTTTATAACCGATATATACATATACAAAATTAACAGCCATCAACATACTGATGGGTAGTCGCAATCAATGATAAATGAAGTACAGATGAATCGTATTGTGCACAAACGAATTCATTCGGATGCTCTAATCCTAACTACAATCACATACTCTCAGATGGGTGTAAACAAAAAACAAAAAACTTAAATTTCAAAAAAAAAAAAAACTTGTGCGAAAGCAACAAAAGTATTAGATTATTCACTAAAAGCCCACAACATAAGACATAGAAACCAATCCAGACAAGATTTAACAAACAAAATGGATCAGGGGTTTACGTACACTTTCTCTTGCGAGCAGCAGGATACGCACAGGCGGCGCAGCGGCTCTTCTGTAGGTGGAAGCTACGACGGCCACACCTTACGCAGAGGGTGTGAGTTTTGTTCCTCCTCTTCCCAAAACTCCCTGTTCCCTTTCCCTGTCATTTTCATCAAAGTTTTAATTTGTCAAATACAAGCCCTTACAGATTAATACAAGCACACGTTTGTACAGAGATGGAGACAAAGAAAAAAGGGAAATTTTGAGAAAAGTGGAGCAGTATACTACCATTTCAGCTGCTACAGAGAAGCCCTTTAGCCTGCGGAGTTGTCTCTCTAGGGTTGAAGAAGATTAGAATTTATAGTGATGTTTCGCTGGCTTCACTATATCGATTGGGCCATTAAAATGTGAACTGCTCCGGGTTGCTTGGAATTCGGCTTAAAACTTCTTTGGGTCGGCCCGTCTTGTTACCATTGATTAATCGAATTAATTCATTAAGAATATTTATTTTGGATTAAAAAGTTTACTTTAATCCATCAGAATATTTGATTTGTGATTCTCATATAAACCTCATTTTATCCCTTGTTTGGTTTGACGTAAAATTTTAATAGAATGAGACAAAATGTAATAGAATAAAATAATTTTAATGAAATGAAATGTAAATAAATATAATATTAGAAAATTATTGTTTGGAAGGAATGAAAGAATTCATAATATAACTCAGTAAAATATTATTTGAATGGAGGGTTTATAATATAATATAGTATAAAGTTGTTTATCATTTTACATTTTATCCTAAATCTCTAAACTCGAAGGTTTTTCGTTTTTACTGTTTAATATAGAATAAGATATAATATAAAACTCTCTTCTTTTGTCCCCATTCTATTATAACCCCTCGTCTCAAATGATAAAATAATATTATATTACATTCCATTCTATTAATAAACCCTCAACCAAGTATAGTCTTAAACTTTGATGGGTTTGTCGCTTAAAATGATGGAGTGGATGCAACGGTAACAACATCCAACAGGAGCTATGCTTAATGCTTAATTCACTCAACTGGGGTATTAATTAGTCGAACATCCTTCAATTGGAATATCAATTAAATAAATCCCTATTTACATAGAAAATCCTCTATTAGTAACTTTTGAAAAGCACAATTTACTAGTTAACATAAACCCGGGTAATCCTCCGTCGGTTAGCCCACTAACCAACTGATCTAAACTCATGAGCTAATTGGTCTATTGATTAGCCAATGATCTTCTTGAGTTTAATCAAACAACTATTAAAATTTACTTTTAAAAATTCTTTTAAATACTTATTTCAACACTTCAAATTATTTATAAATATCAAAACACCTTAATTTTAATAAAAGATTGATTCATAACATTAAAAGTTCTTCAAATTTTGTTTAAAATCAAAAGAATTTTCTAAGTTCAAAATAAAATTTTCTTAATTATAAAATGATTTTTATATGTTTGAGTATGCAATGATTGATCATTTAATTTGTTTAAGTAATGAATATAAGATTTAAAAGGATTAGAATGAATGTTATACATGCAATAAAATTTTATATTTTCTTATTCTTAAATGATTGACTTGAATTACTTTTAAAATTTTTGAATTATATTTGATATTTCACTTTGCTTATTTTAATTCTTTGATCATTTTATTTTTTGTTGAATTCAATATTTGACTTTATATAGAACATTTAATAAATTAACTTAATATAATTAAAGATAAAACATGTTTCAATAGGAAACTTTATCAAACTGGAGGGACCAATAGACCAATTTAACTATTCGAATATCTAATACCCTTTTTTAGAAAAAGAAAGCAACAGAATCCAATTTGATATGGTGTTAAATATTGCTTCTTGTATGTGTGAGTACAAGCTTGTCATTGTTAAAGAATACCATTTTCAGGCCGTAATATATTTAATACTAAAGCAATTAATAAAAATAGATAAAGAGAATCCCATATTGTCTGAATGTATCTTTAAAGATTAAACTGATAATAACGTTTTATAATTTATTTAACCCTAAAATATGACATAAATGTCGCATGCATATTCCTTTTGCCATTGATGGATTGGTTCAAACATCAAAAAGAAGAGGTTAAAGTTAAGATTAACCCCCAAAGCATCAAAATTTTATTTTCTCAGTGGATGGTTAGTTACTTTTAAGGAAAAAGTACAAAAATTATATAATTATTGTTCATTTTCTAAAGCCCCACAAAAGTAAATATGTATGGTTCAACCATATTGGAAGGCAGAAAATAGAGAACGAAATCAAAATGAACATTTAGTTTGATTTTCTTGAAAACACAACTAAGGCAATATAGAGAAGAAAAAAGAAAACAAGTGAGTATGATGGAGACATGAGGTAGAAGAAGGTTCTTCAAGCAGCAAGCAATAATACTAAAAACAAACAAACATTAGCACTAACACTTTGACTTCATGAAGAAGATCATAAAACTTAAACTATGAACACATTTCCTCCTTCCCTAGCATTAGCCCACCAATCCACTCTTCTAAAAAAAACCTAGAATAGACAGCAAATCTAGCTGAGAATGATCTAGAAATGTTGTCTAGCTCCAACCATACAGAGCCTTTATCAAAATTCTGAACATAGGCATAAGGATCATAAGAGGAACAAACCTGAGACAACAAACAGTCAAAAGATCGCTTTTTCTTTCTTTATTAGTCTTGTCTAAATCAATCTCCACCATGATGTATTCATGTAGCCATCTATGCGTGGAGTTCCACAGCATAAGAAATTAATGAAGGAGAGTGATAGCATTTGCTATCCATATCTAAAAAATTTGATAAGCCTTTGTTATCTGTATCTAAATCAAATTGATCCTTTATGATAAGATTAGATAAACTTATTAGTTGTATTATAATCTCTGTAATCTTTTCAAATAGCATTTCATTTATATATAAAATGTTTCGAGCCTTTCACAAAGTAATGAAAAAAAACACAAATGTTACATACAAACCTTTTATAATTCGCTTCATGGTATTAGAGCCCACAACCAACTCTTCTTAACTTTCTTTTTCTCAATACCTCTAAATCCAATTCAAAAAACTTAGTACATACCTTCCTTTAACTCAAACCAACACAACCTGAGAACCTCCATTATCAACACCAACAACTTATTCCCATAATACAACAAACACCACTATTTTCCACACACCTTAACTCCGTCTTCTATCTATTACTCAGTTCAACTACACTTCTTCACAAAAATATCCACAAACATGTACCTTTGTCCAAAACTCACTACACCAATCCAAGAAACATCCGCAAATTATGCCTATGGCAGAACCCACCACCTCAATTTTACTCACACCCCTAAACACGACCAATTTCCCAGTTTGGCGAAATCAAGTCCAAGTTGTTCTTTCAGCTTCTGATCTTCTCAACTATATTGACAACACACTCATGTCCCAAGCCATTCCTCCTAATGACAACATCCCACCTCCAAAATTTATTAAATGGCAGAAGTTCGACTACCAAATTTCTTGTTATCTAACGATGTCCTTCTCCAACTCCATCGCTTGCCTTGCTCTTGAGTGCACCACCGCTTGTGATCTTTGGCTCATTCTTGAATGACACTTTCTCTATCAATCCTCATCCAGAGGACACTCCTTCTTCACACACTTGACACCCTAAAAAAAGTTGCTTCCTCGATCTCTAATTTTCTAAACATCATCTTCATCACCTTCGAGGAACTCGCAACTATTGGTGACTATACCTCCAATGAAGACCTCGTCCTATTCACCTTGAATAGCCTCCCAACTACATATGAGTCGTCCATCACTAATTCAAGCATTGCAATTCTCTCTTTAGCTTCTCACATCTCCGTGTTTAACTCCTCATCCATGGCGGCGTTTCCTAGCTTATCACTCTTCTGGCGTCCCCTAAAGCGACCCTTTTGGTAGTATCGTAAGTCGATAGTTAAGCATCTGGGAGCATTCCTCTAGTGGATGTAGGAACTTTGGTGGCAGACAACCTATCTAGATTCTTCCTTTATGACTCTTGGTGGACTAGGCCGAATCAATGCAACAATCCACCCACAAGCAATCCAACAACCCACACTAATTCACCTCATCAACTAAATACAACCCATCAGTCCAATACATCTAAGCCTAATTCCAGACATTATTACTCACAACAAAAACACCAAACCCACATCCATTTTCACTAAACCATCCCTAGTGCCAAATATGTTAGATGTGGGGTCATATTGTAGCTCATTGTCGTTTTATATATTCCCAGTCCAAGAATTGCTCCACTGGGCCTTCTTCTAATTTTAATTCCCTCAGCATTACCTTTTCAGTTATGGGCATTCATGATCCCAAAGATACTTGGCCTTTTCACTCTAACGATACTGTTGAATAATTACCAACACTAATGCTACTACCCATATGGCACCTGACCCTCATCTTGAGGACTTTATAATTCTATATGATGGTTCCAACTAAGTAATTGTTGGTAATGGTAACACTCTTCCCATTTCCTCTACCAATCTTGTTACATTTTCTACATAAATTTGTCCATTTTGTCTTCATAATGTTTTAATAGTTCCACATCTCATTACAAATCTTTTATCTGTTGCTAAATTTGTTATTGATAATTCATATCTCATTGAATTTAATACCTTTGGTTATATTATGAAGGATCTTCAAATCAAGATACCGCTCCTTGCGGGTTTCATTTATAATCATCTCTATCTAATGAAGATTTCACTGCAGTTCTAAAATCCTATTGCTTACAAAATCACTCCGGCTTCACTTAATTTTTGACATCAACGTCTTGGTCATCTGTATTAGTCTACACTCTCTAAGTTATCTAAGACTTTAAGTGTTAGTTCAAATGACATAACTCCTTGTACTTCTTGTTTTCAAGGAAAAAGTGTTCGTCTTCCATTTTCACATTCTTCTCGTCATTCTAGCACCCTTTTACAACTTATTCATTGCCATATTTGTGGACCTTCCCCATCTTATTCATTTTTTTATTGTCGTTATTTTATTATTTTTATTGATGAAACTAGTAGATATACTTAGATTTTCCCCTTATTCACAAATTTTATGCTCTGCATATTTTTCAAACTTTCAAAACCACAAACGAAAAATTATTTTCCATTGACATCGAACAGTTTTAATATAATGAAGCCCCTAAATTCATCAAAGGTGCCTTTGCCTAATACCTTACCATTAATGGCATCACTTACCGCATTTCCTGTCCCTATACTCCTCAACAAAATGATCTTGTTGAAAGAAAATATCACTAAAATAAGTCTCACCCTTCTTTATGCCTCTCTTCCCAAAGTTTTTTGGTTTGAAGCTTTTTCTACTACTGTTTACCTCATCAACCTCTTACTTGTTCCTATCCTCCATAACAATTCTGCTCATGAATTCCTATTCATTACCCACAAAAGCTCTTTAATTTATGAGTCTTTGGACGTACCTACTTTCCTTTTCTTGGTTCCACTTGCCTTGATAAACTCACACCTAAATCCTCTCTGTGTCTTCCTCAGCTACTGTTCCCAATATAAAGGATATTGATGCTTTGATCCTCACACATCCAAACTTTATATTTCTTGCCATGTTCATTTCCTTGAAAATGACTTCCATTATGCTCATTCTCCACCACAACCATCTACATCCTCAACCACCACACTTTTCTCACTTCCCTTACCTTTCAACCCACTCTTTTAGACTCCTTTACCACTCTCCTTTGCACTATCTCCACCCTGAACTCACTTACCCCCAACCTTCTCATCCTATGATCACAGGGACCTGTGATCAAACCCATACTGCTCTCTTATTTGATGATTGCATCACCTACTCTATGCTTGCCACATCTTCTCTTGACCCTAAGTCCTTTACAAATTTCCTTATTGGCCTCGGGCTATGCTTGATGAGTTCATTGCCTTCGATCGTAATGAAACTTAAACTCCTGTTCCCCCTCCACCAAACGCCAACATTGTCAATTGTAAATGGATGTTTCACACCAAACGTAATCCTGATGACATTATTCAATGTTATAAAGTTCATCTGGTTGCTAAAGGTTTTCACCAAGCTTTTGGTATTAACTATATTGACACCTTTATCCTATTGTTAACCTCACTACCATTCTTCTCATTTTTAGCCTTGCCCTTTCTAAATTTTTAGCCTTGCCCTTTCTAAAAATTGGTCAGTTCACAAACATGATGCCATTAACGCCTTCCTTCATAATCATCTTCATGTCCTTTCCTCTTGGTTTTCAAGATCCTCACTATTCTCATCATCTTTATTCCCCCACACTTAGCTTTTGTTCGTCCTCGGGTAAAACATTAAAATTAAGCTTAAAGATCCAAAAACATTTAGTCAATTCCCATATGTTCCAAGAATATATAATCATAACCAAAGATTCATGACAAGAAGTCAACATTCCAAGCTTGTACTCATAATCAATCAACATTCATCATCTTCAAAAACTGAGCAATCTAATGGTAGACTTAGAAAATGTGTTTAACTAAAATATATTCATAGGTACACTCAATACCATTCATGATAATGTCATTCCATAACTTTGCATATCATTTCATTTCTCCACCACTAATGTTCAAATGTAAAATCATGGATCAAAGGACTTTTCGCGGTTGTAATGTGGGCAAAGGTAAGGTGAGATGTATTTAGGTCAAGTAGCATGAACGTCATTAAAGCTAGTGAAACAAATGCAACACTCAATATGACATCAAGTGCACAAGTTCACACTTATACAAAACTAGTTACCGTCAGCTATGACGAATGCAATACTTGTATTTCACAACTCATTTCAGCTCTCTCACACAAACTACACAAAGTATATACTAATTCGAAAGAATCACTCATACAATTTATGTCAACAATACATTGAAACTACAAGAGTGAACCTTCCAAGCCAATATCTACCTCATATTCAACATACTCAAATAACACATTCATTACAACTCTAGGAAGATGTGTTAATTATGAATAACTTTGCAAACTCATATGCACTTCCTCCTTGATAAATTTATTTAAACAACAAAAAATTCATTCTTTTTCTTTCTTTCTTTCATTTTCATTTTCTTTTCTTTTCTTGTGCTTTTCTCTTTTCTCTTTCTCTTTTGTCTTTTCTCTTTTCTTTCTTTCTTTTCCTTTCTTTTCACATTAAAAAAAACAACATTAACACGGGAATTTCAATGATAAGATATAACAAAATATCCCAAAATTAACTAACCCACACATACATACACCCCCACACTTACGCTTTTGTACATCCACGAACTCACCAATCACAAATGCTCCACTAGCTTTATGACTTGGGTTAGACATTGGTTAAGTTTAAAAGCAGAAAATGTGATTTATACAAAAAGAAAGGTATATAGCTCAAAAGGGGTTAACAAGGGAAAAAACATGTCAATAGGTTAGGCTATTTGGCTAATGTAGTTCGGAAAAGCAAAGAATGCCTAATCATTTCCATGTTAATGCATGTGATAAAAATGTTGTCTCGAATAGAAATTCAAAGCAAAATCAAGATGTACATGCCATAAAGTCACACATTATCAAAAGGCAATAAGACTGAAATGAAGGTGTTAGTCTAATAAGGCTCAAAATATCACCGGTTTTGTCTACCACTAGTCACTAATCTTCTAAAGATAATGCACTTCGACCAATCACAAAAATAAAAATACATGCTAAAGTTGCTATGAAATTATCTAGTCAATTCACACTCTAATCGTGACTGTATAATCTCAAAAGCAACATAAACCGAGAAAATGTTTGTTTGTTTGTTTTATTCTTTCTCTGATTTTGATTGAAAACTTAAAAGAAATAAAACAAGCAAATTCAAAAGCATACATGCATATAAAAAGTAATATGGAAATGTAAAGGGGAAAAAATTTACTTCCTTTGGGTTGCCTCCCAAGAAGCATCTTTATTTAGGGTCGCTAGCCCGACTCCATGTTTACTCACATGACAAAATTATGATCTTCTAGTAATATAGTTAGTGCCACTTCTACGTGGGGTTGTTTTGGATAGGGCTCTAGTTTATCATCATCCCCATTTAGTGTCTTCCCTATCCTCATATTCTCAATCTCGATTGAGTTCATATACTCAGGAAATATTAGAACATCCTTTTTGCCTTTTTCTTCTTCATTTACCTGCTAGGTAAAGGTAAAGAGTCAGTCTCAACAATAATTATGAACTCAGTTTTTACCTCCGAGCTAAAAGATGTATCTTTTTCTGCTTTGAGCTCCTCCTCAACCTCTTCTTCACATACAATTCCTTAAGTATTGCTCTCAAAATTCTCAAGCCCCTCATCACTTAATAAAGTTTTTGTATAAACATCCATTGGGTATACCTCAGGTTGATACGACTGCTCCTCTTTGCTTTGCGGTTCGAGATGATTGATATCTCCCCATCGAGTTGATGCATCTTGTTGGAATTGCAGAGCATCCTGTTGGATTTGTTGTACACCTTGTTGAAATAGTTGTTACATATTATGTTGGAATTGTTGCATATCCTGTTGAATTTGAAGATTGCTAGTAGCTATAATATTAAGCAATTCTTCTAGAGATGTACCTGAGTCGTGTTGGCTCTCCAAATCTTGGGCACTAGACCATGTACTTTTGTGAAACTTGCTCTCCATCTTGTTAGAATTGTAGAGTATTCTGCTTCAATTGCAAAGTATAACGTTCATAATATTAGCCAACTCTTTCAGAGATGGACCGGAGTCATGGTAGGAAGCTTCTGGTCTATATGAGAATTGTTGTGCATCTTGCAAACTATCATAGAAATAATGCTGATGGTTATCCCATCCATAACCAAAGTTAGGTTGATCAGTCCAACCTTGGTTATAGGATTGACAACAAAAGTTAAACAAAAAATTACTTACATCCATGTTTTTTTTATAAATCACAAACACATAACAAAATAAAGAAAGGATCACAAAATAACTAAAAAAACCAATTACGAACAAATATATACAAAACACCAATTAAAATTACAAACAAAAACTAAAACACCACAATCCTTAGCAACGAAGACAAAGTTGACAGCGCATCGTAATGTTATCAAAATAAAAACTAGACTACTACTATAGTAGTGGTAAGTCTAGGTCGATTCCACAGAGAGTGTGTGTAAAGTTGTTGAAATAAAATTAATTAGTGTTTAGGCTAAGGGGGTTTTGGATTTTGAAAATAAGAAAATAAAATAAAATTAGACTAATAAAAACAAATTAAAGAAAACATGCAAAAAAATGATAAAAGTGGGGAATTCAGTAGAGACTCGATTCTTTGGTTCAATCTCGGCCTACACCCTAATTAAACATATTTCATTGATTTGTTATTCTTAAACATCTCCTAGCAACTATTAATCGTGATTAATGATTAGCTTGAGTTTTCCCTTAGGTAGTGTTTAATCAAGATACGATCGCTAATTAAAAATAACCACCTAATAACCTAGGATACGGTCTCTAGATTCAATTAGGCAGTAGCATTACGAATTGAAAAAATCGATTAATCAAGGCAACAACTACATACGATGCATCATTTAACCAAGGTTATGTTATCCCTAATGATTACGAATCATTAGTTGCTACACATGAATTTCAACATAACAATTACGAATTATATCAAAATTCTAACAATGGGTTTGTAAATAAACGATTCAATTAATGCATCAAAATCATCTTTTCACAACACCCAATTCAGTCAACACAAGATAATATAATCAATTCTTAATGATAGAAAGAAGCATCAAAAATAGTGAAATGCACTTAACCTGGGTCATCGGCATCGATATAACCTCTGAATCAACATCTAAATGTTTAGTCCTATATAGGTTCTCCCAAAAAAATGTCTCAACCCCTATGAAAATTGTCCCAGCCAAAACCCCTGTAGTGCCTCCCCTCTATTCTCTATGCGCTCACTCTCCCCTCAATACTATTATATTGATTTGACGAATTAATATACTGGTCCATCTTATTGGTCACTTTTTAAAAACCTCGCTGATGTCTTGACCAAACATCTGTGTTTCATGCATAACGTTTGCATGAAATGCAGACATTCTTTACTGCATTTCCTCTCCTGCATCCAATGTCGTTTTGCTTCATTCCTTTATCCACCTGTTGTTGTGTCGTTTTTTGTCTTTTCCATTTGCCCACACATTGCTGTATTATTATAGCTTCCCTTGGCTTTTTGTTCTTCTTTTCTTCTCCTACTATGCTGCCATTAATTCACTTAAATTGCATGTATTCCATGCACATTTTTCTACTTCTTTGTCGTGAGCAACTTGGAATTTTCTTGTTTGTGTTTCTTTTTTTTCCTTCTTGTCTTTTAATTTTCTTTTTCTTGCTTCATAAAAACAAGTGAAAATTAATCTTCAAAAAATGGGCAAAATATAGAGTTTCGACTCACTTTAACTTCTTTGCTTCCAAATTGTACCTAAAATTGCATATGAGTTAAAGTGAGTATCTAAAGCAATTTCATGTCAATAATTGATAAGTGTTATGGAATAATTTTATAATCAATTAAGCACTTATCATATATAATCTCCACAAAGCCTTATATGGTATAGCTTGGTTTCATTGTCTAAGTCAGAAACTTCTTAACCTACACTTTACCTCTCTAAATTTGATCTTTCCCTCTTCATTTATACCACTTTCTCTCACGCCACCTTCATCTTAGTTTAAATGGATGATATTTTAGTTATAAGTTCATCCCCTTCTTTTGTGTGGATGATATTACACTTTACCTCTCTAAATTTGATCTTTCCCTCTTCATTTATACCACTTTCTCTCACACCACCTTCATCTTAGTTTATATGGATGATATTTTAGTTACAAATTCATCCCCTTCTTTTGTGTGGATGATATTTTAGGCACAACTTTGTCCCCTTCTTTCATTTCCACACCAATCCACAATCTTCATTGCACTTTCTCCATCAAGACTTAGGCCCACACCATCATTTTCTTGGTCTTGAAGCGACCTCTATGTCCATCTTTGTTTTACCCAAACAAAATACACTAAAGATCTTCTTCTTCAAACAAGTCTTGATCATTACAAACTTGTTTCCACTCCAATTACTCGATCTCTCCTTCTCTTCAAAAATCATGGCACACCTCTTCCTGATCCCTTTGAGTATTGAAGCATTGTTAGTGCTCTTCAGTTTCTCTGTCTTACTCACACTGATATCCAGTTTGCTGTGAATAAGGATTCCCAATTTGTACATTGCCCTACTAATGTGCATTGGACTAATGTTAAACAGATTCTTCTTTATCTTGGCTCCACATCATCTTACAACATTCACCTTCTAAAATCATCCACTCTTTCTTAACATTCCTACTATGATGTTGATTGGGCTTGTTGCCTTGAGATCGGCACTCTACTTTTGGATATTGCATCTATCTTGGGACAAATTAGATATCTTAGAGTGCTAAAAAATATTGCTCTCGCTACAATGGAATTCTGCTTGATCACTTCTCTTCTGAGAGAAATTGGTTTATCTAATATTACACCCACTCTTTGGTGTGATAATCTTGGTGATACATTCCTTGCTTCTGAACGGATCACTCATGCTTGAAGTAAACACATTGAAATTGATATACATTTTGTTCATAACTTGGTGACTAACAAAGCACTTTCCCTCTGCTCTTCAACTTGCTAATATTATGACCAAGCCCTTTTCTTCTTCATCATTCCAATGTCTTCATCACAAACTCACGATTGCCAATCATCAAGAGCTTAATGAGCTAATAGCATTTGTTATCTATATCTCAACAATTTGATAAGCATTTGTTATTTGTATCTATATCAAATTGATCCTTGCTGATAAAATTAAATATACTTATTATTTGTATTGTAATCTCTATAATCTTTTTCATATTATACTTCACTTATATATAAAGGCTTCCGAGCCTTTCATAAAACAATGAAAAATAGCACATATCTTACATACACACTTTTCATAATTCTCTTCTGGGAGAGATGAAGCGGAGTAGTATAGGATGAGACTCCTTAAATGCATATGCCAGAACTTACCATATATATGAGATAATAGTTCTCAAATTCAAATCTATTATGTATAGTCAGCATCAAAGAAGAACTTTGGGACATTGTCACATACCATAATCAACCTCAAAGGTATTTTAAGGAGTATAAGTTTGGAAATTGGTCCTTAAACTACAATTTTGCTTAGAACATGATGTCTTGAAGGTGGTTGTTATTTATAATCCACAAATCTTATAATATAATAAATAGTTTAATTCATTATGAACCTATGAGCTATAAATGACTCTGAACATTTTAATTCTTCTTAATAATATCTAGATCAAGTAAGTTGGTAATAACATACCATCATATAGCTTTTTTATGTACTCGTTTGATTTTTATTTTAACTTTAAAGATATATATGTAATGCACTGGATAATATAAGTATTATATAGCTAGAAATGACAAAATTTTTTAAGGGATAATTAAAGAAGACGTTTAATGAGGTTAGTTAGTTTCAACAATTTGATGTCGGGAAAAATGATTGATGGCACTTAAGTATTTCTAATTCCTTTTTGTAGCATTGCTTCCTTAATCAAATGTTTAAGCTCTTTTGTTTTCTCCTAATTTTCCTAACAAGAGACTTATTGAGCTACCTAGTGGCTCTCTACTAATCTGATCCATCATCATTTCCTCGTCACATTTTTGGATGCAAAGTCATGCCTCTCAAGTAGAAGTAATGGAGTATTTATGTTGCATAATTTTGACTTTTCTCGTAAAGTTGGACAACATTTAATTGCATTTTTCAGTTTTTCAATAACTTATCGGTTAAGTTACATAATTTGATCCAAATAAAGTTAATAAAATAGCCCAATAAATGACCTAAGTCAATGGGTCAAAGTCTAGGAGGAAAATGGATCCCGATCAGTATGGATCAAACCTATATCAGGCCTGTGATGGGGATGACACAAATCAGTCTCAACACGTGGATGAAGAAGATAGAAATACGTGGCAGGGGCATGCAATGCACACATCATACAGTTGAGGGGCGTTTGTGTATGGTGGGGCTTGCATTGCACTCGCCAATAATAAACTATATGCATCAGGGCGCATGCAATAACCCTGTGCGTTGGGCCTCATAAGGCGCGTGCAAACCAGACATCTTTGATGTGTGCCGACGTGCACTCATACACCACGTGCAGTGAGGATGCCAGGCTAACATTACTACATAGTGTTGTGCTGATGTCAATACTACAATAATGATGACGTCAACACTAAAAAAATGAAAAATTTTAGAATTCATATAAGTTTACCTCGAGTCCTTTTGGGTCAGTTTCTAGGTTAAGAGAATGTTTAAAGTGATATTTTCAATTTCTATGGATTAATTACGTTGGTAATTTGATTTTAAAAAAGGTTTAAAGCTTTTTAAAGCCATTTTAAAGTGAATTTTCATGCTTCGAACTGCACATAAGGGAGACACTTAAGGTTTTATGTCTCATATGGTAGGTTCGTTATTTGAAAAAGCACGATGGTCACTCTGAATGAGACTTTTTGTAATAAAAATCTCAAATAAAGTTTAAAGACAATGTTTTCATCACCAATATGTGATTATTTGACTATGCATTTGGTTTTTTGAATTTATTACTGATTTTCACATACAGCTTGCCTATATAGAATGTGAGGATAACATAAGGATGTATCCCTTATATTTGTGGTCTTTTTGGGTATTGGTGAGATTGTAATCACCACAGTGGCCTTTCAAGTCAGTATTTGAATTGTATCGCTTGTATGTTAGGGGATATCTCTGATCTCATATTTGGTTATTTTACTCATAGGTGTTGACCTTACTTGAGATTTTGAGATATCTATAAAGACATTAGATAGAGGAAAGTCGTTGCTTGAATGATCTATTCGCCCACAAGTGGTAGTGTCATGAGAGTTGATGGTTTGTACTCTGATCTCTTTTTATGTGGAGGTCTAGTTGCATATATTATATATTTAGCCCACAGATGTTTCATAATATGTGTAACCGAATTCTCAGTACAGATACTGTTTTAATGCTTTAAGTATTGTGGTTATCATGCATTTATGCTGATTTTTATATTGTCTTTTTTGTTTTGCAGTCATCTTTTCTGAACAACAATGTTGTCATGATTGAGACCTTAATTGGTTTCAATTTCAAGAAGTGAAAGATGGATGTTAAGTTTGCCCCGGAGATGGCCGACATCAATATGGCGATGCATATGGAAAGACCTTCTCCACTTACTAATATCAGCTCGGAAGCTGATAAACCGGTTATGGCAATCTGGGAGAAGTCAAATAGGATGTGTTATTTAACCATCAAGAGGTCGATCTTGGATCATCTACTTAGTGAATTTCCGAACACAATCATAGTAACGGAGTTTATAGACAATATTTCCCAGAGGTACAAGGTGTCTTCCTGTGTGGAGTAGAGCACCTTGATTAAAGAGCTATTCTCTTTAAGGTACATTGGAGAAGGAGGTGTTAGAGAGTATATCATCAGGATTATTTACCTTCATAGTAAACTGAAGATGCTACATGTACCCATTCCTAGCACATTCATAGTGCATTGGGCACTTAATACTCTCCCATGCGAGTTTGAGATGTTGGCGACGTCATACATCTCTTAGAATGAGGCTTGGGACATCAATGCCCTAATTTCCTAGTGTTGTAAGGGTAAGTTGACCAAGATAAAGAAAAAGGGTCAACTCATGCTTCTGGTTTATTATACCTTATACATACATATATTAGTGGTCCCTATACAGTCACGTTATGCAATGCTAGATATTTTCTGACATTTATAAATGATTATTCCCGCTACGATTATATGTTCTTACTTAAGGAAAAGTCTAAAGTTCTTGATAAATTCAAGATCTTTAAGATTGAGGTTGAGAACTAGTTGGAAAAATCGATAAAGATTGTCAAATCTGATCGAGGAGCGGAATACTATGGTAGACTTTAAGTTACAAGACAAGACAAAGATCTGCTTGCCAGGTATTTGGAATCAATTAGAATAGTGACTCAGTTCACTATACTGAATAGTTTTGAGCAAAATGACATGGCTAAAAGGCACAATCGTACCCTAAAGGACATGATGAGGTCAATGAACAGTAGGACTAACCTACCTGAATACCTTTAGGGTGAAGTCTTCACGACAACATTATATTTCTTAAATAGAGCCCCAAGTAAGTCAATATCTAAGACACCTTTTGAACTCTGGAAAGGGTGGAAACCAAGCCTTTCACACATTTGTATGGGGTTGTCTTGCTGAGGTACAGTTATATAATCCTTATGAGAGTACATTGCAACCTCATTCCACTCATTCCTATTTAGTAGGTTATCTCGACCACTCTAAGGGCTACAAATTTTACTGTAAAGAAAGAGGGGTCAGAATAGTGAAATCACAAATGGCTAAGTTTCTGGAATACGATGTTCATAATGAGGATGGACCCTCATAACCTCCAGGAGATAACATGATGAATATTACGATCATTTCGTATCCACCTCTCATACAGTTAGGTTTAGTGGATGAAGGTCCGAGTACTATGCTTATGCAGAAATAGGAACCTATATCTGCTGAGGCAGAGGTTCCTGAGGTACAAAAACCTATGCATTTATGCAAATATATCAGAGAGAGACAACCTGCTATCTCATCATATTACATAATCTATTTGGGTGAGGATGACTATAATATAGGACATGTTATGGATCTAGTTACTTTTATAGAAGTCGTTTGCGGACCCCATACAAACTTGTGGTGGGAAGCGATGAAGGATGGGATGCAATCTATAAGGCATAATAAGGTATGAGAGCTAGTTAATTTGCCTCAACATTGCAAGTCTGTCAGTTGCAAATGACTATTTAAAATCAAGAAGGAATCATAGGGTTAAGTTAAGTGGTTTAAGGGGCGCGAAGGAGTTGACTTTAATGTTACCTTCTCTCCTGTATCCTTGAAGTATACATTTAGTGTGATTATGGTAATAGTAGCTCATTATGATATAGAGCTACATTAGATGGACATTAAAACTGCTTTCCTAAATGGTGACCTTTATGAGGAGGTCTATATAGAGCAACCTCAAGGATTTTAGGATCAAAATGTAACTGAAAAAGTTTACAAGTTGATCATGTAACATCCCGTTACTGAAGTGACGGGTATATTTGTAAATTGGATCGGGTCAGGTTAAAGTACAGGCAATTGTGAATTCTTCATGCATTATAGTTTCTATAGTCATCGGTAAATGATTATTGATGGCATAAGTATATGAATATGCGTACATGTATGACATTTCCCGATTGAATTGTGGAAATTGGAAATTTGTGCGAAAAGTGTACAAATGAGTTTTGTATATGAATTGGAATGAGAAAAATTGAATTTAGAGAACTGGATTATGAGATTGGAGTCTAGGAATATGCAATTCCTAATTTTGTGAATTTATGAAAATTTTTCTGGAATTTTTAGAGAATCGAGTCCGGACCGAAAAAATGGTATAGTGACTGATAAACCAGATTCCGAGTCCGTGATTGATTGGCAATTGATATGAGGCAAGTTGAATTATGACTTTAGGATTTACTATTAATTGTTATTGCGTATTGGGAGAAATTAGAATCAGAAATTGGATTGAGGTTGTTCGATTCGGGTGGTGGCAATTAATTGCCAAACAAGTCTTAAGGTATTGAGATATATATATAACTTAAGCCTTTGAAATTTGTCGATGCTTGCCTCTGTTCTGGAGAAATTGCTTTGTTCTTCTTCTTCTCTTGCGTGGATTTCTTGGTGTTTGGAAGAGTTTCAAAGCTTGATCAAGTAAGTTCTTGTTTATTTATGTGTTTAATCTTCTGATTCAAGCAGAAATTTAGTGATTAATTGTTTGAGGATTAAGGTGTTTCGGACGACATAGGTTTTAGGGTTGAGATTTGGGGATATTGATTGTTTGATGAAATAGAAGTTAGAGATTGGTTGTATATCATGTATGGAATTATTTAGGAGTGATTGGTAAGGAGAAAACTTGAATTTGATGATTTTATCTGTCGAAAATCTGGAAAATTTCTGGGTTTTCTGGCGGATCTGCGATCGCACTGACCTTGTGTATGACTAACACACTGCCATGGCGAGAGAGGAGGCTTGGCGCTACGCGACATGACAATGACAGCGTGCGTGGCGAGGACGCTTGTCTTCCGCATATGTGTTGCTTGGTTTTAAGAATTTTTAAGGTTATTCTAGTTATGAATTGGGAGTGATTAAGTGATCTTAATTTTTGGGGCTACGAGTATAAATTTAGAAGAATGTGATTTTGGAGATTTAGTTCAATAATTCTCGAAATCGGACGACATTTGAATAGTGAATTTGATTCCGATTCATCGATAAGTCCTATGTCTTTGAATTTGACTTTGGAGGATATGGAACTTAGCCAATTGAATTATGGTATTAGAAATTGTTATGAACTAAAGCAAAAGAGCAGAATTGAGATAATTCGAGATTTTGGTCGGAAATGTCATAACGTGCATAGTACAACATTCATTTGAAATATCAAGATTCGATTATTGAAATTGGTTCAATTAGTGATATTTGAATATTCGATTTGATAGAGGCTCGAGTGGGCGTCGATCATCAAACCTTGTTGAGACTTCCGCGATGGCGAAAGTTTAGAGGTGAGTAACCTAGTTGGTTTCTCAACCTATATGTGTTACATTTTGTATATATATGCCATGTGGAGATACGGATGGATATGTGTGACTGTTTTGATTGATTTCGAACCATGGGTGTTCGAAATATTGGATTGAGATATGGAAGTGCAAAATGTGAATAAATGTGCATAAATGCAATAGTGAATCGAATTGTAAAAGTGTTAGTGAAATAAATGAGATATGATAGTGAAATGTGAATGACATATGCACTCATGCATAATTAAATGATCAGATAATGATAGTTGTTGACCGAGACGCCATCTTGTATATTTGAGGACGCCGCGGTAAAACCCATGAACACACGCCATGATAAAACTCGCAAACACCTACGGGTGGGGTGTGGGGTCTATTATGTGAAAGGGATTAGTGCATACCAGTGGGCTCTCCTATCCCTAATGTGAGTGGGCGATAGTGCATACCCGGAGGGCCCTCCTACTTGTCAAAATGTGATTCTTGATTTACGATTGCGCTCGGTCACAACAATAAAATGAAATGAAAGTGTCACATGCATCTGCATATGTAAATGATCTAAAGTGAAGCTGTGTGAAAGTGAAATTGAATGCATGTGAATATATGAAAGTGTGAATATGTGATTCAGTGTGTATATGAATTGTGAATGCATGAGTTGGGTGAACCATCGATGATGGTTTCTCATTGAGTTCGCAAACTCACCCAACATTGTATCTATTTTTCAGGAACTGAAGAGTACCCCGTTAGACTAACGAGAGTATGATCGTTGCTAGCAAGGCAGAGTAGCGGGTCGGGATCAGTTTCGTCACATCTGCATAAGTATAGTGTTTTGTTTGGTGGGCCCTAGTTTAATAAATGTAATAGTGTGTTGAGATTTTGATTTCTGAATTGTGTTCAGAAATGGCATCGAGCCCAGTTGGGTCATGCCTTTCTGCTTATGTACTGATTGAGCACTGTCGAGTGCTAATTAATAATTGAAAGTGTTTTGTATTTGAAAATGTTTTTGTGATATGTCGGGCCCAAAGTTTGTTTTGATTTCCGCGCGTTAAAACGTTTTTGGAAGAAAAAAATTTCATAACGAGTTTTTAAATTATGATTGACTGCTCTAGCATGCCACCCTCGCGGGTCACGGGCTCGGATGTCACTGTAGATGTCAGGTTCGGGTCTCGCGGGAGTTGGGGTGCTACATTTGTGGTATCAAAGCCCAGAAGTACAATCTTATATGGGCTTTCTGAAAAGTGTGTCAAATTGCATACATTTAAGTCATGTCATTGGCAGATAGTGACAACTGATCCCCAGTCTAGCATATGAGTCTCATACATGAGCCTGTACTAGTGATTTAAGTGATGAGAAATAGTGAGGAAAAAGATGATATGTGAGAATGTGATAAAAAGGAAATTGGGAATGTTGTGAAATAAGAAAAAGTGTATGGTTTGATTTGACAAATGAGGATTTAGTGTATTGGTATTAGTGAATATGTTATGACAGGCAACATCTGTGCTATATTGGAATGTATCTTGGGATGGAGAATAGATATGAATGTATAGTGGTAAATGGATAAAGGGAAGTAGCGATATGATAAAATTGGTAAGATTGACAGTGTATAAACAAAGTGAATGGAATTAAAATGTTCTGCGAATTATAGAAAATACAATTGGGTTTGATTTCAGTAATAAGAGTTATGAATAGGGATTTGTGACTTAAAGTCAGAATGTGTTAAGTGAGGAAATCGAGAATAATTGCATAATTGTGATATTGATATGAGAATGAAAATTTATAAGTATGAATCAATAATGAAAAAGATGGAATGTACATCTGTGATATGTATTTACGTGTGATTAATCTTGTGTAAGACAAATGAATAAAAAGATTGAAATGTAAGACAATGGTAAGGGTAGATGAAAAAGGTTATCAAGGATGAGTTGAATTGCCTATGTGAATACACACCTGATGATGGGAATACATCACAGTAAGTGAAAATATGAAGCCTATGGGAATGATATCGAATCAATTGGTGAGTCGATGAGAACCGCCGATCATAGTTTTATGATTAAAGATCATTGTGAGTTAGAGTAAGAAGTGAAAGTGCCTATAGTGATTTATTGAAATGAATTAAGATTGTAAACTGGATATGAATGGAGTCATAGATTGGATAGTGTAAGCGATTAATTGGTGAATTATTTTACACTTGTCTCTTGATGTCGATGAAATGATTTTGATGGTACGCACCTCAATGTGTAGTATTTAAAAGGATGTTCTGATTTATACGAATTGAGGCATAATTGATTCATATGGGATAGTATGAGTATAGTTAAAAGTGATTTCATAAGGCATTTCAAATGTCTGGCAAGAAATGTGACAATTGTTGTTGATTAGGAATTTCATAAGTGGTATTGATAAAGATAGATAGAAACCTTCTTTCAAAGAAGAGTTTCCCTGAATTGGGTTAAGTTGATTAGATGATTTAATTGGACGAATTATTGATTAAGAGATAAATCTAAGATAAATTGAAAATGAATGAAAAGTGTTTAATTGGGAGTCCAAATCCTGGTGGAGACTCAAGAGTTAGAAATAAAATATGTGACTGTGTGATAGGATTATTGAACAGTGAAGAGATATTAGTTGTGTAATTGGAGAAAATATCAATTTGCATATATTGGTGGAAAAAAAATGTTCGGAAAGTACAAGTGTATTTGATAAAATGTTTCATCGACCTAGTTTGAAATGATGGTAAATAAAGTGAATTATGTGGAGAAATTAGTGTAAAGAAGCAGATGTCAAAATATATTATGATGAAACTGAGAAAGTTATAAGAAAATTTTTCCTCACTGGAGACAATCGGTAATTAGAAAATTATACGAAGTGATCATGAGTATGAGGAGTTTATTATCTTCTTTGAAAGGTAAAATGTCTCAATTATGTTTAGAGTGTATAATGATTGTAGCGTAGATGATCAATTGAATGTATTTGAAAATGGAATATATGAATTGGCACAATTGAGGAATTGTGCAAGTGTTGTAGAATGAATCTTAGTTGATCAAATAAAGAGTGGTTGAGTCAAGTATTCAAATATGCCACATTGGGAGACTTAATATCGATAGAGATGATTGATAGATATGTCTTTGGATATTTGTTTGAAAAATTTTGGAGACCTTATTTGTGAAATGTGTTTAGATGTATCTATGGATCATGAAAGTGATAATGGTTGAGATATTGGTGAATTTGAAAGCAGTGAAAAGGATTATGCGATTGAGGTATTTTGTGAATTTGAAAGATTTGAGCAGAATTATGTGTTTGAGTATTTTAGAATCTAATAGTATTGCAATGTGAAGTATTGAATTGGAAAATGTGATGACAGAAAATTTCAATTTTGAGGCGATAAGGTTATTAAACTGTTGTTATAATAACGCGATCTGTTGAACCAAGAAAAAAAAAGCATTATGGGCAATTGGTATTCCAAATCGGATGTGTGTGTGTGTAAAAGAATTTGGCAAAACAGAATTGTGGATTTAGAAAATGAATTTGACCGTTGAGGAAATTTAATTGTTAAGACTGAATTACGAAATGTGGGTGATACCACTTAAGGAATTGTAAGAGGAATTGTATGAAATGATTAAAGCTTTATGTTCTAATAAGAGTGTATTGGAAGGGTGATGGAAAGTAGAGTGTGACATTGAGTAATTATTTGTGTGAATAACCAACAGACTTGACTGTTGGAGATAAATGTGAAATCGATATTGTGGAATTCATAAGGATATGAGATTGATGTAAAATTCTCATTGATAGAAAGTATATTAATTGTATTGGTATTACCAGTTGAAAAGTGTATAAGGGTTCAAAAGTGTGCGCTATTAGAGATTGTGTAAACCAGGTGAAATGAATCTGAAATAGAAATTGTGAAACATAGTAAATGACGATGAATCGAATTGATTTTTATCGAGGTTGCTGGCATCGTATGAAATTGGTGTTTTAACCATATAGTGATGTGATATGATAATTGATTAATGAAATGTTTTGAAGTGTATCGCCTCGATCAAGATACACTTAGATTGAGAATAAAGGTAAAATTGGGAGAAAATAAATTTGTTGTAAGCGGCCTCGATGTGATTATGCTGTGAATCGATGTGATTATGCTGTGAATCGATGTGATTGTGCTGTAAATAGAAGTTAGTGTAAAATTAAAAGAGTGATTGGGATTTGTAAAGTGTTATATGAACAGAGATAAGGAATATTGATATGATCGGATGTGTGTATGATTGGATTAAAATAAAGAATAGTGAATACAGTGTGGAAATTGAGAAAGGAAAAAGAGGTAATTGATCGTATTAATTTGGTGAATTGGCATAAATAGAATTTCGTATTGATATAGAGGAAGCAGTGTTATAGTGATGGAATAAATCTCCGACTTCCTAATCGATCGTATGTGAAATTTCAAGACGAAATTTTTATTAGGAGGAGAATTGTAACATCCTGCTTCAAGTGCGGGTATATTTATAAATTGGATCGAATCAGGAGTTAAAGTACAGGCAAATGTGAATTCTTCATGCATTATAGTTTCTATAGTCATCGGTAAATGATTATTGATGGCATAAGTATATGAATATGCGTACATGTATGACATTTCCCGATTGAATTGTAGAAATTGGAAATTTGTGCGAAAAGTGTACAAATGAGTTTTATATATGAATTGGAATGAGAAAAATTGAATTTAGAGAACTGGATTATGAGATTGGAGTGTAGGAATATGCAATTCCTAATTTTGTGAATTTATGGAAATTTTTCTAGAATTTTTAGAGAGTCGAGTCCAGACCGGAAAAATGGTATAGTGACTGATAAACCGGATTTCGGGTCCGTGATTGATTGGCAATTGAAATGAGGCAAGTTGAATTATGACTTTAGGATTTACTATTAATGATTATTGCGTATTGGGAGAAATTAGAATCAGAAATTGGATTGAGGTTGTTCGATCTGGACTGGTGGCAATTAATTGCCAAACAAGTCTTAAGGTATTCAGTATATATATATAACTTAAGCCTTTGAAATTTGTCGATGCTTGCCTCTGTTCTGGAGAAATTGCTTTGTTCTTCTTCTTCCCTTGCGTGGATTTCTTGGTGTTTGGAAGAGTTTCAAAGCTTGATCAAGTAAGTTCTTGTTTATTTATGTGTTTAATCTTCTGATTCAAGCATAAATTTAGTGATTAATTGTTTGAGGATTAAGGTGTTTCGGACGATATAGGTTTTAGGGTTGAGATTTGGGGATATTGATTGTTTGATGAAATAGAAGTTAGAGATTGGTTGTATATCATGTACGGAATTATTTAGGAGTGATTGGTAAGGAGAAAACTTGAATTTGATGATTTTATCTGTCGAAAATTTGGAAAATTTCTGGGTTTTTTGGCGGATCTACGATCGCACGCCTTGGAATGCGAGGAGACGCAGCGTCACTGACAATGACAGCGCGCTTGCGAAGGCGCGAAGAAGCGAAGCGCTTGGCAGCGAGGACGCTTGTCTTCCGCATATGTGTTGCTTGGTTTTAAGAAATTTTAAGGTTATTCTAGTTATGAATTGGGAGTGATTAAGTGATCTTAATTTTTGGGGCTACGAGTATAAATTTAGAAGAATGTGATTTTGGAGATTTAGTTCAATAATTCTCGAAATCGGACGACATTTGAATAGTGAATTTGATTCCGATTCATCGATAAGTCCTATGTCTTTGAATTTGACTTTGGAGGATATGGAACTTAGCCAAATGAATTATGGTATTAGAAATTGTTATGAACTAAAGCAAAAGAGCATAATTGAGATAATTCGGGATTTTGGTCGGAAATGTCATAACGTGCATAGTACAACATTCATTTGAAATATCAGCATTCTGATTATTGAAATTGGTTCAATTAGTGATATGTGAATATTCTGATTTGATAGAGGCTCGAGTGGGCGTCGATCATCAACGCAATTGAGACTTCCGGCGATGGCGGAAGTTTAGAGGTGAGTAACCTAGTTGGTTTCTCAACCTATATGTGTTACATTTGTGTATATATGCCATGTGGAGATACGGATGGATATGTGTGATGTTTTGATTGATTTGAACCATGGGTGTTGAAATATTGGATGAGATATGGAAGTGCAAAATGTGAATAAATGTGCATAAATGCAATAGTGAATCGAATTGTAAAAGTGTTAGTGAAATAAATGAGATATGATAGTGAAATGTGAATGACATATGCACTCATGCATAATTAAATGATCGATAATGATAGTTGTTGAATTCGAGATGCCATCAGTATATTTGAGGGCGTCGCGGTAAAACCCATGAACACACGCCGCATGAGAAACACGCAAACACCTCTTGGTGGGGTGTGGGGTCCTATTATGTGAAAGGGATTAGTGCATACCCAGCGGACTCTCCTATCCCTAATGTGAGTGGGCAGTAATGCATACCCAGAGGGCCCTCCTACTTGCCAAAAATGTGATTACTGATTTCTGATTGCGCTCGGTCACAACAATAAAATGAAACTGAAAGTGTCACATGCATACTGCATATGTAAATGATCTAAAGTGAACTGTGTGAAAGTGAAATTGAATGCATGTGAATATATGAAAGTGTGAATATGTGATTCAGTGTGTATATGAATTGTGAATGCATGAGTTGGGTGAACCATTGATGATGGTTTCTCATTGAGTTCGCAAACTCACCCAACATTGCATCTATTTTTCAGAGGCGAAGAGTACCCGTTAGACTAACGGAGTATGATCATTGCTAGCAAGCGCGAGTAGCGGGTCGGGATCGGTGTCGTCACATCTGCATGAGTACAGATATTTTGTTTGGTGGGCCTAGTTTAATAAATGTAATAGTGTGTTGAGATTTTGATTTGAATTGTGTTGAAATGGCATCGAGCCCAGTTGGGTCATGCCTTTCGCTTATGTCTTGATTGAGTCTTGTCGAGTGCTAATTAATAGCGAAAGCGTTTGTATCTGAAAATGTTTTTGTGATATGTCAGCCCAAAGTGTGTTTTGATTTCGCGTTAAAAGCGTTTTGGAAGAAAAAATTTCATAACGAGTTTTTAAATTGTGATTGACTGCTCTAGCATGCCACCCTCGCGGGTCACGGGCTCGGATGTCACTGTAGATGTCGGGTTTGGATCTCGCGGGAGTTGGGGTGCTACAGATCAAATCAATATACGGTCTGAAATAGGCTTCCAGAAAATGATACCTAAAGTTTGATGAGGTTTTGACCTCGATCGATTTGGTAGAAAACAAAGTTAAAATATGCTTATACTATAAGGTCATGGGGAGCAAAGTTATCTTACTATTACTGTATGTTGATGATATCTTGCTCGCGTCAAATGATTTGACCATGTTGCATGAGGTGAAGCAACTTTTGGCCAAACACTTTAACTTGAAGGATTTAGGTGAAGCATCTTTTCTCCTAGGTATACAGATTCACCGGGATAGATCTCAACACTCATTAAGTGTCTCACAAAGAACATACATTGAACTGGTGTTACAAAAGTTTAATATGGCTTACTGTAGACCTGTTATAGCAACTATATCTAATGATAAGAGATTATCTTTAGCACAATATCCAATGAATAACGTTGAGAGAGAGATTATGAGGAATGTTCTGTATTCTAGTGCAGTTAGTAGCTTGATGTATGCCTAGGTGTGCACTAGACCAGACATTACATTTGCTTTTGGACTATTGGGTCGATATCTTGCTAAACCAAGTGTAGATTATTAAAATGCAGTTAAGCGAGTGTTGAGATACCTAAAGGGTACTAAAGATTATACGTTGACATACATGAAAGTCAACGATTTAATATAAATGATCATTCTTTTATCCTCAGTGATAATTGTTCTTGTGTATATTCATAATACATATAAAAGTCTTAAGATTTGTGTCGATCTTAAGTATTTTAAAGGTCATTGGGTATATATACAGATTGACCTTGAGACTATGCCATTTAGACATACACAATTTAAACTGATATCTATACATTTTAA
Organism: Erythroxylum novogranatense; assembly: GCA_029891385.1. Classification (NCBI taxonomy): domain Eukaryota; kingdom Viridiplantae; phylum Streptophyta; class Magnoliopsida; order Malpighiales; family Erythroxylaceae; genus Erythroxylum; species Erythroxylum novogranatense. The sequence goes on along the minus strand of CM057224.1, from coordinate 20,470,152 downwards.
CATGACATAGGAGGATATAAGTTTTCAATTATATAAAGGTTCTCTAATTCAGTTTAGCATTCGATTATAAAGCATAACGGTTTTTTCTAATGTTGTTTAGCTTTTGGTGAGAGAAAACAAGTTTTCTTTAATGCTGTTTAACATCTAGTGAGAGAAAATAAGATTTCTCTATTGCAGTTTAGCATATGCAGTTTAACATGGAGAAATCAAGACCTACAAACGAAGATGATACATATTAGATCATATAAGTATCAACCTAGTTTGTCACATTTCATTTTCCCGTTCATGTTAGTAAGGCATTAGATATGCGTGATTATATTGGGACCTGTGTTAGACATGAAACATGTGTTTGATATTTTCGGTATCGAAAGCCTTACTGGTTGGAATGTTGGACTTTCATTATCTTTAGATCAAATGTTTTTAACTTTTAAATTTGGTACTAATATAGTAATGACTTAACCAAGTTTTTAAACTTCAAACAATACTACAATTAAGTATTGTCCAATGGGGAGAATGTTGGATAATTTTGACTTTTCCCTTAAAGTTAGACAACATTTAATTGTATTTTTCGATTTTTCAATAATTTGTCGGTTAAGTTATATAATTTGATCCAGATAAAGATAATAAAGTGATTTAATAAATGATCTAAGTCAATAGGTTGACGTCCAGGAGAAAAATGGATCTCAATCTGTGTGGACCAGACCCATATTTGGCCTATAATGAGAAAATTCGATATGAAAACTATATATAAATGTTAAGGTTTCCTGCAATTGCTCATATCATTTATAAGCATACAGATTCTCTAACCAGTTAAGAGCACTTACGTTTTGAGAAAATTGTACAAAGATGTTAATCACACGTCGGTGAGCGATTTTTGTGAAGGTCCCGAAAAATTGAAGCTCATTTTAGCCATGAAAATTGCTTCAAAATTTGGAATTAAATTGAAATCAAATATTCCGCATTTCCTTCGTTTACTTTATTTTTATGAACGAATTATAACACGTAATAAGGTTCATGTTACGTGTTACATATTATGACTCAAATATCATTTTAGCATGTCTAGGCCTATAATTGCTCCCTTGTATACTGATGACCATTATTTTGTACATGGTAATTGTTAAGGAACATATAGGGTTTAGTTGGTCCATGTGGATCATATATATCGAACCACGATAAGAGCAAAACGAGTAATACTTTAAGTAAGAGAATTACCATCTAAATTTTAGAGATATTTATTAATAAAGAAGGCTTTAACTGTTTCACACAAGGTTATAAATCGATTGGATCATACCGGTAGACGTGCGTCTGTATCGACTCAAAACCGGTATGATATTTTGATTTTGATGCAGGATTTAAATATAATTTGGTACCAAAAATTTTATAATTTATTAATAATTATTAAATTAATTTTATATATTAAATTAAAATTTTGATTTTATCTAATTAAATATAAAATGAAATAGAATGTGAAAAACAACAATTCTAAAAAATCAAAATTTTGATAAAATAGAAAATAATTAATAATTCAAATTTTGAATTATTTTCATTATTTTACAATTAATTATTATATTTAGATATATGTTGTATATAGATAATTATTATAAATATTTAAAATATAATAAAGATATATATAAAATAAAATGGATAAGATATAAACAAAAATTAAATTAAATAAACTAAAATTGTACAATATGATAACAGATTATTTTATAATTTAAAAAATTAGAATTATTTTATAAATTTAAATGATTACCCAAAATAATACTCGGTATTAACCGATATCGATATAATAACGTATCAAAATTTAATTCAATATTAAATTTAATACAGTGTTCGTACTATTAATTTGACACTTGGTCTAGAAAATAACAAATCATAAGCCCTTCAAAATAGAAAGAAATAGTGAAAATACCTCGCATTCGAACAAGGGTAAAGGCCTAAAGGGTAGCGTGCCGTGACCGCAGCCTATCCTTAGAAAGCCCCACTCTTCGTCACATATTTGGAAATGAAAATGACCCTCTCATGTAAAGATAAGACTGATGCCTCTTTTACAACCATCCACACAAGCTTGTGCCCATATACCCACTAATCCAACTTAAAAGTCCAATACAGAAAGCAAAAGGAGCCTTTCAAAAGAGAATAATTCCAACTAATTTTGCCTAGTTTTTATATATTCCTTCTCACCTTTCTTCTTTCCTTCTTCTATAAGAATGGGACTCCTTAGTCAATAAACTACTTTCTTCTCACCTTTCTTCTTTCCTTCTTCTATAAAAATGGGACTCTTTTGTCAATAGACTACTTTCTTGCCTTCTTATATATTTCACCTTATATAATAAGGTGATAGTCATCATATTGTAACGGGCAAGAACTACAAACAAGACTAGATGTGTCATCCGGGGTTTCCTAGCATTAGCGACAACTATGACTCACCGCCCGTGAATCCAGGTTGGTGGCTTATGCTGCAAAGAGCAACTCTTTGGAGGGACAATCAGGATGCAGATGACGGTGTCTCCGGTGGAAGAGGTGATGGCGCTTGTGAAAAAAAGATGTGTATATGTTCACCAACTAATCATCCAGGATCTTTCAAGTGTAAGCATCATCGTAGAGAGTACAAATGGATTGCTCATAGACAAATCAATCCCACATGATTGTGCTTGTATTTAACCTTTTATTATAGGAATTTAACCCTGGGTAGGACATTGGAAGATATTTGGATAATCTACTTATCAACTCGTGCTAAGCTTATATTTACTTGCACAAATATTGATTTAAAATGACAGAAATAGATGCATTATTGAGAACCAACCGAATCTTTTAGCTACTGCTGCACCTTGATCAAATCCTGCAAGTTCACTGCTGATCGTGGAAGACATTTAAACTGTACAGATCAAATTTTGATTTTTAAACAGGTTGCTTGTAGATCGTTCTCATGTCAATACAAGAATTATGAGGGAACAACCCAACCAATTTTTTTCCTCTTAACCGCCTTGATTTAAACATGTGAAAAATAATGAGAAGAATATGCAAAATTTGATGGTTGAGATTATGAAATGTGATCATCCCTCATCTTATGAGCTTGTCCCAGAAAAGAAAATACCTTTACTCGTAACATCGGCAATTTGGGCAGCGGAAGAAATGTGTCAAATGAGTAGAGCTTAGCTGGTGATTAGATTACGAACAAAATGAATGTCAATTTTATATGATTTGTACAGGCATGAGAGACAAAGGCAAGAAAAATAGCACTGAGATTATTACACCAGATAGTAGGTGAGAGATTAGCGATATTCTATTCACCAAAAAAAGCAGTAATTTAACATAGTTTTGTAGAAGCGAGTGCAATGCTTCGGTTTTTAACTTTAGTGCTAGATCAAGCAATATTAGGTTGCTTTTAGCACTCCATGAATTAAAATTAGAATCAAGAAAGATTCAATAACTAGATGTAGACCGTCGATCATCAACACAACTAGCTCAATTAACATCACAATAAGCTTGGACATAAAGGTTGGAAGATTAAGTGAAGTGAAGGTTATGAGAGAGTGTGGATCGGTGATATCGTTGAATTTGTTTCACTACCAGACCAGTGAATATCAGTAGGATACTATAAAAATTGAATGCAAATTAAATGTCACGATGGATGAGACAATGACATTAAAGGGTACCGACAGTGTTGCGATATTAAGTAGTATGAGAGAGGGAGAGGAACATCATGGTTTTTGGATAACTAGAAAGATGGACTGATGGATGTATGAAAAATGATGGGTGTAAGTATTTTTACTAAATTTTAGCATAAATATTATTATTTTAGTCCTCGGACATTGGGGTTGGATATTTGAACTAAAATATTAATTTTTGGTACAATTCCTCCATAAATTTAGTTATAATTTTTAAGGAATATAATGTTAGAAGTACATATAAAATGATATATGATATTTTATATAATAGTTATTCAAGATACTTTAATACAATAAAGTATTAAAATAATTCATATGAATTTCTCTATTTGATTACATAATAAAATCTTTTGTTAAGAACTATTTAGATGTAAAATGTGTTTTCAAAATTAATTTTAATAAACAATAGACAAATCTATTCTTGTAATTAAAACATGCCAGTTAAATTTGAATTTTATTATTTTCATTCAAATACATATTTATATTATATATAAATTAAAATTTTAACGATTTGTACACTTTGCAGGACTAAAATATTCGTCAATTGCTTTAAGAAGCTAATATAATAATCTCAAACCTCGTATTTAAAAATCATAGAGTTTTAATATTTATCTTCAGGCAATCTTTTATTTATCTTGTATTTTTTGGTAATTTCGATTATAATAATTATCTTTTGTCTACTATTAACAGATTTGTATATGTTAATAAATATTAAAACTTCTGTTTCAGTCTTATTAATTAGTAAATTACAGGCATTGTTATTTGATATTATCTCGATTTTGATGTAAATTAATTTTGTAATTTTGATTTGCATTGCAACAATTGCGTCATCTATAAAATGCTATCAGAGCCATGACAATTTATCTTTTAAAGGAAGAAAAATACGTTACATCTTCACTTTTCTACATATTATAAGAAACATTTAGATAGAGGACGACAAAATTGTTGTAGCGACCCCTGTGTTATACGAAAGTAGCTAATTAAACCCTGAGATATAAAATGTTACTCTATTAACCTTATGTTTTCAATTTTTTGCAAAAAACCCTTAGCGTGTGTTGTTCCTCAACGCTTAAGGGGCTGTGAGTTAATAAAATTTCAACTCAGGGTGTTTTTTGCTAATTTTTATATGTCAAAATTTTTTTAACAACTTTTGAATAATACAAAGTTATTAAGGCAATAAATTGGATAGAGGACATCAGAGATGGTTCATGTTGCCAAGCATGAGTGAATATCCGTGATAATTTATTCTCTGAAATAAATAAATTGGATATTGGTGTTTAAGAATTAGCTAAAATTGAATTACACCGTCCTACTAGTATGACGTCATTAGTTTTATTTACTAATTATCATAAAGATAATCTAAAAGTTGTTTACGCAATGATTACTAAGTTAGAAAGTATAAACAAAATTACAGATAGAAGCTCGTCTATAATTATCTAGACATTATCAACTTTATCATTTATACTGCTGAAGACAAATATTCGAAGATAAGATTTGACGAACTAAGAATAGAAACCAAGGTGTTGAAATTTTTAAAAAAAGATAGAATATTATGGAAATAATATTCTTTTAGGAATGATAAAACTTCAAGAACAAATTAAAATTTACATAATATGATAGAAATAATAAATAAAAAGAAACAAAAAGCAAATCTATTAAAACCCAATGGAAAAGTAGATACTGGCTTGATTTGATTTTACAAATGAAAATACCTTCTAATTATGGATAAAATGAAAATTTTCATACAAGACTTTGATTCTAAAATTGAAGAATTAAATAAATTAATGGAAAAATTAAAATTAGAAACTTTAATTCATATCAAACCTAATACATTCAAACAAGAAGTTCATTTAAATCTTAATAATACTGATATACCTAGTACTTCACAAAATCCCTAGGTATTCTTCTCAAAGTTTTAATAGACTCAATAAAGGTTATGTTGGAACTCATATGATAACTAAAGATAAAGATGAGTTTACTCGTATTGATAAAACGAGAACAAAATCTATAAATTCTTTTGGAATATATCTATATATCGATTGTATCTAGGATACAGAAGAAGCAATTGATAAATGAGAAACATCTCTTCCTATTGTTATTAACAAAATGGATTAAGAAACAACTAAACAATTTTTAGAAAAAACATCATTAAATAGCTCTCTCTGATTTTCAAAAAATTTAGATGACAATTTTTAAAAACTATATTTAATTTTGACACTGATATAGGCAATTTAATAACTCGAGCTACCGAGCTACTTTGACTAGAATTTGTTAGAGAAGGAAATATTTTGAAAGATCGTACTATGACAATAGGAAATTATGTTATTACTATACAAAGACTTCAATTATGCGATATGTGTGAAATCAATAGATATCTTTCTATTTTCTTATATTATTATTATCATATCTATAACTAGGTAGATAATACACGACTTTATTTTAAAATGTTTTATTCAAAGATGTCCACCCTTGGGGAAGTAAATTAGAAGCTTTGTATAATCCTGGATTTATAGATACTTTAGGAAAAAAGAATCTCTTTTTTAAAAGATAAGCCAAGTGAACGGTGTGATGAAGCAATATTATTAAAGAAATATAAGAAGGAATTACTCTGATAATCCTTTACAATTTTGGGATAAAAACAAGGAAGACGCAGGTCTAAAAATGATAGATAAACAAAAGTTTATTAGAGTTACTGCTATGAGATATAATCTATAAGATCAAAAAGAATTTAAAAAGTAACTTCTTGAACTAGAAAATCTAAAAATTATTAAATCTAGCAAATCCTCACATTCCTCTCCAGCTTTTATGGTTAGAAACCATGCAAAGAAACTTAGAAACAAAGCAAGGATGGTGGTAATTATAAAAATTAAATGATAATACAGTTTTTCACGGATATTTTTTGCTGCATAAAGAAACATTAAACCTAAAAAGAGGAAAAACACATTTTTTTTTCAAAATTTGATTGTAAAAGTAAATTTTGGCAGATAAAAATAAATAAAGATAGTATTCCTTGTATTGCTTTCTCTTTTTCTCAAAGTCATTAATAATAGTTAGTAATGTCTTTCGGTTTAAAAAGTGCCCCACAAATATTTCAAAGAAAAATGGATAATATTTTCAAATATCATGAATTTATACATTGTTATGTAGATGATATTTTAATTGCTAGCGATAATATTTCTCAACATATTATTCACCTCCATACCTTTGCAGATTTATGTGAAAAACATGGTCTTGCTTTTTTAAAGAAAAAAGCTAAGATATGTCAAACTAAAATAGAATTTCTTGGAATGAAAATAAATGGTAAGGATGTTAAACTTCAACCTTATATGTTTTCTAAAAATTCACAATTCCTTGATAGATTACAAGATAAGAAACAAGTTTAAAATTATGCATCTAATTTTTTTCAAAATTTGATTGAGATAAGAAAACCTTTTAAATACTTTTAAAAGAAGATCAAATATTTGAACTTTCACCTTATTTGATTGAACAGGTAAAGAAAATTAAAATTCTTTGCTCTACTCTACCTAAGCTTTCTTACCTTCTAGTAATGATGATCTAATCCTTGAAATTAACGCCTATGATCATATATAGAGTGGAGTATTAAAAAGATAGATTATGATAATGCTAATGTTAAAGGGAATGAGTCTTTTGCAAAACTTTTACAAATACTTAACGGTGATATCATATAAATGAAAATAATTATTGACAGTAGTAAAAAGTTGTCAAAATTTTATTTTATTTTACCAAAACAAATTTTATTAAGAATCGATAATACTCAAGTAAAAGCAATTATTCATAATAATTTGCCTTCTAAACTCGAGTATAAGAGATATATAAGATGGCAAACTCTATTAGCCAAATATACCTTTGATATTAAAATTATTAAATCTAATAATAATATTATTGTAGATTTTTTAACTAGGGATGACCAGTCCCATTGAAGAGATATTTGATCTCTTAGATCAAATGTTTGAAGATATAGATACCTATCAAGCATAGATAAAAGATCTGTTAGATATTGCAAATTTCCCTTGGATATCAAAAGAAATAAATGAATTACTTCTCTCTCTCTTTTTCCATGTATATCAAGCAAAGATAAACCATTACCACTATTCTGAGCAAAAACTTTATAAGCTACTCAACCAAATCAAAATAAATGAAGATTCCATGTAACCCCTCATTACTTGTGAGATGGTTAAAATGGTAAATGTGAGTGATTAATGAGAGTTAGAGATGCACTTCCATGTTCATGCATGATATGCCTTACACTTATACATGAATAGTGGATTTATTTGCACATGAAAATAATTGTACACGCATTCATGAATAATTTCGGGTATGATTGGATTGACCTATGAATTTTTAGAGTTATGGACGTTTTACATTGAAAATATTAATGATTGGTGGAAATATTATATTTGTATCTGTTGGTGAAGTTATCGAATATTGAGAAAGATATAAATAATAGGGAACAAGAAATAATTAAAAGCATGCTTTGGAGATAGTTGGATTGTAAAGATGACAGTCAAGGGAGTTAGTTCAAAAGAAACTAAGTTAGAACTTGGGTATTGGGTAAGTGACAAGTGTCACTTAGGCCTTGTACGATAGCTAGGAGTAGGTTACTATTCTTTGAGAATTGACAAGTTAAGGCTTGTCAAAGTCCTTTCTTTGCTATCATCTTTCTAAAACTTCTCTTTTTGAAACACAGAGTTTTTCATCAAATATCTTCTAAGAGATTTCTGTGTTTTTCCTTTCTTTCACCAAACTTACTTTGCCATTTGTGTCCTCTGCCTTGAGAAAAATGAGAAGTTGGTCATTGTACTCAAAGAAGTACGTGAAAACGTGTGGAGTTTAGGGCTTGAAGATTTTGGAGTTTTCAGCAGGTAAGTGGTGGAAAAATCCCTTGCAGTTAGGAATTTGTGAAATAAAGTTGATAAATTACTGTCATTTGTATGAAAAATGTAATTTATGTGTTTGTTCATAAATGCTGGGTAGTTGGGGAGAAATAAATTCAGTTATAGTGATAAATTAGTTTTTGAGAAAACTTTTTGTGTTTTGGTGACGTAAAGTATTGAAATTTAGAAAATCTGGAAATTTCTCACTGAGTATGTTTCAGTCTTTTAGCCATAACGTTTTCTGTGGTTGTTCAAACGAAACGATTCTTGAATTGAATTAAACTAGAGACACATGGCTATATTTTGTATAAAGACATCGCATCTCAGTTCTATCTCTAAAAGTCTCAAAATTCATGAAGTTAGGGAGGTGATCTGGTATATTGGTGTGTGTGTGGAAAAATTCATCTTCGGACTTTAGGGATGAATCTGGGATGGATATGAAGAGATTTTTGCCAAGGTTCCTTATGTAAAGTTGTATATCTTTCCAACGGTATATTGCATGAGAAATTTGGACATCGGAGTCAAAAGTTATGATCTTTGTAAGTAGATATGTTCAGACGGAGAAAGTAAGACGATAAAAGTAAGACGATGAAACTAAGACGATAGAAGTAAGACGATGAAAATAAGACGATAGAAGTAAGATGATGAAAGTAAGACAATAGAAGCAAGACGATGAAAATAAGATAATAGAAGTAAGACGATGAAAGTAAGACGATAGAAGTAAGACGATGAAAGTAAGACGATAGAAGTAAAACGATGAAAGTAAAACGATGAAACTAAGACGATAGAAGTAAGACGATAGAAGTAAGACGATAAAAGTAAGACAATGAAAGTAAGACGATGAAAGTAAGACGATGGAAAAACTAAGATGAAAGCAAGAACTGATTGGACTCTTTTGGTCATAACTTCTTCTCTAGACCTTCAAATGACCTGATTTTTGAAGAATTGGATTCCTAACACATTTCTTTATCTCTCCAAAAATTTTTTTATGGTTTTTGGTATTAAATTAAAGATGATTTATTGAATCAAAATAAGGGTATCGATGGAAAGAGCATGAACTAGATATTTTACTGAACATGTTTCAGTATTTCGATGACAACTTGGTCTGTAGGATTCCAATTGAGGTGATTCTTGATTTGTAGTAAACTAGAGTAATAGAGCTACAAATCACATAAAGTCTCTGAATATTTATCCAGTCTCTAAGGTGTTCAATTTCTAGATGAAATTCAGGTATAGTACACTATTTTGGAGAGGAACAGTCCGAAAATGTTTGAGGCATATCTTCCAAATTGCTAAACCAAATTGAGTGAAAATGGTGTCAATGGAAAGATGAAAGATAGAGGAACACTTTTCTAGAAGAGAGTGAGCTCAAATTTCACAAGTTTTACCTCCTGATTGAATGTGAATAGTAAACCCGAAAGGGTGTTTCATAAAGTCTGGAAGTAAGTCAGTGAGGAATGAATTATGTTTTCAATGGTTCTAATGAGGCATAAACCTAAGTGTTAGTTATACTTAAATGAATTTTGGTATATGGATAGTGTTGAGAAGAATTAAGGAACGATACCCGATACTTATCATGAACATGCATTTGTAGGAAAATCCCGGTGTGTGCATCACATGCACACGGTGCGAAAAACAAAATTTTTATTTCGGGACCTTCCCGAAAGTCAGAATCTATGTGACTATATAACAAACTCAAACCATAACGACCAAAGGAGACCGTCTCTAACGGTATCCACGCAGAGATCGGAGAACCTAACCGAGGCAAACCCTTTGACCCGGGAATAGCTAGAACAAATTAAAGACTGCTAGATCTTACCTTTGTTCTTGAAGAGCTATGAAGAAACGATGAAGAAGAAGGAGAAGCTTGGTGAAGAAGAGAGCTCGATGAAAGATGAAGAAGCTTAGGATTTCTCAAATCCCATTTCAACTCACACGGTCATCCACACTTCACTTATCTTTTCCATATGTCTTATAACTCTTTTAAAGACACATGAAAGCTAATGGTGGAGAGTTATCCACGTTAGCCTTTATATATATATATGTTAAAATGATAAGGCCTTGCCTCCTTCATCCACGTTAACACACACACACATATATATATATATTAATTCTTTAATTATATATATATATATATATATGTATATAAATGATGAAGTAGTCCAGTCACACTGGGGTCGGTCCTACCGGCCTATTGGGTCTCGGTATGGAAAAACCACCGGAAATCTTTTTCAGCAATATCGATGTCGCGATCTCATCGGGACATATCTCGATCTCATCGGGATCTATTTAATCTTGTTGCTCTCCATATATTGGATCTCTATCCAAAACTATTTTACGAATTCTCCGAAACACTCTTATGCGTGTGACCCATTAGGTTCCCGGTTATGTTGGCCATTTAGATTAACACTTAATCTGAGCAAGTCATGAGCGGTATCTAGCAACACATCATGACTCCCAATTGACTGGAAAGTAATTGGTTTGACGAATTAACCTATATTCATCATGGACCATATCACGAACCTTTCCATAGACAATTAGTGTGCAATTCGTCCTTTCACCATGCTATACCCCACTTGGTTGTGAGTATGGGCAAAGTGTCAACTCTTACTAGACTGACTAAGTCAAATCTAGTCCAAGTGATATTAGTTCTTGTCCTGGGACTCATTACTTTATATGTCACTGAAGACACTCTTCATGACATACGCACTCGACCGAGATTTCAAGTAATGACCCGGCAAGAGGCCATGGTATCATCTTCTGCTATCACAGAAGTGGTGAATCCTATATTGGCTACTCAATTACCTTCGAATACCTCAAACTGTACCCAATCACCACCCTATGAGCGACCTGTGTAAGGCAACAAGGAATGGAGTCAAAGCACAGAATCAGTATCCAAGATATCCTTAAGCACCTCAAGTTTAAGGATATCTCGCATCTATCATCTATGATGAGATTATCACTGACATTAGAATAGGACATCCATGTGATGATCTCATAGCAGGTCATCCAATGTACTTACTACCTCTAGTAAGCATTCACATCTCAACCCTAAACATCTCATATTTACAATTTCTGAGATCCACTGCTTGATCAAATCAAGGAGCTTGAGATGTGCTAGTCTCCGGATTACCAATATCCAGCCAAGTAATCCTATGACTAGGATAATTTAGATATCGACATAATTGCACATGATAGGAATCTCGATAGTATGATCACATCACAATTTCCTTCATGCTATGTCATATATCATGGACTTCATTAATTTGCTTATTGATCAATATCGGTTCATAAATAATGAACATCAAATTAATGAAATATGTCTTTCTTTATTTATTCATAAAGTATGTACACAACTTTGTAAAAAGCGCTAAAGGCGATTGCCTTTAGACACTACTCTAACAATCTCCCACTGACCTAAAGCCAATCGCCTTGATATCTAATACCATAAAGCGAGTACATGAGAATCAAAACTCTTCTGTGACAATGGCTTTGTCAACGGATCAGCAATATTCTACTCTGTGGGAATTCTCTCTATCTGGACATCACCTTGTCCAATGATCTCCCTAATCAGGTTATATCTGCGGAGTACGTGTTTGGATCGTTGATGAGACCTTGGTTCCTTCGCCTGCGCAATAGCTCCATTGTTGTCACAATACAACTGTATGGGCCCATCACTGCTAGGAACCACACCAAGTTCATTAATAAACTTTCTGATCCAAACTGCTTCCTTTGCTGCGTCTGAAGCGGCAATGTACTCTGCCTCGGTTGTTGAATCAACAGTCGTCTCTTGTTTGGAACTCTTCCAACCGATCGCCTCACTGCTCGGTGTGAATATATAACCTGATTGGGATTTTGAATCATCCTTATCAGATTGAAAACTGGCATCTGTATACCAGCTCACTTTGAGGTCTCCATCTCCATATATTAAGAAAACATCCTTAGTCCTTCGCAAGTACTTAAGGATATTCTTAACAGCCACCCAGTGACCCTCACCAGGATCCGATTGGTATATGCTCATAACACTTAGAGCATATGATACATCGGGTCTCGTACATAGCATAGCATACATGATAGATCCTACTGCAGATGCATACGGGATCATATTCATGCGCATCCTCTCATCTTGTGTCTTAGGACACATAGATTTCGAGAGTGTTATCCCATGAGTCACGGAAAGGTACCCTCTCTTGGATTGTTCCATGCTAAACCTCTTCAGCATCTTGTCTATGTACGTTGATTGTGAAAGACCAAGTAACATTTTTGATCTATCTCTATAGATCCTTATCCCGAGGATATAAGTTGCTTCACCAAGGTCTTTCATGGAAAATTATTTGGACAACCAAATCTTCACAGATTGTAGCATAGAGACATCGTTTCCTAGTAATAATATGTCATCTACATATAGCACCAGGAATACGATTGCAGTCCCACTAACCTTCTTATACACACAGTATTCATCCAGATTTTGTGAAAAAACCAAACTCTTTGATTACCTCATCAAAACGGATATTCCAACTCCTAGATGCTTGCTTCAATCCATAGATGGATTTCTGAAGCTTGCATACCTTTTCGCCATCATGGAACGTGAAGCCCTCATGTTGTGTCATATACACATCCTCAGCTAGATTTCCATTTAGGAAAGCTGTCTTCACATCTATTTGTCATATCTCATAATCATAATGAGTGGCAATGGCTAGGAGTATCCTAATAGATTTAAGCATTGCTACTGGGCTGAAAGTCTCATCGTAGTCAACTCCTTGTATTTGACTAAAACCTTTAGCCACAAGCCTTGCTTTATAGGTAATTACATTACCATCCATGTCAGTTTTCTTTTTGAAAACCCATTTACACCCTATGGGTTTTATTCCTTCGAGTGCCTCAACCAAAGTCCATACTTGGTTTTCATACATGGAATCTATTTCAGCCTTCATGGCATGAAGCCATTTCTCAGACTCTGAACTCTTCAGAACCTCTTCATAGGTGGTAGGCTCATTATCTTCTATGAGCAATACGTCATTCTGTTTATTCACGAGAAATCCATATCTCTCGGGAACAGAGCGTATCCTACGTGACCTACGAATTTCATGTGTTGTAGAAGGTTGAACTATTACTTCATCTGTATGAGCCACAGTTTCAGGTTCAGGCAGTTGATCTGCGTCTGTTCGAGCATCTTGAACTTCTTCAAGTTCAATTTTTCTCCCACTGTCTTCTTGTAAAAGAAACTCTTTCTCTAAAAAGACAGCATGCTTTGAAACAAACATCTTTTGTTCCTCAGCAAGGTAGAATTGATATCCCATTGTTTCTTTAGGATATCCTACGAACAAACATTTGTCAGACTTTGCATCAAGTTTATCTGACTGTATCCGCTTCACATAAGTAGGACAACCCCAAACTTTCAAATGAGTAAGATAGGGTCTTTTGTTAGTCCACATCTCATATGGAGTAACATCAACTGTCTTAGATGGAACACTGTTTAGTAAGTAAACAGCTGTCTCGATTGCATACCCCCAAAAGGATTTCGGTAACTTTGCAAAGCCCATCATCGATCGTACCATGTCTAACAAGGTTTGATTTCTCCTTTCTGCCACACCATTATGCTGTGGTGTGTAAGGAGGAGTTCATTGAGATAAAATCCCATTATCTTTGAGATAATCCAAAAACTGTTGGTCTAAGTATTCCCCACCACGATCGGATCGTAATGTCTTAATACTTTTTCCAAGTTGGTTTTCTACTTCATTTTTGAATTGTTTGAACTTTTCAAATGCTTCAGATTTGTATCTCATCAGATACAGGTACCCATATCGAGAATAATCATCGATAAAGGTAATGAAGTAAAGACAACCACTTCTGGCATGGATGGACATCGGACCACATACATCTGAATGTATTAGGTCTAATACTCCAGCCACTCGTTCACCCTTTCCCTTAAAGGGTAACATAGTCATCTTGCCTAATAAACAAGATTCACATGTGTCATATGATTCATAATCAAATGACCCTAAACTTTCACTCTCATGGAGCTTAGCTATGCGTCTCTCATTTATATGGCCAAGGCGACAATGCCATAAGTAAGTTGATTTTAAATTATCTCATTTATGTCTTTTCGTGTCATTGACATTCATAATTGGATGTGACATATCTAATATGTAAATTCCATTGCATAATGTACCAGTACCATAAAGCATTCCATTCAAACTAATAGAACAACCATTGTTACTAAAAGTCAGATGGAAACCAGCTTTATTTAAACAAAAAACAGACAATATGTTCTTTGTTAAAACAGGTACAAAATAGCATTCATCCAATTTAATTACAAGCCCACTGGGGAGTGATAAAAAATAAGTGTCTACGGCTAATGCAGCAACTCTTGCTCCATTTCCCACACGTAGGTCTAGTTCTCACTTCATGAGCTGTCTACTGTCCCTGAGGCCCTGCATATCATTGCATATGTGTGAGCCACAACCGGTATCTAATACCCATATGTTATGGTCAGAAACAGTATTAACCTCAATGACAAACATACCTGAAGGAGCTGAGGTATCTGATGCCTTCTTCTGCTTCAATTCTTCCAGATAGACTTTACAGTTCCTCTTCCAGTGGCCAGTCTTGCCACAATTGAAGCAAGTTCCTTTTGGTGCAGTTTCTTTGGTTTTCTTCTTGGCTGCACTTCCTTTCGGTTTCTTAAACTTTTTCTTCTTCAGTTTCTTTTTCTTTGAACCAGAAGAAGAAGAGTCCACCACAAGCACTGCCTCGCTATCCTTCTTGATAGATTGCTCTGTTGTCTTGAGCAAATTGATCAACTCAGGGATTGTCGTGGATATTTGGTTCATCCGATAGTTTAACACAAACTGTGAATAACTATCAGACAATCCAACTAGAATTAAGTCAACACTTAATTCATAATCCATAAAAAAACTAAGACAACCAACCTCTCAATATACCTATTCATCTTCAGTGCATACTGCACTGCAGATGAACCTGGAGTCATCTTAGTAGTGAAGAGTAGCCTCGAGGTCTCGAACCTTTCATAATCAAAAAGTTCCCTAAGATGAAACACTATGGTATTAGCATCCATAGACTCATGCTGCTTCTGCAGCTTTGGTGACATCGAGGCGAGCATAATGCAGGTAGCCATGTCACTGTCTTTGAGATGCTTACGACATGCTTTCTGATCCTCATCAGAAGCATCAACAGCAGGTGGATCAGGAAGTGGAACATCTAGGACATAGCCCAGTTCCTCATGTCTGAGAACAATTCTCAGATTTCTCAGCCAATCTAGAAAGTTGGGTCCAGTTAATTTATTGGAGTCCATGAGTGAGCGCAAGTTCACACTAGAAGTCATCTTCAATAACCTATAGGGAAAGAGAGAAAGAATGTTATAATAGAATTACATGCATGATCATAAGGACTTGTATGACATGCATATGGCTCCCACTAGTTTCAAAGAATCCATAACTCTCATTACGAATCCAAGAAATATTATGACAAAATGTCCTAGTGGGTCGATATCCGACATTACTAAAATGACCTTGGGTTTACCCAACAAGCCACCTTAGGTCAATCGGTAGGTATCGATCATACCAATTGCATCATAGATATCCGACATTACTAAAATGACCTTGGGTTTACCCAACAAGCCACCTTAGATCAATCGGCAGGTATCGGTCATACCAGTTACATCACAGGTGCAATTATCGACTAGTGCTATCAACTCGTGATGTATGCACACACATTGGGTTATCAACTCTTGATGCGCGTACATCTGATGTACACTACCCAATTTCGCCTCTGTCTATGTTAACCTTGAGTTTACTCAACAAATCAACGCTTCTAGTAGAAACCGACCCATTAATCCAAAAATCTTATTTTCATGGTTCGAAGATATCCGTATAGAGTGAGCTTGAGTTTACCCAACAACCCGAACTCTATAAGAACTCTGGTTCTCCCCATATTAATGGAAGGTGTTAGTTTTCATATTATGTGTGAGGGTTTTCAAACTCTGGTCTCTTCTTCTTCTTCTCCAAGCTGTAGGATTATAGTCACTATGACTATATGGAATGATTTAGGGCATTTCATCAATCACATTGAGTCTATACCTTTAATCATCCATCATCCTACCTTTGCATGTATTAGTCGACTTATACATTTGTTAGTCGACTACTGTGCACGAACTAGTCGACTAGTACATGTGTTAGTCGACTAATCTTGACTACTGTGCACAAACAAGTCGACTAGTGCATGTATAAGTCGACTACTTTAGTATGCAAGTCGACTTATGCATGGGTAAGTCGACTTCTTTTGGAATTGCTTTCTAATCGGCTAATTTCTCAATCCGTGTAGTTCAAATTCACAATACCAAGTGTAATATCCTTTACTTTGATGTACCAATGAAACACTTTCTTTGTATCATGCTTACCATGTATAATCATACTATACATGAAAAACTTGAAATCAAAGAATACACTATTATTCACTTAGATTTCCAAATAATTTGAGAATATCAAACTATCACCCTAAGTATCTCTAGGTAGTCTACACTTTATCAAGACTATTTCGGCACTGGTCACAAAATTTGTGAAGGCCAAAACAATCAAGACAACGAAATACACTAACGAGACGCTAATGTGACACATTTGACATCCAAAAAATTTTGGAAACCCAATTTCAATAAATTCAGTTTGGCAAGCATAAAACATCAATGTAACACATTTTTAATCACATTAAAAATGATCCAAGGCATTGGAATTGAGAAATACACAACCAATCATTCCAAACAAAACAGCTCCAGCAACTTTCTCAAAACTGCCAAGCTCTGTCTTTTGCTTGAAAAACTCATTGAAACAATTTCAATAAATTCTGAGAAAATTACAGAGGTTACAACATGTTCATAACATGCTCCATGAATTTTTTCAGGATTTATTTTCATCAAAAACTCATCCAACCTCAGCAACAAAACCAATGTAGAATCTGTGTTCTTCAACACAGTTATTCCCAGCAACACACAATAAATTCTCAAATAAATAGTAAATCACCTCAAAAACATTCTTCCATTCTCATAGACATTCATAAACATCTTAGAGACATGTCGGTGAAAGAAATCCGAAAAAAATTTTCTAAAATTTATTCTCGAATTTATAAGCATGCCTGTTCAAGGAATGTGCATAAACACAGCAACCAGAACATTAGGGAATAAATTAGCAAAACCATATCAAATCACATTGATAAATTCTGGTCTTCCACAGACATATTACACAACATCTTATGAACACATCTGGGCAAGAAAATTTCGAAAACTATATTTTTATACTGATTTCGAAATTAACACAGTCAACATGCATCATCGTCACAACCAATAGGCAGCTCCGACTTTGTTATGATTTCTTCATTATATACGACACAAGTGACTCTGATACCACTGTAGGAAAATCCCGGTGTGTGCATCACATGCACACGGTGCGGAAAAAAAAAATTTTATTCCAGGACCTTCCTGAAATCCAGGATCCATGTGACTATATAACAAACTCAAACCATAACGGCCAAAGGAAATAGTCTCTAACGGTATCCACGCAGAGATCGGAGAACCTAACCGGGGCAAACCCTTTGACCCGGGAATAGCTAGAATAAATTAAACACTGCTAGATCTTACCTTTGTTCTTAGAGAGCTATGAAGAAACGATGAAGAAGAAGGAGAAGCTTGGTGAAGAAGAGAGCTTGATGAAAGATGAAGAAGCTTAGGATTTCTCAAATCCCATTTCAACTCACACGATCATCCACACTTCACTTATCTTTTCCATATGTCTTATAACTCTTTTAAAGACACATGAAAGCTAATGGTGGAGAGTTATCCTCGTTAGCCTTTATATATATATATATATATAAAAAGTTAAAATGATAAGGCCTTGCCTCCTTCATCCACGTTAACACACACATATATATATATTAATTAATTTTTTAATTAATTATATATATATATATGTATAAAAATGCTGAAGTAGTCCAGTCACACTGGGGTCGGTCCTACCGACCTACCGGGTCCCGGTATGAAAAAACCACCGGAAACTTTTTTCAGCAATATCGATGTCGCGATCTCATCGGGACATATCTCGATCTCATTGGGATCCATTTAATCCTGTTGCTTTCCATATATTGGATCTCTGTCCAAAACTATTTTACGAATTCTCCGAAACACTCTTATGCGTGTGACCCATTAGGTTCCCGGTTATGTTGGCCACTTAGATTAACACTTAATCTGAGTAAGTCATGAGTGGTATCTAGCAACACATCATGACCCCCAATTGATTGGAAAGTAATTGGTTTGACGAATTAACCTATATTCATCATGGACCATATCACGAACCTTTCCATAGACAATTACTGTACAATTCGTCCTTTCACCATGCTATACCCCACTTGGTTATGAGTATGGGCAAAGTGTCAACTCTTACTAGACTGACTAAGTCAAATCTAGTCCAAGTGATATTAGTTCTTGTCCGGGACTCATTACTTTATATGTCATCAAGACACTCTTCATGACATCGCATACTCGACAGAGATTTCCAAGTAATAACCCTGACAAGAGGCCATGGGTATCATCTTCTGCTATCACAGAAGTGGTGAATCCTTTATTGACTACTCAGTTACCTTCGATTATCTCAAACTGTACCCAATCACCACCCTATGAGCGACCTGTGTAAGGCAACAAGGAATGGAGTCAAAGCACATAATCAGTATCCAAGATATCCTTGAGCACCTCAAGTTTAAGGATATCTGCACCATTGCTATGATGAGATTATCACTGACATTAGAATAGGACATCCATGTGATGATCTCATAGCAGGTCATCCAATGTACTTACTACCTCTAGTAAGCATTCACATCTCAACTCTAAACATCCCATATTTACAGTTTCTGAGATCCACTGCTTGATCAAATCAAGGAGCTTGAGATGTGCTAGTCTCTTCGGATTACCAATGTCCAGTTTCAGTAATCCTATGACTAGGGATAATTTAGATACTAACATAATTGCACATGATAGGAATCTCAGTAGTATGATCACATCACAATTTCCTTCATGCTATGTCATATATCATGGACTTCATTAATTTGCTTATTGATCAATATCAGTTCATAAATAATGAACATCAAATTAATGAAATATGTCTTTCTTTATTTATTCATAAAGTATGTACACAACTTTGTACAAAACGCGCTAAAGGCGATTGCCTTTAGGGCACTACTCTAACAGCATTATACCTAATTCATTTCATACATGTGCATTATTGAATATTTTAATGATGCAAATTGTGATGTTGTGTATGCTATGTGTTATAGAGGAACAACTGGAACATCAACTTCCAGACGTTGCCAGATCTTTCAGGCATTAGCTTCGGGAGTAACCTGTGAGTAACCTAGATGGTCTCACTTAATTAATTGTCTGCTTTAGAATATGGTTTGAATGAGTTATTTAAGTGCTCCCAATTGCGAAAAGTGTGAATGTGCCTATGAATGCATAAGTGTGCTCAGCATTTCTGCTGAATGCCGGAATAAGGTCCGATGATGAATGTGATCTAAATGTGAATGTGCATCCATATGATTGACTGAGGTTATGATATGTGAAACATTCATTACATGAATTCATGTAAGATAAAAGAAGTTATGATCGGAGTGTTGGACCAATGGTGGTTGACAAATTAATTCCACTTATGTTTTGATAATAAAATGTATAGAATTGTTTAAGAAATTGTTTCAGGTATTTTGGATTGATATTCAACAAAAGAATTGTGCAAATCAAGATGAGTAAGTGACAAATCATTGAAGAATCAGATGGGAGTTGTCCTCTAAGTGAAAATGACATAAATCATGAGGTTTATAAAGGATTTGGTCGGATGATTACCATAGATGGCTAAACAAGTCGACTTACACAAAGACAAGTTGACTTACATATGAAGATGAATTCACACAAGTCGACTTATAGGAAACAAGTCGACTTATCTAGGTAAACAAGTCGACTTATATATAACAAGTCGACTTATTAGAGAGCGGAGCTACAAGTTTTACGTAAATGGTTGAAACAAGTCGACTTATGTATTCGACAAGTCGACTTATTGAAGCACAGATTCAGCTCCAACGGTCCAATTTGCTAAAAATGGAATGGAGAAGATCAAGCAACGACTATATCAAATCAAGCAACGGCTAGAAGAGCTCCAACAGCTATATTTCTTTGACTATAAATAGAGGATGAAGCAAGGAGATGATATACAAGTGCCATAAGCTCAAATACTCTCATATTGCTTCAAATTGCTCATTATTGCTCTTATATTGTTACAAATTGTTTTGAGCATTTGTTCTTCATTCTTTGTATTGTTTTATTACAATTTGAGTGACGAGTGAAAAGGTCACGTGAGGTAGGATTTGTGCCGCAAGACAAATCGAGTGTAAAGGTTGCTTGAGCCGAAAATCAAGTGGTGTCGGTAGGATTTGTGCCGGAAGACAAATCGAGTGTAAAGGTAGCTTGAGCCGGAAATCAAGTGGGATTGTAAAAAGTTCACACTCAACTACAAAGTGTGCAATAAAGTGATTGGCAAAATCCTAAGTGGGAGCTTAGGTAGAGGACGTAGGTCTTAGCACCGAACCTCTATAAAAACAAAATTATCAAAGAGTTTTAAGATCTATTCAACCCCCCCTTCTAGATCGCTAACAATTGGTATCAGAGCAGAAGTATCCGGGGATGGCACACAATAAACTAGCGGAAAAAGGTAACACAAATTATCGCCCTCCTTTATTTAATGGTACTAACTATTCTTCTTGGAAAAATCCTATGAAGTACCACATCATTAGCGAGGAAGTAGAATATTCGAAGATAATTATCTTCGGTCCTCAACCACCGTTAAAAGAAAATGGTGAGTTAAAAACGGAGCTGGAGTATGATGATAACGATTGGAGGCAAGCGTACATCAACGCCAAAGCTATGAAGTCGATATATTGTGCATTAACGGTCGAGGAAAGAAACGGGTAAATTCTTACACCAACGCCAAGGAAATGTGGAGAGACTTCGAGTAACTCATGAAGGGACAAATCAAGTACGGGAGACAAAGATCAAATGCTTCTCCACGACTACGAGATGTTCGTCATGAAGGAAGGTGAGTCAATTTCTACAATGCTTGACCGTTTTGCAGAAATCATAAATGAATTAGGCAACCTTGGGAAGCATATGACGGATAGCGAGAAGGTGAAGAAGATTCTTCGTTCCTTCTTAGAAGGAATGGGATTCTCAAGTCACCGCAATTATGAAGTCAAAGGATCTCAACCATCTGGAATTTAACGCTTTGGTGGGATCACTCATCAACTATGAGATTATTCTCAAATCGAGAGGAGGAAGAGGTAAGCCACAAAAGTCGATTGCTTTAAAAGCTAACGTTTCTTCTTTTGATAAGAGTGATGAAGAAATAGATGAAGAAGAAGATGATGAAGAAGTAGCGATGTATGCTCGAAATCTGAGAAAGTTCAAAGGACTTCTCAAAAACAGAAGAAAAGAATTACGTGGTGGAGAAATTGAGGAAAGGAAAAGGTACACCACGGAAAAGAGAAATAAAGGCTATGAAGAAAAAAGAACAATGAAGAATGGAAGTGCGAGAAAAAGAGGTCACAACGCTAGAGAATGCAAAAGCTCTTCGTCTATTCAGAAAATGACAAATACGACAAAGGAAAAGGAAAACCCACTGGTGGCAACTTGGAGTGATGATGAGGAAGCATACCAAAGCGATGATGAAAACAACCTAGCGCTTATGGCCAATAGCTCCTCAACAAGTGATGATGAAGATGAGGTAACATTTTTTGATCAAGATCTTATAGAGTCTTTTAATGCTTTGCAAATTGATTTTGAAGAAGCCATTGAGACTAACAAAAAATTAAGAAAGAAGATACGTGAATTGGTTGCTGAAAATAGTGTCTTACATGAAACGATTGATGATTTAGATAGTCCAAAAGAAGATCATTCTGCATGTCTTATGGAAAAAGAAAATCTTATTTGTGAACTTGATAGGCTTCGAAAAGAATTTTCGTATGTGGTTGGTAAATTCGCTGGTGGAAATGCTAAGTTTGAAGAATTGTTGTCTTTACAAAGATATACTATTTCTAAACATGGCTTAGGATATGATCCGTATAATAGAGAATGTTCTTTAATTTCCAAATTTACTAAGGATGGAAAAATCGCTCAATGTGCTAGATGTTTGAAAGATGGTCACATAGAAATTGCCTGCAAGAGTACTAGAAGATGTGTTAAGATTAAGAAAATTTGGGTTATTAAAGGCACAATACTACCTAATGTGGTTTATATGGCTAATCAAAATGGACCCAAGATGGCTTGGGTACCAATGAAAAGAAAGGATGTTGTAGTTGTAGGTACAAGCAAGGAATGAAAATCCACCAAGCACATGGTACACTGATAGTTGAAGTTCAAGGCATATGAGTGGAGACAACAACAAAATCGACTAATGGGTGTCTAAGTCGACCAATTGGTGACAAGTCTGGTAAACAAATTGACTTATGTCTACACGGATTCTTATGTTGTTTCAAGTGTGTGGTACTTCTTATGACTGTTATGTTATGACAATTGCCTTTATTTGTGTTTGTTGTTTTGTTTGTTTATGGACTGCATTGCGACTATTTTTCAATTTTCATATTGGTTTTTCATTATGACAAAAAAATGGGAGTAATATTGGAAATTGATAATTGGTATCCTTTCGTCACTGTCATATGATTGAGGAGGAGTGTGTTTTGAGACTATTTGTGTTTGATGACTTGTTTCTCTATTTAATGTGATTGCGATATTTCATCGATTGTTGATTTGTATTAGTTGTTTTGATTATGACAAAAAGGGGGAGAAAAATGAGAAATTGGATAAAATGAGAAACTGGATATTCTTTAGTTACTTGATTAAGGGGAGTTTGTTAAAATTTTATTTGTTCTTACAAGGTTATTAAATTCAGTGATTTATATGATTGAGGGGGAGACTTAACCAAAATGACAAGGTATAAAACCTTGATCAATGTTTCCTTGTTTTCATTTCTTAAAAATTTCTAAGTATTTTGTCATTATCAAAAAGGGGGAGATTGTTGGACCAATGGTGGTTGACAAATTAATTCCACTTATGTTTTGATAATAAAATGTATAGAATTGTTTAAGAAATTGTTTCAGGTATTTTGGATTGATATTCAACAAAAGAATTGTGCAAATCAAGATGAGTAAGTGACAAATCATTGAAGAATCAGATGGGAGTTGTCCTCTAAGTGAAAATGACATAAAACATGAGGTTTATAAAGGATTTGGTCGGATGATTACCATAGATGGCTAAACAAGTCGACTTACACAGTACAAGTTGACTTACATATGAAGATGAATTCACACAAGTCGACTTATAGGAAACAAGTCGACTTATCTAGGTAAACAAGTCGACTTATATATAACAAGTCGACTTATTAGAGAGCGGAGCTACAAGTTTTACGTAAATGGTTGAAACAAGTCGACTTATGTATTCGACAAGTCGACTTATTGAAGCACAGATTCAGCTCCAACGGTCCAATTTGCTAAAAATGGAATGGAGAAGATCAAGCAACGACTATATCAAATCAAGCAACGGCTAGAAGAGCTCCAACAGCTATATTTCTTTGACTATAAATAGAGGATGAAGCAAGGAGATGATATACAAGTGCCATAAGCTCAAATACTCTCATATTGCTTCAAATTGCTCATTATTGCTCTTATATTGTTACAAATTGTTTTGAGCATTTGTTCTTCATTCTTTGTATTGTTTTATTACAATTTGAGTGACGAGTGAAAAGGTCACGTGAGGTAGGATTTGTGCCGCAAGACAAATCGAGTGTAAAGGTTGCTTGAGCCGGAAATCAAGCGGTGTCGGTAGGATTTGTGCCGGAAGACAAATCGAGTGTAAAGGTAGCTTGAGCCGGAAATCAAGTGGGATTGTAAAAAGTTCACACTCAACTACAAAGTGTGCAATAAAGTGATTGGCAAAATCCTAAGTGGGAGCTTAGGTAGAGGACGTAGGTCTTAGCACCGAACCTCTATAAAAACAAAATTATCAAAGAGTTTTAAGATCTATTCAACCCCCCCTTCTAGATCGCTAACACGGAGTTGCCAGGATAAAGAGCTTAAAGCTCAGAATGTGAATAGAGCCTTGAGCTCGAGTGCGACTGTCCCCGATATCCACTAAGGGATATGGGACGTTATACGACAAAGCTCGACATCCATGAAGGGATGAACTGGAAAAAGGCACTCGGTCATAACGACAATAATAAATGAAAGTGAGTCTCATATGCATTGCCAATTATAATTGATGTGTGTTTTGTATGAACAATGTGATACAGTGATACATTGTGAGTATGCAATGAAGTGAATATTATGTTATGTGCAATGATGTGATGCATGAATTGAGTGAACCATTGATGATGGTTACCTCATTGAGTTTGCAAAACTCACCAAAATTGCAACGTTGTCTTTTCAGGACCAAGAGACAACTCTAGCTACTAATGAGGCTCTACTAGCCGGGTAGATTGCAATTGGAGATAGAGGTCATGGCTCAAAGGTCGATCAGCTGAGGTTCTTTTGGGTGGTTTAGATAATTTTGATACACTTTCCTCATTCACGTAGCACTATTGTATTAGGTTTCTGATGATGTACATATGGATAATGTTGAAAGACAATGTAGACTTCGATTTTGTGAAATATAATGAGGAAAAAGTTGGTTTTAAAATATTGTGATCTTCTTATGATGCTCTATAGGTGAATTATGTTACCATGCTATATGAAGGGAATGTAGTGATCGATCGTAGCGTGCCCTCATCGTAGGATATGTGCCGGAAAGACCTCTGGGTGTCCCGGTGGGTACCCTGCAGTAAGGGGGCACTACATTCCAAGTCTACAAGATCTTCACCTAGACAGCAATAGATTCAGCCAAAAGTTGTTACTCCTAATAATATTTCCTTACGACCAGATATTTTCGTGTAAATCTTAGATGTAGAAAAATATCATGATTGAAAACTCTTCTAGAAATCATCTCACTGTTTAAGAACATTTCGAGATCATGAGAGCTTATATTCTCTACAGCATAATGATACTTCTATATTGATTTTTCAGGGATATACCCTAGATTGAACTTTTTGTAGGGAGCACATCCTCAATCTATTCGTGATTGGTACGATTTCGGTGCTATAAATTCTATCTATTTAACTAATCCAAAGTTTATAGAGATTTTCTTGCTTCCAAAATGGACTCAGGAAAGAGTTAAAGATTGTTATATGAGCAACCCCATAATAACTCCAAGAGATACTTTAATGTTAAAGATATTATCTACTGGCTCAGATATTTATGAAGATGAACGATATGATTCATATCATTTTATCATGATGGGAAAAATAACATTTCCCTATTACGATAGATACGAAGTTGAGGAAAGAATTTTCTAAGTTAAATGAAATAGATATCTACTATCGTAGAGGAATTGGAATGAGAACTATTATTTCTGGCATAAAAGTTGCTTTCAAAAAAGCATTCAGAACATATGTTGGTAAGAGTAAGTTTTCCTCACTAATGATAGCTTCAGCCAAAAAGACATCAGTGGTTGTAGAGAATTTTGTTAAAATGAAATTTCTTATGATTGAGAGAGGAAAAATTGAATCAAGTATAACAGCACAAAGAAGATTTAACCACCTCAAAAAGCACTTGGAGAATATTTATCCAACTTGTACAAGTGGCATCAAGTCTTTAAAAGAAAACTAAAAACTGAAGATTCTGGGGTCAACACGTATAGTGATTTTGATTAGACTCTACCCTATAAAGATAAAGTAAGAGATAAGGAAATCTCCTATCAATGAAAAGTAAAGATAAGAAAATCCTCCCGTTTAATACAAAGGAAGAAAATCTCTTAAAGATAATGATGGACTTCAAGAACTGATAAGATGTAGTTTTTAACTTTTGGATTTAAAATCCATCTGAAAAATTTGTGTATAAACAAGCCCCAGTTTTTATGATAAAGGACATCACTTGTATTCCTCACTCATTGTAATATCTCTTCATGTACTATTTTCTTATAAAATAAAGAAAAAATCCTTTTTCTGCAGATACAGTGTATATTTATCATCTTAAAACCTTACTCTCCCACCTTACTCTTTGGCCTATGCCTTAAGGTAGGAAATGAAATAAAGTTGTGCTGGACTTTTCTGAAAGAGTTGTCAAAGGTTGTTATCTCTTGAGATTGGAGCTAGAATGCTCGATAAAAGACTCAACGAAAACTTGGTTAAATTACGGTCAAAACGTTAAAGAAATAGGTATAGAAGTGTAATGAACAATTTAATTTGAAAAATATATGTATGTTCTGCATATTATTCATGATTTCTTATTTTTTGAAAAAATTTATATGGATTATCAAGATTAGATATAGATTCTATCGATTTTATAAACAAAATAGTTTCTTCTATGTTTGAAGAAATAGTTGATATTATAACATATAATGATAATTTGGAGGAAGAAGATTTAATAATTTTAGATTTTCTAGTTCAAGAAGTTACTTTTTAAATTCTTCTTGATCTTGCATATTATATCTCATGGCGATAAATCTAATAACATTTTGTTTATCTATCATTTCTAAACTTGCTTCTTCCTATTTGTATCCTAAAATTGTAAAGGATTATTGGAGTAATTCTTTCTTATTTTTCTTTAATGATATTGCTTCATCACACCTTTTACTTAGCTTATCTTTTAAAAAGAGATTCTTTTTCCTAAAGTATCTACAAGTTCGAGGATTATACGTAGCTTCTAATTTACTTCTCCAAGGATCAGGTATCTTTGAATAAAACATTTTTAAATAAAGCTATGTATTATCTACTAGATTATAGATATGATAATAATAATCTAAAAAATATAAATATATCTATTGATTTCACACATATCGCATAATTGAAGTCTCTGTAGAGCAATAGTATAGTTTCCTATCGTCGTCGTATCTTTTAAAATATTTCCTTCTCCAACAAATTCTAATCAACTTGCTTCAGTATCTCAAGTTATTAAATTGCCTATATCGGTCTTAAAATTAAATATAGAGTTTTTAAATTGTCACCTAAATTTTTGAAAGCGAGAGAGCTATTTAATAATGTTTTTTCTAAAACATGTTTAGTTATTTCATAATCTATATTGTTAATAGCAAAAACAACTTGAAGAGAAATTTCTATTTTAATCCATTAGATCTTATCTTCGAATATTTATCTTCAACCATGTAAATGATAAAGTTTATAATGTCTAGATAATTCTAGATGAGCTTCTATCTGTAATTTTTTATACCTTTGGCATATTCTTTCTAACTTTATAATCATTGCATAAACAACTTTTAGAGTATCTTTAGGACAATTAGTAAATAACAAACTATGCATATGAGTATGATGGTTAGGGGTGAGCATTCGGGTAATTCGGGCCCAATTTTTACTGTTCGGGAACAACCCGAATTACCCGAAATTTTTTTCCCTTACCCGGTCCAAACCCGAACTTTCAATTACCCGAACTTACCCGGCCCGATTTACCCGAATTACCTATTTACCTGGCCCGATTTACCCGAATTATCCCTGCCCGATTTACCCGAATTATCCTAATTACCCTATTTCATAATTCTTTTAAACCTAATTCGGGTAATCGAGCCGGCCCGAATTTTTTCGGAGTTACCCATCTCGGCCCAAAAATAATTCAGGTAATACCCAGGCCGGCCCGTATTACCCAAAATTTAGCATTTGCTTACCCGAATTAATTCGGACCGGGCAGGGTAATCGAGCCGGCCCGAATAATGCTCACCCCTAATGATGGTGTAATTCAATATGTGCTTCTTGAACACGAATATCCAATTTATTTATTTCAAAGAGTAAATTATCACAATAAGGACATTCTCTCACTCTTAGCAACATAATCTAAAACATCTCTAATGTCCTATATCTAGGTGTTCCTTATAATGCATAGAAATGTGAAGGTGTAAAATATTTTTTCTTCCTTTAAAAGATAATAATTTGCATTCTCATAATCTCTAATTAAGGTTTTAAGATCTAAAAAAAAATCTAATGTAACAAGGTTAGCTTGTCTAAGATGAGTATATATCTTTTTGAATTCTTATGTGTGTTGACCGTTCCAAGTTATTTGATTATTCTTGTCCCAAATTTGTTGATAAATATCGTTACAAACAGTACACCAAATTTTCATGGCACTTATACCATTTTGCAGATGACACAATTGTTGTATTGTAGATCAAAAATCACAAAATCAATTCACATCAAGATCAAGATAAAATATAGGCTTTTATCATATCTAAACTTTTCAAGATATCGAAAATTAAAGTTATTCTAAACAAATATGACTGTAAAAATCTTGAATCGGTCAACTTTTTAGTTTAATTTCTAATTCAAATTACCTTAATAAGCCTTTATTATAAAAATTAATTAGTTTATTAGTTAATCGACTAATTTTTATAAACTATTTAGTTTTCATAAACTAAAATAAATAAATAAATTTTTATTTAATATTTTCTTCTTCAATTAAACCTCAAAATTTTCAATTAATTTTGAAACTTTGATTGATTTAAAATTTTGTAAGAAATTAGAGTAATTTTAAAAATATTGAGAGTTTTATCACTTTCATTTTTCAAGGTCTAATTTAAATTTTGATGAATTAATTCAAGGTACACTTATGTTATTGTGAAAATTTATTAGATTTTAAGATCCATCAATTTATTATGTATGAAAGATTAACATGTGGTATCGAGCCATGAATTTGAGAATCAATAATTTTCCATTTAACATATTAAATCAAGAATTATTATGATATAATTATATACATGATATACATGATCCAGAAGATATTTTATAGTGATTTCCTTATCAATTACATCTTGTTTTTGGTTTTAAAAGGAAACAATCATGTCTTCTCTCTTTCTTCTATATGGAACATGATAATTGTTTTGTTTCCACCAAACTCACGTTATCAAGACGATGAACGAAAGACAATATTAAATGCTTCCCTGCCAAGTTAACACGTGAATGGAATTAACAACTCCATTAATTGCATTCATTATAAATGTTTTGTTTTATTTTATGCTTTTTCGTTAAGTTTCCATTCTCTCCTATGCCATCAATGTGTTTCATTTGTTTCTTTTATCATGCCTCTTTAATGTTTCATTAATACCTTTATGTCTACTTTTATTAGTTGCTATGGTAAATTGACATCTTTAGATGCATTACTTGCTTTGATTTCTCTTAAGCCTCTTGTGTCATTAAATGTTGTGGGTTTTCATTGTAAATTTTGATGCATGATTTTAGCATCATATATTAATGATTGTTAATGTAATAAAGTACATATGTGTATGAACAAGAATTAGTTGAAATATGACTTCTATTATCATTTATTTAATTTGATATTTATATAATGAATAATTTGTTAGTCATCAAAGTGGCCAAATTAGAAAGTTCTATAAATACCAAATTAAAATAGATATATAATTACCCATGATAATGTGATGCTTATGATTGCAATGACATAATGATATATTTAATGGGTATACTAAAATTCATTGATACTAAAATATTTAAGAATCACCCAAAGGTTGATTAGTTAATTTTATATCAATAAGTATAATCGTGATTAATTAGTATACTTTATTAGATATATTTAGTATATCCAAAGATAACTAATATATCTAATAAGAGTATATGTGATTATCAATTATGTAAATATTACTAAGCATCAATTTATGTGTTTAATATATTGTTGTTTTACCCAAAACAACAATATATGTTTATAGTTGATATATATGTTATTTAATTTTAATTGCGTGTTTAAATTATGATTCAAAACATTAACGTAGAGTATTTCTTATATAAATTTTGTAGCATTCAATTCTGTTGCTATCCAATCGTAAGCTTTGTCTATTATAAAGTTTAATGGGCTTAACTTTAATGAATGGTGTGAACAAGTTCAGTTTAATCTAGGAATCCTAGATCTTGGCTTGGCACTCCACATTGATAAGCCCGTTGCACTTACTAATAATAGCAGTGCCGAAAAACAATCTTTTCATGAATGTTGAGAAAGATCAAATAGACTAAGTTTAATGTTTATGCGAATGACTGTGGCTAGCAATATTAAGGCTACAATTCCCAATACTGAAAATGCTAGGGAGTATCTTAAGCTTGTTAAAGATATTTCTCAGTCTGATTCTGCTAATAAGTCTCTTGTTGGAACCTTAATGGGTATGTTGACCACTATAAAGTTCGATGGTTCTCGTACTATGTATGAGCATGTTACTGAAATGATAAATACAACAGCAAGATTAAGATCCATAGGAACAGAATTGAGTGAAAGTTTCCTTGTGCAATTTATTATTAATTCGTTACCTCTTAAGTATGGTCCATTCCAAATGAGTTACAATTGTATTAAAGACAAATGGAATGTGAATGAACTACAAATATGCTTATTCAAGAGGAACAAGGCTTTAAAAACAAGGGATTCACTCAATTAATCTCGTGGGTAATCAAGGAGCTAAAAAGAAGTTCAAAAAGGAGAAAAGAAAGGGAAAAGATGTATTATGTAAGGGTAATGCATCAACTTCAATATATAAGAAGGAACCAAGGAACAATAGATGTCATTTTTTTTAAGAAAACTAGACACTATCAGAAGGATTGTCTGAAACGTAAGGCATGGTTCGAAAAGAAAAGTAAGCTTAGTGCTTTAGTATGTTTCGAATCTAATTTAGCAGAAGTTCCTTATAATACTTGGTGGATTGATTGTGGATGTACCACTCATGTTACTAATATGATGCAGGGATTCCTTTATGCCATTGGAACTTACCGTTTGATTTTAGACACAGAACATCATTTAGATCTTTTCAAAACCCTTTATGTTCCTACAATTTCTCAAAACTTATTTTCTTTGTCAAAACTTGATACTGCTAGATATTCCTTCAAATATGGCAATGGATGTTTTAGTTTGTTCAAACATAATTGACTTATTGGTTCTGGTATACTCTGTGATGGTTTGTACAAATTAAAGCTTGATAACATTTTTATTGAAATCCTGTTAACCTTGCATCATAATGTTGGTACTAAAAGAAGTTTTATAAATAAAACTTCAGCTTACTTGTAGCATAGGTGTTTAGGTTATATATCGAAAGATAGAATGACCAGATTAGTAAAGAATGAATTAGATTTTACTGATCTTGGAATTTGTATGAATTGTATTAAGGGAAAACATACAAAACACACAATTAAGAAAGAAGCCACAAGAAGTACACAGCTCCTTGCAATTATACACACTGATATATGTAGGCCTTTTGATGTTCCATTATTTAAAGGAGAAAAGTTTTTCATCACTTTCATTGATGATTTTTCACGTTATGGATATGTTTATTTGCTTCATGAAAAAACTTCAGTCAGTAAATGCTTTAGAAGTATTTATAAATGAGGTAAAAAGGTAATTAGATAGAAAAGTAAAAATTGTCCAATCTGATAAAGGTGATGAATATCATAGAAGATATAGTGAAACTGGACAATGTCCTGACCCATTTGCTAAATTTCTTAAAAAGCGTAGAATATTGCTCAATGCACAATGCCAACTACACCACAATAAAATGATGTAACAGAAAGGTGCAATTGTATCTTAATGGATATGATTAGGAGTATGATGAGTCATTGTTCTCTACCATCATCATTGTAGATGTATACATTAAAAACTACCATGTATTTATTAAATAGGGTTCCTCATAAAGCAGTTCCAAAGACATCTTTTGAACTATCGACAAGTAAGAAACCTAGTTTGAGATACTTACATATTTGGGGTTTTCCGGCAAAAGTACGGATATACAATCCACATGAAAGGAAATTGGATCCAAGAACAACCAGTGGTTTTTTCATTGGTTATCCAGAAAAGTCTAAAGAGTATATATTTTATTGTCCCAATCATAGGACAAGAATTGTTGAAACTAGAAATGATAGATTTATCAAAAATGGGGAAATTAGTGGGAGTTCAGAGTCACGAAAAGTGAATATTCAAGAAGTTAAAGTGCAAGTTTTCTTACCTATAACTTCTTCTCAAGTGTTTGTTCCTAGGGTTGTTGAAAATTTTAACAACTTACAAGAACAAAAAAAGCATGATCTATAACTACAAATGCATGACCAAGGCCTAAATAATGAAGTCACTGTTAATGAATCTGTTGTAAATGAGCCACATGAAGTTACATTAAGAAGATCTCAAAGATAAAAGAGATCAAAAATTTCGGATGATTATGTAGTTTATTTACAATAAGTAGAAGGTGATTTAGGTATTCATAACGATCAATTTTCGTTTTCACAAGCCATTGAAAATGAAAATTCTAATAAATGGATAGACGTCATGAAAGAAGAGTTAAAATCTATGGATGACAATCAAGTTTGGGATCTTATTGAATTACCAGAAGGTTATAAAAGAGTCAGATGTAAATGAGTCTTCAAGACCAAAAGTGACTCTAATAGTAATACTGAGAGATATAAAACTAGACTTGTGGCCAAAGGTTATACTCAAAAGAATGGTATTGATTATATTGAGACATTTTCTCCTATTTCTAAAAAGGATTCATTTAGAATTATTATGGCTATGGTAGCTCATTATGATTTAGAGCTCCATCAAATGAATGTAAAAACTACCTTTCTAAATGGAAATTTAGAGGAAGAAATCTATATGGATCAACCTAAGGGTTTCTTAGTTGAAAGAAAACAAAACGATGTGTGTAAACTTAAGAAATCATTATATGGACTTAAGCAAGCCTCCTAATAATCTTATTTCAAATTTAATGATACCATTACATCTTTTGGTTTTAAAGAAAACAATGTTAATTGGTGTATATATCTGAAGATTAGTGGGAGTAAATTTATATTTTTAGTCCTATATGTTGATGATATCTTACTTGCTACTAATGATCTTGGATTGTTACATGAGACTAAGACGTTTCTCTCTAAAAATTTCGAAATGAAAGATATGGGTGAGGCATCTTATATGATAGGAATTGAAATATTCCGTAATCGATCACAAGAAATGTTAGGGTTGTCTTAGAAAGCATAAATCAGAAAGATTTTATAGCGATTCAATATGGGTAAATGCTCTGCAAGTGTTGTTCTAATTCAAAAAGAAGACAAATTTAGTCTTAAGCAATGCCCAAAGAATGAATTGGAATGCACAGAAATGGAAAAAATTCGTTATGCATCTATTGTTGGGAGTTTAATGTATGCTCAAACCTATACTAGGCCAAAATTCAGTTCTGCTGTTGGAATGCTAGACAGATACCAAAGTAATCCTGGATTGGAACATTGGAAAGTTACAAAGAAAGTTTTAAGATGCTTACAAGGAACAAAAGATCATATGCTCATTTATAGAAGATCTGATCATCTTGAAGTGATTAGATATTCAGATTCAGATTATGATGGATGTGTTGACACGAGAAAATCAACATTTGGTTATCTGTTTCTTCTAGTTGGAGGAGCAATCTCGTGGAAGAGTGCGAAGCATTCTGTCATTGCTGCATCCATTATGGAAGCTGAGTTTGTGGCATGCTTTAAAGCCACGATTCATAGTTTATGGCTGCGAAACTTTATTTTAGGACTTGGAATTGTCGTCAGTATTGTCAAGCCGCTGAAAATTTATTGTGATAATTTTGCAATAGTCTTCTTAAAAAAAAAACGATAAGTATTCAAAGGGTACTAAACATATGAAAATCAAATACTTTGTCGTTAAAGAAGAAGTTCATAAACAAAGAGTGTCGATTGAACATATTAATACTAATTTTATGATAGCAGATCCATTAACAAAAGGATTTCCACCGAAGACATTCAATGAACTTATCGAAAGAATGGGCATCATTCGGTACCATGATTAAACAACACGTTATTATTTATGTATTTTATGTATTTGATACTCTGAGCTCATTTATATATATTGTTTCTGATATTGTATCCTGTTATTTATTATTAGTATATACACATGAATGGTTATGTGAAGGTTAACAGGATTTGTCTTTTACAAAGACATTATTGTTGAACCATTAAGATATCTGTCATAATAGATCATATTAAGTTGTGAACTAGTTTTGTGATACATGAAGGAAGTATGTTACATTAAAAGATGTACAACCACAATGATCTTTTTAGTTTTTACTTAATTATGATTAATGTTGCACCTAAAGAAAATAAAAGAGATTTAAGTTTTATTATATGCATATTATGTTATCTTATTAAACCATTATTAAGTTATATGGTCCAAGTGAGAGATCGTTAGATAATTTCATTATGTGGCCTATATATTTTGGTTTAATCATTTAATTATATTAAATCTCATTAGTTATTTGAATAAGAGATATTAGGTTTAATTAAAATAAATAATTTGATGTATTTACGTTGATGGAACGTAAAAAATAAGGATAATGAAAATAGGTGTCGTTTGAATTTTAAATGAATAACTACTTCCTCTCTCTCTCTACCTATAAAGTCTTTCATGCATCTCTCCATCAAACATATACGGAAAATAACGAAACAAAAGCCAAGAAAGAGAAAATAAAATCTAAGAATATCTTGTTGAAGATTATTGAAGATCATCTGTTTAGAAAGTATCTGAAATACGATGGATCAAAGTACGTTTATGTTATTGTGAAAATTTATTAGATTCTAAGAGCTTGCAATTTATTATGTAAGAAAGATTAACAAGGATATCGAGAGAACAAACTGAAAACGAAGGAAAAAATTGAAATCAAATAATAAGGTCGCCAAGGTTGCGTAATTTAATTTAGGTCTTTTTAAATAACAACGTCATTTTAATTACGTGATTAAACGAAGTTATTTCATTAATCTTTATTTGTTATATTAATTTTGGCTGACGTATACTAATAGTTAAGGTTTTCGAAATACGTAACAAGTCATAACGACAAACTTAACGGAGACACTAGCGTCAAGCTAGAATTAAAAAAATTTGAAATTTTGAGCGTTTTAATGCTACTTTTTGAAGTCTGGGCTAGAATTGGAAAAAAAAAATCAAAGTTTGAGTATTTTATTTTTTTAAAGTTTGAGCTATAATTAAAAATTTAAGGAAAGTTTAGGCTTTTTTTTAGTAATTAACCTTATAATTAATTATATTAATTTAAAATAAAAATCATTTACCATATCAAAGAATGTACAGAACACGAAAGGAAAACTGGCCTGAGCTACCAGTCAAAGGCTTAATTAAAACTAACATTCTACCTGTTCCAGTTCCTTATCTCCATCTCTTTGAGTGACTTGTGAAACTGGGCTTTTCCCTTGCGTCTTCAACTTTCACTAACTCTCTTTTCAAGATCACTTAAAATTTACGAACAACTTCTGAAGTTGTGGACTTTGATCATCATCATCAAGGTGTTTTAGCAATGGCAAGGCCTGGTAACAGGATCATACAAGCCAAGCTGGTGGGTACGTCTTACCCTTTTATACCTTTTTTCCCCTCAAATGAGTCACAAGTTTATACATGAGCTGCTCTTCTTGTTCATTTTATTGATGGAATATTTCTTTTCCTTGTTGTCTTTTCCAACATGCTTTATACATAGTTTTAGCTTTCGAGGCTGTAGTTATGGTGCTTTCTTTTTTTCAATCTTTTCCTTCACCGCTGTCATAAGGTAAATTCTTCTCTGTGAAGCTACTCCGCTCACAGCAATTTCGAACTCTTTGATCTTTTGGTTATATGAACAGAATGTACAGTAAATAATTCAGAAAATGAAAAGTCTTTGAGAATCATTCGTTCCCGACATGTTTGATTATGTGCTATAGGTACTTTTGGGGGATATGGGAACTGGGAAGACCAGTTTGGTCTTAAGATTCGTCAAGGGCCAGTTCTTCGATAATCAGGTGTACTTCCACGATCTACTGTTGCCTTTTCCAATCTGATTATGCTACTTCAACTGTTTGTTCCTTAATTACGTGAATCTAAATGCGTACAGGAGCCAACAATAGGAGCAGCTTTTTTTACACAGATACTGTCATTATCTGAAGCCACCGTGAAATTTGACATATGGGACACGGCAGGACAAGAGCGGTATCATAGCTTGGCTCCAATGTACTATCGTGGGGCAGCAGCTGCAGTAGTTGTCTATGATATCTCAAGCACAGTAAGCGTCTTTCTCAAGTCCTTGGCTATGAGTCTATGACAAAAACCAGTTTCCTTATTATTGTAATAATTTAACGTAATAACAGTAAGTGACAGTACTGCAAAGATGGTTGGGAATTCTACCAAATTCTCTTCCAATTCACTTGTTTATGTTGATCATGGTCTGCAAGGGTCGTAAATAGCAAAAACCCAATGGCCATGCCTAAGCAGGAGTTATATTGAGGTTTTGCCAAATAGTCCCGTAGAGAAATTTCGATTTTGGGAGAAAATAGAATGACATCAAAATCTCTCAATCTCAGATTCAGATTCTAAAAGGGGTCTATTGTTGTTTTTACAAATGCTTGCATTCTGTTCCATACAACAGATGGTAGCGTCGTAATGTAAAATTTCAATTTCTAAAACTTGGCTTGAAGGTTAAGATCTCTTTACCAGGCATATCCTTATTTTTATCACAATAAGCAAAGGGATGTTTGTTTACATTTTGAATCTTAATCTATCAAGAACAAACACATATTTATGATGTGATTGGTTATTGCTCCAGGATTCATTTACTCGAGCCAAAAAGTGGATCCAAGAACTGAAAAGACAAGGTAAGCACATCGATGTAAGCTATCTTCTCATGTTCGATCCTTTTTTTATCTCTGTTTCCAACCCCTTGCCCTGACTAGACAGACAGTTGGTCCTTGCGCAATTCAGAAACATGCTGGGTCTGATCATGATAACTTTCATGATTTTCGTACACATATTAAATTGACGACTTGATATTTCTTCGCACGTTTTTTCCAGTAAATCCTAACCTTGTTATGGCGTTGGTGGGGAACAAATCTGATCTGGACTCAAAAAGAGAGGTGTCAAATGAGGTATATGAGTTATCTCTAAGAAATGCATCTTCTTGTATCCGCATGCTTTTTAGAAAAGATCTGATAAAATTTCATAAGACGGATCATTAACATGAAACAGATACATATTTCAGACTCTTGGCTGAACCCTGAATCATGTAATCAGTAGTCCTATTTATTTAAATGAACACAACTTATGAAATGTCCTCCATTACTAACAAATTTTTTGTAGGAGGGCGGACAATGTGCACAAGAGAATGGAATGTTTTTCATAGAAACATCAGCAAAAACAGCACAGAATATCAATGACCTTTTCTATGAAATAGGTAAATTGTCTATGTGAAATCTACAAGGCGTTCTGTCAATAACTATAACCTCTTGTCATGAATCTGTAAAAGCTAACCTTACCTAAGATAAGCATTTAGCAATAGCAGAACCATATTCAGAAGAGAACACAAAACTCTTACCTCTTGTGCTTGTCTAAAGGACTTTGATGTCCAAATCATGGCTGCTTTCTTTGTTTCTATGATTTGCAGCCAAGAGACTGACGAAAGCTTGCCCTCCAAAGCCTGCCGGAGTGAATCTAAACAGTGAAACAAAAACTAGAAATACAAGAAGATTTCTGTGCTGCTCTGTGTGAGACTGGCATGCCTCATCAGCAAATAAAATTGAAGCCCCCTCCTATTGCTGTTGTAAAAGCGTTCTCTTCCTTTTGGACACTGACGATCTTTCCTTCTTTCCAGTACAAGGAATGAAGTAAACAACTATGTAAAGCAAATTGCTCACAAGAAAAGGAAAACAAATGGAAGTTCATGAACATAATTCGCCATTCCCTCTGGGCCATCTCATGGGATTACCTTGACTTTCGCTTCTATTTTTTTCTTTTTCCAATTGCTTTATGTTTTTATGGAAAAAGTAAAATGAAATATCCATCCATAATAACATTAAATTCCTTTAATCCAACAAATAATGTGAAGTCATAACTTAAATGCAACTTAATTCACAAATTATGCATCTCTGAGAATTTCAACCACCACATAAAGTCTGCAAATTACACGGAAGCTTCGTAAGCCATTTACCATCGAGATGTTTCAACACGGAAATTATAACTTTGATACTCTATCCTAACTTCATATTCACTTTATACCAGATCCAAAGAGATTGAGGAACAAAAAGAGCTATTTCTTTTCCTTGTACTCAATACACCAAACTTCTACATCGTTTCCTCTGTCATACTTCCCCACATACTGAGGGACTAGTGAGAGGTCAATACGTTTGCCCACAAAACATTGGGAGTGCCCATCTTCAAGGTCCTTATTTTCTGCACCACATTTGAATATTACTAGCTACGATCTTGCCAATGAAAAAATTGCAGAAATAGATGATATTGACAGCCGCCTACCCTCTCCATCCCTCAAATAACTTAGGAAACGTGAATAACCATTTGCCACAACGTCAAGATCATCAAGACTGAAGTTGTAACGTTTTTCCAGTGCCAAGTATAAAACCTTTAAAAGTAGTAAAACTTGTTAATTTTTGTACCAAATCCACAGCTCCAACAGATTCCTTGAAAACCAAAGATAAAATACACAAAAGAAATATGAATCATAAAATGTGTAAGCAACTGCAAGGCATTCGACACCCACTGTTTCATAATTGATTTTCTAGTGTGGACAGCCTTTTCTAATAACCAACAGACACAAAAGATAATTTAGGCGACAACTTAAAGAGAAACCAGGAACTGAAAAAGGATTTATAGAAATGGGCCAATGGCATTACTTAACTAATAAGAAGGATACCTCTATAATCCAAGGATTTCTTTTAGCATATGGCAACCTAAAATCCTAAGGATTAGCAAGGTTTAGAGACAAGAAAAATCAATCTCATGGTTCTGCTCTAGTCATGTGCAAGATTCTACATTCTGATGTCTACTATTGCAATGCATACCTTTCTAGGAGCCAGTGACATTAATCTTTCCAAAAAACTGAAAAGAGCATCAGTCAGATCATCACTGTATATTACATCAGCAGCTAAAAGCAGCGAAGCTCCCTGTGCTTCTTCAATTTCAGCAGATGTCCAACAGTAGCTGGCATGACAGCTAAAATGATCAATTTCACTCCAAAATGTGAACTTATATGAAAATGATACCAATTGAGTTTATATATCACCTCTGAGCTGTAGAGTTCCCTACATTGTCTGTAGGTGGCCAGGAACTCCAATCAAGTTCACGCACATGAATTACATCCTTATAGTTTAACACTCTTGCATTAAGGTGAACATTTTTGGCACAATTTTCAAGGATATGATCTCCACGATCTGCCAAGAGTACTTTCAAGTTATAGTGAAGAGGCCAAAACATATGGAAGAAAAGAACAAAGTTATAGGACAGGGAGAAAGTATCCAACCATCAAGGCATTGGAATAAATGTCATCATTAGGGAAGATGCAACTAATAAGGCCATGAAACTTGAACAAAAATTCTAAAATTTTTCAATGTTATTATTTTCTGCAAGTAATAAATTAAATTCCAGTTAATTTAGATAAAAACAGCCAATGCAGATAGAGAAATTTTCAGAAACTGGATCTTTGATCCTGTACCCCAGAACTACTAAATTTCAAATACTAGCACCAACCTAATGTTTTAGTATGTAAGAAAATTGATTGAGATATGAAAATCCCACATCATTAGTTAACCAAGTCTAAGTGACCCAACATCCAACTTCGAGAAGAATAACATTCTGATATGCATTACACCGGATGGGAGACCCAAAACTAAAAAGGCAAGGTCCAACTTATAACAATTGCCATGTTATACCTGTCAGGAAAACCTTCTTAGCAACGCTGGCAAGCAACATGCCCACAAGACCTGATAAGGAAAAATACAGAAAATCCTGTCAGACAAAGAACACTTCTGATTTGGGTTGACTAGTTTTGAGACGGCTCAATACAAAATGCAGCAAGTCGAGAGACTAACTAAACTAACTTATTTCCTAGGTCTTAAAGCCTCCATTGCTACACACTAACAAATATTATCATACATGAGCCCCTTCCCTCTTCTCTTTTCTTGCAGTTCGCAGTGTATCTAACCATTTCTTCAATATACCTGAGTTTTCCAAAGTTTAGAAGACTGGATGCATCTCCTTTCAGCCACAATCTTATTCTAATTTTTCATAAACTTCCCGAACTTAATCCTTGCGAATTCAACAGTTTAAAGAATGTTGGGAATTTTAGCAACACGTGTCAAAAGACTGCACAATAAGACAAGGTAAAATTAGTTACCTGTTCCAGCTCCAAGTTCTATTGAAACAATACCATCAAATTCAGATGACGTGAACATCTTATGCAACACAAAATCAGACAACACCAATTCTGCTTTCCAAACCTGATATAAGAGTAGCTCAATGATGGTCATTTTTCAGGAAACGAAAAAGGTAAAGGGCAACAAAATCAATTACCTGCAACCCAACATTAGAAATTGATGAAGTGATATTGTGACTGATGGTTAAACTGAGATTATGTGTAGAGAATTCTGCGAGTTTTGAAGTAGTAATTCATACATTTGATAACCGGAAAAATTGAGATAATACGAACGTTACAAGGAACAGATATAAGAAACCACCAATTCCGAAATCACGTTTCTTTTTATTTTCCCCCCAACAGTCAGAGGTTACAAACTCTGAGGCTTGTATCAGAAACCCAGAGCGAGATAGCTTCAATGTCTTAAGTTCGTGTAACATTTACATTACACTGAAGAAATCGGCCAACTCTTTTTAATCTTGATGAAATTACAAAGGTTAAAGTTCTTCAGTTTAGGTTAAAACTGTCCACTTTTAGTTTCACTACAATTTTCAGTTGACAGTATTGGAGCATAAAACTATATAGCAGAATTGGTTTTAAAGACGTTGTAAACAAATAATTTCATTAATTCCAGTTCCTATTTGCATTTTAACAAATAATTGTTGATAAAACAATAGTTATTCATAAATTAAGATCCCATACAACAGAGCCGAAAACATGTCGTATATCCAATCAGTGAGGCCATTAGTACTTACTTTCCCCGCAAACTAAGAGGGACCAAAATCAGACTCCATTAAGTCAGACGTTATTTACATATTCTAGACTCCAGCAAAGAGAGAAAGCTAAAGAAACCACTTTGGAAATGAAATTACTCACGGCTGCGTCTAGTGAGGACAAGATCGCCATCTTCATCAGCACAAATTGATCGGTGCATAGGTACTTCTCCACTTCTAAACAGATCAATACATCTTTCCCCATTATTGCCTGCACAGACACACCCCACGACATCACAATCCCATTCCCATATTATTATCAATCTATGAATCTAATTAAAAAAAAGGAAGCCCCATATAAAAAGAACCTTAAACCTTCAAGCCTATATAAAATAAATTAACAAGTGAGAGCTTTTTCAATATGTTTTACCAGGTGGAATGGTGATGGTGAAGAGGGAAATATGGGGGCCAGAAGAGCCAGGTGGGCAACCAATATGCAGCTCGCTCATCACCTGCTCGTCCTCAGCCGCTTCCTCCTCCATGTCACAGCCGGTCTTCTGCCACCACGTTTGCACCGCTTCCCCTTCTTCCTTGCCTAAAGAAACCACAACTCTTCGTCCATGGGAGATGACAAGTTAAAACGATTCGTTTTGCCTCATATTGACAAATTTTCTAAGGTCCAGGTTTGTTTACTCAAAAGCCCAACACTTCGGTAAAATTGCTATTCAAAGATCAAGTCTTCCAGTGTTGTAATACATGCATGTATGGTGTGGATGACTAGGTACATATTATTTATGTACTTCATTCAATGATATAGACGTATCCTCTTCTCTTCATTTATTCTATTCATGTACTTACTTTATTACTTAGGCTTTTCCCATTCTCTCATTAAATATAGTACATGTACAAGAGTCCTATATAAGGACATGAGATTTCACTTTGTAAAGATACATTGAGAAATAATAGAAGTTCATTCTGACTTATTTCCTTTCATTCTCTTGTTTATTCCTATTTGGGTATTTTATTTACAATACGTTATCAGCACAATCAAGACTCTATTGACGTAGCAAATTTTCCAAGCACAATCAAGATCTAAAGGTGAAGGAAGCTTTCCTCATTTTCTTTGACGTCACAAGGTAAAGAATTTAGTATCTTTTATTTATTTTATTTTTGCTTTCATACTACTTGGAAGATATATATATATTTGTTTTATATCTAATTTTTGTTATTTCTTCTCAAGTAGTTTACCATGTCAAATCTCACAAAGCTTGAGTTCGTTGCCCTTGATATTTCCGGGAAAAATTATCTTTCGTGGGTACTTGATGCGAAATCCATCTTAATCTTTGAAAATCTGAAATACTATTAAAGAAGAAAATCAAGCATCCGAGCAAGATCGTAAAGCGATGATTTTCTTCGTCGCCATCTTCACGAAGAATTGAAACCGAGTACCTCACTATTAAGGACCCATTAGTTCTTTGGAAGAATTTAAAGAAAGATTTGAACACCAAAGAACGGTGATTCTTCCAAAGGCTCGATATGAGTGGATTCACTTACGTTTGCAAGATTTCAAATCCGTAAGTGAATATAATTAAGCATTATTTAAAATTAGTTCCGGATGGAATTATGTGGAGAGAAAATTACCGATGCGGATATGTTAGAAAAAACATTTTCAACTTTTCATGCCTCAAATTTGCTCCTCAGCAGCTGAGAATATCGAGAGCGTAGATTCACAAAGTATTCTAACTAATTTCTTGTTTACTTGTGGTGAACAAAACAATGAACTCTTGATGAAAACCACCAATCTCGTCCATCGGGTTCAACACCATTCCCAAGTGAATCCGCTTTTTCATGGCCGTGGAAGAGGTCGTGGTGGTAGAAGAGGTCGTGGTCGTGGTAGGAATAATTGGACTCATGGAAATCATTCTTCCAATTCAAAACAGAGGATTAAAAGAAATCAATGACATGGGTCGAAATGAAGAAAACCAGGAAAAGAATGATAAGGGAATAATAATGACAATATTTGTTATCGATGTGGAACTAAAGGCCACCGGTCTCGAGTCCGCATCGCCCAAAGCATTTAGTTTAACTTTACAAGGCATCTTTGATAGGAAAAGGAAAAATGTTGAAGTGAATTTATCGAACACGTTGGTCCTACATATGAATCTTCCTTACTGTTGGTCCTACATATGAATCTTCCTTAAACGCAAATTTTGATGTTTTGATTTTTCAAGATTATTGTGGCAATGTTTTGGTTGATGATAAAATGTTTGAAGATACTTTTATTTAATATGATCTCCATATGTAATCTTTTATGTTTTAATATAATTTCTACATCTCTATTTTGTAATCTTTTAGTTGTTATTATTATTTTCTAATACTTAGAATATTTTTATGTCACTAGATAATTCAAAATCAACTTGATAACATGGAAGATGACATATGCTTAGTGGACAGTGGCACTACTCACACAATTCTTTGTGATAGAAAATATTTTCTATAATTAACGTTAGCGAAATCAATGTCAATACCATTTCTGGTTCTGTAAATGTAATTGAAGGCTCTGGAAGAGTCCATATTATGTTCCCAAATGGAACAAAATTATACATCGATGATGCATTATACTCTAGTAGATCCCGAAGAAATCTATTGAGTTTTAAAGATATACGTCGCAATGGTTATCACATTGAAACAACAAATGAAGGGGATGTGGAATATCTTTATATTACATCTATTATTTCGAACCAGAAGTTCATATTGGAGAAATTTTCAAGTTACTCATCTGGTTTATATTTCACAAAGATTATGATGGTCGAATCAAATTTTATGCATCAAAAGGGCTCAGATCCTAAAACATTTATAATTTGGCGTGATCGACTTGGTCATCCAGGTTCTACCATGATGCGACGTATAATTGAAAATACACATGGACATCCATTACAAAATAAGAAGGTTCTTTTGCCTAATGAATATTTTTGTTCTTCTTGTGCTCAAGGGAAATTGATTATTAGGCCATCTCCTTCCAAGTTACCTTTTGAATCTCCCGTTTTCTTGCAAAGGATACAAGGAGATATTTGTGGCCCTATTCATTCTCCATGTGGACCATTTCGGTATTATATGGTTTTAATTGATGCTTCCACACGATGGTCACATGCTTGTTTACTTTCATC
Source organism: Erythroxylum novogranatense (assembly GCA_029891385.1). Taxonomy (NCBI): domain Eukaryota; kingdom Viridiplantae; phylum Streptophyta; class Magnoliopsida; order Malpighiales; family Erythroxylaceae; genus Erythroxylum; species Erythroxylum novogranatense. Next base: position 20,425,377 of record CM057224.1, on the reverse strand, counting down.
TCGTAATATTGCTTTTGCCAAATTTCTTGCTCAAATTATAAAGTTACGATCAAGTTTTCCTGATCATCATATTAAGTCAGTACGTTTAGATAATGCAGGCGAGTTTACTTCCAAATCTTTCTATGAATATTGTATGTCTATTGGAATTGATGTTGAACATTCCATAGCCCATAATCATACTCAGAATGGTTTAGCCTAATCTTTTATCAAGCGTTTACAACTTATTGCTAGACCTATGCTTATGAGATCAAATCTCCCTGCATCTGCTTGGGGACATGCCATAATGCATGCTGCGTTTTTGGTTCGTATCCGACCGTCAGCATATCATAAGTTTTCCCCATTGCAACTTGTTTTTGATCAACAACCAAATATATCTCATCTTCAAATTTTTGGTTGTGCTGTATATGTTCCCATTGCGCCTCCTAAACGTACTAAAATGGGTCCCCAACGACGGGTTGGAATTTATGTTGGTTTTGATTCTCCATCTATCATTAGATACCTTGAACCCCAAACAGGCGATCTTTTTAGAGCAAGATTCTTATATTGTAAATTTGATGAATCCTCTTTTCCGACATTAGGGGAAACAAAGGGTCTTGAATCAAAAGCACAAGAAATTTGTTGGAATACACCAACTTTGTCAAATCTTGACACTCCCACAAATCAAAGTGAACTGGAAGTTCAAAGAATAATTCATTTGCAAAATGTGGCAAATCAATTGCCTGATAGTTTTGTTGACACCAAGAGGGTTACTGAATCTCACATACCAGCTACAAATGTTCCTTCACGACTAGTTGTCCCTACTGGAAACTCTGTGGGTATAGCAGTCAATGAATCTAAATTACGCCAAAAATGTGGGAGACCTATTGGTGCAAAGGATTCTGCTCCTCGTAAGAAACGAGAATCGAAAAATGTTCGAATTGACACTCCAGAAGAGATCCAAAACAATCACAATTGCATATTTCTTAACAATCAACCCCAAAAGTGGTTCCGGTACCGGAAAATCATGAGATATCTTTAAAATCTAGAAATTGTTGGGAAAGAAATGAAGTTGTTGTTGATCATGTATTTGCATATGCAATTGCCTCCGATATAGTAAATGAAAATGAACCTGAGCCTCAAACTGTAGAAGAATGTCGACATAGAATTGATTGGCCTAAATGGAAAGAGGCAATAAAAGTCGAATTGGACTCATTAGTCAAACGTCACGTATTTGGACCGATAGTCCCATAATTCAAGATGTTAAACTGTTGGGTATAAATGGGTTTTATGCGAAAAAGGAACGAGTCAAATGAAATTGTAAGATACAAGGCACGGCTTGTTGCACAAGGATTTTCACAAGACCGGTATAGATTATGAAGAGACATATTCTCCTGTTATGGATGCAATTACATTTAGATATTTAATTAGTTTGATGGTCTCTGAAGGTCTCGACATACATCTAATGGATGTTGTAACTGCTTACTTATATGGGTCATTAGATAATGACATCTACATGAAAATCCCTAAAGGTTTCAAGATGCACGATGCTTATAATACAAAACCTCGGCAAATGTACTGTTAAACTACAAAGGTCCTTATATGGATTAAAACAACTGACGGATGTGGTACAATCGCTGGCGAATATTTATTGAAAAATGGATACGAAAATGATGTTGTTTTCCTTGTGTTTTATCAAAAGATGAACTCGGGTATGCTATAGTCGCAGATTTATGTTGATGACTTAAACATTGTAGGGACTCTGAAGAGATCTCTATAATCGCTGATTTTTAAAGAATGAATTTGAAATGAAGGATCTTGGTAAGACAAAATTTTGCCTTGGATTTCAAGTTGAACATTTAACAAGTGGAATTCTTCTTCATCAATCACTTATATTGAAAAGCTATTAAAACAATTTAATATGGATAAATCTTATCCATTGAGTTCTCCAATGGTTGTTCGTTCACTGATGTAACAAGAGATCCGTTTCGTCCCAAGAAGACGATGAACAAGTTCTTGGACCGAAGTTCCATATCTTAGTGCAATAGAGCACTTTTATATTTAGCAAATTGCACTAGACACGATATAGCTTTTGCGATAAATTTACTTGCGAGGTTTAGTTCCTCCCCACACGGAGGCATTGGAATGGAGTGAAACATATTTTCGTTATCTCCGTGGCACATCCGATATGGGCTTGTATTTCCTAAAAGGAGTTAAATCGAATTGATGGGTTATCTTCGATCTTTGGATACCTATCGATCCTCATAAAGCTCGATCACAAACTGGATATGTTTTCACTTGTGGTAATACTGCTATTTCATGGCGATCAGTAAAGCAAACAATTACCGCTACCTCATCTAACCATTCTGAAATATTGGCCCTTCATGAAGCAAGCCGTGAATGTGTATGGTGCGGACCATGATACAACATATCGGAAAACTTGTGGGTTGTTTCAGGAACCGGCAAGCCAACATTATTGTATGAGGATAATGAAGCATGCATTTCTCAAATTAAAGGTGGTTTTATAAAGAGTGATCAAACTAAGCATATTTCTCCAAAGTTTTCTACACATGAACTATTGAAGAAAGGTGATGTTGACATTTGTAAAATTCGCCCGGTGACAATCCAGTGATCTGCTTACAAAAGCATTGCCAACTTCAATCGTCAAGAAGCACGTGCACAATATTGGGATGCGTTATTAGTGAGTTTGTTTGAGGGAAGTAACTTTCCTATGAATCTTGCATTCTTTTTCCTTCGCTAAGTTTTATCCCACTGAGTTTTCTTGGCAAGGTTTTAACGAGGCAAAAATAGTCATCCAAGGGGAAGTGTTGTAATACATGCATGTATGGTGTGGATGACTAGGTACATACTATTTATGTACTTCATTCAATGATATAGACTTATCCTCTTCTCTTCATTTATTCTATTCATATACTTACTTTATTACTTAGGCTTTTCCCATTCTCTCATTAAATGTAGTACATGTACAAGAGTTCTATATAAGGACATGGGATTCACTTTGTAAAGATACATTGAGAAATAATAGAAGTTCATTCTGACTTATTTCCTTTCATTCTCTTGTTTATTCATATTTGGGTATTTTATTTACAATATCCAAAACATTTTCGATTTATAAGAGAAATTAAGGGCTGTTTGGTTACAGATTTTTATTGTGATTTTATTTTTTAATAAAATAAAATCATTTAATTATTAATATTAATGTAGTTATATTTTTATCATTGATAATAATTATATTTTAGATAAAACTTAAAGATAAATTATTTTAATTAAATAAAGTTATTTAATCTCTTATATAATATTTATTAACAAATTGTTAATAAAATTATATTATTTTAATAAAACAAATATTTTATATTTTAAATTTTATTTATAAATTAATATTTATTTGAAATATATTTTAATATTTATATATTTTAAATTTAATTATTTATTATTTATTTATAAAAATAAAACTATTCGTAATTTTATTGATAATTAATTCTAATTTATTAAATATATAAATATATTTTTGAATTAAATTACTCATATTTTATTAAATAATTAAATAATTTATTTAAATGATAGTAAATTAGATTAAGAAAAATAAGAAATAAGAAATAAAATTACTTTTTATGATTTTTATAATTTTAAAAACTAGAAAATCAAAACCAAAAATTAAAAAAACATGATTTTTACTGGATAACAAAATCACAAAATAAAAATAGAAACAAACTGTTTCAACGATCGTTAACTTCCTCGGATAACGACTTTCCTAACTAACATTCACAGAGAAACATCAGACAGACAATAGAAGATATTTTTTTCCTACGAGAGATTTTTATTTTATAAAAAAATACGTACTTTATTATTCTTTATGATTAAAGATTACTTTTTCTAAACCACTGTGCAAATGTAAGGAATACAACGAAAGCTGCCCAAGAATAACTTTTATCAATCTTTATTTTTTCCCCCTTAGAAATGCAATTCGGTCCGCTAGTTCGTCACAATCAGGCAGATTGGGATGAACATATGGTCTTGGCATATCTGAGGCAGCCCTTGCGTGTAATGTTCTTGGTTCTTTAGGAGTTGCAGGGACGAGTGTATCAGATTTTGTGGCTCTAGGACTCTTCATTTCACCTGTGCCACCACTTGTTTGACAAGAAGGAGAAGGTTTCATACGTGGCTTGGCTCCGTTCTTTTCAAACGACGAGGCTTTGGTACTATAATACACCAAAAGCTTGTCCATCATCGTTTCCTCATCATCATCACCTGGTAAAACTTTTGTGCCAACCTTTTCACGACCTGGTGGTGGTGGTGGCTTCAGTGATTTTTCAGGATTATCGTTAGAGTTTTCTGGTCCTGAGGGCCGTTGCAGTGGACTTCTAACACTAGAAATGTCTTCAAGAACTTGGTATTTGCTTACGTTGGACGGTCTGCTTCTAACTGATCTGGGTTTTGGTTTAGATTCATCATTTAAATCATCCTGTTGGTTTTTTCCAGAACTGCGAGCCGATATTGGGGACCCTTCTGTCTTTGTTTCTTCTTTCTCAGCTATTGTCTTAACATATGGTGGGGGAATAGATTTATAGTTAAATAACTTGTCGTCATCTCCTGGACTTGTTAATGAACTTGTAGGACAATGTTGGCTATCTCTACCATCGCTAGTTGACCTTTTATCATCTTTACTGCTACTTTGCACCTTATCATCATTGGCGATCTTCCTTCCGCCAGGTGCAGCTTCACTTTCATTTCTTTTCGAATTATAGCGCTCTTTTACTTTGTCCACTTTGTACATGGAATCAAGACTGTATCTCTTCAGCAAAGAATCATTCTCGTTTCCACTCAATTTATGTCCATCTTCCTCAACCTTGTTGTCCTTTTCTGGGGGAGGATGAATGTGATCCTCCCGTTTTGGGTGACTGTAATTCTCTTTTTTCTCTGTGTTGTATGCATAATCCTTCTTTGATAATGAATCGAGTTCAGGGAGGTCCTGCAAAGGAATCATACACATGTAAATAGCTATTTGCGGGTTCTGAAAGAATGTTTGTTTAAACTCGAACATGTGGGTAACAAGTAACTAAAATACAAGCTTACTTGTTGAAGAGAGACTTGTCCGGTGGAAGAAGCTTGGAAGAGTTCTTGTTCTAAAGATTTGGAATTCCATTCTATCGAAAATTCACGAGCTATATCGTGCATTAGATGAAGCTTCATCTCCTTTGTAGCTGGTTTTCGATTTAATTTTGACACGAACTGCAATTGACATTAAAGCAATTAATCATCAGTATTAAAAACTCAATACATTATTAATGATTAATACTTTTTAGTAGTGGAAAGCAAACCTCTTTATTGACAAATGTTTCACTAGTAATCCCGTATCTATCAACAAATAAGGTTCGAAGGTCCTTTAATTCAGGAAAATCAGAACATCTTGCTGTAGCATATACGAGTGAATGGACAGCTTCTTTGCATTCTCCAGGACATTCTCTATATCAAACAGAGAAGAAAGAACATTTGTCAATGTTAAATATCCAAAACATTGCAACTAGTTTTATTGTATTAGATCAATCCAAGTTTTTTTTGGGAAAATAAAGGTCGGATAAATATGAATATAGAAAAACATTTCATACCTCTGTTTATCAATGCTTGAGAGATTGCTGGATATACACCCGCAGAATTGCTCAATAAAATCGTAAACATCTATCACATTTTGTTCAACCATGAGTCCTTCAGCCTACATTAACATTGGGAAGCAATGTAAGATCTGATTTTAGTGATGATAATAACAATAATCCAATGTGCATCATCAACTCACAGCCGATTCTTATCGGAATGTAACTAACAAATTTTTTAGACAAACATCAACATTAAAATAAAGATTGAAACAGAAGATCATAAATTTATATGAAAAATTAAGATCATGATTTTGTTTAAGATAAGAATCATTTTTTACAAAAATGAAAAACTTACTCTGCAAAAAGCATTATAATCGTGGCCGCTCCTTATAAGTTCTGCAATGTCATTCTTCAAATACTTCACAACCGCCTTCTTCTTCTTCTTCAATGTGTCCAATCGATACTTTGTCATCTTTATAGAGGATTTGCTGTATATTCATAAAGAGGATTGCCATCAACCACCGTCACCAAATTTAAAAAAACAATAACAGAGAAAAAGCTAGAGGCGAATAAGTATTTGAAGAACGACATAGATATGAATAGAGAGGAGGTCAAGTACCATTTTCTGAAAAACTTGGACTTAGTGAGACCGGTAAACATCTTGATCTCTAACTCTCCCTCTATTGAATCACTAGAACTTCTAAGAGGGAGAGAGATGGAGAGAAACAGAAAGAGAGATAATTCTGGTTTCTTGCTGTCTTTATTTCTTTAAATATGTTTGAAACTGTTAAGGGATAATTTGAAGTGAGCGTATATAAACAAGAAAACCCAAGAATCTGCGACAAAGAGGCAACGAAGCAAAGAAACGAAACAGTTGCAGGGGGAGTTTGCGGGACCAAAAAGGCTAGCAAATTTCTGGCAAGAAAGAGATTTGAAGATATGGGCAGGTATTATTCAAGGTGGCAAACCGAAAAACCAGAAAAAGTAGAAATCTTTAGCAAGAAAGTGGCTTCCAAGTTAGCACCAGCAAGCTCCCAGAGGAAGAAGAATAACAGCTGTCTGAGCCTGGAAGAGAAAACAGGAGAGAGGGCAAAAGTTTAGTTTTAGACAGAGAATGGCATGCATTATGTTTATATAATATACATGAATTTAGACAGAAGTGAGTGGTCAAATCAAGAATCTCCAGGTCCAGGGTGGCATCAAGGAAACTCAGAGACCTAGGCAAATGGAAACCTTTAGCATGTAGGATTCTTTCAACGCTTTCTTAGGAGTTGGGAAATCTCGCGCGGTGGTTCTTTTCTGTTTCTTGATTAACAGAAAGGGGGCTTATGAGTTACTGGGTCAACCTTTCAAAATTAGCCTTACACATCATGCACAGATGAGCTATCAAGTAAGGGCTTTTTTGGGGCATTCGCTTACAGATATTGAATTCGGGAGACTCGAGTGTGGCAGTGAATAAACCACGGTGACCAGCTGAGCGGTAGATTTGGAAAAGCTTTTTGGTTTTTTAATTATTTTTCTTCATAATCTGGTTAATATATTGAAGCTGATCACAATCCCACCAGTGTTATCCGGCACAAAAAGCTATACGTCATAAAAAAATAACAATGGGATAATAATAATTATACAATAGATAGACTTAGGTACCTAAAAATCATCACTCGCTATCTTCTTTCTAAAGTAATTAAAGTAACAACTATTGTCGAATTTATAGTGATTAGATATACATAATTATTGTCAAATCCTTTGATAAAATTATACAGTTAATGCTTTGAATTGTTTTATATAAGAAAAGATTAAATTTAAAATCAATTAATGTCACAATTTATTACCACTTTATAAGGGAAGGTGGTATAAATCCAGGAGGGTATTTAAATATATTTAGTATTCTTGACATTAAAGAAGATATAATCATCATGTGTCTTAAATTTACATTATCCTCTTTTTGATAATAACCTCATTTGTGCAAAGAAACATTACAATACAACTCCTCTTTCATACAATAGAAAGAAGCTACCTTTTTATTTTTTTGGATGTGATCTATAAGGTCAATAGCTAAATGTCAATCGTTAAATTTCGAGTTGGTAATGATTTGTGGGGAGCTTCATCATGCAATTGGACGTAACATCAAATCCAAATGTAAAAATTGACGAATATTGTCATTTAAAAATGTCTTTGGTTGGTGGTGGGCAATTAAGAAAGTAAAAGGTCTTACTTAGTTCTTCTTAAGTATGAATTAGAGAGTAATCTTGAAAGAAACATACGTCAATTGGAACATGTGCAATGCCATGAACAACAAATGTTTCAACTTTAACCAATCATATATACTATGTTCAACCCAAGTGCTTAAGTAAGAACTAAACTTTAGAAAATAAATATGTAGCTGTCCTTTAATTTCTGGCCTTGATTTACGGGCCTGCATGGGAGGTAAGAATGCTCTGATCTTCTTGTTCCTCCTATTTAAGAAATATAATAAGAAAGCCGTTATTAAGTTAATTGCAATCGTTTTCATGGTGGAATGCATTGGCTGGTACTTAAGTCAGAGGTAGGAGGAGAATTGATGAATCAGAGAGGACCAAGTCATTAATAATCGAAGAAGTTGTTGTAACTCATAGTCAACCCAGTCATTAATTAATCGAAGAAGTCTGTCTTAACTCATAGTCAACCAAGTCTTGTTACGTGGTTTCTTCTTAAAATTTGTGAGGGTATAATAAGCTCAGTCAAAAGAGAAAAGTTCTCCAGATGGTTTGATGGCTGCTTCTGCTTGCTTCTGTTACGCGCCAGGATCGAAATGAATAGAGAATGAACAGTGAGTAGGTTAGTTGTCTCTTTTCATTTATTTTAAAATATATCCTCACAGTCACAAACTATCAGAACTCTCTTTTTATCACATGGAAATAAACTGCATGTATGATTATTGTTCCTGGTGGAAAACCAAAAGTATGTAGTTATCAGTTATCACTTACCAGTGCATTGCATGATTGAAACCTGAGAAAACAAAGTCGGTAGTTGCCTCCCCTGAAAGTGCCCTGGAGAGGTGGATTTAGCCTCAGGCTAATAAAATGAAAATAAATTAATAAAATGAAACTAACTAACAAAAATAAATTAAAGAAAATATACAAAAAATAATAAAAATGAAAAATTCAGTAGGGATTCGGTTTTTTAATTCAATCTCGGCCTACACTCTAACTAAGCATATTTTATTAATTTGTTATTCTTTAACCTATCATAGCAACTATTAATTATGGGTTAATAACTAACCCGATTTTTCCCTTAGGTTTTGTTTAATCAAGATACGATCGTTAATTAAACCTAATCTCCGAACAATCTGGGATACAATCTTTAAATTTAATAGGCAGTAGCATTACGAATTAGGAAAACTGATTAATCAAGACAACAACCACATACGATGCATCATTTAACTTAGATCATGTTATTCCTAATGATTACAAATCATTAGTCACTACATATGAATTTCAACATAATAATTGCGGATTATATCGAAAATTTAGCAATGGGTTTGCAATTAACGATTCAATGTACGCTTAAAATCATCTTTTCGCAAAACCCAATGGATTTATATACAAATAACCGATCAATAACGAAAATTTGATTAGTCATACACAATACCCAAATCAATTAACATAGCATAATACAATCAATTTCTAATGAGATAAAGAAACAACAAAATAATTAAAAAAATACTTAACTCGGGTCGTCGGCATCGATGTCACCTCTGAACCGGCATCGAGATGTTTAGCCTTCCATAAATCTCTCCTACAAAAATGCTTCAATCCCCCATTCAATGTCCCTAGCCGAATACCTTTTTCCCTGCCCCTCCACTCCTCTCTCATGCACTCTTCTCTTCACTATTTATCTATGGGAATCTCTCCCCAACTCTCTGTTACCCCTCAATGTTCTTCTCTGTATGCTATGATGTGACAATTAAATTTGGAGGTTTTTAGTCCACACAACTATTCACGCTTTAACCCTCTTTAATTGCATCTTGGCCAAAGCATCTACATTTACATTAAAACGCACCAAACATGAACATCGCGTCTACGTTTCACAGACACTATCTGCGTTAAATGCAGAACATCTGCGTCAAACATAGACTGTGTTTTATCCCCATGCTGTTGTCTTTTTGTTCCTAGTTACTCTCTGCAGACGCGTTTTACTGCGAGCTTCCTCCTTATGCTACTGCATGGACTGTCGTTTTAATACATGTGTTGCTTAATTGTTGATTGATCTCCACGTAATTAAAATAATTATATCAGTCCATTAAGCTTTAAAAAATAGTTCAACTTAGGCCAATTTTACAGTGAAATCCAGAATAAATAATTTTGGGTTTTATTTAGTAAAATATGAATAATCATGCCCAAATGTGTAATAAAAATAATTATATGGACTAAGTTTATAAGGATAAAAGATATAATATTTTACACTTATCAAATTTCCTCACCCTTAGCTTTTGGTAACATTAAAATTGGCTCATAGATCCAAAACATTTACTCATTTCTCATATATTCCAAAAATACATAATCATAAACAAAGATGAATGATTTTCAAAATTTATAACAAGAAATCAACATTCTAAGCTTTTACTCATGATCAATCAACATTTAATATCTTTAAAAACTGAGCAATCTAATCATAGACTCGAAAAATGTGTTTAACTAAAACATATCAACGGGTAAACTAAATACCATTCATGATCATGACAATCTACAACTTTGTATATTATTCCATTTCTCCACCACTAAAATTTACATGCAAAATCATGAATTAAAGGATTTTTCAAGGTTGTAATGTGGGCAAAGGTAATGTGAGATGTACTTGCATCAAGTAGCATAAAAGTCATCAAAGCTAGTGAAACAAAGCAACACTCATAAAAAATTAGATACCGTCAGCTATGACGAATGCAACATTTATATTTCACAACCTCATTCAGCTCTCACACATAAACCACATAAAGTATATCCTAATTTAAAGGAATCACTCATACAATTTATACCAACAATACATTGAAATCACAAAAGTAAACCTTCCAAGCCAACATCTACCTTATATTCAATACTCGAATAACACATTTATTACAACTCTAGGAAGATGCATTAACCATAAACAACTTTTCAACACATATGCAATTCCTCCTTGATACATTTATTTAAACATTTTTTTGTTCTTTTTCTTTTTCTTTTTCTTTCTTTCTTTCTTTTTCATTTTCTTTTCTTTTCTCTTTTTTTCTTTTTCTTTTCTCTTTTTTTCTTTTCCTTATAAAAATTAAAATAAACTACATCAACATGGGAATTTCAATGATAAGATATAACAAAACATCCCAACATTAACCAACCCACAGATATGTACACCCCCACACTTACACTTTTGTACATCCACAAACTCACCAATCACAAATGTTCTATTAGCTTTATGGCTTGGGTAGGACATTTGGTTAAGTATAAAGCATTTAACATGGTTGATACAAAAAGAAAGGCTAAAGCTCAATGGAGTTTATCAAGAAAAAAATCATGTCAATAAGATAGGTTATTTGGCTAATATAGTTTATGAAAAACAAAGAATGCCTAATCATATCCATGTTAATGCATATCATAAAAATGTGGTCTCGAATAGAAATTTAATGCACAATTGGGATATGCATGTCATGAAGGCCACATATTGTCAAAAGGTAATAAGACTGATATGGATGTGTCAGTCAAATAAGGCTTAAAGTCTCACCGGCTTTATTTACCATTAGTAACTACTCTTCTAAAGATAATGCATATCGACCAATCACATAAGCAAAAGTACATACTGAAGTTGCTATGAAATTCTCTAGTCAATTTACACTCTAATCATGATTATATAATCCTAGAAGCAATGAAAAATGAGAAAATGTTTGTTTGTTTGTTTTATTCTTTCTTTCATTTTGGTTGAAAACTTAAAAACAAAGAAAACAAACAAAGCCAAAAACACACATTTATATAAAAAGTAATGAAGAAATGTAAAGGAAAAGAAATTTACTTCCCTTGGGTTGCCTCCCAAGAAGTTCCTTGGTTTAGGGTCGTTGGCTCGACTCCTTCTCCTCACGTGATAAAATTGTGATCTTTAGGTATTACAGTTAGTACCATTTCCATGTGAGGTAGTTCTGGATAAAGTCTTAGTTGATCATCATCCTCATTCAGTGTCTTTCCTATCCTCATATTCTCAATCCTGACTAAGTCCATACATTCTGGAAATATTTCAAACATCTCTTCACCTTTTTCTCCATCATTTAATTCCTCCAATCTGTTAGGTAAAGGTAAAGAGTTAGTCTTAAAAATAATCATGGACTCGGTACTTACCTCCGAGCTAAAATATGTGTCCCTTTCAGCTTCGAACTCCTTCTCAACTTCTTCGGAACAAGCAATTTGTTGAAGGTTGGCCTCAAAATTCTCAAGCGCCTCATCACTTTGTAAAGTTTCTGAAAAAAAACGCCCATTAGGTGCACCTCAGGTTGATACGACTACTCCTCTTCACTTTGCGATTCTAACCGAATAAGCCTTATTGCCATCTAACCCATTTCGTGTTCTATGCTCTTTTGGCTTGCTTTTGTCTCCTATCAGAATTGCTACAACTGTTGCTATAAATCTTGTTGAAATTGTAAATTGTTAGTAGCAAGATTCTTAACAAGTTCTTCTAAAGATACACCTGAATCGTGTTGGTTGTCTGAATCTTGAGCACTAGACCATGTGTTTTTTGAAAATTGCCCTCAATCTTTCTGGAATTGTAGAGTATTCGGTTGTAATTGCAAAGTATTAGCGTTCATAATATTAATCAACTCTTCCAGAGATGGTCCAGAGTCGTGATAGCAAAACTTCTAATCTGTATGAGAATTGTTGTACGTCTTACAAACTATCATGGAAGCAATTCTGATGATCATTCCATCCATAACAAAAGTTAGGTTAATCAGTCCAAACATTGGTATAGGATTAAGAATATGAGTCATAAAAGAATTTTTTTTTTCCATATCTAATTTTTTTCAAACACGAAACAAAAATGAAAAGATAACAAAATAACAAAAAAGAAATTAATTACGAACAAATATATACAAAACTCCAATTAAATCATAAACAAAAACTAAAACACCACATTCCCTGAAAACAGCATCAAAATTGACCGCGTGTCATTACACTAGTCAAAATAAAATAACTAGACTACTGCTATAGCAATGGTAGGTCTAGGTCGATCCAACAGAGAGTGTGTACAAAGTTTATGAAATGAAAGCAACTGGTATTTAGGTTTAATGGGGTTTTGGATTTAAAAAAAAAAGAAAATAAAATGAAACTAACCAATAAAAACAAATTAAAGAAAATATGTAAAAAATGATAAAAGTGGAAAATTCTGTAGGGACCTGGTTATTTGATTCAATCTCGACCTACATCCTAATTAAGCATATTTCATTGATTTATTGTTCTTTAACCTCTCCTAGCAATTATTAACTCAAGTTTTCCCTTAGGTTTTGTTTAATTAAGATACGATCATTAATTAAATCTAACCACCGAACAACCTAGAATATGATCTCTAAATTTAATTAAGCAGTACCATTACGAATTAGGAAAACTGATTAATCAAGGTAACAACCACATAACATGCGTCATTTAACCTAGGTCATATTATCTCGAATGATTACAAGTCATTAGTCACTACACATGAATTTCAACATAACAATTACGGATTATATAGAAATTCTAGCAATAGTTTTGTAATTAACGATTCAATGAATGCATTAAAATCATCTTTTCACAAAATATAATGTGTTCATACACAAATAACCAAACAATAACGAAAATTCGATTATCCATATACAATACCCAAATCAATTAATATAGGATAACACAATCAATTTCTAATGAGAGAAAAAAAAACAACAAAACAATAAAAAATACTTAACCCAAGTCATCGACATCAAGATCATCTCTAAACTGGCGTCGAGACGTTTAGTTTTCCATAAATCTCTCTCGAAAAAATGCTTCAACCCCCATTCGATATCCCTAGTCGAATACCCTTTCACTGTGCTTCCACTCCTCTCTCACACAAGCTGAATACCCCTTTCACTGTGCCTCCACTCCTCTCTCACACAGCTCTCTTCTTTTTACTATTCATCGATGGGATAATTAAGTTTTTAGGTCCAAGGCACTACTCATGCCTAACCACCTCTCACGCCAACTATTTGTCACGCCTCACTGTTGTTCTCTGTATGTTATGATGTGACAATTTAATTTGGGGGTTTTCGGTCCACACAATTATTCACGCTTTAACCCTCTTTGATTGCATTTTGACCAAAGTGTCTGCATTTACATTAAAACACATCATGTATAAACACCGCATCTATGTTTCACAAACGCTTTCTGCGTTAAACGTAGAACCTATGTAGAACGTCTACGTGAAATGCAAACTACGTTTTATCCCCATGTTGCTGTCATTTTACTCCTAATTACTCCTCTCTAGTGGCAAGTTTTGCTGCGGGCTTCCTCCTTATACTGCTGCATAGACTGTTTTTTTAATGCAGTTGGTGCTTGATTGTAGACTGCTAGAGTTTTGATTATCTCCATGTAATTAACACAATTATATCAGTCTATTAAGCTTAAAAAAAGGTTCAACTTAGGCTAATTTTATAGTAAATTTTAGAATAAATAATTTTAGGTTTTAACTAGTAAAATATGAATAATCATGCCCAAATGTGTAATAAAAATAATTATATGGACTAAGTTTATGAGGATAAAAGATGTAATATTTTACACTTATCACCTCCCTTTCCCAATCTTCTACAGACCATCCTTTTTCCTCATCCCTCTCTACAACTACCCCTCCCTCTTCCTCTACCATTCCTCCTAAACTTTCAGTCCCAACTGATGATGACATTGCTAGAGGATCTAGGAAGACATAGAAACAGGTTGTGGGAGACAACTCTGATCTTCCTTAGGTTTTAGTCCTCCTGTGGAGATTGAAGGAAAGCTAATGGTAGGTCCTAGTCTAGACATTTTGCAAAAAGGAGCTAGGACTTGGGAAGCTACTCTTGTTGGTTTTTTTTATGGACAAAAGACCTGCTTTTCCAATGATACAAGCATGGACTCATAGAAACTGGAAAGGGAGAGGTCTAATGGAGGTAATGCTTACAGAGGAGGATAACTTAATCTTGTTGGATCACGTATAGTCCGAGTATTCACAATACACTGCGAAAAAGACCATACAACAACATGAAGTATAATCGAAAATACTTAGGATGTACAAAAATACCTTTATGCCATGGGTGGGTTGATTCTTTTCAGATTCTAAGACACTGCAATGTGTGAATGCCCTCTACCGGTATCCACACGAGTATGCACGATCCGGGCTGCGACTGTGGTGTGCTAACACGTCCTGAAACACTTTCAGATACGCCGCACGTTTTTCCTCTCGGATGGTGGCTAGGGTTTCGTGTGACAATAGTCTCTCTATCTAATGAGACCTAAGTTTCTCTATTTATAGAGAAACCCTAATCCCATTAAAGCCCAATAAGTTTCGGCCCATTATATCTCATATAATAAAAGTCCGACAACTTAATTCAATCTAGCCCAATAAATATACCTATATATATTTATTCAATGCCTAATAAATTAAGCCCGAGAGAATAAGCCCAAATCACATCACTCTTTGTGTGTGACCCTGTAGGCTCATTTGATGTTGGCAATGGGCTTGATCACACTTCAAGGCCCATAAGTCATAAGTGGCTTCTAGCAAGACATTATGACTACCCAAATCAAATGAGGATCGATAATCCAATTTAACCTGTAATCATGGTTATAAGCTAAGTCCCTTTGTAACACGATATCAAGATTAATCACAAGGCATGGTACATGTCAACCTTTGATTAATCATAGTTTTTTGATCCCCAAGTTGACTAATTATAACAAATGACATTGATGACTCTTCATCAATTCATTTAAGCACGGCCATGCATTTCTTCAGTCACACTTGCAAGAGGCCCAAATGATATCTCTCTCATTTAAGAGAGGTACAAATCCCATCTACGTCATTCACATCCCTCCGCATGATTCATTTGATGTCCAACATAAGACTACTTGTTATTCGGTTAAGAATAACTTCGCCTAATATCAAAACACCGAATTCCTCATGTAGGGAACCATGATGATTTCAGGTCAAAGGACTAAAGTCAAACCATATTGAGAATCACTAATGACATGAAACCATGTAGTGTTACTCTTTGTGGGTCGGTCCAATATATGTTCTTTAACATATATCTATGTTTCTGATTTGATAACTAATATTCATGATCAGTAAAACGTGATCATCAATCAGAACACATACTAGTCTTGATTCATTATTGTTCCACTAATAACGAATGACTAGGGACAGTTTAGAATAGTGTTTATAATGCTTATGGTTTTACTATCAAGTCACATTCTTGATGACATAAGCCTAATACTATTCATGGAACATAAATCACATTATATAAACGACATACATGTTAAGTCAAAATGACTTTACATTAATGATTTTGATGAGGTACAAATAATGAAGGTTGAAAAATAGACGAAGAATTAAAAAGCAGACGAAAGGAAATACAGACGGAAGATATTAAAAAACAGATGAATAAAAAGCAGACGAAAGGAAATACAGACGGAAGATATTAAAAATCAGACGAAGAATGAAAAACAGACGATGAATGAAAAACAGACGGAAGAATGAAAAGCAGACGGAAGCCAAAAAGCAGACGAAAGAAAAAGCAGACGATGAAAAGCAGACGGAAGCGAAAAGCAGACGGAAGCCAAAAACAAATGAAAGAAAAAACAGACGATGAAAAATAGACGGAAGCAAATCAAGAGTCAGTTCGAGTTAGTTACAAAACTCAACTGAATAACCGTTTCTTTCAAGAATCAAGAAAGCAAGATTCAAGAAGCAAATTCAAGAAGCAGTTACAGACGAAGGCTATAAATATGAGTTGAAGTCGAAGATTGCAAAGTTAGCTGATATACATATATGTGAACGTTAAAAAGCTTAATTGAGAGTTTATTGTGCAAATAGCTAGAGCTATATTACTGTAACGAAGTTCGAAACATCTTTCTGTAAGAAAGTAGTACAGATAACCTGCAGAGGCTAAGAGTAAAAGAATACTGAGTATAAAGAGACCTGAAGAGGCTCAGAAAGAAAGAATAATTGTAAAGTTGTTGAGAGATAGTAAGATCTCAGAAAGACATTTGAGGACTGGACGTAGCCCACGGTTTGGGGTGAACCAGTATAAAAATTACTATGTCAAGTTCTCTTTATCCTTATCTCTCTTATCGTTTAAAGTTTCGTTTTTTTACTTAGTTTTCTAACAAATTTTTGAGAATACGATTAACTTTGATTTACAGTAGTTCTTGTGAAAAGAACAAGTTTTTCTTTTGACAAAACGTTTTTGAAGATCTTTCAAAAAGGAAAAATATACAATTCAACCCTCCTTCTTGTGCATTTATACATCGTATACTAAGCATTGTAATAACGTGTGATTCACTTTAATACATGTATATATAAAAGGAATACCTCATAATATATTATTAACAAGTCATAATGTTAATAAATGAATCACAACTATCCATTGGTCTAGGGCACACTACTAACAAATCTTTACTTTCTCCTCTAAATCGAAAGGTCAAAAGGTTATTGAAGAAGGCCCTTGACACATCTCTCAACTTTATTTCTTCAAAATTGGCAACCGGGCATGGAATTAGAAAAATCAGAATGAAGAACATTCCTCTATGAGTGAATATTCACAACATTCCTTTAAAATATTGGACTACCAAGGGGTTGAGTATGTTAGCTAGTTACTTAGGGAAACCTACATGTATGGATGAAAACACTACTTTGAGAAAAAGGGTTGGATTTGCTCGGTTGTGTGTGAGTATAAATATTTCTAAGGAAATGAAAGACTGCATCCCTATCCTAAGGTTGGCAAGTGAACACTCTCTTAAGAGGATAAGGTTATGGTAACATATTAATGAAAACTGTCTCTTAAAGTTCAAGAAAAAGAATGGAAACATATAGGAAGAGTCTTCACTAGAGGAGACTATTGGGAGGTGATGGATTTAGAAAAGTATATTTCGACAGATAACAAAGAATGTGAGGTGATGGATTTGGAAAAATATATTTCGACAGATAATAAAGAATGTGAGGAAGCAGAACAAGCTTTTGAAAGTCATGAACCGGTTCAGGTTGGAAATGATTCTCTTAAAAATAGGGGGGAATTCATGAAAGAAATAGCCCAGTTCTAGATCAGCAGGAAGGAGATCTTCAGATACCATCGAGTGACCTAAATAAATCACAAATGAATAAGGAGGAGAATGTACTGGAAACTAGTGAAACTAATCAAATTAAAGGAGTTCTTGATTCCCAACTGAGTGAACAAAGCCTACAGAAAGCTGATCTGCAAAATGGAGGTTCTTAAGAGGAGCAATTTGATCAGATTATCTCTTGGACAAGTAACAGGAGCCGTAGGAAAGGCTCCAGAGGGAAAAGTAATCTCCTATGACTCTGATTGTATGGAATGTACGTGGAATAAATAACCCTTCTAAGCTCAATACGATAAGGGATTTTGTTCTAAAGGAAAAGCCTCTAGTTTTTTGGTTGTTAGAAACTAACATTATAGATGTTAATTGAATAAATTTTGTTGTTTGGGTAGCAAATGGTAGTTTCTTACAAACCATCAAAGTCATGCTTATGGAAGGATTGCTTATGATGGTGATTTTTTGGAGGTAAATGTTCTGGAATCAAATCAGTTGTTTATTCACACAAAGCCTTACTTCAAAATGGAAAATTCTAGTGCTTTAGCTACATTTATCTATGCTTTTAACATTGTGTTTCAAAGATTTGAGCTCTGGAATTCTCTAAGAAGAATTAAGGCTTCGGTTAATGCTTCATGGTTAGTGAATGGTGACTTTAACACCACTCTATTCAGATCAAAAATGGAAGGAAATTGTAACCTACTCAACTATTCTTTTGATATGTTCAATCGTATGCAGGAGGTGGAACTCACATATTTAAAATTTGAAGGCCATAGGTTCACTTGGTCAAACAAACAAAGTTATATTTGGCACATCAGGAAAAAGTTGGATAGGGAAATGGTTAATATGGAATGGCTAAACTCTTTCTCAGGAAGCTCAGCAAAATTCCTAGACCTTAGTATTTCCAACCATACTTCTATAAGGATTGACAACTTGTTTAATACTACTAGAATCCATCATCCTTTCAGGTTTAACAAGTTTTTGGTAAATATGGAGGGGTTTCAAGAAGCAATAGTGAAGGGGATGGAGTATGAGTTCTATGGGACTAAATAATACATAAGCTCAAGTCCATAAAATAGGAATTGAAGAATCTAAACTTAAAGAGAAGTTAGAATTTCTCTAAGGAGATAGAGATAAACTTTCAATCATTCAGAAATCATTGGCAGATAATCCTATAGATGTTAATCTAGCTATAACTGAAAAGGAAGCCCTCAAGAATTGCTTGCAATTTGTGGATAATAAATGCTCATTATTGAAGCAGAGAGCTAGAGTTAATTGGTTAAAGGAAAGAGATAGGTGCACTAAGTTCTTTTTTAATTCAGCTTTAGCTCAAAGGAATGTTAATATAATCACCTCTATCAAAACTAAAGCTGGTGAGGTTGTGGTTAGACAAGATGCAATCGTTAAGGAAGCAATGACTTTTTACAAAAACCTCTTAAGTTCTAAAGTTTCCCCACAAAGAGTTGGAACTGATCTTAGATAGTTTGTTTCAGTAAGAATCACCGAACATGAGGC
This sequence comes from Erythroxylum novogranatense, assembly GCA_029891385.1. NCBI lineage: Eukaryota > Viridiplantae > Streptophyta > Magnoliopsida > Malpighiales > Erythroxylaceae > Erythroxylum > Erythroxylum novogranatense. Next base: position 20,405,975 of record CM057224.1, on the reverse strand, counting down.
TTCTTTATTAATTAGATCAGTTATAGACCAGGAAATAGATAGGGTCGTATTTAATATGAATGGCTCAAAATCTCCCAGACCTGATGGTTTGAATGGGGTTCTCTATCAAAAAACTTGGAGTAGCGTAGGGGTTAGTTAAGGAGGTCATGCATGAGTTTTCCCAAAAAGGGTACTGCTTAAGGAGATTAACAAGACTTTCTCTGTTTGGTCCTTAAAAACTCCAACATGACCAATTGAAGTGATTTTAGACCTATTTCTTATACTAATTTTCTCTATACGATTATCGCCAAGATCCTGGCAAGTAGTATGAAAGAGGTTCTACACTTAGTCATCAGTGAGAATTAAGGAGCTTTTATGAGCAATAGGCATATTGGGGATAATATTCTTCTAGTGCAGGAGTTTTTGAAAGGGTATAATCACAGGAAAAGCCCTCATAACTGTACTATTAAAGTGTATTTTCAGAAAGTTTTTGATAGTGTAGCTTGGAGTTTTCTGCTACAAACTATGAAGGTCATGAATTTTCCCCATATGTTCTTAAATTGGGTTCAAGAATGCATTACTACTACTTCCTATAAGTTATTGATAAATGGGAGCCCTACGGAGATATTTAAGGGCAAAAAAGGTCTTAGGCAAGGGGTATCCCCTTACCTATCCCTAATTTGCATAGAAGTTCTTACTCAAATGTTAAAGTATAACACTTCAAAGGATTCCAAATTTAGATACCATTCCAAATGTAATAAGCTTTCACTAACAAGCTTATGTTTTGCAGATCATCTTATTCTCCTAAGCAAGGCTAATGTTCACTCAGTCTCTCTTCTAATAAGTGCTCTCATTTCTTTTAAAGAGATGTCGGGTATAAGTATTAATCTTCATAAAAGTTACTTCATACTCTCCAAAAATGCTTCTCACCTTTCTAATGCCTTGACTCTGGCTATAGGAATGGAAATCAAAGGTCCTCCCCTTCTATATTTGGGCATTCATATCTCATCCAGGAGGCTAAGATTTTGCGAATGTATCCCATTAATTAAAAAAATCCAAAAAAGATTGGGGTTATATACTAATAGAGCCATATCCTATAGAGGGAAACTTTAGCTTCTGAAGTCGGTAATAATGTCAATGCAAACTTACTGGTGTTCCTGCCTATTTCTCTCCGAAGGGCTTATTAAAATAGTTGAAAAACTGATGAAGCAATTTTTATGGGGGAAAGGAAATGGAGAGAAAGGAATCTCAAAAGTCAATTGGAAGATTATCTATCAACTGAGAGAGAAAGGAGGATTAGGACTGGAGTAAATCAGTAGGAAAAAACATATTACTTATGATTAAGAGGATTTGGAGAATCTTAAGTGAAAAACAATCAATGTGGATTAAATAGATTCACATCTATACATTAAAAGGTGAGAATGCTTGGGCTCTAAGAACCAAAGACAGTTACTCCTGGTTCTTTAACCAAATTTTTAGAATGAGGGAAGAAGTTCAGCTAAACATAACTTGTCGAATAGGGGCTGGTGAAAGATTTCCCTATGGTATGATAACTAGACAGGACAAGGAGCTTTAATTCATAATTAGTTAGCAAGAACCCTATTGAAAAGGTTCCCTAAGAAAACTAAGCTCCAAGAAATAATTAAAAATGAAAGCTGAATATTATCATCAGATGAGACTAAACTCTTGCCTATACCACAATTCAAAAGTTTCGGGGAGAGAGATATTTGCTTATGGAAAGGGATTCCAGTTTTAGAAGTAACTATAAAGGAAACTAAAAAGTTGAGGGTTGGGTCAGCTAATAGAGTGGAATGGTATTCCCTGATTTAGAATAAGGTTCTTAGACCTAATGCTAGCTTTCTTCTTTAGCTGGTTATATTGAATAGACTTAGAACATTGGGTAGGTTGAAATTCCTAACCACCTCCAAGATATGTATTCTTTGTAACCTAAAGGATGAATTTAGAGACCATCTCTTCTTCGAGTGTGCTTTCTCTAAAGAGGTTTGGGCTAAAATCTCTAGACTATGTGCCTCTGGGTTTATCTATTGCAGACTCTATGATATACTACTAGAGTTACCTCATTTGCATATTTCTAAATATGATAAGGTTATCATAATGATCTCGGTTGCTACTTGTACTTAAACAATTTATGAGGAGAGAAATAGCAGAAGATTTAAAGAGAAGTCTAATTCTCCACTTGCTCTAATAGAACTCACTATTGCTAGCATAAGAGAACAACTTATTATAAATCAGTTGAACTTGCACTGTCGCAGAGGAATGAATCTCACTTGGAGAATCTAGTCCTCGTTGTCTATCCTTAATTCATGTTACTCAAAAAGTTTCATTCAACTTGGGTTTAGTTCAGAACATATCAGAAAAGAAGAGATCTCATGCGTAGAAATTCATGGATTCTAGCAGATTAAACATTCTCCAACTCACGGAAAACTACTGAGGTGTAGGTAGATCTTGACTCACTTGTTGAAATGGAAAGGGCTTTCTCAAGTTTGCTTCCTCCCTAGTCGCATCATGCTTAATGGAACACCACTGAATCACTTGATCCCTGTTATCAACTTGTAGTCTATTATTATGAGGAGATTCACATAAGTACAAGATGGAATCAATACTGAGCTGAGACACTTATCTGAGTTGAGATCTCCCCCATTGACTTGTCACTGGTGAGGTGAGTCCCCAAAGAGCCTCCTCCCTCCTCCAAAAGTTAGCAATGTCTGAAGAGTCGGAAACTAAATCGTTATGCCTTAAATCGCTAAAAATCATAACGATTCTGGAGTTGAGCTTGTTGCTTGAGTTTAGATCTATTTGTGCAGAGAAACTAGGAGAAGAAACACCGTGGAGTCACACCACTAGCCTCGCTGTGATAGAGGAAATGCCAAAGCAAGGTTGAATGAATAAAGGAATCGACTAGAACCCCGTATTCGTATTCTCTTTCTCTAAATGCTTCAAGGAAGGCTAAGAGAAAGAGGTACCTAAAAGTCCTACTTTATTAGAAGATTAACCAGTCTGATTGGCCAAGCTTAGTCATTTCTCATCCTCTCATCCTACCAAATTGAGAAATATCTAAAGATTCGAGAAAGACGCAATTAATTATACCCTGAATGTTAAACGACATTTGCTCTCCAAACTCTATTCTAAACGTCATCGTTTGTTTAGTCTAGATCAGTGTTTTGAAACCCGGACAGGACCGGCCGATTCGATCGGTGACCGGTCGGCTATCCGGTCCGGGTGACTCTTAAAAATCAGTTCCTAATTGGACCAGTGCGAACCGGGACTGGTCGAATCGATTGACCACTGGTTCAATGAATTTTTTTTATTTTTTACTTTTTTTCTTTCTAAAACGCATCACGTTTTTTATTTATATTTATTTATATTATTTGAATCGGTCAAATGAATTTTTATTTATATTTATTTATATTATTTGGTACATTTTTCTATTTTTTTAATATTACTAATATTATATATAATTAAATATAATTATTGCGTAATTATGACGTCACACTGATTCGATCGGTGGTCGAATCGGTCGAACCGATCGAACCAGTGACCAGTAAGATTTTCGGTTCGACGTTCGGTCCGATTTTCAAAACCTTGATCTAGATATATCAGCGTATTAAGTGACTATTCTCATGTGGTAGACCTCTCATGTCGTAAACTTCTCAACTTTTATTAAATTTTTTTTAATTATAAAAAAAACGTGTTTATAAACGAATTAGAGTACTGTATTTCTGAAAAATTGGTCGTTAACTCTCACGAAACAACTAACTATATATCGTCTAGTTTGGGAAATTAAGGAGATAATTACTTCTCTTTTTGCCTCTTCAAGTCTTCATGTATACGTAAAGCCCTATATAAATATGAGAAGCATAGCTCCATGGTTAGGCCAAACGTACAACATAGGAATATTATAACCGCAGCCCCGGAACTTTCTTTGTAGAACACAGCTGTAAGTAAACAAATCTCCTCACAGACAACTATTTGTTTGCTAGAAGCTGTTTATACTCCTTTTTTTTAGTCGTTTAAAGTTGCCTACTTAAAGCCCTTTACAGGCAGGCACAACTTGCCTGCCAAGTATGCTTTCGAAGGTTGCTTCTAAGACAAGTACACTCTTGGACCTAAAAATGGTCAGATATATACCAGTTGGTCACTTTAAGAAAGTGGAACCAATTTTGACCTTAAGTTAGGGACCATTAAACTTCTATCTCTTAAATAGGTAAGATAGTCTTCTTTTTTAATTTTATTTTAAAATTATTCAATTTTGTTCAATCTTTATTATATATCACAATCTAATATTGCTTAAAATTTTAAAATTAAAATTAAGTAATTTAACAAACAATTAACGTTCGATGTAAATACTCTGCCGAATTTTTTATGGTTTAGATTGATCGGATAATCATATTATTGGCCGACTTGCATGTGTAGTTTTTTAATTATTTTAAACAAATTCCCAGAGTAAGTTATAGAAAACAATAGCTAAAATGAAATCTAGAATGTCATGCCATCTAAGAGCATGTTTTAGAACGAAAGGCAGTGATCATGAAACGTATCCCTAAAAATAGATAATTTAAGGTTGAGTACTTCTCAGAGGAATCCTAGGCACATTCGAACGTGGGAAATTTCAAATGTTAATGTTTTGGCGTGTACGATAATTAACAGCCGACGGCAGTCGAGGTCGGCGAGGTGTGTCTCAAAAGCAGCCGCCTTTGGTCTTTTTTTTTTTTGTTTGTTTGGCCTTTCTGCGTGAATTGCTGATGTAGAGTCACAAGTTTCACCACTACTGCACTTCTTATGGACTTGCAGGAGAACATGAGAAGCGGTTCTCTTATGATTGACATATGGATATAGTTCCAAACAAGATCACTTGTTTTTTTGTGTACGTAGTGCAAGAGAACATGAGAAGCTGTTCTCTTACGATTGACGAATGGATAGTTCCAAATAAGACCACTCTTTTTTTCGTGTGTGTGTATGTAGTGCCTTGTAAGTATCAAATAAGTTAAAAAGAAAAAACACTTTAAAGGGTATCAATAATAATGCATTTCACGGCAATTTTTCAAAATTTTCATATTAATATCAACTTTCCTAATTATTTCAATTATATATTTATTTTCAAATGAAGTTTGTTTGTGTAAAACGATTTTAATTGAACACATATTTTAGAAATTTAATTAAAAATTTAATACACATTTTAATTTAAAGAAAATTGCTTGAAGAGTACAATAAACTACTAATTCTTGTATAAAGACGGTATCGAGGAAACTAAAGTATTTTTAATGAACTAACTCATAATTCTGGATTCAAACACACGAAAACTCAACTATTATCTTTAGAAGAGTTGGACTTCCAGCAGGCCTAAACCTAGACAGGTTAATTTCAAATCCACTAAAAAAATATATTATTTCACTCTTTAATTTTAAGAGATTTATTTGAGTCCGGCGGTTGTCATTGTCCTGGGGTCATTGTGTTGTGCAGACCGAGATAGTACCTAACCAAATATAACTTGGTGGCTACGTTGTTGCAAGTTCACATGGCAAGAATGTAAGGGGAATAAACCAGCTGCCATTGAGTTGTTAATGATTTACATGTCAAAAATGGCCTACCAAAGTTGAAATAAGTAAAAGGAAATGGTCAGTTATTCCACATGTTTCCTGATTATGAATAGGTAGGAGTCGAAGAGAGCAAAACATAGCAAAAAAAAAAGAGAGAGACGTGAGTGAGGTGAGAGAGGAAAAAAAAGAGAAAGAGATAAAAACATTATGTATTTTTATAAGTCTAATTTTTTCTTATAATTCTTCAGTTTTTTTAGTAGTAAATTTTTTCTATCCTTGTCTATAATTTTTACTCTAATTTGAAAATTTTTAACGTAAAATTTGTATGTTCATTATTATTCTTTCAGTCCTATTTAACTACAAATCTGCTCTAATCTAGTCGATTTTTACAGCATTACAAAGAGCAAAGAAATCCATTAGTACAGATGTTTAGAAAACGGAAATATCTTTGAAGATTGCATTGTTAATGATTCACATAATTTTTATTAGAATGTGATTACTGATTAGCCTTTAATCACAACTAGTTAGGAACCACGCCACAAATTTTGTTCAGTTGGGGTAAAATATTATTGTTTTTAATATTATTTCAAATGTTAGATTGTAATATAATATTTATAGAATAGGTCAAACTGAGATTACTATAACTTTTATAAATTAAAATATCAAGTGAAAGATGCTACTAAAAATCTAAATGTAATAATTTAATTTTATTGTCAAATTTGGTAAATATTATAATAATATAGTTGAAATTGGGATAATTCTTAATTTATGTTTAAATAAAATAATTATTCATTAAATATTAACTTTATTAAAAAATTAAAATAGCGATGAAAAGTTTATCAATATAGATTTTGTGAAGAAAATTAAATTACATAAATTTATAAAATTTTGATTCGTTTTAACATATAATGAACATAGAATGGACTCATGTTTGATAAAATAATAAATGTTATTATTATTTAGTAAGTTAACCGATGTATAAATAAACATATTGAATTAAATCAAAATAATATTTATTAAATACATTTACAAATTTATTGTTTATATAAAATTCTAATTGCACTCATCATAGTTGCTTTTTAAATTAAAGTTCATACAAAATGTATTAAAAAATATTACACGGATATTTTTATTTATAATTATAAATTTAAAGGTATTGTTTAAGTTATCATTATGTGTTTCCAAACTAATAAGCATTTTAAGACAATTTGTAATTTTGATGCCAAAGTTAATATATACCATTTGAATCCATCGACATGTGGAAAATAGTTGATATAAATATTATATTATATTATTATATCTAAGAAAATACAATTAATGAGCTGATCTATATTCTCTGCATCATTCTTAATGCTTCATAGTTTTTTTTTTCCCAATATGATGCTATGCATTATACATGTTAAGATCTGCAAGATAAATTGGATAATGATGCCCACCCCAAGTTTGGCAAAATTGGTCGTAGCCGTGTGGCCGGCCCAAAAGCCACAAAGAAGAGTGAAGTCACTTAAGAGTCTTTTATGGATCCATAATCCAATTCAACTAAAACTTACAATGGGATGACAAGTGCAAGCAATAATACAATGTGATTCACGAAAATAATAGATTTGCACAGAGTGGCATATTCAACTAAATGTCATATCTTCTTGTACACTTTGATAGACACAGATAAAGACTGCTATTAAACCTTTTATGCAAGCTCAAAAGCAAGTTTCATGAAGTTGAAGAACCATTTCGAATCACATTTTGCAAGCAATATGCACAAGCCATATTCAAACTAATGTAAAGCTTAAGAGAAATCTTTCAACAATTCACAAGACGATTCCACTCTGGGATCGTACAAATGGTAAATGGATATACCTTCGAGGAGGTCAATAAGGGCAAAAAGTTACATATACCTGAAGGAAGCATAATTATTCCCAGAGTGACTTCGAAAAGACATATCTCATCATGGATGAGTAGAGAATAATTGGATAGGTCTAAAGTTTTAAAAACATGGAATCTTCAAAACAATTTGATTTAAAAGATGGTGATTATTCAATAGACACAAAATGAATTAATACGTATTATATGCAAACTCTTTTTATCAAATCATGCATCAAGTTTCAAGTTTGAGAAATATCTTCTAAAAATCCTTAATTATGAAGGCAGAGCATCATGGCTATGTTCTTGGATTAAAACAAGCAAAATAACTCAGACTTAATGACAAGTAAAATACCTAAATATTGTGTATCTCCCAAATCTCAAATACTATGAGTTTTATTTTAATTATTGTTTGAAATAAAATAAAATTAAGAAAAGAGAAAAAGAAAAAAAAAAGAGGCAGAGTGAAGTGTTTTTTTGACCCATGAGTGGAAAGGTCTGATGCTTCGTTGCTTTGTGAATAAGGCGATTGTTTGGACGGCTTATTAGAGAAGCCAATTTATGATAAAATAAAAAGGCTTTAACTTTTTTGTTTGTGATGTGTATTGCCATAAAAATCAGAACAGAGGAAGAGAAAAAGAGAGGTGTATTCCATTATTTTAGCATATTGATGGTAGTTGTTTAGTGAAATAATCAAGAGGAAGCTAATCATCATCAACATGTATTCAAAGTTGGTATCTTTTGGGTTTGTAGAGCGTACTAAATTGATTAGGGTTTTCAATTTGTACTAGAACATAAAGATAAATGTACTTGTCGTTGAGATTATTGTTGTTAGTTGACAATTGTACTCTTGGTTATTATAGTGGATTGATTTTAGTTCATGGAGATTCGGACTGTAGTTTTTCCTCTAATTGAGAGGGGTTTTTCATGTAAATTGCTTATGTATTGATTTAGTTTCTTGCACTTTATTTCTCTTACTATTATTGTTGTTGTGCTTGTGGTTGTGGTAATTCTCGCAACAAAGTGGTATTAGAGCTGTTGTTGGAGGATCCTTGTGTAGGGAAAATTACTGCTTGTTTGATTTAGGGAGAGAAGAGAATGGGTGAAAATAGTGCTTCAAAATTTCACGTTTCCTTATTTGATGGAAAAATGAACTGTTGGGTATGGAAGAGTACTATTGAGGACTTGTTAGTACAACAAGATTTAGATGCAGCTTTGGAGGAGAACAAGTCGACGAGTTTGAATGATGCCAAGTGGGTCGCGATGAAGAAGAAGGTGGTTAGTACGATTCGGTTGCCTATATTTTCGGAGATCAAGTACAACTATTTAAGTGAGGTGGATCCAAAATCTTTGATGGATAAGGTCTAAAGTGTGTATTCCTCCATATCGTTAACTAACATATTGTACTTGAGATGGGAGTTAAACTAGTTAAGGATAGAGGAGGGTACGATCTTACAGGACCACATTAATTTGTTTAACCAACTAATGAACTAGTTAAAGAATGTGGATAAGAAGATCATCGATTAAGAACAAGTTCTCTTGTTGTTGACTTCACTACTCAAGTCCTACCAACCGACCCATTATCATGAAGGTAGAGCGAAGATTACGCTAGATGAAGCTATGACGATATTGAGGGAGAACGAAAGGATAATGACATATGTTGATGGAAGTTCTCTAGGTGATGATGATCTAACATAAGTTGCGAGGAAGTTTGAGAGAGGGAGGAATCAAGAAAGAAGGGGAGATGGTTCAAGTAGTAGATCGAAATCGCAAACGAAAGACCTTTGTAATGTGGAGTGTTATTATTGTAAGGAGAAGGGTCAAATCTGAAGCCGCTGTCTGAAGATGATGGAGGACCTGACGAGTCTCCAACTGATGCAAAAGAAGAAGGGCAAGACTAAAGTAGATGATAATGGTGATTCATCTAATGTGGTCATGGGTGATGGTGGTAGTGATTTGTTCTTGACTACTCATGGTGAGGTGAAGAAGAGTCAAGAGAGTTGGGTGTTGAATTCGACTATGTCGGTTTATGCTTATAGAGACTAAGCCTTATTTGATACTTTGCGCTAAGATGGGGATTACGAACATATAAACCTAGTGGGTGATCAAAAGTTAAAGGTCCAAGGCATGAGGACCGTAAGGATCTCAATGATGATATGACTCGAACCTTCTACAATATGAGGTATGTGCTAAGTGATCGTGCTAACCTTATTTCATTGGATGAATTGACAAAGTACGAGTATAGATATGTTGGTAGTGGGAGGTGGTACAAAGTGTTTGCAGTGCTCGCTTGGTGATGCAAGGGAGGAAAACTGACAACAATGTTTGCTATATAGGGACCATTGTATCCGAAGGGACAAGGTCGTGAAGAAGAAGGTTTGATTCTCAGATGAGGTGGAGGTGGAGGTATTTAGTGATTTGGGTCGAGGGAGGAATATGTTGTGTATCTCCCCAAATCTTAAATCTTAAATACTAGTTATATAAGTTTTATTTTAATTATTATTTGAAAAAAATGAAACTAAGAAAAGAGAAAAAGAAAAAGGGGGAGGGGCCAGGGCAGGAGGAATGGTAGACACCCAAACTGTTCTCAGTGAAATATTCAAGGGTGAGTTTTGTTTTACTTGTAAGTGGTAGCTAACTAAGTGATATGGGTGGAAAGGGCAAGTGTTTCATTGCTTTGTGAGTAAAGCAGTTGTTTGATTGACTTATTAGATAAGCCAATTTATGATGAGATTAAAAGGCTTTACCCTTTTTGTTTGTGATGTGTGTTGTCATAAAAACTATAATAGAGGAGGAGAAAAAGAGATATTTACTCCATTGTTTTGGCGTATGAGACGGTAGCTGTTTGGTAAGATAATCAAGGGGAAGTGGATCGTCATCGATAGGTATTCAATGTTGGTATCTTTTAGGTTTGTAGAGAGTACTAAATTGATTAGGGTTTTCAATTTGTACTAGAACGTATAGATAATTATATTTGTCTCTGAGATTATTATTGTTAGTTGTTGGTTGTTGGTTGTTGGTTGTTGATTCTATTCTTGATTATTATAGTGGATTGATTTTAGTCCGTAGAGATCCAGACCGTGGTTTTTCCCTAGTTGAAGGGATTTTTTCACGTAAATTGCTTGTACATTGATTTAGTTTCTTGAACTTTATTTCTCTTGCTATTATTATTGTTGTGGTTGTGGTAATTTTTCCCAACACTAAGGTTAATCGAAAAGGGAAAAACCTCAAGATAAACTATGAGCAAAATACCTTGAATCTGATGACAATTGAGTTGCCTTATAACTATGAAACATCTTAGCCCTAACAACAAATGAACCACTTTAAGTCTAACCATTTTTTTAAAAAGACAAATGAACCACTTTAAGTCTAACGAAAAGTGAAACACCTTAGGCCTAACAAAAAATATCTAATTATAAGTGAAACACCTCAATCCTAGTTAAGAGAAACAACATGCTAAAAGATAATTAGATCATCATACTAAACAACAAGAAAAATAAGAAACTAAATAATGAATAAAAAAACATACCAAATGACTAGCAAAAACTATAAATCAAACAAACAAAGTGAAATGACATAGAAAAAAACCAAAATAATAGACTTACAATGTAACATATTAATAAGATTTTGAAACCACATGTCCATGTAAAATAATAAACTTACAATACGGCAAACTAATGAGTTTCCAAAACAATACACCTCATGAAACAATAGGTTCATAATTAAACCCATATATTTTTAAATCTACATAATTTTTAAAATAATAGACTTACGAATGGGTGAACGAGAAATCAACAAATCAAGAAATCAACTAAATGGTAGATTAACAAAGAAGAATGATATGATAGACCAATAAAAACTATCAACTAATATGTCTCACCACTATAATTAAGGCAACCAAGTTTTTGAACCCTCATAACAAACTTAATTCAAATTCAATGTAGCACATGATTGATCTTGTGGAGTTAGGATTGAATTCTTTATTACAAAGTGAAAACACATCCTTAAAACATGCATGTGGTTAAATATCGGGACAAATTGTTTATATATGTATTAAATTCCTTCAAACTTATGATCATAAGAGAGCTAAGTATTCAAGAATTTCTCAAAATCTCTGTAGAATGATGAAAAGTGGAGTCATTTTGTATACCCTCAAATCATTATATAAACATTTATTGCTTATAAGAAGGGGGAACTTTTCATTCTCTCTTAGTCAATATTATATTATCCTTTTAACTTTATTAATTGATTATTATAAGTTAGACGTTAGAAAATATTTTCACATTTGATTTTATATGTAAGTTGAGAGAAAGCTTCCAAATTAGACTATATTGTAATGTATTGTATCAAAGTTTGTACTATATGCTTGAGTCAAAATTCATATCTAAAAATTCAATCTCACAAAAATTACATGCCGAAGCGTATTTCTCCTAAGTTGGTGATTTTTTGGTTACAAATTGGAAAACTATACCAGGTAATCAAACATTACATAACATATTACCGAGTTATGGTATATATAGAAGGATTCATTAATTGATTTTATGGAATATACTTGATTATTTTGATATTTGAAAATACTTTGTCCCAGGAAAGCATGCAATATCCATTATATCAAATATTAACATTCATGTTATACTCAATATTTTAAAATTGGACTTGAAGCTAAATCAGTAAGATAAAATGTTTAAGATTTAAAATATATTGGACTATCATAAAATCAATTAAAGATTGAATAAAATTAAAAGTTTTAAAATATAATTGAAGGAAAATATCCTTATCTATTGAAGAATTTGATGTTTAATTGAAAATGATACTCTTAAATAAAAATTAGTTGATTTATAAAAATTGTTTAAGTTATAAAATTAACCGATTAATTAATAAATTGATCGGGTTATAATAACAAAGGATATTAAAGTAAATTAAATTAAAAAAATAAAAACTAAATTTAAAAGTTAATTGATTTAAGATTTTCATAATTGAACCAGCCCAACTAATCAAAATTTTTAATATGTAATTCCTACGTAATTTTGCCTTCACTAATTTAATTGTACGCAAGTGAGTTGAAAATAACAAGTTCCCTAGCTTTCGTAAATTTTGATCTTCTTGAAATACAAACAAACTGCCCCAAAGGCCATAACTCCCAGCCCAGCAAGATTGTAATTGGTTTTGGGTTTATAAAAAAGATTCACGACTCCAACAAAGCCCGCGTCTCAGATAGATCTTCTGTCCTGTTACCCAATTCCAACACTGTTCCTTCATTTTTATCCATGAAGAGGATCTCGTGTGCTCAGGACAGTACACTTAGGGATCACGAGATAGAACATTCTAATAATTCAAAGTGCAGAAAACTATTATCCAATCAATCATGAATATGCATCTTAATATTAAAGAAAATCCAAAAATTCCATGGCATCCGCCTATATTTCTTCAATGTGCTCTCAACAATGCCCTGAGCTACTCTCAAACATACATTATTAGTTGCTTCTATCGTTCTCTACCTAGAAATTTAAACGTTCCATCTCTTTTGATAGCTCACCGGTCCATGATATATGGATACATGGTTCAAGGAAGAGGATTCGATCCAATTCTGGAAGACAAACAAGGATATGAGAAGAAGAAAGAGAGTTACTGTCTATTGTTGAAACATCCTGCTTTATAAACTCAACTTAGGGACAAAAAAAAAAAAGTGTTTGCTACCAGAAGCATCTCATGATGTTGACGAGGAAATGAAACAAATGGTTTTCTGGATGAAGCAATTCGCCTCGAACCAATCGCTCTAAGTTGAGGTTTCTGGGTAGAAGATCGCTGTAATAGAGTAAGGTTGTGACGGAGGCAGCTGGTTGAGACACTAATGGCAGGAGCAGCCTCACTAGTGACTTCAGCATCAATGGCATGAGAGACTGCAAGACAAAACCAACACATTCTTGTTACTAAAATCCAGATCAAATACCCTTTTCAATCTATTCACTTCCAGGAAAAAAGATTGCATTCAACTTGTAAGATATCAAGAAAAAATGAGATGACATACCATGTTTATGAACGAAGAGGATGATCAGTTGAATGAGAAAAGATGAAGGAATACATGGTGGTGATGGACGTCAATCCTCTTTACCCTCACAGAGGGAGAGAAAGAGTGGAAGCAAATTCCTTTGACACAGTAAGTAGATTGTTGTGCTCAACTGCCAATCTTCAGCTGCTGTTCAGACCTACCCGTCTCTCACAGAACAGTCAAATGACTTGGAACTGTATATATTTGGCTGAGAAACCTATGTTGGTGGTCTTGGTTGTACACGCCCTCCCGTTAAAAATGACTACTTGAACGGCAAAGGCCAGAAGGTTTATGTGCTTAGTTTGGTATTTTGTCTTCACCTGGTAGGTTTTTTCAACGTCTGGTTTCCTCTCTCTGGTTCAACTTGGCATTTCTGCATTGTTCTCTGTATGTACCTGAGGCCATGGAAAACAAAGGATTTGTTACTTTTAGTGAGTACTCAAAGAAAACAAACAAACAAAATTTGCCATGACATTTCATTTTCTTGGAACATGTTATATATGCGCAAGCAGATTAATGGTTTGTTAACTAGTTTAGTTTGGCGCCTATATAATATAGGAAAGAGGCGCACTTGCTCCCCAAGATATGTTTAGCTCACAATAAGAATCAATTGTTTCAAAATATTGCAAGCAATATCTTCTTTTTCCTGAAATGTTATGTCTCCAGTGACCGAAGCTCGACACAAGCGATCACCCGAAGTTTGGATTAAGATTTTAGTGCTTCGGCTGAACTAGATTTTAGGTGCCTTTATGAACTAAATAAGGGGAAGAAAAGCGATGAAATATATGTGGCGTTCTGTTATGGGCAAAATGTGAGAAGGGAAGAACTTGAGCTTGCTTGTTTCCTCCGTCAGTTGCATTCATTATTTTGTTAAAACTTGACACGCATAACCTCCATCTTCAATTCACAATGTAAGTTGACAAAGTTTTTTCTTTTTTTAAGGTGTGTGTCTTTTGACTTTTATTGTCTAGTAAGAAAGCACATTATTGTCAAAGCCAGCATCCATTTTCACGTCATTTGTATATTTGTTTTTTTAAGTGTATTATGGTTGGAATAAGATGAGGGTTCAAGCTTTTTTTATTTATTTATATTACAGTCAGGGATTATAATTGTTAGTCCAACATGAAATATGTTTGCACATATTGTAATAATTTTGGTATCTAATAAAATTTAAAGAGTTGCATATATATATATATATATATATAGCGACGAAGCTGTGAATTTAAGATATGAGGTTCAAATAAAATATAGATTTCACACAAATTTTCATATCAAAACTAAATAAAAATAAAGTTTTATTAAGAATATAAAATAGTTAAAATTACAATGATCATCGCCTACTTTTCATAGATTAAAATCTTTTCATAACAAGATCATTTTCGAATATTTGCAAATATATCTCTTTCAATGTAACACACTAAACAATCATTCAATAAGTCATCTCCCATTTTATTACGAAGTGAACTCTTCATAATTTTCATTACGAAAAAAATTCTTTCTACTGTGACTGTAGCAACTGGTAAAAGTAATAACAAATTGACTAACAAATAAACCAAAGGGAATACATGATGCTTTCTTGTAGTCACCATTCTCTTAACAAGATCTTCAATTTCACTCAATTAAGAGAAATTCTTATCCATACGTACATCAATGATAAAATTCTCAAGTTCAATTAAAGCAATAGGAGGAAACTTTGATTGATAGAATTTTGCAAGATTAATCAATTTGTCCATGTCAAATGCAGAATAGAAAATAAAAAATAAAAAATACAACAACTTGTATAGACATGCAACTTGAAGAATATATATATTAATTAAAAATAAAAAATATACTTTCCTTCATATCTGCAACTTCAAGAATATATATTCTGCACGTATTTTTAATTAATACAGCAACTTGTATGGAGTTCCTCTTTCCGAGAAAATTGAAGAGAGAATGAATGGGAAGTATAAGGATCTGCTACTTTCCTTGATATCTAGAGATAAGTGATCACTCAACAACAACTCTGGCATTTCCAAATACTAGATTTATGGATATGCTTGAAGTTTCAGTTCACAACCAATACATTGTCCCAAAAGTTTTTGAATTTGAAATTGTTTTCTTCGTGTTTGAGCTATATCAGCATAAAGCGAAACATGCTTTGACTGATTTAAAAGATTAAGAAATTTATTTAAACTATTTAAACTGCATTAAAATACCATAGGAAAGGTTGAAATTGAACTGAAATGGAAATTTATATTACTTCACGCATAAAAGGGGAAGCAAAGTTCCTTATTAACATACACTAAGATGCTTATAACAGTAACTTAGTTCTCGTTTCCAAGCAGAGCAAGCAGAAAATTCTCATAGTCTCCCTAGGTCTCCTTCTTCAATGCATGATCAAGATTCTCATTGTTCTTTTTGTAGTAAAGCTCTTTGATGTCCCTCAAGTCCTGCTCTGCTCTTATGACAAGTACTCGAGTCAGCCCATCCTCATCGGTCTCGACCCTTTTGATGGCATTGCGTAGAACCTATAGGTCATAATGTAAATCAGGGTAAGTCCATTGAAATCAGGGTAATTTTTTAAAATCTTGGGGCCAGTGCACCACTGATCCCCCAATAACTCCATTCTTGTATATATATATATATATATATGTGTAGAAATGAGATGTAAAGTTTTAGGAACTTTTTAAATTGCTTAAATTTGTAAATAAAATTTTGTGATTAATAAGAATTTCAAAGTGGCCAATATTTGTTTAAAATGAAAGTTGGCATACTAACGAGAGAAGAAGAGTTTGTTAAAAAGGACAAGGAAGAAAATCAAATGCCTATTTTCTATAGCTAAAATTCTAATTTGACCGGTGTGTAGTATATATTTGTATTTATATTGAATTTTGTTTCACATATATTGGTATCTATTGTATTATCCAGTGGTATACCTTATATAACGCAACATCATTTTCTAAGCAATATTGTAGTATTTATGATATAATATAATGATACAATGGATATAAGTAATAAAATAGAGAACGAGAAGCATTCTTTAGATAGGACCTCGCGTATAAAGGTAGAGGACACTAGGGCATTTGTGGTAATTTGAAATTGGAATAAATTTAAAATTTAGAAATAATTTATGATTTGTTATAAGGAAGGAAAGAAATATGAGAATGGAGAGTTTGAGAGTAAGAAATTTGTGTCATTGAGGTCAGTCGTATAAATCATGAGGGTTGAAAAAAAATAAAACAACAGAAGAATTGGGTAACAATTCTCGAAGATGGAAGGTTGAGGATGTTTTTTAAGAGAAGGCAAGGAGTTTGTTAGCTCATACTGAAAGTGATATGGTTATGTTTTGACACCACTTATCTCATGAACAAATACCAGATGTCATTTGCTCCATCTCATGAATAAAACAAGGCCATTATGATTGGTAAGTCATATAAGAAAAATTTTGTATCTAAATGTGGCCACAAACTCATAGCAAGAGAATTGAATACATTTATGACGCAATGAAATAAATAAGATCAAAGGAGATTGAAATACAAAATATGACCTAAGGTATAGCATGCAAATTATACTCAAGGATTTATTCATTAATTGAGATGCCAAACATTCCTAACAGATATATGGCCATAAGATCTCATTATATGCTAGTCACACAAGTAATAATTGTGAGAATGTGCAAAAATATTATTAACTAAACTCATTATATGTTAGTGGGAGATGACAATGAAAAGGCACACCTAACAAGTTCAAGGTATGACCTTTCAGTTATTACCTGTTAAAGAATAGTTATATTGAGATTATCTATAAGCATAAGATAATGATCAATCAGGCAATTAATGATAATCATCTGAAAAACATAAATACAAGATAAATTTTGTAAGCAAAAATAAAGATTTCTTATAAGAGTCCTTTAATCGGTAGAATACAATCAAATCCAAGTAAGTGATTTAATTAATGATGCATATGGCTTGAAAGATCCTGTTTAGATTTTTCATATAGGTTCCTGCAAGTAGTTAGGGTAGAGAATTTCTTACTTGGTGGAATTACTGGTATAATATTTGGTTATCCATGTAACAAATTTCGTATTAGGAAACAACAATAATGACTATCGAATTATGGTTCAACTCTTAGCATTGTTCACCATGTTTTTTACAAAGAAGGACCTGATGCACTCTAAAAAAGCATGGATGTACCTCTCGCCTTCATTACCTTTCAAGTATTTTTTTAAAATTATTTACTTCTGAGATTGATCATAAGTTTGGTATGGTTTTTTGTGTTTTAAACTTCAATAAATATTAGCAAGTCTGATGGATGTGTTGAATAAAAGATCATCATATTGAGGATTAGATTTTTTTGGGGTGATCTTGGTCTTGTTTGGTCTACAAAAAAATTATTTTGAAAATGGTACTTATATTTTTGGTGGTTGATGAAGATGATGCTTCTAAAAGTGTCGCTTTCCCTAGATTAGGAGGATTCACTTGCCTAATATACAATTAATAGCTAAGATAGACCTTTTCTGTTTTTGTTTTTGTATATTACATTTGATATTGGAGATTGGTGTGTTGTAACTCAGAAACCAGTCCTTAGCTGTCTAATCCAATTAGAAGGTCCTGTTGATCAATTTGTAGTTGATTCTTCATTAGCTTTATTTTTCTTGTATCAAAATTAAGAATATATACAAACATCTACTTCTTTAGTTTTTATAGGTGAGAATGTACTTTTATCATCAATTAAAAGTTGTGGTGATTATTTATTTCTTTCTTTAATAGGAGCATACAAAAAGCCTAAATTTAACCAACAATCTAAAAACAATAAGACCTTATAGCTCTTATAAAGTCATAATAAACATTTCTTAGTTCCTTGTGAACCTTGTCTTAATTCTAGTCTTAAAGGAAGTGTTAAGGAAATAATATAAGAAGTTAAGAAGACATTTTTTTGTATGTTTATTGTCAAACTAATGATTCATTATAAAGTGTAAATGATAAAGAGAAGATACTAATAGTTAAAAGCAATTTAATTTCATAATTAGAATTCAATATCGTGGTTGCAAGATGCATTTTCTTACTCGAATGGTTTCTAAGTTTGCAGCAGTGAGCTTATTTTCTATGTGACAAATTTGCTTCATAACTAGATGTCAATACGATGGTTAGAAGATGTATGTTTTTAAATATACACGCTTTATTCCTATTTTAATAGCTTGATGGTTTTTGGGTTTGTAGTATTTTGTATGCTGATTGTATTCATATTGACACAAGTCCTCATCATTGCAGAATGCCAAGGTTTCCTAAATTTATGCTATTCTTTCTCGATACATTTGGTTCATCAATTTCAAAAAAGGATCCTCCTTTATACAAAGGTGTTATTGTTGGAATCAAAATTCCTATTGCCTAATTATTAATTATAGGATTTTATAAAATTGAAGCTAAGAAAATCAAATATGATTCATATTAAAGATAATAAAGGGGCCCAATAAAGGAGATGGTTAAATGATACTAAGTCTAGTGAGAAAAATAAATCCTTCTTAATATGAGCAAATTTGTTTATTGGGCTTGTGATAAGGCGCCCAATAAGGTTTACATAAATAGCTATTAAGGTCTTTTGTAGCCTATTGATAAAAGTTCGCGAACATAAAGTTACTCTGACCTATTAAAAGGTTCGTGCATTAAAAAAAATAGAGAAAAAGATGTTAATAACATAAAGATAAAATTTTCATAGAGCTAAATTGAAAGTTGCAACATATTGCTCATACATTAAGTAGCTTATTTAAATGATATAATAGCTTAATCAAATAGTTGATGAGCTTGTTCATCCAGTATTATATAGAAAAATAGATATTTTTTTACATTATCTTCATTTATACAAGTTTATGGTAGATCTTGGGCCTAAGTTAAAGTTTGTGTTATATTTAACATATGGTATCAAAGTGGTTCCATGATTTTATGAAATTGAATGGAGATTTTTAAGGTTCTCTATAAAGAAATTGGAGATATTTATCTATATTTGTTTATATAAATTGCTTATTTGTTGTTTGTATTAACTTTGGATAAGATTTGTGTCAAAAAGGTAGAAAAACAAACTTTGAGGTGATTTTCTGGTGAAGAGTCACCAGAAGTCAATAGGAAATCAGTGGACAAGTCACTTAAAAATCACTTTTCCCCCCGATTGGAAGAATATAGTATAAAGAAGCATTCATATGCTTATGGGATGTGCTCAGTCGCTTGCATTGGAAGAGTGTTTGGCACATGCATCGTATGTGCCTAAGGTAGTTGGAACATCTGTGCATGTCTCATATGTCATAAAAGTGGTGGATGCATTTGACATATAGACTATAGGCATCAAGAAAAGTCAGTGCACTTCTCTGTGTGTCTACCACGTGTGCTACATGCAGTTCTCACATTCAGTACCACGTGATTACTACTACTACTACTACTACTATTTACTTCTTTATTTGTATTTATTTTAGGGTAAGGTTGTATACTAATGAACCTCCCGATACCAACATATTAGTAGAATTTTTACTGAATTGTTATTGTTATTATATATACTATAATTGAGATTTTATTTATGATAAACTCTCAAATAATGTCTATTAATAATGTCTTCAATATTGATATATGATAATAAAAATGTGCATGAAGATGTTCCATTCAGTTAAGGTGAGTTGTCTCATATTTTATGCCGACATAGATGCATATGCGGATAGTATACAGGTGCGGATAGTATACAGGTGTATCTCTTGTGTTGGTAGAATAGTTTTAGAACTGAAGAGAATGTGGTCACCATAATGACCTTTCATGTTAGTATTTGGACTATTTTGCTTGCATGTTTGAGGATGTCTTCACCCATAGGTGTTAACCTTATATGAGATATTTAAATGTGTATAAAGCCATTTGATGGAGGATAACCATATCTGAAATAATATATTTGCCCATAAGTGGCAGAATCATTAAGGTTAATGATATGTACTCTAATCAATTCTATGTGGAGGTCTTATCTACATATATTATACATTCAGCCTATAGGTGTTTCATGATATTTGTGATAAGATACTTAGTACAAAAAATACTTTATGGCTTTAAGTATCACAGTTATCCTATATTTGGGTTGATGATTTACATTATCAATGTTGTAATCAACTTTTCTGTAAATAATAACAGTGTTATTGTTGAAACCCTTACTAGTTTCGACTTTAAGAAATGGAAGCAAGATGTAATTATCAATATGCTCATGATTAAGGAAAGACTGTTAACATCTACATTAATCATTTTTTAGGTTGAGAGAGTAACATATACTGCTTAGGAAAGGTTAAATAGGGTGTATTATTTGACTGTAAAGAGATTCATATCAGACCGGCTGTTGAGTAAACTTCTAGAGACAAATATAATAAGAGATTTCCTCAATAATTTCTCATAGAGGAATGAGATATCCTCTAATGCTAAAATAGCCATATTATTAAAGGAACTATCTCTATAAAATATAATGGTCCACCTCTAAAGTAAGCTGAAGACATTAAATATTTATATTCTTAATGCTTGTATTGTGCACCAAGCTCTAAATACTCTTCCATCAGTGTTTGGAATTCTGGTTACCATTTACAATTCTCAGGATGAAGCTTCGGTCATAAATTCATTGATTAACCAATGTGTTGTTAAATAAGAGAGGTTGTATAATACAACTTATACAATCTTAATAGCAACCAAGGGAAAGTGAAAAGTGAAGCCTCATAAGTTTAAAGGTAAGAAATCAAAACTTCCCTACATAAAGATATAGATTAGTCCAACAGAATTATGGGCCTAGTGAGTATGAATATGCGATGTTTTTTTCTATAAAAAGAAGGTGTTAGAAAATAAACATAATAAAACATAATCACAAAGATCATGTGAAACAAAGGATCATTTCATATGCAGATAAAATAAAATTACATAAATTTTTGTTGTAGTTCCACCGATTAAAGAACTTTACTTAAGCGTTTCACTGTAGAGAATTTTTTTGTTTCTACTCTTCTCCTTATTGCATCGAAGAAGTAAAAACCTCTTTTAAAACATACATCCCAATGTATGTCTTTTTTTGTTTTAAAAATGGTCTTCATATAACTACCATCATATAAACTACCTTTGGTAGTTATTTCAAGAGTCTAAGTACTTAAAAAACCCTCATGGGTGTATAGTTAGTCATTAGAAGGGATATAGGAAGTTGGAATGTCAAAAGTACTAAATCTGGAAAGAAAGGGAGGAGCAATCAAGTAACTCCTTAGCTTATATGATACATGAATCTAATGTTGTCATAGCCATATTAAGTTCTTGGTGGCTAGATAGTAAAGCTTTTAATCATGTTCCTTCCACAATGAAGAGATACATGATAAAGATAAAGGTAAATAAAAAAAAAGGAAAATTGATAATGGAAAATAACGAAGAAATGAATATAGTTTCTATAGGGGATGTTTGTTTGACCTTAGATATAAGGTTTAAAATGTTGCATGACATGTCCTACATACTTTCTTTTAGACATAATTTGATCTCTACATCTATTTTGGATAAAGAAGGTTATAGTTTTGTATTTGAAAATTCGATTGTAAAGTTATCCTTCCATATAAAACATATTTAATGTATCCTGCTCATCATATGATTTATATAAAATATGTGTGTGTGTGTGTATTCTTCTTTATATATTGGAAATAGGTTACTAGAAAAAGACTCCTAATAAAGGAAAAGTCATATAATAAAGGAAAAATCATACATATTGTGGCATAAAATATTAGATCGCATTTTTAGAGAAAGGGTTGAGAGACCAATAAAGGATAACATTATTCCAAGTCTAGATTAAGATGATCTAGAAACATGAAAATATGTGTTGATTGCTGTAGGGATAAGTTGACTAAAATAAAACAAAAGATCAACTCGTGCTTCTGGCTTATTAGAATTCATATATACGGACTTATGTGGACCCTATATAACTATATTGTGTAATTCAAGATATTTTATCAATATTGCATAAAGAAAAGTCTAAAGTTCTTGATAAATTTAACGTTAATGAAAAAAAATTGAGAACTAATTGATAAAGTTTATTAAGATTGTCATATTTGACAATAAAGGTGAATATTATTGCAAATATGAGCTTTAAGATAAGAAAAAGGTCTATTTGCCAAATAATTAAAATTATGTGAAATAGTGGCTCAGTTCACTATGCAAGGTAGTCCTGAACAAAATAATATAGCTAAAAGATGAAATCCCACATTAAAGAATATGACGAGGAGCATGATTAATTTATTTTATTATCTTTGGGGTGAAACCATAAAGTCTGCCTCATATATACTTAATAGGCTCCCCAGAAAATCAATTTCAAAGACACATTTTGAAATTTGAAAGGGGTGGAAGCCTAACCTCACTCATTTTTGTGTATAGGGTTACTATGCTAAGTATGCTTATATAATCCTCATGAAGATAAGTTACATTCTCATTACACTTATTGTTATTTTGTTGGGTATTAAGATGACTTTAAGGGATGCAATTTTTACTATAGATATGGAGGATTTATAATAATAGAGTCACAAATAGATAAGTTTTGATAACATAATGACTATAATGAGGGTGGTCCATCTCATTTTGATGAGGTAGTCATTCAAATCTTTCAAATGATATGAAGGTAGATACTACAATTATGTTATATATTTCATCTATATAAATAGAACTATCAAATCAAGGTCTTAGTACCGTAGCAATATAGGAACAAGAACCCATACCTTTACATACGTGAACAAATTAAACCAGTTCAATTAAGAAGATCCATTAGAGTGAGAAGACATACTCTATCATCTTATTACATAGTCTATTTAGGTAAACAAGACTATGATATTGGACATGTAGTAGATCTAGTTACTTTTATAAAAGTTGTTTTTAGACCTTATATGGATTTGTGGTGGGATGTAATGAAGGACAAATGCAATCCATGAAGCATAATAAGGTATGAGATCTTATGAATTTGCTTCATAACTGTAAACATGTCAATGGTAAATGGATTTATAAGTCCAAAAAGGACTCTTAGGGTAAACTTGAGTAGTTTAAAGTTTGGTTGGTTGCCTCACTCAAAGAGAATGGATTGAATTTAATGTCACCTTGTCAGCGTAATTGACATAAGTGAGTTAAATTATTAAAACAATGTCGTTTCAAGAAGATTTTTGTTATCTTAAACACTTTCAACTGGTTCCTACTCGTCAATTTCATCTAGAAAGCTCCTTCTTTAAATTCCATGACACTCCTCTCCAATTCTTCATGTACACGCATTCATTTCTTCCAAAACCACACATCTTTTGCACAAATTCTCCCGCGAAAAAAAATCCCACATAGAAAGTCCATTTTGGTTTCCTCAGGCAAACCTATTTCCCAAAATGTGGAGTTATCAATCAACAAAAGTTGGTTGGTCGAGTGGCACAAACCTTCTAAACAAATCCATCTAAAATCACCTTAGTCTTTATATGATGGCCACATCAAAAGCCTTAATTATCTTTTGCATAATGTAATAGTCATCGAACCCCCAACAACCACCACTGGTACCACCTTTGTTGACGTTCTACCATCGCTTCTGCCTTTCGCCTCGACGACTAGTGTTCCTCTCAACGTTCTCTTGATTGCCTTGTCCTTTTCCATTAGACATACATTCAAAACCATGCACATCAAAACAAATCATATCGAAATGCAATTTTTAACAAGAAAATTTGAAGAATGTGGAAGTGCCTTAAGATAACATTTGCTGCAGTTTAAGCAGTGAATGAACTTGACCTGACCATACTCATGCTTGTTGCATCCTCCATTCCTATGCTTGAATGTTTATTCCAAATTCAACCAATGATGGCTAGGGCTTAAAAGACGGCGATTAAGATTTATATTTATTTAATTGAAAGATGTTCCAACCGACCAAGGTCGTTATTATTATGGAGAGATCTTACGGTTGGAAGGCTCCTGCTAGGGTTTTGGGTGCAAGTGAGAGTTGAAAGAGATTATTGAAACAACCTTGTTTCAATCATTTAACTCTATTATGCTAATTATTTGATTAATGAGGGGTTCCTGCATATATGGAGTTGTCACGTCAGCAAAGATAAGGTGGCACTAATGTCGAGCTAGAATTGAAGAAAATTGAAATCTCGAGCATTTTATTACTACTTTTAAAGTTTAAGCCATAATTGAAAAATTGATGAAAGTTTAGGTTTTTTTATAATTAACCATTTTTAATACAATATTTATTTATTCTACTCTGTATGCACCATAACAAGCAGTGAACAAATAATTCTACCTATTTAGTTGGTTCACCATTGGAGAAGGAAGAATGTTACCTTAAGTAGGGAGCATATATTCACTAGATAAATAGTGACCCATACTGTAGCTATCCTTTAGGGTATGTTTGGATGTGGGTGGAAGGATGAAATAGAATGGAATAGAATGACCCAAATGAATTAGGCCATTATTTGGGAGTCTATTTTGAAACATGATGAAATGGCAATTGATGGCTTTGGAAGCCATCTTTTGCCATTCAAAATCTAATATTTTGTGACCTTCCAAATTGGGGGGTCAGGGATGGAATGACGTGTCTTGCCTTCCAAATCCTATTTTAATGACAAAAATATCCTCAAAAAATTAATGAAATTACAACCCTAGTCCAACAAATACCTACGCGGCTACATGTTATTACGTCCATTGTGTTTCTCCTTCAACTGGCTTCTTCCATTGACGAACGTTTTGCTCCACAGCTACTATGCTCTTGATAAAGCTAGCATTGTGAATGTTCATAAATTTTAAATATATTATTAATATACACTTCAAAATGTAGAAATAGATTTACAACGCCAAGAATAAGTATCAACCATACAAGACACATGAATATATGCCTAACGAAGAGTACAGTGCGATGAGGGTTAATGAAAAAGAACAAGAAAGCTGATTGCTTATATAGGAAAATGAGAAAACTATATTCTGGGCATCCTACAATTTGAAATACTTTGGGGTTACTAAAATAGTTTCATGGCAACTATGCATATTTTATTACAAGCGTAATTTTGGAAAAAATATTACAAGTCATTCCATTCCATTTATTTTTAGTATCACTTCCAAACAATGATCAAAGGAGTCCCTCTCTTATTTTATTTAAACTTCCAAACAATGGAGTGACCCATTTCATTTCATTTCATTCCACTCCACTCCATTTCGTTCCATTAATTACATTCCATCATAAACTCCCAAAGATACCATTAAAGTTTTGAAAATTTTAAATGGCTTATGGATAACTAAATTCATTCACTTATTCCCCAAAGGTTCTTACAGTAAAAGCAACAAAAATCTAACTTAATTGCAATATTTTGGTCATTCTCTCATTGTTCTTTCTTTCGTATGTTTTAGAACTTGCCTTTTCAATTTATATTTGGTGTTGTATTGATCTCTATAAATTGAGTTCCTTACTTTGGTATTGTAACATCCCGTTACTATCAGCAAGGGTATTTTGGTAATATAGAGACCGATCGAATCGATTGGAATATGATTGAGTGAGTAATTGGGTTCAAATGATTGATTTAGAATAATTTAAGTGTAATCGGTATTTTATAGTGGCTTATAGGAGATTTCGGAAATTCGGAGATAATGCCCGAAGGAAATATTGGAGAGACCGATCGATTGATCAGATAAGATTGAAAGAACTGTCTGATGGCAATGGAAAAGTTAGAGTGGACTGATAGGAAATAAATATGTTGAGCCATTGAAATTTAGAGACCGAAATTTGGATCGATAAGGAGACCAGTCTATAAATACCTAGGGTTGAGAAATTTGGGAAAAATTGGCTAAGGCATTTGCGAGTTTCTCTTCTTCCTCTCCACGGTGATCTTCGATCCTTCTTCATAGGTGAGGATCGTTGTTTCTTCTTGTGGTTTCCCTCCTATTGTGTTAAGCTAACCGGTTTATTGTGATTATTGTGGAAATGAAGTGGATTGAGGCTTCGAGGAGGAGATCGACGGTGTTGAGAACGATTTTAGGGTTTGCGATCGATTCAGTGATTGGTAAGCTTTAATGGCTTCAATGTTGTTATTACTTATTTTTATTACATCTATGGCTTTTATTGTGGTCGATTGAGTAGTTGAGGGTGTTAATGGACGTTTTAGTGAGAGAAATGGTGAAATCGATCGGAGAAGACGACTGGTCTTCGCACGTCGCGACGAAAGCATCGAAGTGTTAGGGCTTCGTCGCGATTTAATAAAATTGAATTGAGTTAAATGTATTGGTCGCGACGTAGGCAGAAGACGCGCGCATGGCAGCAGAGGAGACGCGACGCGCGACGAAGCGTGTTTCACGCCCATGAAGCGTGCCTCTTTCGTCGAGAATGAATGCCGCGAGGTCATGGCGAGGAACTGCTTTATTGGATTGGACTGCATTTAATTGGACATAATTTCATAGAGACATATGCATTCTTGTCATCGTTTAATTGAACGATTAGTAATGGATGCATCGTCATCGTTATAGAGGCACCGTTGGATCGTCGTTCCACGGACACATTGGGACTTCGTGCAATAGCTCGAAATGTAAAAGTGAGTAACCTAGTTGGTTTCTTAAATTTCGAGTGTCTAAATGTTCACCGTGAATTACTTGACAATGTGAATTACATGACTCTCGAGTTGTATGTGATCGAATTGCACCGTATGACCACCGAAATGTATAAAGGTGAATCAGATTAGTATCTTGAAATGTGTATGGTGAATTGCATGCTCATCAGATAGAATGAATAATGTGAATTTCACCGTATGATCGCATGACTCTTTGGAAAGGGCACGATCGAATTGTATGTGTTTACCGTATTGGATTGGATTATCAATTATCGACATCGTTACATCGGGCTTTATAGCCATACATCGTGACTTCATCAATCATCGAATCTTGAATTATCGAATATTGCATCGCATGCATAAATGCATGATCGATAATGGACGTGCCCCAAGTTGCTAATTTCATGAAAAGAGCCTAGAGCTCGAATATCGCATCGTGTCAGGGCTTAGCCCAGGAGAAAATCACGACGCGCCCCCATCTGCCATCGATCGAGCACTTGGGCACAACATGAATAACCGGAAGAGTCTCATATGCATCATATACATGACCGATCGAATCGCCAAATTGTGTGACGACATCGAAGCGTGCGATGCCATGATTTATCAGTAAATTGTGATGTAATATCGTAAACTCGTTCTATGCTTATTGAAATGTTGTTACCGACATCGTATAATCGATATAGACTCATCGTATAATCGTTATGTGAACTGTTTCTACGCCATCAGATTATTGCTAATGATATTGTATCATCGTAGCAAACTATTATAGACATCGTATAATCGTTATATAATCGTTAATTGTTATTATCGTGTCGTGTTGTACATAATTTGCGTAATGCATGATTTGAGTGAACTATCGATGATGGTTTCTCACTGAGTTCGCAAACTCACCCAACATTGCAATTATTTTTCAGGAATTGAAGAGTACCCCGTTAGCAAAACGGGAGTATGACGCAGGATTCAAGTGAAGGTCAGAAGTCGGGATCGGTTCGTGTTTGCATTGCACGTCTTTACTTTTGTACTAAAGTGTTTATTATGTATTTGTAAAATTGACCTAAGTGGCTTTTGAAAATGAGTGTATCTTATTGGACGGGATTGAATGAGTACCCAAAATTGAGTATAGAATTCCGCGCATTTGTTATAGAAAGTAATGTACCGATTTTACGGCGAGTGTTCTAAGACGCCACCCTCGCGGGTCACGGACTCGGATATCACCATGGATATCGGGTTCGGGTCTCGTCGGAGTGGGTGCTACATTTTGGTATCGAGCCGTAAGTACAATCTTACATGATGCTCGAGAAAATGTGTCAAGTGCTTGCATCTAAGTCGTGTCATAGCGATAAAGTGACAATCGATCCCTAGTCTAGCATATGAGTCACATGCATGAGCATGTATCGGTCGTTTAAGCGATTAGAGATAGTGAGGAAAATGATAATGTGAGAATGTGATAAAAGGAAGTTGTGTACATCATGAAACCCAAAAGAGTATATGGTTTGATTTGATAAGTGAAGATTTGTGTCGGTATCGTGGTTATAGTATGAAATGCACTATGAGAGTTCTCACGAGTATACTTTTGGAATGTGAAATAGAAATAAAGTGATAGTTTTGGATTGAGAGAGGAAAATGAGAATAGAAATATGATGAAAATGAAAAGAGTTCAAGTGTATATTGTGGATGAAAAATAAAGTGTTCTATGTTATAGAGAAGTTGCAATTGGGATTGATTACCGTGATGAGAGTTATAAATCATGATTTATGACTGAGAATCAATTATCTTAGTAAGAAATCAAGAATGACTGTATACAGTGATGATATTGAGTTGAGTGTGAAAAGTTCGTGAGTATGAGACAATTATGAAAAGATTAAAGTGTAAAATACTGATAATAGCAGGTGAAAGAGTGAATAGGATTCAGTTGATTTGTCTAAGTGAATACACACCTAATCATGGAGCCCCGTGACAAGTGGAAATATGGAGCGTAAGTGTCTTATTTGTGAAATGGCATGAGAATAAATTAATGAGTTAGTGGATAATTGCCAGTTCGATTCTTATAGAATGAAAGTGTTTATAGTGATCAATTGGAAATGAATAGAGATTGTATTCGATCCTCTCGCACGAGGTCGGGTGTAAAAAGGAAAGTTGTTGAGCTCAGATTTGATTTCCCTTTGGAAGTGTACATTTGATAGTGGGATCACCCTTATGGGTGAAATGATTGGGCATAAGTGAATAATATGCGTGAATATGTTATAGGAGGAAATTAGGTGGCCTATTAAATAAGCCCGATTATTATTCCCGTGGCCCCAAGCTCGAGATGAGTTAGGGCAAGCACGAGAATGTTTGTAGTGATCAATTGAGAAAGAAGTGAGACTATTAATGATCGAGAGCTGGTACCAAAAGAGAAAGGTTATCGAGAATTAAATGAGATTAAAGTGTCCTTGGTAGTATAGGCTACTAATGGGTAAACTGATGTAAGTGTATATTCAGATATGATGTGATGATTATAGCGATCGCTCAAGATATTAAAGTAAATGACATTATTTAAATGCTCTGCATGACCTCATCATAAGGAATGTTATAATCTTGTAAGGCATGGCGTGAACTCGCCCTATTGGAATAAGAGTGACTGATCGATAGTGAGGAGAGATAGTTGATTGACAAGATTTTATGAACAGTGTTAATGAGTGATAAGGTTTGATCCGATAATTTGACTTGAGAGTGACCATTGAAGAGATACACTTTGAAGTGAAGTGAAAGTTAATTTTGGAGTCCTCATCCTAATAAGACTCAAGTGTAAGAGATACCATATGTTACCGAAAATGTGTACATTATGTTGATGAGATGACTCGATTGTGTAAGAGAATTATGAATATCAAGGAATGTTAACTGCAGATGTGAAAAGAAAATAGAGTTGTATATGTTTGTGTTGTGTTTCGAAAGTATAAAAGTGAGTGATATAAATGTGAAGTGAATGAGTTAAATATGATAAGTGTAGTGAAATGAGATAAATGTGATTGATTGTGCAAATGTGAACATTTGTGACTGTGATTGAGTGTATAAAATTATAAGTAGCGTTCCAACTGTGATAAGCGAGTGAAGTGCTAGATATATGTCGATAAGTGCTAGTGGCTGTGTAAATGTGAGTAAATGCTTAGTAAAATAATAAACGGTAATTAAACTGTTGTGGCTGGAGCTTAGTGATCAGAGCTTTGAGCTCGATATCAGTGAAACGGCCTAAGGTCATAACGGCAGTAGTGCATACCCAGAGGGCTCTCCTACTTGCCAAGAATGCGATTAGTGTAAAAGAAAATAGTGCATACCCAGAGGGCTCTCCTATCCCTTATGTGAGTGGGCAGTAGTGCATACCCGGAGGGCTCTCCTGCTTGCTGAAAATGTGATCAGTGTGAAAAGTGCCCGAATCGGGACAGTGGAAATGCTCAGTCACAACAGTATCATAAATGGGAATTTGTTTACATTAAGCATCGGACTGTGTTGTGAGTGATACATTGTGATAGTGTGAAAGGCGATACGCCTCATATGTGTAAAGTGGCAATGCATGAGAGGAAGTGAATTGTGAGAATTGCTCAGTGATATGGTTAAATTGTGATTATAATGAAACGTGAAATTGTCTGATAGTGTTCTGATTGTGTATTGTAGCTGTGTTGTGAAAATTGAGAATCAATGCAATTAAGTGACAAAATGTGTAAATAGATCGGTAAAATATTTTATGGACTGGAATAATAAACAATGTTAAGATCTGATAGATGTGTTTCTGGAATCGAATGTGAGGTCGTGCGATTAATTATAAAGATGTGAGTGAGAATCGAATAGAAGGGAGGGTTAATTCCTTATCTCGAGATCTATTGTATATGAAATTTCGAGGACGAAATTTTAATTAGGAGGGGTGAATTGTAACATCCCGTTACTGTCAGCAAGGGTATTTTGGTAATATAGAGACTGACTGAACTGACTGGAATATGATTGAGTGAGTAATTGGGTTCAAATGATTGATTTAGAATAATTTAAGTGTATCGATATTTTATAGTGGCTTATAGGAGATTTCGGAAATTCGGAGATAATGCCCGGATCGGAAATATTGGAGAGATCGATCGATTGATCAGATAATCGAAAGAACTGTCCGATGGCAATGGAAAAGTTAGAGTGGATGATAAGAAATAAATATGCCGAGCCATTGAAATTTAGAGACCGAAATTTGGATCGATAAGGAGACCCAGTCTATAAATACCTAGGGTTGAGAAATTGGGGAAAAATTGGCTAAGGCATTTGCGAAGTTTCTCTTCTTCCTCTCCACGGTGATCTTCGATCCTTCTTCATAGGTGAGGATCGTTGTTTCTTCTTGTGGTTTCCCTCCTATTATGTTAAGCTAACTGGTTTATTGTGATTATTGTGGAAATGAAGTGGATTGAGGCTTGAGGGAGGAGATCGACGGTGTTGAGAACGATTTTAGGGTTTGCGATCGATTCAGTGATTGGTAAGCTTTAATGTTGTTATTATTTATTTTTATTACATCTATGGCTTTTATTGTGGTCGATTGAGTAGTTGAGGGTGTTAATGGACGTTTTTAGTGAGAGAAATGGTCGGAAATCGATCGGAGAAGACGACCTGGTCTTCGCACGTCGCGACGAGCATCGAAGTGTTAGGGCTTCGTCGCGACGAATAAAATTGAATTGAGTTAAATGTATTGGTCGCGATGTAGGCAGCAAGACGTCGCGGCGAGCCGCAAGGGAGACGCACGCCGCGGCGAGCGTGTTTCACGCCGCGGCGAGCGTGCCTCTTTCGTCGCAGCGAATGCCGCGAGGTCGCGGCGAGGAACTGTTTTATTGGATTGGACTGTACTTAATTGGACATAATTTCATAGAGACATATGCATTCTTGCATCGTTTAATCGAGCGATTAGTAATGGACCGATCGCATCTTGTTATAGAGGCACCGATTGGATCGTCGCTCCACGGACATTCTTTGGGACTTCCGTGCAATAGCTCGGAAGTAACGGTGAGTAACCTAGTTGGTTTCTCAAATTTCGAGTGTCTAAATGTTCAATGTGAATTACTTGACAATGTGAATTACATGACTCTCGAGTTGTATGTGATCGAATTGCACCGTATGACCACCGAAATGTATAAAGGTGAATCAGATTAATCTTGAAATGTGTATGATCGAATTGCATGCTCTCATCAGATAGAATCGAATAATGTGAATTTCACCGTATGATCGCATGACTCTTGGAAAGGGTGCGATCGAATTGTATGTGTTTACCGTATTGGATTGGATTATCAATTATCGATTCATCGTTACATCGGGCTTTATAGCCATACACCGTGACTTCATGAATCATTGAATCTTGAATTATCGAACATTGCATCGCATGCATAAATGCATGATCGATAATGGACGTGCCCCAAGTTGCTAATTTCATCGAAAAGAGCCAGAGCTCGAATATCGCATCGTCGGGCTTAGCCGGGGAGAAATCTCGACGCGCCCCCATGTTCATCGACTAAGACTTGGGCACAACATGAATAACCGAAAGAGTCTCATATGCATCATATACATGATCGATCGAATCGCCAAATTGTGTGACGACATCGAATCGTATGCGATGCCATGATTTATCAGAATTGTGATGTAATATCGTAAAGCGTTTCTATGCTATCTTTGAAATGTTGTTATCGACATCAGATATCGATATGTATCATCGTACATCGTTATGTGAACTGTTTCACGCCATTGTATTATTGCTAATGATATTGTATATCGTAGCAAACTATTATGTATCATCGTATAATCGTTATATAATATCGTTAATTGTTATTATCGTGTCGCGTCTTTGTCACGCAATTGCGTAATGCATGATTTGAGTGAACCATCGATGATGGTTTTTCACCGAGTTCGCAAACTCACCCAACATTGCAATTATTTTTCAGAATTGAAGAGTACCCGATTAGCAAAACGGAGTATGGTGCAGATTAGTGAAGGTCGAAGTCGGGATCGGTTCAGGTATACGCATTGCACGCCTTTACTTTTGTACTAAAGTGTTTATTATGTATTTGTAAAATTGACCTAAGTGGCTTTTGAAAATGAGTGTATCCTATTGGACGGGATTGAATGAGTACCCAAAATTGAGTATAGAATTCCGCGCATTTGTTATAGAAAGTAATGTACCGATTTTCTGAGCGAGTGTTCTAGTACGCCACTTTCGCGGGTCACGGACTCGGATATCACCATGGATATCGGGTTCAGGTCTCGTTGGGAGTGGGGTGCTACAGGTATTCTAATATTTTGTTAATTGTGGGGCAGGTTTTGTTTGCTTTGGGACTAAACTATAGAAAGTTGAAGGTCAAAGCCTTAACTAACTCAAGCTTTTGATGACCTCTTTTTTAATTGCAGATTCCTTGCAAAATAGTGAAAAATCAATCAAGTTTAACACAAATAAGTTAGGATATAGGGTATGTACTCCAAGATGATTAATGATATCTTGCAATTATTGGAATTTATATACAAGGATTAATATGATTATGAAATTTAACCCTATTACCCTATAAATAAATAACAACAAAGCCCAAACTTTTGTCAAATTTTTAATTATAGCTCGAATTTTAAAAGTAACAATAACGTGCCTAAATTTTCAATTTTTTAATTCTAGCCCAAATTTCAAAAAGTGACAATAAAATGCTTAAAATTTTAATTTTCTTCAATTCTAGTCCGACGTTATCTCTTGTTCTTCTTCAGCTCTTTGTTTTCTGTTTGTTTTTCTGACGCTCGAAATTACTTTTGCATTATAGGAGGGTGTCGGGCTGCATAATTTGAAAATCGAAGGGTAAAGGCATCGAGATAACAAACCGAAAATTAAAGAAAAAACTGAAATTAAAGCATCGTCAGGATTGCGTAATTTGATTTAAGTCTTTTTTAAACAATGGAGTTATTTTAATTATGTAATGAAACGACGTCATTTCATTAATTTTCATTTGTTTGTTAATTTTAACTGACGTATATTAATAATTACGTCAACAAACTTATCATAGATGCTAACGTCGAATTAGATTAAAAAAATAAAAAATTTAAGTATTATATTGTTACCTTTTGAAGTTTACACTAAAATTAAAAAAATTAAATATTTTATTATCATTTTTTAAAAATTATAATAATTAAAATATTGACAAAAGTTAAAATTTTTAAAAATAATTAAGCCTAATGCGTCACACAAGATAGGTTCCAGGCGGGGCCAAAAGCTGAGCCGGTTGTTGAATGGAACTCGCGAAATCCGACGCTCACGATCCTGTTTTTTGAATTCAATAGAATCATCACATTGCCACACGTGTCGTCATTCCTGTGGATCCCTCCAATCTAAGAAATTCAAATAACAAAGAAACACACAGCATTAACCATTTTAGATTAACACCTGTGGGCCCCTACCATGTGTGAGGCGATGAGCAAGGTCTAATTCCCAAAACGCCCCCGCGACCCACCACACGATCGCCGTTTTACTGGGTCTTAAATTCAAATATGCAGTCCATTTTTGTTAGCTGCCTCAAGCTAAGTAGAAGTTGAAGACAATTATTAGTAGTGACTGATTACAGAGAGAGAGAGAGAGAGAGCTCTTCCTAATAAAGGACTAGCTTCATTTTGAATTTAGAGAGAGAGAGATGAAGACAAGCTTTCCATTTATCTTTTGAGTGTATA
Source organism: Erythroxylum novogranatense (assembly GCA_029891385.1). Lineage (NCBI taxonomy): Eukaryota > Viridiplantae > Streptophyta > Magnoliopsida > Malpighiales > Erythroxylaceae > Erythroxylum > Erythroxylum novogranatense. Next base: position 20,371,279 of record CM057224.1, on the reverse strand, counting down.
TAGATATAACAGAGAGCGAGGTTTGTCGGAATATGAACTTAATGGGGAGGCAGGGGCAGAGATCCACGGCGGGGCATCACCATCAGAGACAGTACTCCTCCGATAACTTTTTAGAAGCTTCTTCCAACGGAAGATGGCTTCAATCTACTGGTCTCCAGCACCTCCACACCTCAACTTCTTCTTCTATTCCTCCTCTTCCGGTACATTCCAGATCTTTCCTCCTTTTTCTTGTTTGGCTCATTTCAACTTTTTTTTTTTTTTTTGCTTTGTAAAGATTCTTTTTATTGTCAGAAGTAGGTTTTCATTGGAATTATAGTTACCGATCTTAGAGTTTCACTCTTTTCATTTTCTTGGACTTGCAGAAATTTTCTAGATCTGATGCAGTTTTTGGACTCTGCAGGACTATAATTTATATGGTGGTGGTGGTGGTGGTGGAGGAGGAGGAGGAGGAGCGCAGGCGTTGAGAATGTACCGCAATGCTCAGCGGAGCTTCAATGGAGGAAGTGAGTTTGTTTCTGAGCCAACTACACCGCCTGTTGATTCGCGGCAGTCAAGTCAGAGGAAAAGTGGGGAGGGTTCTCCTAGTGAGTTTAGTCCTGGACTCTTGGACTTGCACTCTTTCGACACTGAGTTGCTTACGGAGGTGGTTCACATTCATGTACTTGATTATAATTGACCCAATTTTGACTCTATGAATTTGTCCGTCTTACTGGATTCAAATTGACAAAATCTTGACTTTATGAATTTGTGTGGTGTTTGTGTTATTTTAGACGTGTGTACAAGTTGATAAAGAATTCATAAATTGTAGCTTGAGTTTTTCAATTGAAAAATTGGAGGCTCTAGTTTTAATATTATGTAGTTTGAGATTTAGTATTTGGTAGGTTCATCTGGAGTTGAATAATTACTGTCTTCTGAATCTTGTGGATAGTTGCCAGTTCATGGAATGTATGATGGTTCTTCCCTGTTTAATCCTGTTCGAGGTAGAAGCTTTGATGACTCTGATCCATACATTTCAAATAACAAACAAACTGGAAGAGCTCCTGCTTTGCCTGACAATGGCATCCTCAAGAACTTCACCGCAGACAAGGATAAGGCCAGTTCTGTGGCCAAGATCAAAGTTGTGGTATGTTTGTTAAATATATTTTAGTTGTCTTTGGCATTCTTTGTTTATTTGCTCTTTCAATTTTTTATCCAATTAAAACATAATGCCTTACTCTAATCAAACCACCAAGCATTTATTGGTAATATGATAAGTTGCTGATCCACTTCTAGATTAGGCTTATTTTGCTTATTGATGTAATTTTTTTAAATTCAAGGTGCGCAAACGGCCAATGAATAAAAAGGAGCTGGCTAAAAATGAAGAAGATATTATAGAGACACTTTCCAATTCTCTAACAGTTCATGAGACTAAACTTAAGGTAACTTTTACTTCTTTTAGCTATATGTCAAAATATATCTTAAAAGTGGCAATTAGGTCCCAGATGCAATTTATAGCAATTGTCCACCTATTTGCTGTGATGAGAAAATTTGTTCAGATCACCTTCATTTATCCATCTTGCTTAGCATACATTAGTAGCTTATGTAGTTATGTTCACGCCCTGTTACCTGTTTGTATTGGGATGTAGGTTGACTTAACAGAATATGTTGAAAAGCATGAATTCATGTTTGATGCAGTGCTGAATGAGGAGGTTTCAAATGATGAAGTGCGTATGTTAACAGCATGATTTACTATTGAATTAATATCTACAAGATTATAGTTATGTAACATAAATTGATTTCTTTTGATTTTTTAGGTATATCGTGAAACAGTGGAGCCCATAGTTCCAATTATTTTCCAGCGGACCAAAGCAACTTGCTTTGCCTATGGGCAAACTGGTGCATTACTTCCTCCAACATCTTATAATACACATCCCAAAATACTGTTATTTTTAAATATACTTGATTGGGCAATTATTCTTAATCATTGTGTGTTTTTGGAGTTATATTTTTATGCAAGTCCTTGGTAGGTTGTTGTGGAAATGATTGGTTTAAGATCATTAGTGGCAAAATATCGGAGTATAATGTTGTTGCCTATACATATAATCGTTGATGTCCAAGTTTTTGTCTTTACTTGTCTTCTAGTGATGCTGATATTGCGGTATAACAGTTTATGCTCTACTTTTTGTGGCATTTAGGAAGTGGAAAAACTTATACTATGCAGCCATTACCCTTGAAGGCATCTCGAGATATCCTGAGGTTGATGCACCATACTTACAGGAATCAGGGTTTTCATCTTTTTGTGAGCTTCTTTGAAATTTATGGGGGCAAACTTTTTGATCTCCTTAGTGATCGGAAGTGAGTCATAGATATTTTGCTTTTTGTTTGTTAGCTATCTTGCACTTGCATTTATTGAATACTTATTTCTGCTAATACAGAAAACTTTGCATGAGAGAGGATGGTAAGCAGCAGGTTTGCATTGTGGGCCTACAAGAGTACAAGGTATCGGATTTAGAAATGATTAAAGAACTGATCGAGAAAGGAAATGCCACAAGAAGTATTGGAACAACTGGAGCAAATGAGGAATCCTCCCGGTCGCATGCTATACTACAGCTTGCCATCAAGAGGTCAGTTGATGGCAGTGATACAAAGCCACCACGCCTTGTTGGCAAGCTCTCCTTTATAGATCTTGCTGGAAGTGAACGTGGTGCTGATACCACAGACAATGACAAACAAACAAGGTATAAAATTCACTGCCTAATCTTTGTCCCTTTGCTTGACCACTATTGGCCAAATTACTGATGGACTTCAGGTCTCATATAGTGCTGTAATAATGATGGAGCAATGAAAAGTCATAACCATTTTCAGTTGGATGATAATGAAAGAAAGCACAACAAAGACATCCTTATAATTGTTAGGCATGGGGTAATAGGTCTACCAAGCCCAAAGCATTATCTGATACATGATACTTTTTGCATATTACTTGAGTAGGGAGTGGGAAATAATGTGGAAATGCTTAACTGTTTAAATAACTGTTGTTATTGTAGATTATTGTGACAAATATACTATTTTAATGTCTTTTTAAAACCTTGTAGTAATGAATATATCAGAACAATGGTTCTTAATAGACATCAGTGCGTCAGATTCCACTTTCATTGCTAGTAATCAAGTTCTAGGTCATTGTGCTTCAATATCTTGCACTTAGTATGTGATTTTTCTTTCTGAATAATTTGTCATTTGTACTTTATTAAAAATAAGTTTTAAGTTATTGAATTGAGTGCTTGTTTATATTGCAGGCTGGAAGGTGCAGAGATCAACAAGAGTTTACTTGCACTGAAGGAGTGTATAAGGGCCCTTGACAATGACAAGAGTCACATTCCATTCAGAGGCAGTAAACTTACCGAGGTCCTAAGAGATTCCTTTGTTGGCAATTCACGCACTGTTATGATATCATGCGTTTCACCCAGCTCTGGATCATGTGAACATACCCTTAACACATTAAGATATGCTGACAGGTAAATTCAAGTTATTTTGATTACAAAAATTGGTTGATGTCAGTTTTTTCATTGTGATTCTTTCAGTTCCGAATCCTTTATATTGAAAATTACCTTCCAGAGTGAAGAGCCTATCAAAAGGGAACAACTCTAAGAAGGATATATTGTCTTCTACTATCAATCTAAAGGAGTCAAATACCTTGCCCTTATCTTTCGCTTTACCTACTGCATCTACTCCAGAAGATGATGGAACTGATGCATGGGGTGACCCAGATGAAAGAGATGAATTTGATGCCTCGGAAGATTCCTCTGAACCTGAGAAACCAATATGGAAGGAAAATGGGAAGCTAGAACGTTATAGTCAACCTCCTATAGAGCACAAAGTCCATAAACTGAATGGTCAGCCAAAATGGAGGGGTCAATCAAAATCTGATCTTAAAAACTCGCATTCGGATGATGATTTGAATGCTCTGCTGCAGGTAAATAGAGAAGAAATGTCCATGTGAGTAATTTTAGTATTCTAGGGATGAATTTTTCAATTGATTTTCTACTATGTATGTTTTGTCAGGAAGAGGAGGATCTTGTTAATGCTCACAGAAAACAGGTAGAGGAGACCATGAACATTGTAAGAGAGGTAATGGCTAATCATTCTCGTGCCTAACATCTGTGCCTATTTTGGTTCTCACGGATAGCCTGACCGGGCTGTTATGTGGCGCACCAATAAATTCCTCTACGTTTTCTGATTGAAAGACACTGATTTCAGTGTTCAAAGTTGCCGTGAAAATGATTTTCTGAAAACAGCTCCACACTACTTATTTCAAAAAAGAAAATTTTTTGATTTTTATCGACAAAAATTTGTATATGATTTCTTTCCCAACTAATTCGTGGCCCTGCTTTGTGTATCATACGTAGGATTTGGGTACTTGTAAGACCTTTTTTAACTGAGTGGTTAGGCACTACTCATTTCTTCTGGGATTTGCAGGAGATGAACTTGTTGGTTGAAGCAGACCAACCAGGGAATCAGCTGGATGATTATATAACCAAACTGAATGCCATTCTTTCTCAGAAGGCAGCTGGTATATTGCAATTACAAAATCGTCTGGCACATTTCCAAAGGCGACTAAAGGAGTATAATGTCCTATTATCATCATCTGGATACTGATGGTGTGCAGTAATCCATACTGAAGTCAGTTATATTCTTTATTCTGTAATTTGTTGCGAGATTACTGGCCCGATAATGGATTTGGTTATGGAATTTTGAGGTTTTCATGGAGGAATTATAGAAGTCTTAGATTGCAATGCAGCAGTTAGCTGTGGCCAATTTTACGTATTATGGTTTGAGGGCGTTGTTGCTCTTTTACAGTTTTATTCTTCTCCAAGGAGTTCCAGTCAGTTATTGGCTAAATCACCTGCTTTTGTAAAGTGATTCACTGCTGTAATATGATTCATTAATGGAATACTCGTTGATAACAAGCTAGCTAGTAGCTGTCAAATTCAACATATTTCTAATCAAGTTTCTGTACAAGGTTGCGTCAACCTTCTCCTCATCTTCTTCTCTTGATAATTTTTAGTTCATAATAATAAGAGGACAGAACACTAGTTTAGCCTTTTACATGAATTCTTTGAGGATAGATAATAAGGATAAAATATTTATCTTGCTTAATCTCTACTGTCAAGAAAGTAGTGCATCCCTTTAAGGTCATACATCTCAAGTGCAGTTTCAAGTTTGTTTAATTGAAGCCACATAGTCTTCATAATCTCCATTGATGTAGCAAATTAGCTACAAATAAGGGCAAAATCAGCTTTCTTGATATGTTTTCAACTAAATATATAGATAATAGTTCATTTTAGCTTCTAAGTCCTTTTTTAATAAGATAATCTTTGATCATGTTGTAGACTTGTTTTAATCGATAAAGAGCTTTATATGACAAGTATATATTATCCTTTTTTATTCCCAGATATGTTGAAGCCATTAGATTGCTTAACTTATATATATAACCATTAAAAAATGTTGATTTGCTATTAATATGGTACAAATAACCCATATTAACCAATGCAACTAGTAATATGATAATATCATGCCATGTAATTACTACAAATATTTCAAGACAATCACTACAAGAAATCTGTAGTTTACCGACTGAAAAAACCGATGGTAAACGGAAGAAATTCGTCGGTAATAATAACTACTGACGGAATAAAATGATGGACAAAGGCATCGTAAATACAATTGTAGGTAATTTTAATGACTGACATTTTATGTTTTCTTCTGTGTTGGTTTTTCCGTCAGTAAACCGTAGTTACGATAATCGCAAATGTTTCAATATAACCAACGGAAGAAGAAGAACAGTCAATAAATATCGAATAATTTACCGATTGTTTAAGGTATTTTGTCGGTAAATATAGTGCTTTTTGCAACGGTCTTGTATATTCCGTCGGTAATTAAAAGTCAGAAAATTTAAAAAAAATCTCGATATTAAATTTTATTTTATGATCTTATGATAAATGCATAACTTCAACAGTTATGAATTATCTGTGCATAATAAATTTATTTATTTAGATATTTAATTTGTTTAAATAGAAAGTTGATTGATGATATAAAGTTAAAATTACCTTAATTGATAATAAAAACATTACAGTGTACATAATAAGTCTTTGTAGTTGAAAGCAAATGACTGTAACAATCTTAATGTCTTGATGATCGTGGGTGCTCTGAGATGCTACCCCTCTTCTTCGACTCCTCCATCTCCTGTCTCAGCTGATCCATCTGCTCCATTAATGTCTGCACAGTGGTTTGAAGCTCAATAACTTCATTAGTTTGCGTTAGTCTAGTAGACACTGCTATACTAGACATGGGAGATTGCGAATAATATGAGTTTGCAAATGAACATATAGCTTGAATATCCTTCCATGATGGTCCTTGTCACCTACAGTATCAAGATACGTCTGAGTCTCATCAACAGGTTGTTCCTCCTGAGATTGTCGCTAAATAGTTTGTTGTATTTGGTTCTATTATGAAGCAATGTTTATTATTAAGAAATAATAATAATGCATTAATTTCACATACATTCAGTTCTCTACACCAATTGTTGACGAATGTCACACTGTCATGCTTCTTTGTGTGAGTGTGCAAAAACAGCTGAGTAGGTGTAGGCCTCATGCCCAAGACTTTTCCTGCATATTTAACCTAAATTGTTAGATGTGAACTACACTTTATGAAAATTTCGGTAGAGTTTCCTCTATTTTTATAATAGTTCCTCCTGTTGAACCAATAAAATCACTCAACATAACCATATATGGCACCAGACATTTATACCATTATCTGTAGCGCCCCCTTACCATAGAGTACCCGCCGGAATGCCCGTAGGTCATTCCGATACATATCCTACGATAAGAGACCACTACTGACAACCACCGCTAAACTCTTCATGGCATCACAATAATAAAACAGAAATAAGAAATTGGTAACTTTTTAAAACCAAACTGTATCTCATTTCGTTTACTCAAACTTAGAAATTTACAAACTGTCAGCATTTTCAGTCTATACAATCCTTCAAAACACTTTACATTAAGTACTATACAATAAGGCACAAAGAACAGTTCTAACTATAAGTCTCCAAAAGAAATCCCAACTGACCGACCTTTGAGCCATAACCTCTCTCGCCAATCCGATGTCCAAGGCTCTACAGTCTTGAGGGAGCTAACAGTTTACTCTTAACCCTGAAAAATAGATTGCAATTTTGGATGAGTTTGCGAACTCAATGAGGAACCATCATCGATGGTTCGCCCAATTCATGCATCACATAAGCATGTTCCAGAAATCAGGCAATCATAGTGGTAATACAGGCTCAACAATCACACAGTCATATACAAAGAAAAGTCATTTCGGTATTCATCCAAAGATGCAATACACATGTGACTCTTTTCCAGTTTATTTGATGTTGTGACCGAGCGCTTAAACAAGAATCAAGAATCGATGAGACGCGTCTCGGAGGATTATCTCCCTTCGAGCTCTAGGCTCGTTTTCAGTTTCAGTGGCGACTCGGTTCACAATTATTTTGATCCGTTTATGCATCTGTATATGAAATGTCTATGCCCAATTGAATAGTTAACTAACAGTCTATAATTCACAATTAACAGTCCATCAGTCACAATTAACAGTCTATAATTCACAATTAACAGTCCATAATTCACAATTAATCACAGTAATCTCAGCAAGGACAAACAAGTCACACAATTTACACATTCCTGATCCGCCATTATCCCCATATTAGATAAATAATAATTGAGAAACCCATCTAGGTTACTCACCTATTACTTCCGAGCTAATACTGGGAAGTCTCTGCTACGTCGGTCGATCGACGCTCCAATTGTACCTCTATAATAATCAGAGAAGATAATTATTACTAATTGTCCAATCAGAACGAGTTAATGATGCATATGTAACAATTAAAAGGTGTACAATGCATGTGCATGATATTCTCGGTCCTACACTAAACTTTTTTCCATCATAAAAATCCGTCTAAAAATTAAAAATCTAATGACGCTGACGGTACTCAATTCGGACCTCTATAGGTCCAAAAATAAATAAAACAGTGACCAGAAAATAATAAACCGGACACACGCCAATTTCCAGTCCAAAAATTCCCAATCTCTCAGAAAATGAAATTTAACCTTTCACGAATCCGATGCCTTAAGAATCAGGTCAATCGGATGTCGGACGGAAAAATTATTTACAAAAGAACACAAAAAAATCAAATTTTATATATATATATATATATATATATATATATATATATATATATATTGCCTTATTTCCTTCTCTTTTTCTATTTTCAAACCGAAATTGAGACACCTATAACTCTTTGCACACAATTCAGAAAATTACAAACCATATCTTGTTGGAAAGATCATGAAAAACTCTACAAGTTTCATGAAGACTATAAAAATCAATTGCACCCATAAGGGTGTCAAAAATCCAATTAAATCTACTGCCTAGTCAATGGGTTCTAAAACAGTACAGTATCTTGTAAATTCAATAACTTCTCATTTCCTTTGTCAAAAATTACAGAATAAATATGCTCAGAAAGATCCCAATGTCATCTACAACTTTCATGACAATCTGAAATCAAATTCATTTGCTAACTAGGCCAAACAATTCACCAAAGCATCTGCCCACTGAAATTTCCCAATATGAACAGTACATTTTAAAACAGCATATCTCCTAGCACAAATGTCAAAAAAATTACTACCTTATATCAATGGAAAGATAAGATCTTATACTTCAATTTTCATGAAGGATTCAAAATCCAATTCCCCACCTAACAAGTTCAAAACTGCCAAACAAGTGACTGATCAGGGCAGCAGTTAAAAACCTAATGCAGGTTCAGTTTTTGAAAACTCATAACTCCCAAATCTGATCTCCACAAATCACATGCTATATACCATTTTCAAGATAATTTCTTCCTTTACAACTCTTTAGAATATCACTCAAGCCAATTCAATTCACAGAAATTGCTAAAATTGCTTCCAATCAGAATGCTCACAAATCTGACACTTAGGCTAGGTTTCACCACAATGTACAAAATCAGTCAATAGTTAACAGTGGATATCTCCCAATATACATATTAAACAATTACAAAATCAGTGGCAATGGAGAGCTAAAAATATAGGCTTCAACTCTCATGAAGGCCATTTTCATCAATTCCTTCTAAATTAATTTAGAAAAATCATCAAAATACTTAGGTCATTGGTTCGGTTACTGTTCATACAGACATCAACAGTAACTTTCCAAGCCAAATTTTACCCTCTTAAAGCTAAAATTAGACAACACCTATTTCACACAAAAATGTAGACAACAAGCCAAAGTTTCATTTGACACAAACCTCACCTCATTTGCATAACCACACAATGAGTTATGCTCAAAACAGTACAGTAGGTGAAAATTCAATTTTCCAGCTTTCATCTTCAACTTAAATCCTATCACTTCTAATACCAATTCCACATGCATAAGCATCCTAATTGGACATACAATCAGTCCCTATATCATTCATACATTCTCTAGGAATACCTACCACAATTTGGCAGCACCTACCCCTTAATTTTCATGCAAGATTAGTCATCAATATACAATCCAAAATCAAGCTAAAAACACTTCACTTATACTACTTTCAAGTCATACTTAAACCTAGTCTTATACCCACCAATTCAAACAATAATTATCATCAAATTAATGCATCAATAAGCATAATAATTACACCAAAATTCCCATTGAATGCATCTAACAACCATGATTCATTAACTACATAATTAAAGCATAATTAAAGCTTAACAATACAACTTACCTAATTAGCTTTCAATCTTCAATTCCTTTCAATTCTTTCTTTGCTATCTACCTCCACCACTTCTCCACTCACTTCTAATCCCAAACATGTGTAGGTTTATCAAGGAAAGAAAGTAGCAAGAAGAAGCTCTTAAGGTTTGGAGGAAGGATTGCTTTGATGAGAAAAAATCGATGGAGAGGCAAAAGTGGAGAAGAGTTTCGGATGGGTTGCATAAAAACAAGGGAACTCGGTCTTTTCATGCTTTAAATAAAGCAACACCGGGAGAGGAAGCAAGTAAGCATGAGACAAAAAGCCTTAATTCATTTAGGACACTTGGCACTTTACTAAAAAGACAAAATAAGCTAAAGAACAAAACAAGTAATAGGATTTCTTAAGAATCCTAATGAAATTTGACCCATTCAAGTCCAATGGCCCTAATTTCAATCCCAAAATAATATACCAAATATTACAGTGCCATTGGATAGAAATTTTCGCTACCGAAAATCAACCGGTTCGACGCTTGACGATTTTTTCGGTCCGGAAATTTTCTCCGGAAAATTCCAGAAAAATTTCTAAAAATCCCTTAAAATATAAAACACTCAATGGCGCACTCAGAATAATTTTTCAAACACAATAACCACGTTAATCACAGTAAAAGTCCATTAGGCACAAAAATCGGGAATGTTATGTATGTATGTACAGTTATTTCATGTGCACAAAATTTACTGTGTACCAATACTAATATGCATGAACAGTCCTAATGAAGCCCAATCACTCTCATCCTATGCCAAATTACTATTCTACCATTCCTGTTGAGGGTGGGATGTTACATTATCATTATCTATAATACAACAAAGTAAAATATTTACAATATAAGTGTCAAGTTTAAATACTTACAAGTCTTTATGCATGCTCATGATGGGTTATTGAATCTCTCGTATATACGGGAAGACTCTCTCTCCCCGGGCTTCCATGTCTGTTGGTGGAGTTATGCCCTAAGATGGATATTACCTCAGGTGATGTCTAATACTCCTACTAACGACTCTATATTTACTCCGAAATATAAGGCGGTCGTCCACCAACCTTGTTTATTGCACCAATAAAGTCACGATAATGTGTACGAATTCGTCTCTCCCATAATTTATATATGATGGCGTCGAAACCAAAATCTCAGAAAATTCTTTCTGAAATAAGAAGGAAAAAATTTAGACTACTATAATGTAATAATATTTATCTAATTAGTGTATATAAATCAATATAAAAAGAAACAAAATCATTATTCTACCTCAAACTCTTGAAAGTAAAACCCCTTTATGGCCTGAAAGATATTCTTCCACACATAACCTTCAGGATCAATCATTTTCTTAAATTTATAAGTCATTTCTGGAACACAGTCCAGACAGAATCAACCTAATATAAGAAGTAATTTTATACAATGAAAAAAATTGATAAACCTATAATTTAATTAAAAGCAAATAGTGATTAATGTGATTTCACTTATAGATTATTGACAACTGTTATGTGCTTTCTTCCATCAGGTCTCTCCGTTCGAAGCTGGCGGATGTCTCCTCCATCCGATAAAGCGGTATTGGATGATATATGAGTTAGAGATGGGGATGGTGTAGCATGACGAGTAGTAGGTGATGCCTTATCTGCAACTGTAGGCCCTGGAGGGGGAGCAGGTGAGTTAGTGCGAGCTACAGACTGTGACGATCCACCTTCATAGTAAGTATCTCCAAACATACTTCTAAACCTGGGTCACATTACCTCATGTTGTCTTTTTGGTCCCATATTTTTACCTTAAATTCATTATTTATCAAATTTTCTACAAATATAAGAATTTGAATTCAATATTTTACACAATATATGAAAAAGGAAATAAGAATGAAAAAAATGAAGGTTAACAGTTGTTAAAGTCGTAGAACAAGAGCAATAACAGCCCAAATTCAATAGGATGCAGGTTGACGTCTAACTAGTAGGGAGGTTGTTTGAAAAATTCTTACAGATACAACAATAATCAACTTTAAAGCTAAGTTTAGTGTACTGCATTGATAAATTACAATGATATAATTATTTTGTTTGATTTCATATGACATGGGAGTCGGTAAAGGTAAATGAGTCCCTGATGTTTGGATTCTTGAGAAGGATCCTGGCATGTTCAAACGCACCAATTGAAACAGTGATACTTCTTTCCTCAGGTGTAGGCTTTTGAACACCTTCTTGCAACAACGTTTCCGCATAGCTAAACTTGTAGAGGATACACTGAATGAGTCACTGCTCTTAATATGGAAGACTAACTCTCCAGATGAACTATTAGTAGGAACAGATTTACCTAAAACACAATCAGTATAGAACTTTCATAATGTCATATTAGAAAACCGTTAAATGAACTAAAACTGGATATTAATACATACTTGAATGTCCAGACAAGGTTTATGGAATTGACTAATTTTCCAAAAGAACTGATCTCTTTAATCCTTTATAAACTGTTATGACATCACTCTCGCCTCTATCGGCATACATATCATCTTCAAGATTCAAGGAAGTTTAAAACAACATGTAGTATAGACCATCAAATGTGAATATATATAATAACTTCATCAAAGGAAATGAGATGTACATAATAAGGAAAGTGACGTTGTCCAAATCATACTAAACAACTTGAAGTAAAAGATCGGCCATGGAAGGCAACCGATCCTTAGTGTATGAAGTGGAGATTGTTTTGCATTGTTTATTTATTGGGTTGGGACAATTTTACCACATTCCTCCCAATGGAAGGAATTACTACCATTCGAAACCAATCACTATATCAACATTCCTTGAATAAGAATTTGAATGAAATACATTACATAATATACTAAAAAGGAAATAATCTATTTGTTGATTAAAATATTCAATTACAAACACAAATTAATCGCTATCATAACTTAATTGTAAATTACAATCATCATCTTCTTCGGAAGAATAAGAATCAAACCCTGGCTTCTCTTCAAATCTCTGACCCTTGTCACCCAGATGAAGACAATTGGGTCATTGTCTTACAATTTGTCCATATTTCTTAGTCAGCTGAGTATAGTAAGTAAAAACACTGTTTTACATGTGGGTTAGGTTCTTCAAGATTTTTCATATTTTCCTCAAAGGTATTACCGGCTGCATCATAAACTATTTTCATGTACGAATTTTCAGTTCCATCGATTGGATTTGTTCTAAATCCAATCTTCCTTTCAAACTCATTTAAGTTGATAGACGACTGTGCTTAATTACCCCTTGAAGTGCTACAAATCAATGGTTCTCCATGTTGTGTCCACTCAAAATAATTGGAGATAAACCTTTTTCTTAACAAATGCCCATTAACTTCATCAATAGGAAGGAAACGTTTGTGTTTGTACTTTTTTACATGGACATCTGATCTTTGACCCATCCATATATACAGGTTGAGAACATGCATAATAAATAAAAGCTTCAGCTCCATCAACAAATTCAGGATTAATGTAACCATCAAGTGTTAATCATCTATATATCCAAGATCTATTAACAAAACTTATTTATGCAAAATTGTTAATTTAAAACAGCGATTCCATAGTTAGTATTATTCATGTTCGCCAAATATTATAAAACATCTGAGATAAGACTTATGAATCAAGGCAACAAGTTTTCATTGTGACTCCTAGGCTCCTCTAATTTTTCATCGACAAGCCTCACAGGAGCTCCATCATGAGTTATAGGTTAAGGTTTATGGGTTGAGATCTAAAATATTTGTAAACTTAAGATCGAACATATATGTTTGTAATCATATATGTTAGAAGATAATTAATGTTAAAACTCCTATATTAAATATGTACAAGTGCCGAATATAGTAAGTACTCATAAAAATACGAATACTTATTTTAATAAATTGTTTTAACATATACAATTTTAAAAAGACACGTGTAGAAATTTACACATGAAAATTAAAAAGAAGCTAATCATTTCAGAGAGCATCAATGAAATAACTTAGATTTCATATCATTATATTGGAATTAAAATATAAGTTAAACTCATCTTATATTAATTCAATGATAAATCGAAGTTTATAACACAAACAAGTTTCACATCGTGTAGGCCATTTCAATTAAAAATGCAGGAAGTTCATATGGGAAGGTCAAACTGCAAACAAATACTCAAATTAAACCAAGTTCACAAAAACGTAGTAAAAAACAAAATCACTTACCTCAATCAACACCCAGAAGGATGTTCTTAAAGTATGTGAAGGAAGATGATGACGACGGACCTAGAATGAGAAATATAGAAATTGATTCAAATGTCATTCGTCATGTGTGAAAAATCATTGTTGACATTATAAAAAATATAAGGATATGAATGTCAGTTGAATACCTGCTAAAGCTTCTCTTCAATCTCCTTCAAAATATAAATACTGCCAACAAATGAGTTCCTACAATCAAGAACAAAATCGTTCACAGTTTACAAAGTGGGACATATTAAAACAATTGCCATGAAATATTATAATCAATCAAGGTTATGAGCTATACAAGGAGCCTACTGAAAATTTGGAATAGACATCCCCCTTTTGAAAGAAGGGTTATTCCTGCAATAAAAATACACTTCTATATCCACCAATAACTACGGCTTAAATTTGGTCTCCAAATTATATGTCTATTCTCAATTGAGTCTACATTTACATCGCAAAATCTATAATAATCCAATTCACAATTCAAGTATACGAATTTCTAATCCATACACCCTCATTTATAGTCAATATATCAAGATATTCTCAATTCTAATCAACAATAACTCAATTTAATCAATTTCATTCATTTATATAAGAACATAACCCTTTCTAAATTTTTAGGTACCTCGATAATAAGATTATTTAGGTCTTAGTTGCTAGGATTTCTAGAAGTCAACTAGATTATTTAGGAAATTCCTGGGCATGAGAATTAGTGAGGAAGTCCAATATTTAGGAGTCAAGATCGTTCCTATTAGATTCAATAAATCTTTAAGGCTCATTAAATTTAAAGAAATTAGTATTAGGTTAATTAATATTTTAAAATACTTGGGATAATTAAGCTGTATCTTACATATAAGATTATTTAGGAAATTCATAGGCATGAGAATTAGTGAGGAAGTCTAAGATTTAGGAGTTAAGATAGTTAAAATATGATTAACTTGTGCTTTCAGAAAACTATGGTATATTGGTAGGCAATTAGTTAAGAAGTGGCTTTGATTAGGAGATAGTTAGATGCTAAGTGGTTATTGGGGGAACTATTAGGGGTGGTTAAATATATAATACAAAAGCATCACAAAATAAGAGGACGTATACATAATCAAGTGCACTACCTAGATAAAAAAATCATTATTTCATCTTTCTTGGCACTTTATACTCATCTTTTACTTAAATAAATTATTGTATGGCTGCATACATATCAAAGTTAAATTTCATCAAAAAATCATCATAATTTGTTTTGTTTCATGCTTATGAAAAGTGAAAAGTTTAGTAATAAGCTTACCATTTCTGTTAGTATAGTAATGAAGACATATGTTATTATCTAATGAATAGTTGTACTCTAAACATTATTAACTCAATATATCGCTTTCAGCTTTTTTTTTGCTTAGTTAACATCTTATATAGCACTTTGTTGTTACAAGGAACTCTCAACCAAAGGTCCCTTGACTTGCATTTGTATTTGCATATATGTATGTTCTTAAATATGTAAATTGTTATTTACTTGCCATTTGTAGTTTTATAATGACTCAATATGAAAGCTTGAAGTTATATTATGATGGATACCTTAAGAAAGATCCTAAGTTGAGTTATGAGGGTGGGTCGTCAAGTTATTTTGATAAAGTTGATCTTGATTTTGTTAGTTATATCCAAATTTGTTAGATAAGGAAGGAACTTAGATATTTACAGGTTAACAAGGCAGATTTTAGAGTTCCTATTAGATTCAATAAATCTATAAGGCTCACTAAATTTAAAGAATATAGCATTAGGTTAATTAATATTTTAAAATACTTGAGATAATTAAGCTGTATCTTACATATAAGATTATCGTTTTAATTATGACTCTAGAAGTTTCGATTATAATAGGTAATAATGAGGATTTGGGCTCAGATGAGGATGTGCATAATGATAAAGTTAATGTGCGAAATTGAAGAGCATTAATAAAATTTTGCGATCACAGAAGGTGTCTCCCAATCTTTCATATCTTGATCTATCGTCAAGTTTGGAGAGTCTCCAACAAAATAAAGGACATACATGAGAGGAAAATAGTCATGAAAAATCTTAAATGCATGATGCGTGATATTGTACCACAATTTTGCTAAATGAATTCACTTAGACTGTCTCTTTGGTATATATCCATATTAACATCGTAAATAAGTTTTAAAAATCTTACTAATTACTTCTATTTATTTATAATCGATAAATACTTTTACTATCTCTGAATTTGTATATGAATATTTAATGACTATAAAATGAGAGGATTCGACTCTAAATTTATTCTTCAACAAAATTAATACTGAACTCTATCCACCATCCCTCTTATATAGATATATTTGTAACTTCCTTGGATATATGACATTCTTATACTTATTCCTATGACATATCAAGCATATCTTCATATAACTTTGAACATCTCTGTTTAAGCTTACTAATTAGCTTTACCTCCTCTTAATAGTATTCGTGATTCTTGAGTGACCTTTTTAAGGTCCATCATGTCTTATAGATATCAACTTCTCTCTTAATTTTTTGCCAAAACCTTCCTTAACTACTTTCTTAATTGTATCCTTTGGCTCTTCAAAATAACTATAGGGTATGGTATTAATAGATTCTACTCCTTCCTTCACCCTAATTATGTGATCATGAACTCCACCATAAGGCAATTGGCTAGGTTCTTTCAAACCTTCTTTGAACTTAGCGAATAACTAATTTAATTTATTGAATGTATTTGGTTGTACCTCAAATTTAATTTGTTGCATATGATACTCCATTAGGTATGTAAGTTGTAGATTAACATTCCTTGAACCTTTGAGAATCTTATTAAAGTTTTCATTAAAGATCATCTTGACCTTTTTGCTAGTATTTTGTATTAAGGTCACCAAGCGATTCTCCCATATTGTTTAATGTACCTCAAGCACCATATCACACCCTCCTAAGGTGATGATTAGTGCATCAAATATGAATTGTATGTCTTACTTGCTCCATATGAACCCTTAAAATTAAGAATTATATGTCGCCCATGCTCTACACGAACCCTTTGTAACATTGGTGACAACTTAGTTTTAAGTCCTCCCCCTACCGTGATTTCAAAGGAAGGCACCTCTTCAATTTCTCTACTACCTCTCTTAATAAATGATTCATTTAAGAACTTATATGTAGTCCTATTATCAATCAATAATTGTATAGGTCTCCCTTGATGTTACCCTACCACTCTCATTTATTTGTACTCTTTATTAAATATGCAATTGAGTGTATTTTTCAACACTATTACCACTCTTGGGCTTGCTCTTTCAAGTGTATGATGACTACTCTCACTTTAAAGCTATTTGGTCTATAGTCTAATGTAAAGAATTGTTCACACTTATAAAAACAATCTTTAATAGTAATTCCTTTAACTATAAGAAAGTTGATTTTGCCACATTTCGTTGAAACAAATGCACCTCTCGGCTTTCAATGAAGTTTTTGTAGCAACACTTGTATTATCCTTTCTAGATAATATCAAATTTTTGCATAAATAGGTTCTTTTCTTATCGATTTTTGGTAATTTTTTATTTCGCATTTTCACATTTTTCTTAATCTTACCAGAAAGAGACATACTAGTTTTTGACAACTTAACTAGATGGATAAATAATTGAAGACAGTGGACGATGAACTAATTTGACTCAATTAAGCCATTAGAAGAAATAAAGAACCTTAAACTAAAAGGCTAAAGAACCTTAATAATTGAACTCATAATAATTGAATTTGCACAATTTAACTCATCTTTGTTGAATCTCTTATGTTTAAGTTTTTTAGATAAAAGTTTAAGTAAACAAATGTATTAACCTAATTCCAAAAATGAACATAAAAAGTTTATTTAAGTAAACAATTCAAGTGATAACTATTTATAAACTCTTACAATAGTTACACAGGCATAATGCTTCAACTCTCTCTATATGGAAAATCTTTTTATGAAATGAGTTACTTAAAGGTATTTGAAAACTTGATGAACAAGAATACAAATTGTTAGCAGGTAGTTAATGTCTTAAATCACTAAGTTCGCTAGTAAATAAAAGAAATATATTAAAAGTGAAGCCAATACACCTCACCCACTAATATTGCAAAGTTTAATAACACATTTTAAATGAACAATTCCCAATAACATAAGGAAGATGAAAGCAAAATTTAGTTGGATATGGGATTTGATCATCTTGTCTTGACTTATATCTATAGATAAAGAATTTGTCTATATAACAAATAGGAATGAAGATGTATAGATGAATAAGCTATAAATACTATTTATGATTGACTATATAATAAATGAATTATATGAGTAATTGTAGTGAATATTAAATGTATGAATATTATTTTCTAAATTAATAAATTCTTTGTAATTCTTTATTGTTTCAATTCAATAAAGACAAACTTGTTTGCAATTTAGATTATTTAAAGGCGTTCTTTATTTTGTACATGTTTAGATGTATATGATAAAGTCCATAGGATAATTGTACATTGTAAATGAAATTATAATGAGATTATGAGATTCATATTGCATTTATGTATTATTCCTAAATGTTCCTAGTCATTGTTTTATTAAAATTGGATATTAATATAACGTAAAAATACTAGCACACATTTTTTTTATGAAAGAAGTGATTGATCTCATAGGCTAAAGTATAGAGATACTTAAATAATTGTGTGGATGCTTGTTAGAGAACAAGTTCACTGAACAGACCTGATATAAGAAATCCATTTGGAACATTACTTGTATGTCTATGAAATTCTCATTGTGATGATTGTATAAGTGATCATTTGACCTGAGGTTATCAAAGTTATCTTATATGGGGATTGCTATGTTTTGATACTACTTATGATGTATTTAATCATAGGTCGTTTAATTGGTAGTCATTGGATGTAGAATGAACTATATGGAGATGGTTGAATAATCAAGATAGGATTCATTACCCTAAAGTAATTAGGGAGAATGTTTCGTTGTTCTCGATTAGTATTGATTTAGGAAATCCTTGGCCAAGGTGAAATGATGCTTTGAAAATAGTTTATAAATATCATTAATTGAATCAATAGGTAATGGAAGAGAACTAATATGATTAGACTCAAAATAGAGTAAACATTAATTCCATGTTCTATGTCTAATCGGAACATTGTATGATGAAATAATTAAATTATATGAAAATTATGCAAGAAAAGGTTAGTCAAAACTACTTTAACATTCTTAAAAATTTAGATGGTCATGATGCGTTGCTAAACGCTAATCTTGATCTATGATTATTAATTATTTAATTGGAGAATTAAAGACAAATTAAAAGGAGTTTAATCTATCTAATTTTAATTATGAATTAAAATTATATTTTATAATCATTGCCAACATATTTGGAAACTTAATAAGTCTCACATATAAAATGAGTTAAAGAGAACAAAGTTAATTTAATCAAGTTGGACTTGATTGTAAAGTTCGAGAAACTTTATGATTAAATATGAGATATTTAATAAATAAGGATCAATATGAGATATTGAATCTTATATGGGAATAAGTGGTATTTAATTATAATTAATTATAATTCTAACTGAAGTTTAATTGAAATTAGAATTTAATTTCAATTAAATTACTAAAATGTCCAAAGCTTATTATAAATAGGCCTAAGCTCTGTGGAGCTAGCACTTCTTGCATAACCCTTTCTGTAAAAGTTACAGAGTTCTCTCAACTTGTTCTGTAGATGCCGATAGAGGCTAAACATTTATGCGGCTACAGTGATTGAGACGGATTCGTTTCGAAAACGGTTCGAGGAATGCAACAAGATAAAGATTAAGCTTCGGAATAAGGTATGATTAACTTATCGCTTTATTATGATTTGTGTTAATTATTTTATAGAATTAAATAAATATTGATTTTTTAGAAATCAAAAGTTACGAAAAAATTTCGTGATTATTTTGTTGCAGTTGGGATTGGATCTTAACCCGATTTCCCAACAAGTATGAAACAAGTTTTGTTTTTGGATTGAAATGAATGATGAAAAAGTGCAGAAAATGGAAAACAAATGTAGAAAAAATGAAAAATGCAGAAAAGGATGAATAGCCATGTATAATTTCAGGTTGTGATGTTTGTGTTTAATCTTGCATTTGAGTTGTTTTAGAGTTAAGGGAAAAGAATTAAAATGAAAAAAATTTAAGACGAAATGAAGTTGTTGATGGATATTAAGAAATGCAGAAACATATATGCAGAGAAACTGTGTATGATGGTCTGTTTTTTTTTTTAATGTTTATCATTAATCCTAAATTTTGAGATGTTTTGATAGTGAGCATAATGTAAATGAGAATGGGAGTAAAATATGTGTGAGAGTATAAGTTATAAAGAAAGGGTGTTTAGAAATAATGGATTAAGTAGTAGAAGAGATGAAGAAGAAGAGAAGAATTGCTGCAAATTTTGGAAAATAATGGAGTGCACGATTGTGCACCTGAAGGTTTTCTAAAATTGAACAACTTTGATATTTTTGATCATAACTTTTTCATCTGACCTCCAAATGATTTGGGATTTGAATCAACAAACTATTAACACATTGTTCTTTATATCCCTAAAAATTTAGAGTCATCTGGATTCGTTCAGGAAAGATTTGATTAATGGATTTAGGATGACAAAGAGGAAATGTGCTAGAATGTTATAATGAACTGGAGAATTTTCATTGAACTTGCTTCGGTATTTTGATTACATTTTGATATATAGGTTTCCAAATGAGTTGATTCTTGATACAAATTTAACTTGAGACATAAGTCTACAACGTTCTTGAAGAAGTCGAATTTTAATTCTATCTCTAAGAATTTCAAAATTTGTTATGGAATTGAGTCTTAGCTTAAACAATAGCACTACTAGTAACAGAAATCATATCCTATTGTTATTGAATAAACTATATTAATGTAGGCTGAATCAGATAAAGTTTCTTCACAAAAATTATAGCTTATTCTCTTAGCTTTCAATTGGTATAAAGTTTGTAATTTTTAGATATTGTAATTGAGAGATATGAGTTGTACAACTTGAGTGCATGATCTTGCACTAGCCAAAATTTCAAATATAATCATTTTGTAGTATTTTGAGCATAACCCATAGAATAATGAACCAAATTATATGATCTTGGTGTCATTAGAAACTTAAGTCACAGGGGAACAATTGTGTATAAGAAAGTTGTTGGATCTCGTTTCTGGAATCCAACTTATAAAAAAAATTCATCAAACATAAACTATTTTTGCTCTGATACCACCTATGTTGGGACCGAAACCCAACCGCTTAAACTAAACCATAACACTTATACTTTTGCTCAAAACATACTACGAAAACAAATCAAAAGCATAATCGAAAGGCGGACAAAGTGGATCACAAAACGAAAGTGGGCAGAAATCAAAAAGTGGACGGAAACTAAAGGAATCGAAATCTTAAGGAGCCATAGAAAATCGAAATGGCACGGAATTGTGGAAACATAATTCGAAAAATAAAGTGCCACAAGCCAAAAACAGAATCGGAAACATAGAAAACAAAGTTCAATCAAACTGAAGGTCAAATTTTGACATCCGAAACGTAAGGTCACAAACTTTGAAATTCCAACATCTGAAAATGCATACTTTAAAGAAACATCGTGTTGGAAACCATAAAGATACTCTTGATCTAAACCAATTCAATTCGGTATAATTTTTTTTTCATCATTCAAAGCAAATACAAAATTCCAATTGGAATTCATCAATCCCACAACCTCAATTCATTTGCTTCTTCCAATTCAAATTTTCCTTTTAAATTCCTTCAAAACAATCTCAATTTTCCAATTTGAAAGACTCATCCACATTCACAAATTATATACAAATAACACTTCAATATTTCAGCTCAATCATTACAATCATCGGACCTCATGTCCAGAATCTCAACACAAACTAACACATACATACCCATAGCACTTCAATAATTCTAATCAATAATCAAAATCATCGGACTTCCTGTCCGGAATCCAAACACATTCAATCACATTAATATGCAATTTATATACAAAACCATAACTCACTTTTCTATTCCATATAGTGGCATTTTCAAGCCACAATACAATATCAATATCAAAATCCGAAATACACAAGAATACAATAATTCCAAAATCCTTAACAAAAGTCTAAAATCTTATTCTTACAAATATTTAACTTAACCCTACAACATATATACAAAAGAACGGAGATCTTGACTTGCTTTTATCCGATCTCCTTCTCGATACCTGGAGATAGGGATGAAAAGGGGTGAGCTTTACAGCTCGTGGATAACATGTTTATAATATAAAAATAAGCTAAAACCCTTTTCAAAACTCATTGTCATTTTATAAAATTTCACGGTTGAAACATCAAAAGCTTATTTCTCCAAAATCTCAATTTTTCAAAAATTTATGAACAATTTCAAATCATGTATTGCATCAAACTTATAACACAACATAAGCACATAACACATCAGAAATGGTTTGGGTCGGTCTAGAAAACAGAACGTACTACACATTCCCGCATAGCAGTCCTGTGTAGCCGTGAACTTATGGGAGTCCTTAACGGAGCTCCAATGCCACTAGCGGGCAGGTGGGCTAAGCCTTTGACAAGTACACTTGACATCTTACGGGATCTAACCAAACCCACATAACATATTTCACACTTGAAAACTGATTGCCCAAAGGCACATTTTGAAAACTCAATTTTTATAATCATGTCCTATTCAAAACACAACTTCATTCATAATGTCACAATGCCACACAAATTCACATATCAAATTCTCAATCATTCAAACACAAGGAATGCGAAAATCGTAGCAATTTATCAAAATCATTTATAAACAGAGAAGTTTACAATTGTAGCTATTTATCGAATTATTTGAAAACCATGAATTTGCAAATCATTTCTCTTCTTGATTTTTCGAAAACTTATAATTGACTCATAATTCAAATTATAAACATGGTACCCACCTCATATCCATGCTTAATTACTTGTCCAAAGCCTCTCTTTCTCCATTGCCTCTCTTAATTTTCCTTCCTTTAAAGCAAAATTCCCTAATTCATAGAAATCCAAAATTGAACAATTCATACCATGCAATCACCAAAATTGATCTAATTAAACTTAATCCCATACAATTCTCAAGCTATCTAAACCAAAATTTTGAAAATTCAACAAATCAAAATTTTCTCTTACCTTAAACCTTCACCAAATGAGGGAGTTTTTTGGCTTGCATTAAAAATCTTATGCTCCTCTTCATTTTTTCCTCTTGAAACAACATCAAATTCGCACTTGTAACTCACCAAAAATCAAAACCTAAGTTTCTTGCTTCTTTCTCCTTTTCTCCATCCGAAGCTCTCCCTCTTCTCTCTTCTTTCTTCTTTCTTTTCTTTTTAACTTAACAATTTCGTGCTTCTCCTCCTCTTATACGAAAGCCCACATTTCTAATTTACCAACTTGCCATTATTGAATGAGTAATGACTCATTTTCCCTTCCTTATAAGCCTTATAACTTAAAACCTTAAGTGTACTTCCAATTTTGCCCCTCATGCATTTTTAACACTTTAATTCAATGTAATCCAGTCAACCTAAGCCATATGATCTTACTCAAATTAACATGCTAATTACTCACATTAACATGCTAATTAAGTCCTCAAAATCATAAAATAAATCAAAGTCTCAAAATATCATTAAATCATGATTAACTTTGGACATTTTTCTAATTATCAAATTTGAAGGAATTTGCTAAAACTTCCTTCTAGAGAAATGTTCCTCCTTGTCTTAATTTCATAATGACACCAAAATCATTTAATTTGGTTCATTACTCCAAAAGTTATACTCCAAACATTTTGGACTATTCTTATGCTAAAATATTTTCCTGCGATTTACTTCCATCCGAAAATTGACATTCTTAAAGACTAAATTGAAACTCAATTTCTTCAGAACATTTGTATCCCTAGTTCTCTAGTTTAATCCAAATTAAGAATCACCTCATTTGGATGACTAGAGAAAAAGTTATGGCCTAAACACTTTCAACTCTTACTAATCCAAGACTGAACACTAAACCTAACTTCAATTCAGAAATTGAAAATCTTAGAGGCCGAAATGAAATTCAGTCCCTTCAGATAACTTGTAATTCCATGTCTCTAGTTTATTTTGCAACAAGAATCAACTCAAATTGATCTCCACAGATCAAGATATCGCCAAAATACTAAAACATGTTCAGAAAATTATCCAAATCGCTTTGATTCAACCAATCTTTTCAAATTAAAATTTAAAAAATTCACAATTTTTCATGGAGGGGTAGAGGGATGACTTAGAAATCCAACGCTTCAAAAATCAGGTCAATCGGATGTCGAACGAAAAAGATATAAGCAAAAGAATGGCAAAAGGATCGGATAGGGGAGGAACAAAAACGGCAGCGTCTCGCGAGGGGTGCACGCTAGGCGTGCGCTCGAGATCGTGAGGGGTGTCGCACTGCGATAAGCTCGCGATCGCGAGCTTGTCGTGATCGCAAACTGCGTCCTTTCCTTGTTTTTACCTCAAAAACTCCTAACTTCTAAAATACATAACTTTTGACTCAAGCGTCCAAAATTTACAAACTTGGTATCAATAGAAAGCTGAAGGAAAGTTATACACTTTCCATGAAGAACTTAAAAACCAAATCCTTCTCTAAAGGGGTCAAAATTCCACTCAAAATTTCTGTCCCCATTTAATGTCACCCTAAACAGTAACATAACTTCTAAAATTTCTATCTTTCAACTCTAAGGTCTAAAAATGTCATACTTTATATCAATGAAAAGATCAAAATGCAACCTACAACTTTTATGAAGGATAGAAAAAATCAATTTGGTCTCTAAGGGAGTCAAAAACTACTTCAAAGTTTCTGCCCACTAATGATCATCCTAAACAGTAACAGAAACTTCTAAAAATTATAATTTCACATTCCATGGTCTAAAATTTCCATACTTTACATCAATGGAAAGATCAAAACATAATCTAAAACTTTCATGAAGCACTTAAAGGCAATTTCAACCTCTAACTAGGTCAATTTTTCAATCAAATGTTCTGCCAGAAATTTGTCTTCCTAAAACAACATCCAAACATCCAAATTTTACATCTTCCAATTTTCATAATAAAAAATAACATATTATACATCATCGTAAAGCTATGCAATTTCTCTATAACTTTCATATAGACCACTTACTCCAATTCAAACCACATCAGTAAAAAATTGGCCTCAAAGCACAGTACACACAAACTTATCCTAATGAGCATTTTCAAAAACAAAGCAAAATAACTTAAATTCGAAAGATCATAATTTTCAATCCCGGTATCGAAACACTTCATACTTTATAGCGATAGAAAGCTATCAACAGAAGCTACAACTTTCATGAAGACCATTTTATCAAATTATGCCTAAATCAAACTAAAACAATTCATGAAAGTTTCAGCTCAAAAAATCAACTTTGCTACTATTCATCCCAAAAAGTCATACTTGCAATTCCCTACAATTTAACACTTTCACTATTTATTTCTTGCTTTTCAATTTCCATTCAAATCAATTTATTCACTATAATTGTCATGGTACCCTTACACACACAAATTTATTCAAAATTTCTAAGTCATCAAAAACCAAAATCCACTTCTTTTCACATCAATTTCATTTAACTCTAAAACACCCACTTAATTTTATTTAATATTTCTAAATTTCACTAAAAGATCGGGGTCCAACAAAAGTGTTATTGAAATACACCATCTTCCTTTTCTTATTGATTATACAAAGTTGACCTGAAAGTAGGTTTTGAGAAAAAAAATGGAATGATTGATGAGTGTATGAATTTTGACACGTTTGGAGTACAATTGGTCTTTACATCGATTTATTACAGAAGTATACCTGGGCATATATCATTGAACATGTATACTACATGATACATTTATAAATGTGATTATTCAGTTAAATAAGCCATATAGTAATATGAAAATGTATATGTATGTATCATTGAACGACCGCTTCTAGAAATTGCCGAGACTTCAAGGCAATAAGTGAAAGGGAGCAATTGTGAGTAACCTAAGATAGTCTCACCCTGACTTGTTTTGTTTATTACTGAATTGAATTTGATATTGATGAATGTATATTGACTTGTGCCCTGAATTCCGGACATGAAATGTCCGAGGAGTTTTGATGCATGCAAACATCATAGGAAGTACTACTTGTATGTGAATGAGATTGACTAATTGAATTTGATATATGTTGATTGTGTTCTGAATTTCAAACAATAGTTGTCCGAGGCGTTTTATGCATGTAAACATCATTGGAAGTGCTACTTGTATGTGAATGAGATTGACTATTTGATTCTCAACGTAAATGTTGAATGCCGAACTAAATTTCGATGACAAATGTGGATGAGAAAGAATGCGAATGTAACTAAATGAATATGATGGATGAATTTGTTAACACATTTCATTTCCAATGCATGAAATATAAAGACAGTTGTAAATGATGTCACCAATTACAAAAAAGAGATTAAAGCTCAGACACCTGTAGAACGAACCTAAGGCTCAACGTGTACAATGAGCCCTGTATCCCCAACAAATAAGGGACGGTATGAAAGAGCCTGGTATTCACAACGGATACGGGACAGTAAAAAAGACACACAATTACAATAACGTAACAAATGAATGTTTCTCATAAACATTGCTTTCACATATGAAATGAAAAAATTGAATGATTGCACTATTGTGAGAACTTTTCTTAAATGAATATGTGATAAATTATTGATGATTGTGTTATGCAAAATTTTAATGAAATGATGAATTGTTTGGACTATGTGATTGAAATATGACCATTGCGTACAAAGTGTTTTATGATATTATTTGATGATAGTTAGGTTGATATGAATTATGTGATAACATGATTATCGATTGTTTTGTGGTTTGACAAGAGTGAACCATTGAGGATGGTTACTCTACTGAGATAGCAAAATTAACCAAAATTGCAACGTTGACAATTTCAGATTCGAGAGAGCGACGAGTTAGCTTCTAATACTGCATTAGAAGTGTTTTTGTACAATTTTTGAAGTAAAAACAAGGCTCAAAGGTCGGTCAGCTGAAACTGAGGAACTATTCTTTGTTTTTAACTTTTGTTAATTCCTCAAGTATGTAGTATACTTTGTAGACTGACCTGTAAATGCTCATAGGATGATGTTGTATAAATGTGGATGATAGATAATGCTACATTGTAAATGATGGTTTATGAAATGAAATGAGGAGACTTTTGGATTTTAGATCTTGTGTTATTTATGATTTTGCTTATGATGTCATATGATAAAGTGAAGGTGATATAATTAACACGCTAAAATTCTGTCAGGCATGTGCAGATGTGACCATATGGTGCACGTGCATGCGTCGAGCAGGATTGGGGCGTTACAAGTTGTTTCTATATTAAGGATCTGGGACATCTTAAGTATTTTCTTAACATAAAACTTGCTTAAAATTCGAAAGGTCTAGTACTTATTTGGCAAAAGTATGCTTTAGAATTGTTGGGCAATGCTAGTGCTCTTGGAAGTAAGTCGTGTATTTTCAATGTAACAAAAATGTGGATTGTTTGTTGCTATTGGTTCTCCTTTGTCTAATCCTACTCAATATTGTAACTTCGTTGGTCAGTTATTATATCTGGTAACCACTAGGTCCAAAATTTGTTATGTTATTCAAGTTTTGTCTTAGTTTATGCAAGATCCATGACAATTACATTTAGATGATGTGTGACTAATTCGTTGTATCAAAAAGTCCCTAAAGCAAGGGATCTTTATTCCATCAAATTGTAATTTCAATCTTGTTGCTTATGCTGATTCTGATTGGATAGGTTGTTCCATTACTCGGTGTTCAACTATAGGGTATGTCATCTTCTTTGGCAGCTCGCCAATATCTTGGAAGTCAAAAAAACAAGCTGTTATTTCGTGCTCTTCCATTAAAGCCGAATATTCGCTATGGCCAATGCTACTAGTGAATTAGTTTGGTTGCATGTTGCTCTTAGACTTAGGTGTTAATGTTGATCAACCCTTGCAACTATTTTGTGATAATTAGGCAGTTCTCTATATTTTCGATAATCCAGTTTTTCACGAATGAATTAAATATGTTGAAATCGATTTTCATTTCATTTGAGAACGGATTCAAGATGGTTCACTTGTTACCAGCTACATTCCAACTTTGCAACAGTTTGGTGACATCTTCACTGAAGCCCTTAGACGTGATCAGGGGCGGATCCAGAAATTTTTTTAAATGGGGGCAAAATTTTAATGGTAGCAAAATTTTATTTTTAGTGGGGGCAAAATTTTAATTGTAGCAAAATTTTATTTTTTTTTACCATCAAAATTTAAAATAATAATTTTTACAAGTAAAATCTTTTAAGGCTAGCCACTAGCCCCCACTGTGACTCCGCCACTGGACGTGATCATTTTCTAACTCTTTTAGGTAAGTTGGGTATTCACAATCTTCATGCTCTAACTTAGGGAGAGTATTACAACCATACATTAAGTATAATTGCGGCTATGTAAAGTATTACAACCATACATTGGGTATAATTACGGCTATGTATTCTACATAATCTACAACTGTATTATTCCGTATATTTTGTTACTATTTACATTAACCTAATTTTATAATCTTGTAAATCTTTTTAGCTAGATTAGAGGATATCGTATTATTTTCTTAGGATTACTATTTTTAGCTAGTCTTGGCTATATTATTTATCAAGCTTTTTACAATATACATGTTCTCACAATCCTCAGCTTAGGGTGTTACTGAACGTAAATACTGTATGAATGTGGAGATTTTGTTGATTAGTTAGCAGATTCTACTTGTACAAAGCTAAATACAAGCATATTGCCAGTAAGACATCGAATTTGTTTCTAGCTGCTTAGAAATGACAGGAGATCAAACAATATCTCATGACTTCATTTTCGAGTTTCAAATAACTGATCAGGATTCAAGAGGAGAATTTAGTTCAGGTTTCTGAACTCAGACTTAAGCTTAGTAAGAGCACAAGCTCAAGAACAGTAATCCAGACAAAAGAAGTTGTACAAAGCTGAACATCAAAGAACACTTGCATATGAATTCAGGTAGGAAAACGGCACAAGAAAAAGAACTATCAATCACGGGCATCTACAGCCTAATGGACCATTGCACAAGAAAAAGATCTAACAATCACCGGAATCTACGGCTTGACCCAAGTCTTCGTTTTGAATTGGTAATGCTGACAGTAGGCTGTGGAGTAGAGAACTCGGTGTACATGTCTGTGAAAAACTTGTCAACAATGTCAAGGTACACTGGACTTTTGAGACGAGAATAATAGTGTAGTGCCTCTTCTACATCTAACACATGTTCAACATCGCATACATCCATCATTTCCAGTTCCTTCATTTTGTTTGCCAACGCATAACCTTCTTCTTTGATGTTGTTTGCACATTTCTCTTCTTGCCTTTTGACATGGGAATATCTTTTTTTCTTTTCTTCCTTCACTTCTTTTTCCTTCAACGGGCTCTTGGCAAACTCTATGATGCATCCATTAGAAGCACCTTCTGTTGCGTTTGTCTCCATTGACACCATCAGAGTATTGTTCTTTCTCTTCCGTGCCTTTTCTAGGTCACACTCCCATTCATTGCAAAACTCAGTGCAACATCGATCTGCTAGCCTATGTTTCATATTCTCGCGTCCACATGAGAATGGATTGCAAGGAATAGGCTTAGGAAGCTTTTGGTATTCAGCAAAGAAAATGGACCTGAGTCTCTGAAGAGTTGCATGGAACAAGTTCTTGGTCTTTTGAAAGGATCCTCTTAGCCGCATTTGTTCCTTTACTATCACTCGGAAAAGGGTTTATTTTCTGCTAGAACAGACAACAACTCTAATCTGTTTATCTTCTTTTCTGCTCCAAATATCGTTTCTGATGTGAAGAAAAGAAAGATGGAGACTGTTGAAGCTTGATAAGGTTCCCTAAAGACAAAGGCATGAGGGTCTAAAGCCAAAGTTGTTCTTCTTTTTGTCTACGCCTCACTCCTACCGCTCTGTCTCAAGTTGTTGAAGGTTGGTAAAGACTAACCGTGTGATCGTCAATCAGAAGGTCAACCTCTTCATTGAAGCAGTAGATAAATTACCAGCAAAGAAGAGCTATGATTGTGTGAAAATAGATAAGAATTGTGCCCTTATGGCTTTGCTACGAAGTAAAGGATGGGCGAAAGAATGTAGCAATGTCTAAAAGTGTTTAGGAATATTTTAATCGTCCATGTGTCTACATTTTTTACTGTTTGTTGTGTAAAGTGCAGCTGCATTGATTAAGATGCAGAGTTAAAGGTGGTGGGTTGGTGAGAAAGAAGAAAAAGGTGTTGTCTAATAATCCAAGAATTCTGCTGCAATTGATTTCAAGGTGAAGTTACAATAGCAATAAGATTAAAAAATGAGGTTATGGTTATTTTCAAGGACCAAACAGGCTGTTGGATTTGGCCTTGGAGCAGCTGTTCCATGCTACAGGAAATATAGGTGAGAATCCCCATCACATTTATAAGTAGTGGTCCAAAAACAAAGGACCAACACCAGATTAATATGATGATAAGGTGCATTTAGATTCTTGTTGGGTTTGGTCACTTTCACACCAGTTGCCTAAATCCTGCTACAGCCCTACAGCTACAGCCCTCTTTGTTATTCAGTGGCCTTAAACCAATTTCGCTATTGCTTCTTCTTCTTATGGTAATGGTTCCAATCTGTAAGATCATCTTTTGGGATATGTAAGATCAGTTTTTGGGATATGTTACACGTAAACTTTGCCATACCAGACACCCTCGGGGTTCCTGGAACGCACTCAAAAACTTTAGACCCTAATTAAAATATAAACGTTGGTGTACAAATGGATTTTGGAACTTTTGGCGTCAATCATGGTTCAAGGGCATCTCACATGTGCATGAGCTTAAGTGGCTGGCCCAATAGTGGAAAACTAGTAACTGGTAACACCAGCTTTCATTTAAAGACAACCCCAAATAGCTAACGACTTCATATCGTGTGTACAAGGAGCTAATAACGAGCGGCGGTCGGGACGGATGATGTTCTCTAACCAGCCTACCAGACCCGACATTAAACAGACGAAAGTGTGCATCTTTCCCTATTGGTTGAAGATTATGCTTTGCGAAAGATGATCCTTCGCTGCCACTTGTCGTGGGACAAGTACGCTTTCTTCTTTGCGTGTCAATTTGTCCGTTATATGGTAATATGTATCCTTAAAGCAGCATGAACTTCTTAAATGTATACATTTACGAAGTCTAAAAGACAATGGAGAAGCTTGTTAGACTGTCAGTGCCTTCAGGTCCATTCCATACACATCACAAATGACTGTAAACATGAAAAGGAAGAGAAAGCTAAAATGGTGATCAACTTCGTAGGTCTAATGATCCACCAACAGCACGAACTTTCCAATCTCATTGGTTCTTCGCAGCGGTCGGTGTAAGCCAATTTAATATATATTCAATAAGAATATATGTTATAATAACAAATAAACTGAATGCATAGAATATACCTACTGTTTTTGCTTGGAACGTCTGCGTTTTTTGAATTATTCTAAGTTCTTAGTTTCAAAATCAATGGCTTATATTTTTAGAAGAGAAAAAACATATTAGAGACCTCAACAATTTATAAGGAAAAAATATTAATGTGCTCCCATCAAGCACATGTCAATTACCACAAAAACAGCACATTCATAACCTTTAGCTACATAACATTGGACCATTTATGGGTATTAAAACTACCTAAAATATGGAAAATTCTTACATTTTCCCACTTAGTCCATAAGTTTAACTTGGTATCAAATCCTAATCCAATCCAAATAAAACATATGAATCATAACGATAGGTCATCTAATAGTTGAGTATTATCTTCCCAGTATTGTAATATACTATATCTTATATTAACCCAAATGTTGTAACATTACTTAATAAATAAACCCTATGCTTATTCTAAATCCAAAATAATCAATTTCTCAAAATTTAATAATGTGCACTATAATATGAGAAAATATTACAAGAGTTTCACGAAAACAACTCTATACAATAAAAATTATATAATGGAGCCCAATCTCATTCTAACAACATGATCCTTGAATTTCATTGGCGGCATACTTTTTGTTAAATGATTAACTATCATCAATTCAGTGCTAACATATTCAATGACCATTTTCTTTTTCTTAACACGTTCATAAAAATTTAATGTCGATTTGTTTACTCCGATTACCACTCTTATTGTTTTTAATCAGAAATCAACAGCTTAATTGTCAGAATACAATCTCAATGATCTAGAAATAGATCTAAGCCTATATATGCAACTCTTTAGCCATACACTATGTAATGTAGCCTAAAAATAAAAAACAAACTCAGCTTCCATGGAGGAAGTAGCAATCAAAACTACTTGGCATTCCTCTAAGATATGACTCTACAATCAAACATGAAGATATAATCTAATGTTGACTTCTATGAATTAACACACATAACAAAATCTAAAAATGAGTACTCTATTACTCCATATTGTCAGTTCATTTGTATATAAGCATGTAATCTTTGGCACCTTGAAGGTAGCTCAATACTTTCTTTGCAGCACTCCAGTGATTTAATCATAGGTCATTTCGATATTTGCCTAACATTCTAGCAACAAATATAATTTTAAGTCTTGTACAAACTTAAGCATACATTAGGCTTCCAACTGTAGAAGTATATAGAATGTTTTTCATTTGTTCCCTTTCAAACTTATTTTTTGGGCATTGGTAGCCTTTCACATTGGGAGTTACAGTTGATGAATAATCTTTTATATGAAATCTCTTTAAAACTTTATTAATACAGGTTTTTTTAGACATCCAAATACTACAAAATCTATCTCAATAGATTTTAATGTCACTGACATAAGACACATCACCCATATCTTTCATTTCAAATTTCTTGAAAAGAAATTGTCCCTATCATTGGTTGAAAGTAATACGTCATCCACATATAATACAAGAAAACAAATTTTACTTCCACTAACCTTCTGGTATATACATTGATCTATGATATTTTCTTCAAAACCAAATGATGAGATAACATTATGGAATTTTAAATACCATTAATGAGATGCTTGTTTTAATCCATATATAGATCTTTTAAGCTTGCAAACCAAATGTTCATCATTATTAGAGGAGAATCTTTCTAGTTGTTTTATGTAAACCTCTTCCTCTAAGTCACCAGTTAAGAAAGTCATTTTCACATCTATTTGATGCAATTCCATGTCAAGCACAGGAGAAATTGTATCTATGTAATATATTCCTTTTTTTAGCAAATTTTTAAGCAACGAGTCTTGCCTTGCATCTCCCAATGTTGCCTAATGAGTCTTTCTTTGTTTTAAATACCCATTTGCAGCCTAAGGATTTTGCTCCTTTAAGCAACTCAACAAGATCCCAAACATTGTTATTCTTCATTGAATTCATTTTTTCCTTCATGGAATTGACCATAAATTTGATTCTTTGCAACTCATGGCTTACAAAAAGGTTTCAGGAACATTCTCGACTCCTATATTGTAATTATATTTTTGTAGAGATACAATATAATCACTAATAATAGTTGATTTCCTTGTTGTAGTAGATCTCCTTGATGTTGTACCAACATCATCCTATAGAGTCTGTTGTTTAACTGATTGTTGAATGCTTTCAGGCAATTCCTAAATAAGTACTGGATCTACTAAATTATCAGCAACTTGTAAAATTCTTGATTGTCATTTATGTTAATCATAGCTCGTCGAATTTAAATAGTTATTTGTATAATGTTTATTTGAATTTGAGGAGTGTTTTGAATGACAATCATTTTGTTCTTTGAGGTAGAAGTTGATTGTCGAAATGACCATTATTAGAAACTAATCTTGAAATTGATCCCTCCCACTAATCAAGTCAAGAAATTGTGCATTTATTAATTCCACAATTCTTGTGTAATGTGATGGAAAATAAAATCTATATTCTTCAGACCTTTTGACATATCCAATAAAATACCCACATATATTTCTTAGGTCCAATTTCTTCTCTTATGGATTATAAATTCTTATTTAAGATGGACATCTCTAAATGCATATATATCACAAACTCAATTTCCAACTTTTAAATGGCATCTTTGGAACAACCTTGGTTGATACCTGATTTAATATATACACTACCATCTTAAGAGCTTCAGTCCACAAGGATAGTATCTTGGGCTATTATTCTATGTTTTAAAGATACCTCGCAAATGAACTAGGTGCTTGTCCACCTTTGATATATCTACCATAATATTCCCTACCTATATTAAGTCTCACGATCTTAATTTGCTTACTGCATTGTTTCTCTACTTCATCTTTGAATATTTTGAAAGCATCTATTGCTTCATTCTTGTTACAAAACAAGTAGAATATATATATACCATAAGTAATCATCTATAAATGAGACAAAGTATATCTGAACATAGGAGTCCATATGTAGACTACAAATATCTATATTTATGATCTCTAATATGTCTAAACTTCTTTTGGCATCTTTCTTTGATTTGTTAGTCTAATTTGCCTTTATGTAGTCCATCCAAGTTTCAAAATCAATAAAATCCAAAGTACTAACAACTCCGTCATTCACCAATCTTTTAATCCTTTCTATGGAGATATGTCATAATCTTCAGTGCCACAACATAGAGGAATTTTCATTCATAACACAACGTTTTATTCCAGCTTGAACATATGTTGCATTGTAATAGGTATTGTCTTGTAAATTAAAATAGAAAAGGCCATCAAATAATCACCATTCCCAACAAATTCAAATTTATAATTTAACTTAAATTATTCATCTGAAAAATGAAAGAAATATCTAAATGATATAAGTCTTGAAACTAAAGTCAATTTTCTAGAGAAATATGGAATTTAAAAATCTTTTCCAAATTTAAAATAAAACCAGTATATAAAATTAAATTGTAATCCCCAATAGCCTTCACACGTGAATGCATCTTGTTTTCAGTAAAGATATATTGCTCACTTCCCATTGACTTCCATGGGTTTTGAAATCCTACAACTCATTTGTAATATAGATTGTTGATAAATGGATAATTAAACATATTTTTACCCCATTTTTGATGTATATTCGTTTGATATTTGGTACATTTTGTATATATTTGATACTTAATTGTTTTCAATTGTGCATAATAATTGCCTTCATAGACTTAAAGGAGAAGAATTTAGACAAAAACATGACGTAAAATGAAGATTCGACGTATAAAAGGGGTGCACGGCCATGCATATGCCCACTTCCTTGAGGTTGTGCACTTTCAAGATATTCAGATATTTTTGGTTATGCATAGTGTGCAAGTGACCGTGCATTAGCCAAAAACCTAGAATTCCATATAAAGGATGCTTTTTAGAGGCAATTAGAAGAGAGAGACGGCAGGAAGCATTCTGAGCTTTCAAGAGACAATTCCAGGTACAATTGTGAGCTATAGGAGCAGGTAACGCAAAGATTTTATCGATGGATCCATCATAATATAAGATTAAAAGACAATCAGGGAGATTTAGAATTATGATTGTGCTATTTTCAATTTAGTGTTTTGATTATAGATATCTTTAATTTCATGTTCTCAAATGTATAACTCAAATTTTCATTAGTATTTAGGCTAGATGAATCCTGTTTGATACCTGAACATGTGTTGATTATTTTGTTAAAGTAATTGATTGTTTGATTTGTTGAGATTCAATTACTTGTTTTATTTATATTCTAGTAATCTGGAAGATTACATCATAATTTGATTTTAGACGTAGGGATTGAGAAATCCTAGGTTTGAATAAATCTACGATAATTGGAAAAAGTTAATTACAACCCTAGAGATAGGATGACATAAATCTTCTGGATTAGAGTCAAACCTAATAAAGGAACTCATAAATGGTAACGCAATCCTATAAAATTTTGAAGTGAATCACATGTTAATATATTGAACAATAATATGATCAAGATACACAAGAAGGGGGGGTTGAATTGTGATAAACTTTTCGTTAATCCCTTTAGAAATTACTTGTTCTTTCAAAAACTTATCGTAAATCAATTCGTAACTAGTTTAAAAAAAACTTTGTTAATTTTGAAAACTACGATATAAGTAATATGAGAGTAGAAAGAAAAACACAGCAATTTATCCCGATTCACCCCAAACCGTGGCTACGCCCGATCCTCGATATCCTTCGAGATTTTACTATTTCGAACTGTTTACAAGTATTCTTTCGATTGAGCCTCTCCGGTCTCTTTACAGCAAGTATTCTTTACTCTTAGCCTCTTCAGCTATCTGTAACACTTTCTAATTGAAAGAATAGTAAAGAGCTTATTCAATAGAAATGCTCTTAACACTGCTCACTCGAAATATCGTTCACAATTTTTCTCTCAGATAATCTGAAAATCAAAAGTTGAATATTCAAGGTTTCATGAAGTTTTTCTTCTTCAATCTCGACTCTTATTTATAGTCGGGTTCTTCAACTGTTTCTTGAATATCTGCTTCTTGAATCTTGAAAAAAGCGGTTATTGATTTGACTCAGAACTAACTCAAATCGATGTTTCTTTCTTCCGTCGATATTTTGTATCGATCGCTTTTCTCTTGTAAAGCTTTAAATGCTTTTCTCTTGTAAAGCTTTAAATGCGCTTTTCTCTTGTAAAGCTTTAAATTCGCTTTTCATTGATTCTTACTTCGGCTGATTTTTCTCCTTCAGCTGTTTTTTTTACTTCTCATGCGTCCATCTACTTTTCATTTGTATATTTCTCTTTGTTTGTCATCAAAATTATTTAATACGTGAAGTCTGGTTTGACTTAACATTCTCCCCCTTTTTGATGATAACAAATATTGTGAAATAGAGAAATATGAAAGGTATCAAATATACAGAAGTATGAAAATTTCTTCTGCCTTTTCCTTTCAGTTGATTCTCCCTTCTCATTCTTCCTTCTCCCCTATTTGTTATTAATAAAAAAAATTATTTCCCAAACTGTTTCACCAACTTTTTCAGCATCTTCTTAATCTTCTTCATATCTTTATCAAGTTTCGAACTTGTTTCTTTAAAGTCAATGATTCAGTGCGCATCGAGGATTACATCTCAACAACTTGTTCATCAACAACAAAGAATCGTTGTTGTATAAGCTTCCACGTTTGAGACATGTGGTTCAATAATTTGTAGAGAGGCGGAGGAACATATACTGACTTGATCGGGAATATCAAGATCATAGGAATCAAGTATACGTTGAAATGTGCTTCCAAGCCAAGGCATAGCTTCAGAATCGAGTTGATCTCCACAGAGGTTGATTTTGCGAATGTTCTGAAAAATACTATAAGAACATTTTAAGTTGCCAATCAGAAGAGAACGACATCGACCCTTTCGATAGTGCCTCCCACGTGGATCATCTGCTGTAGCCTTAGTTTGGCTTGTTCCTGGATCTTGATAAATGCAGATAGAACTTCCACTTCTTTTCTCTTCACATGCTTCATCAATCAATTGCACTGCTTCTGCAATCTGATCAGAAGTCATGTCATCCAAAACTGGTTCTGGTTGAACTTTCAACTTCAGTTTCTCTTCACACTCGCGTTCAACACAATTTGGTGGTTGTAAATCAGGTACCACCTTGATTACTGTACTGTCCAGTATTGGATAAAAATTAAGACGCTCTCCAAATGGCTCTGGTGGATATGGTTCTCTTCCAACTCTCTTCAGTTGATCATAGAAATTTTTGTAACCCCTATCCAACAGATGTAGAATGTTGTTATCAAATTCAACTGATTTGAAGAAGGCTTTCACAAATCTCTTTGGTTTGTCTCGGATGATGACAGATTTGGTCTTCTTCTCCTCTGTGACAACCAATCTGTGTTTCCAACTTTCTCTTTGAAAAGTTAAATATTTGGATGGAACATTAGTCATCACACTCAAGACTTTTTGAGTAACCTGTTGTCCCATAACATGTGTAGCAATTTGCTTGCGAATAAGTGAAGGCGAAAAGTAGTAGAAACTACTTCTTCAAAATTGGATTATCAAGGACATTGTGAGTATCCTTAAGATTACCAGTAACAGCTTCCATATTTACTTTAGCAATATCAACCGTATCAACAACAGACTTTTCTGTAGTATCAACAACAGTCTTTTCTTGCCTTACCTTCTTAGACTTTGTTTCTGTTGTTGAACTTCCTTCTTTTGTCGCACTCATTTTCTTTCCCCTTGGTGACTTTTTAGGTTGCGTTTTTTTGGGTTCTTCTTTCCTTTTCCTCCACTTCCTTGAGACCGAAGTTTCGAATCTTTTCAAGGATTGATGTCAACGACTTTGTAGCTTTTGATCTTTGCAGTTCAGAATGCTTTGATTGACTTGATTCTCTGGATTGACTGGCTTCTTTCTGTTGCACAGTTTTCGCTCTGGGTGACCTTCTTGCTTGCTTTGGAATGTCACTCAGTAGTGGTTCCCCTTTACGCTTCAAGTCACCTGATTCAAAAAATTGAACACTTCGACTTTGATTCCCGAGAATGTGATCTTGTTTCCTTCATAGAAGACTTCTTCAAGATATCGCTCCCCCTCAATTGTTGCTTTCCTTGGCGATTCTGCTCCTTTTCTGTCTGAAAATCTCAGACCCATTTTAGCAATAGATGTTGAATCTATATAGCTTTTAACAGATATCTTCTATCTAATTCCCCAATCCAATCGATGTCGATTCTCGAACACTCTTGTCAACAACATCCCATAAGGACAAGTGTTTGTATCCTTTATTGATTTTACCATGTACTGATAAATCAAATATGGTAAATCTATTGGGTGATGATTCAGAAGATGAAGAATACATTGTTCATCCAGGTAGTGACTGATGTCGTGAACCTATTCTCGGTAAAACACGATCCACATAGAACCGCGAACAATACCCTTGCCTTTGGTACCAGCCTAAGAGGCTCTCCTTTCGGTTGGGTTATTTTGTCCATAAAGTTGACGACTAACTTCATCTTCGCTCATCTTAAGCTTAGTCATCCATTTCGCCATATTAGTGAGTTGAACTCCATCCATCGGACATTCAAGTGACTTTCTCCAAGAACTCCGTTACTTATAACAGAGTGTGTGTCTACATACGACACGATTGTATCGTCTCATCGACTTAGTATTCTTCCGTAACTCATAAACTTCTCGATGATCTCGACAGTTTTTCCTCTAAAACTTTTCTTGTGAAAGAAGTTTTATATCTGAAACAAATCTAACGCCGTTAACTCCACCGTTCCACCGTCTTGTCTTTATAAAAACCAGATGAATGGTCCGTTAACTCCTCCGTCTCATCTGTCTTGTCTTTATGAAAACCGGATGAATGGTCGTTAACTCCTCCGTCTGTCGATCTTGTCTTTATGAAAACCGGATGAATGGTACGTTAACTCCTCCGCTCATCTGTCTTGTCTTTATGAAAACCGGATGAATGGTCCGTTAACTCCTCCGTCATCTCATCTTGTCTTTATGAAAACCGTATGAATGGTCCGTTAACTCCTCCGCTCG
Organism: Erythroxylum novogranatense; assembly: GCA_029891385.1. Lineage (NCBI taxonomy): Eukaryota > Viridiplantae > Streptophyta > Magnoliopsida > Malpighiales > Erythroxylaceae > Erythroxylum > Erythroxylum novogranatense. The sequence continues at coordinate 20,331,725 of CM057224.1, read as the reverse complement.
TCTGTCTTGTCTTTATGAAAAACCAGATGAATGGTCCGTAACCATCACCATATTGAGGTTGCGTCTGATTTCTTTAAAGCGATCTTCACTTAGTGGTTTTGTGAAGATATCCGCCCACTGATATTTCGTTTCTACGAATTGTAGACTGACGACTTTCTTCTGAACGTAATCTCTCAAGAAATGATGTCTGACTTCTATGTGCTTTACCCTTGAATGTTGAATTGGATTCTTTGACAAGCTGATGGTCGTTGGTGTTGTCGCAGTATATTGGAATCTCTTCCTCTTGTATTGAGTAGTCCTCTAATTGATACTTGATCCACAATATTTGTGAACAACAACTTGCGGCAGACATATATTCAGCTTCGGCAGTTGATAATGCAATCGAGCTTTGTCTCTTGCTTGACCATGACACCAGGTTTGGTCCAAGAAAGTGACAGCCACCACTCGTGCTCTTCCTTTCGATCCTATCACCGGCATAGTCCGCATTGCAATATCCATTCAACCTGAAATTTTTACCTTTCTCATACATTAAGCAAAGATCGAGAGTACTGCGAGATATCTCAAAATTCGTTTACAAAGAATATAATGAGATTCTCTAGGATCGGCCTGAAACCTTCAACAAAAGATACACCTGAATAGAATGTCAGGTCTACTTGTTGTAAGATAAAGCAAAGAACCAATCATCCTTCTAAATAGGGTTTGATCCACCTTCTTACCACTTTCGTCTTTTGACAACAAGTTTGAAGGATGCATCGGGGTAGACATATATTTAACACTGCACATATCAAACTTAGACAACAATTCTTTAAGATATTTTTGTTGATGGATAAAAATCTTATCCTCAGTTTGCTTTACTTGCAATCCAAGAAAGAATTTTAACTCACCCATCATGCTCATCTCAAATTCATTTTTCATCAGATTTTCAAAACTCATGCATAACCTTCTTGAAGTTGCACCAAAATAATATCATCAACATAAATTTGCACAATAATGAAATCATTACTCAAGTTCTTCCTAAAAGAGTTTTGTCTACTTTACCTCTAGTAAATCCATTTTCTATAAGAAATGAACTCAGACGATCATACCATACTCTAGGGGCTGTTTGGTCCATATAAGGCTTTATGAAGTCAGAGACATGATCTGGATACTTTATATCCTCAAATCCGGAGGTTGCTTAACATAGACTTCTTCATCTATAAAACCATTCGAAATGCACTTTTACATCCATCTGAAAAAGCTTTATGTCATGGCAAACCGCATATGCAAGCAGTATCCTTATTACTTCAAGTCTTGCTACTGGAGCATATGTCTCATTGTAGTCTATTCCTTCTTGCTGATTATAGCCTTGTGCTACTAATCTTGCCTTGTTGCGACTTACTTTTCCTGATTCGTCTAGTTTATTCTTGAATACCCATCAATCTTACCAATCCCGATTATCTTGCCCTGCTTGTTGTCTCCAAAAGTTACCGAACCTCCTTTCTTGTACTGAAGATCTAGGAACATAGACCTTTTTCCCGTCATGTGACGCGAGCATCCACTGTCCAAATACCAATGGTGCTTGCTTGGCTCTTCCAAAGAAGGATTTCTATAGAGATATTATCTTGTTTTAGGTACCCAGATTCTCTTGGGTCCTTTAGGGTTAGTATGGTGTAATGAATGATAATAAGAAGTAGAATGAAAACGTTGATGACCTTTTGAAAACCCGATTGATATTTTTCTTATCTTTTGAACAATTGATTTCACGTAATCTTTGGGACTTATTTTTAGTAAACCCTAATCCAGCTTTTATCACTCGGATATACGCATTTTCCTAGCATTTCATTCATCTTTTTGTACTATCTGTAAATTTAGCTAGATCAATCGAGAGATTATTGATTCTCGATTTCAACTGCTTAATCTCTTCGAATCTATCTATAACTTTGTTGTTATTCAGTTCCTCAACTTGCTTTCTCAGACTTATATTCTCACTCTCTATCTCATGAGTATGTTTGAGGTTTTCTACATATTTCTTCTTCAACAGCTTGTACTGTTTCAGAATAGCATGAGAATCCTCTAACAATTCTGAGTATGCATCTTGTATATTATTATAGCTAGAAGTTACCTCTTCATCACTTTCTTCTTCAGCTACCAGACATATGTTAGCATGTTCTGACGCTTCTGAGCTTGTATCGATTTCGATAAATCCAGATCCTCCCACGTTGCCATCATGCTTTTCTTGTTATCCCTACTCTTTTGGGTTGTCTTTTCAACATTGGACACTCGGACTTGTAATGTCCCGCTTATTGCATTCATAACATGTAATAGATTCTTTCGACTTTTCCATCGTCTTTGCCATTGTTCCTTACGAATGTTGAATTTCCTTTGGACTTCTTTTTCACATTCTTCTTATCTTTCTTGAAATGAAAGATAGCTCATCGTCTTCATTACTTGATTCAGATTCGACTTCTTGGAATCATCATCCTTTGATTCTTCAATCTTTAATGCCTTTGATGTATTCCTCTTTGTCTTTTCTTCGGATTTTGTGATTCTTTTGACCGCTTTGAGCGCTATGGACTTATCTTTCTTGGGCTTATCTTCGCATGAAGCTCTACCGTGTATCTTCAATGATCCAAGCAATTCATCAAGCTTTAGTACGCTTAAGTCTTTGGCTTCTTGTACAGCGATTACTTTGGGTCTCCATCTTTTGAGACTCTCAAAATCTTTCGAACATGGTCTTGATGTTATGCGTTCTTCCAAGAGCTTTTAGCCCATTAACAATTGTTTGAAATCTTCCAAACATTTGATCAATGGTCTCTTCTTCTTTCATTTTGAACAACTCGTCTTGATGCACCGAATGCTTATCTTGGACTCCTTGACTTGATTTGTTCCTTCATGTGCAATTGATAATGTATCCCACATTTCTTTGGCAGTGTCGCATCCATGAACTTTGTCATACTCGCGCTTTCAATGCACAACTCAAGAAAAATTTCACCACGGAGTTTAGTTGAAATCTTGCTTTCTCTTTCATTTGTCCATCTTTCTCGTAGAATTGGATTTTATCATCATCTTCAGTGTGTATGGTCCGTTCTCGATGATGTCCCAAAGGTCAATGTGAGTAGATTCGATAAACAATCTCATCGGTCCTTCCAATAGTGGTAGTCTTCACCATTGAATCTTGGAGGTCTAGTGATCAAGCTCCTTGACAATATACATGTGTGATTCCACCATTTTCTTTAATTCACACTTTTTAAAGTGATTCTTGAACACCGTGCTCGATACCAATTGAAGTGAATCACACGTTAATATATTGAACAATAATATGATCAAGATACACAAGAAGGGGGGTTGAATTGTGATAAACTTTTCGTTAATCCCTTTAGAAATTACTTGTTCTTTCAAAAACTTATCGTATTTCAATTCGTAACTAGTTTAAAAAAAACTTTGTTAATTTTGAAAACTACGATATAAGTAATATGAGAGTAGAAAGAAAAAACACAGCAATTTATCCTGGTTCACCTCAAACCGTGGGCTACGTCCAGTCCTCAGATATCCTTCTGAGATTTCACTATTTCTGAATTGTTTACAAGTATTCTTTCGATTGAGCCTCTCGAGTCTCTTTACGCAAGTATTCTTTTACTCTTAGCCTCTTCAAAGCTATCTCGTAACACTTTCTAATTGAAAGAATAGTAAAGAGCTTGTTACAATAGAAATGCTCTTAACACTGCTCACTCGAAATATCGTTCACAATTTTCTCTCGGATAATCTAAAATCAAAAGTTGAATATTCAAGGTTTCATGAAGTTTTTCTTCTTCAATCTCGACTCTTATTTATAGTCGGGTTCTTCAACTGTTTCTTGAATATCTGCTTGAATCTTGAAAAGCGGTTATTCAGGTTTGACTCGTAACTAACTCAATGATGTTTCTTTCTTCCGTCTCGATATTTTGTATCTTTGCTTTTCTCTTGTAAAGTTTTCGCCTTTTCTCTTGTAAAGCTTTAAATCGCTTTTCGCTTGGTGATTCTTACTTGCTGATTTTCTCCTTCAATTTTTTTTTACTTCTCATGCATCCATCTACTTTTCATTTGTATATTTCTCTTTGTTTGTCATCAAAATTATTTAATACGTGAAGTCTGGTTTGACTTAACAAATTTAACTTGAGTAATTCAATTAGAAACCTTATAATTAGTGGTTAGTAGACTCAAGGTCAGCTACTAATGTACTATAGAAGTCTTCATAGTCTACTAAATCATCAAACTAATTGCATAAGAAAAAATCAATCTGTTAAGGTTTAGGAGGATTCAAAACCTAAATACTAATCACTTAATATCGGTAATTAACTTAGTGCTTCATAATTCTCTGCTTTAATTGTGCTATTCATTTATTTTATTTGTTTAATTTTCGTTCCTTTAATTACAAATTACAATAAATTCTTGGGCTAGATAATAGAATAAAGAAAATTATTACTTGTCGTCCTCGTAGGATCAACTTGTACTTGTTGGTACTAGCTACAGCCACACCATGCACTTACGGCATAACAATATTGACACTCATGAAATTAGGTCAATCAATTATAGAACCAAAATCAATCAACCATGTGTCATAAAAATCTTCAGTCATATTAGATTTAAAGCAAACTAGTAGCAAAAGAAGCACTTGGATTCCTTCTTAACGTTAGCTTGGGAAAGTATTTGACCTTTTTCCCTTGATTTGGCTTGATTTTCCCGTAAACAACTAGATGTGCACTTTGCGAACTCTCTCCTTATTCCACCATCAATCTCCCTTCATCTTTAACCCATATGGTTATTAATTAATTTATTGATTAAACTAAACGGTGTCGTTTGGCTTAAAGAACAAAATGTTCTGTCACCAAGAACACAATGTCGTTTGGTTTTTGTTATTTAAAATAAAATGACGTAGTTTGGTTTAAAACCAAACCATGTCGCTTTGTTATTGGAACAAAACGTTCTGCCAGTAAGAAAATGACATCGTTTAAGCCAAACGACATCGTTTGGTTTAAAACCAAACAATTTCATTTTGGTTAGGTTAAAAGCTTCCAGTCGTCCCCTGCACCTACGCGCCCCTGTTTCTTCTTCCTCTCCAGATCTCCTCGGTCCACCGTCAGTTGTGTCTACACTGTGGAGTTGTTGCGTCTTCGGCCACGAGCGTCATCTTCTTTGACGGTCTCTGGCAGTTAACGTCCAAGTATTTTCATCTTCTCTCTCTCTATCTTCACGATGGGTTTTTTTGAAAAATAATGTTTTCCTTTGCCATTTCAATGACGTTGGATTGTCTACATTCATTGTAAAATTATTTTTTATTGTTTCTTTGTGTTGGTTGATGAAGATTGATTGAGTGTATTGAGCAAAATGCCTAACTGTGTATTCCATATGCCAGTGTAATATAAGGAGCTTCATATATGCATAAGTAAGAACCAAGTCGTTATTACGTTTATAGTTTTAATTGTTGGGTAGATATTTATCAAACCTAAGTTCATACCACTATAATGTATTCAAGCAAGTTTTAAGGTATTTAAATGGCACAAAAAATTATATACTAGCATACATAAAAGATGGTAATCTTATCCTTATAGTTTATACGTATTTAGATTTTATTATATTAGATGTCAACAAGCCAAGTTCGGATATATATTTACGCTAGCAAATGATGTTAAATCTTATAAAGTGTCAAATAGAAAAATGTGAACTCTTCAACTGCACATATTGACTTTATGGAGATGCATCACAAATTGAATGATTAAGAAATCTCATTGGGGAGTTTTTTTAGTTGATTCAAAATTTATATCCATATATTTGTATTGTGATAACAATTAAATAGTGCAACTTAGTAAAAACAATAAGAATACCATAATTTCTAACCATTTAGAAGTCAAATGTTTGATTGTTATAAAACTTATATAAGATATTATTAGGGGTAAGTATATGTTACTTAATCCACTAATTAAAGGACTATGCCTTAATGTTTATAAGGGACATGTTACTAACATGAGTATGCTAAAGTCTTTTATGCTAATAATTAGCCTAGGTTTTAATTTTATTCCAATTTAATTTTCATTTAATGTAATTGAATTGCATCATTTATTATATGATGATCATCATTACATACTAATAAAGATTATTGTTTTTATGCATTATTTCATAGCATATCATAAAGATACAAATTCTTAAAATATATGTTAATCTTAAGTAATTAAATCAAAACAAGCATAGTGACATATACAAAGTTAATATTAAGTCTTATTTCCAAGTCTCATGATATAAAAGAATTTTCAAAGTACAAACAGTATTCTTAAGACATAAGAGGATATAAGATTTTCATCTTATAAAGGAATTTTCTATTGTAATTTAGCATCAAGTAAGAACAGAGATCGATAATAATACATGGCACAATCAAATAATAAATATATCACTATATGTTACTACAATTTATTTTCTCATGCATGTTGGTATGGTTATTAAGTATACATAACTATACTGAAACTGTATTACACATTGGCATATTTGTTTGATATTTTTTGGTACAAAAGGTCTTAGTGCACCAAATGATGTTGAATTACTTTTGGATCAAATTATTTTCTAAAAGATACATCAATAGAGTTTTCTTATTAAATCTTTTCTTGATCTAAATTATTTCTTTTCTAAAACTAATGATAATTATTATTACTCAATGGGAGAATATTAGAAATTTTTCTTAATTGAGCTATTAGTTATGGATTTCATAGTTAAAAGTTCATTAAAGATTAGGAAATATTTTGATCTATAATAAAGTATAAAGAGTTTGATAATTAGTCTAACTAAAGCGGATCAAACTCATGGAGTCTAATTTTGGATTATGTAACTTATCAATTGGGATTGTGAAGATTTATTTAGATTGTAATGAGGAAAGATCAAACAATATGTATTTAGGGGAGATAAACATAGCAAACTAACTTTGTTTTCAACTTTGTATTATATTGATAAACTCTTATTTATTTAAGTGTTAATTAAATTTGAAATTAAATATTTGAACTTTTAATTTTTCCAAAAATAGCCCGACTTTAATGTCTCTAGTAGTGGAGCTGAGAAGGTAAGCCGCACCAGATGTATTTGTTTGACACATAAGATGATAGGAGGAAAGGATGTTCAACTCAAAATTTTGTTTAATTAATTAATTAATATGGATTGAATTGAGAATAGACATATAGTTTAGAGACCCAATTTGAGTTGTGGTTACTGGTCGATATAGAAGTGTATTTTTATTGCTAGGGGACCCTTATTCAAAAGGGGGATGTCTATTTTTTAGGAAAATTTTTGTCGAATTTTCAATAGGGTCTTCGTAAAATGTGGCATAATCGTTTTTTAATTAAAATAAGAGCTCCTTAGTATTAACTTATGATCTTATTGTGGAGGAGAGTTATAATCATGTATGTCCTTTATATCTACAATTTTTATTGAAAAATATATTAATGAAGTTATGAGAAAGGAGTACCACTTTAGACACTTTTATGTATAAATACCACCATAAACAATCACTATAGTAATATCTTAATTGGGATTTCTTCAACCATTTTGACATCCTAGTACCTAGATTAAGTATTGTAATGAATTGAGGATGGTAAGGGAAAAGAAAGATTTATAAAACTAGAGGAATAGGAGGAGAAAGACAAGAGAAAAACTTCACTTATGTTAAGTACTAGAAAATAAGAAAAATAAGATTTGATGAATGGTTTTATAAGAAATTAATTTTAAACTTTGGATAATCCTTGATTTACAAAATATTATATCTATGAAACATTGAGCGTTTCTTTAATATAAAGTAAGTGGTTTAATTAAATTCTTAAACATAGGAATCTAAATGCTAATAGAATGTTATCACCATTTAGAGTTTGGATGAACTAGTATAATTCAATAATGTAGTGGATGTATTATCATCATCACCTAACAAAAATTTAATTAACAAAACAAAAACTTAGGCAAAACTATTTTATCAGGAGTTAAACATTATAAAAGGAAGAACAAGAAAAAAGATTCAATATATGTGTGCAAGAGATAATATTTCAATGCGACACTCGTCTAATTTGTGTGAAAAAAAATTAGTATGCTTAGTGATTTTGTCTGGATTTATCATTGACATCTCCTCATGAGACTTATTGTTCACTTATATTATCCTTTATTGGTGCTTCCTACCATCTTAAGACTTCTTCTCTTTCCTGCCATTTTACTAAAATATTGATAATTATTCATGTATAAACCAAAATATCATAAATAAGCATATTCCGAATAAGTTATTAAATCCTTACCTTTTCCTTTATAGCTAATGACTTTGATTGATTATAATATTTTATGGCAATTGTTTTAATATATCCCGCTTTCTAAACTATGAAAGAATTTGTTCTTGGTCGTAGGAACTCATTTGTTGCCAATATTTATATTTTGAAGGAGATTGAAGAGAAGCTTTCGCAGGTATTCAAATGATATTCATTTTCATATATGGTGTGACAATGTTAACAATGAATTTTCACACATTTTAATGACATTTGTATCAGTTTCTATATTTTTCATTCTAGCTCTGTCATCATCGTCTTCCTTCACGTACTTCAGGAAGATCCTTCTGCATGTTAGTTGAGGTAAGTAATTTTGTTTTTTACTACGATTTTGTGCTCTTGGTTTATTTGTTTGTGGTATGAACTTCCCATCTAAACTTCCTGCATTTTTAATTGATATGGCCTGCACAATGTAAAACTTGTTTGTGGTATGAACTTCGGTTTATCCTTGAATTAATATAAGATGAGTTTAACTTATATTATAGTTCTAATTATCTCAATATGTCAATCCGTTATTTCACTCATTCTTATTCCATTGTGATTAGCTTTTTTTTACTTTTCATGTCAAAAATTTTTGCATGCATCTTTTAAAAACTACCTATATGATAACACAATTTATTAAAATAAGTATTCATATTTTTATGATTACGTATTATATTTGGCACGCAGTACATATTTAATATAGGACTTTTAATATTAATAATCTTCTAACATATATGATTACAAACATATATGTTCGATCTTTAGGATAGGTTCGTTTTTTAGATTTAAGCCCATAAACCTTAACCCATAACCTTTGATGATTGCTCCTATGAGGCTTACCGGTGAAAAATACGAGGAGCTTATGAGTCACAACGAGAATTTGTTGTCTTGATTCAAAAGTCTTATCTTAGATGTGAAGTACTATTTGACAAACATGAATGATACTAACTCATGATTCACTGTTGTTAATTAACAGTTGTGCAGAAATGAATTATGTTGATAGATTTTGGATGTATAGGCGATTAACACATGATGGTTACATTAATCCTGAATTTGTTGCCAGAGTTGAAGCTTTTATTCATTATGTATGTTCTCAACCTGCATATATGGATGGGCCAAAGATCAGATGTCCATTTAAAAAGTGCAAACACAAATATTTCATTCCTATTGATGAAGTTAATGGGCATTTGTTGAGAAAAGGGTTTGTCATCAATTATTTTGAGTAGACACAACATGGGGAACTCGACATTTGTAGAATTTTAAGGAGTAATCACGCAGAATCATCTATCAACTTCAACGAGTTTGAAGGGGGGATTCCATTTAGAACAAATTTTGAGTCAGCTCCTGAAAATCCTTATATGCAAATAGTTTATGATGCAAGCGGTAATACCTTTGAGGAAAATATGGAAAATATTGAAGAAGAATTGTTAAATCATATCCGGTGTATTTCATTAATGGATACAAATATCATACAGAATATCATGGTCATAGTATGGCAACAATAAATAGTGAAGTTTCCATATAGGGCGAATTGATGGATTACCATGGTAAAATTATTGATATACTTGAAGGTTGAGTACCCTGCATTGCCAATCAAGTGAACTGTGATATTTAAGTGTGATTGGTTTGACCCGACTTCAAATGTTAAAACAAAAATGCATAGTCGATACAATCTTGTTGAAATCAACAACCAAAGAAGATTAAGACAATTTGAACATTTCATGTTGGCTATGCAAGCGAAACAGGTATATTATTTCCCTTTTCTCAGCTTATGACGAGGCAAGTCAGATTAGTTGGCAGTTTGCAAAGTTAAACCTAGAGGTGTTTTTTAATCACATGGAAAAGGAGAAAAGAGAATTCAAAATGAAGTGTTTCAGGAAGATGCTTATTTTATAAATGCATCTATCACATATGATGATAATGAACCTTTGAATGATCCATCTAACGAATATGTTGATATTTCTCTGGAGAGGAGGACAAGAGTCAAAGATCTGAAGAGGAGCTAGATTTTGATTCTTATTCTTCAGAAAATGAAGATGATTGCAATTTACAATTAAGTTATGATAACGATTAATTTGTGTTTGTATTTGAATATTTTATTCGACAAAGAAGATAATTTCAAAATTTTCAATATATTGTGTCAAATATTTAATTCAAATTCTTAATTAAGGAATGTTGACATGGCGTCTGGTTCCGGATGGTAGTAATTCATTCTATTAGAAGGAATGTAGCAAAATTTTCCCTGTTGAAAGATTACACATTGCAGCAAAAATCTCCACTTCTTTAAGTAATGATCGTTTGCCTTCCATGGCTAATCTTCTGCTTCAAGGTGTATAGTATCATCTGAACAATGTCACTTTCCTTATTATGTACATCTAATTTCCTATTATGAAGATATTATATTTATTCACATTTGATGGTATATACTACATATTGTTTTAAGCTTGCTTGCTTCTAAAAAATGACATGTATGTAGCGCCCCCTCACCGTAGAGTATACACCGGGTCGCCCGTAGGTCGTACCGATGCACAACCTACGAGGGCGCACTACAAAACGATCATTTCTATAACCTCATGGCATCCATACAAAGAAGGCAGTAATATCAAATTCGCTAGAATTTAAAACCAAAAGATTCATTTCCATTCATTCATGAAACCGTCAATACATCATCAGTCGTATATCTATACATCTGTACGACCTAAAAAGGACTAACATAGCTCCTACATAAGTCATTCACAAAATACCCCCAAAAGATCCACAGCTGACAGACCTGTGGGCCATGCTCCTCTCGCCGACACACACAGCAGGAGAGGTCTCACTGACCGGAGCTAGAAGTCAAACTATCGCTGCCCTGAAAATAGTCGCAATTTGGGAGAGTTTGCGAAACTCAATGAGTAACCATCATCGATGGTTCACCCAACTCATGCATATACAGACAATCACATAATATCGCATATTATCACATTCAAGAAATCACATGCAGTCAAATTCACCCTTATAAGGCGATATGCCTTTCACACAATTCACATGTAATCATTCATATATGCAATGTGCATGTGACTCTTTCATTTTCTTTCGTTGTTGTGACCGTGCGCCTGAGCTCATATACGTTGAGCCATAGGCTCTGTAAACATTGGGCTCAAAAACCCTAATCCGTTGAACGTAAAGCTCTGCAAATCGTTGGGCATGAAGCCCTGTGCGTTGAGCTTAAAGCTCTGAATACGGTGGCTACACCGGTCACAACTGCCTTTATCTGATCATACTGTTATGCATGTATGCACATGTCCACTTTACAATACATGCATCATATTAAAATCCCATATACCTAATTCTCACCATTTTAAATCAATTATGAACAATTTATGCACAATCAACACTTCTATATCACAGTCCAAATATCCCGAACACCCGTGGTCCGGAATCAATCAAATCAAACACATATAACCCGTCCTTAACTCCACATGGCATATTTGCATAAAATTAAACACATAAAGGTTGAGAAACCAACTAGGTTACTCACCTCAGAACTTCCGAAACTATCACGGAAGTCTCGCCTACGTCTGATGATCGGCGATCCACTTGAGCCGCTATAACAATCAAAATATAAATAGCATTATAAATTGTACCAATTCTAATGTCCAATGATGCATATGAATCGAATAATGTACGTACTATACGTGTTATGACATTTCCGACACAAATCCAAATTTTCCGATCTCAATTTCTAATTCTCGAATTCATAATCTCCAAATTGAATTTAATCCATAATCAATTGAATCATCAATTACCTAAATCCCAATACTAAAACCTCAATTTCATTTTCATTTCAGAAGAACAGCGTTCCTCGCCGCGGCGTCTGCTCCCTCGCCGCGGTGAGCTCCCTTTTCTCGCCACCTTCGCCGCGGCGTAACTCGCCTCGCCGCGGCGCCTCACGCGTCTCTCGTCGCGGCGTACACACGCGTACGTTGCGACGTGCGCCTCTCCTCCTCGCATGGGCGCGCCTTCGCCGCGTCTCGGCGTCTTGAAGCATTCTGCTTTCGCCAGGGCGTGTTCTTCATGCGTCGCGGCGTGCAACCACGAACACGCCCAAAAACTCAGAAATTTCTAGATTCTCGACAGCAATCACCACCAAATTCAGGTTTTCTCCTCACAAATCACTCCTAAATAATTCCATACATATCATACAACTAATTCTTAGCTTCTATTTCATCAAACAATCATTTTCCCCAAATCTAAACCCTAAAATCACCGAAAACCCCTATCGGAAACCCTAACTCACAAATCCTTTAATATACCAACTAAATCATTCAAACAACTTTATAAATCAACTAATCAAACCAAAAGAGACAAGATAGAAGTAACTTACTTGATTTATAACCTCAAATCTTCAATGATTTCTCAACTCCAAGATCATCGACACCCACGGCTATCACCAAGTAAAATTCCATCAACTTCTTCTCTATTCTTCTCCAAGCCAAAGGAATGATCAATGACAAAGGAAGAAAGCAATTGGCACAAAGAAATCGAGTAGCAATCCAAAGAAAGAAGATCACGAAGAAGAAGAAAGCTTCGTGGAAGATAAAGATTTCAAAGGGTAAGGGTTTAAATATCAAAGGAACAAGGGCTTGTTTGGCTAATAGAATTTCCACCAGTCCAAATCCGAACAGCCTCAAACTAATTTTGAATTCTAATTTCTCCCGAATTCCAATGACTAAGCCCAAATTCCTAAATTCTAATTTCTAGCCTGTCCGTGCCATTGGATAATCAATTTCGGAACCGAAAATCCAATTAATCAATCCTCGATCAATTTTCCGGTCCGGGCCTATTTCTCTGAAAATTCCAGAAAAATTCCTATAAATCCTCAAAAATAGAAAACTATTTATCATATACTCCAATTTCATAATTCAACTTCCTAACATCCATTTCTAATTCAAATTCAATCATAGAGCTTATTTTGACCAAATTCTCACACATGACCTAATCATATCCAAATTCAAATTATCCAAATTAAGTCGGAAATATGTCATACATGTATGTACGTACAAATGCCAATTATACTATAAATAAATCATGCATGAACATGCCAGATACGAATGCAATGAACTGTACACATCCCATCGGTAACGGGATGTTACAATGTATGTCGAAGGAGGTGGGAGCAATGACACAACGGTCGATAAAAGATTAGGAAAATCAGTTGCTTTGGAAAAGTGACAATTCCACAGAGCTTATCTGGACATTCACATACGTATGAGTTTTCATGATAGGTTCGTTTAACAAGTATCTAATATGACAATATGTAAGTTTTATACTAATTGTGCTGTAGGTAAATAATTTCGTATCGTTTCATCTACAAGTTTAGCAATAGCGGAAACGTTATTGTAAGAAGGTATTCAAAACCTTACACATGAGGGAAGAACTTTAACTATTTTCATTTGTGCGTTCGAACGTGCCAGGACCCTTCTCGAGAATCCAACCATCGGGGACTCATTTACCTTCACCGACTCCAATGTCACTTGGAATGCAAGAAAATAATTATATCATTGTGATTTATCTCTGCAATACACTATACTCAACTTCAAAATAATTACATTATTATTCTATGACTATAACAATTATTCTCATAATTGAATTCAAAGGTTGTACTTCAATATGATATTCAACAAATCGTAATATCTTATTACATATATTGTGTAAAATATTGGATTCAAATTCAAATTCTTATATTTCTCAAAATTCAATAAACAATGAATTTTAGGTAGAAATATGGGACCAAAGAGACAACGTGATGTAATGTGGCCCAAGTTCAGACCCATATTCGATGGTACTTACTGTGAGGGTGGACCATCACAGTCTCCAGCTGCAATGGAATCACCACCTCCACCTCCAGAGCCCATAGTTGCAGATGAAGCATCACCTGCTGCTCTTAATGCTTCACCATCCATTACTCATATATCATCCACTACTCCAATAGCGGATGAAGGAGACGATTGCCAGCCTGGAACTGAGGGACTTAATGGAAGAAAGTATATCATAATAGTCAATCAAATGTAAGTGAAATCGCATAAAAGACTATGTATGTTTATAATTAAGTTATAGATTAAAATTTTTGCAAATGGTATAAAATTATTTATTCTTCTATTAGGTTGATTATGTATGGCTCGTGTTCCAGACATATGACATTTACATGTAAGGAGAGGATTGATCCTGAGGGTTATGTATGGAAGAAGATCTCTTAGGCCACAAAAATATTTTATTTTCACGAGTTTGAGGTATAATATGCAAATAATTTCCTTTTTCATTTATTTGTATACATAAATAATATTAGATTATAAGTTATCAAATTTTTTCCTTTTAATTTTAGAAACAATTTTACTAGGATTCTGGTATCGACGGGGTCATACATGATGTATAGGAGAGGCGAGCTCATACATGTTATTGCGACTTTATTAGTGCGATACACTAGTGTACGAACGCCTTATATTTCTAAGGGCATATGGAGTTGTTGGCAGGAGTACTAGACATCACATGAGGCAATGTTCATATCAGGGTGTAACTCGACCAACAGATATGGAGGCCCAGGAGGAGACAATCTTCCCATTCATACGGGAGGATCAATTACTTACTATAAGCAAGCAGAGAGGCTTGTAAGTATCTAACTATTATATTTATATTCTAATTATTTTACTTTGATATTTTTTAATGTAAATTGATATGTGAATGTTGTGATGATGGATAATGATCATGGTATAAATGTTTGATGTTATATATGGCTGTGGTGAGTTATTTTCTTTGTTCAACAGGGGGCAATATCATAAAAATAGAAGAGACTCTGCCGAAATTTTTATAAATTCTAGTTTAACTTAGAACATTTTATTATTATGCAGAAAAAGTCTATGGGAATGAAACCTACACCCCGTCAGTTATTTCTGCATACTCACACTAAGAAAAATGACGATGTGACATTTGTCAACGACTAATATAGAGAACTAAATGTCTGTGAAATTCAAGCTTTAATATTCATTGTTAATAATTATGACTTACTAATTATAATACAAGTATTGCCTCCTAATAAGGCCAAATATAAGAAACAATACAGCGATAGTCTCAGGGAGAACAAGCTGTTGATGAGAGCCAAGCATATTTTGATGTAGTGGGTGGTAGGGACAGTCATGAAAGGATCTTCAGGCTAGGCTCATTTAGGAATACATGTTATTCACACTCCTCTACATCTAGTACAGAAGCCAGTACACGGCTGACAATGGAACGTATCCATCATCTTAAGAGCATAGTGCAAACCTTGACAAGTCAGTTGCAGCAGATAATGGAATACATGACTAAGCTCTAAAATGACATGAAGCAGTTAAAGGGGAGGCCTACAGACTCAGACCATCCACGCTCGCCAGAACAATAAGATTATTGTAGTCATTTGGTTTGAATTTATGTACAATTTAATATTTTTATTATCAATAAAGAAAATTTTTTCTTTATATGATCAATTAATTTTCTATTTAAACAAATTAAATATATAAATAAATTAAAAAATTATACACAGATAATTTATAGCTATTCAAATTATCCAAATCAAATTTAATGTCGAGATTTTAAAAAAGAAAATACTTATGGAGGGAATTGAGGTGGAATGTGTATTGTCGTTACCAATAGAATCTAAGCATCCGTTGGTAAGTGAACACATATTTACCAATGGTTTGTGGTAAACCGTTAGTAAATGTTTAGGGATTTTACGAACAGAAGTTTGGTTTCCGTCTGTAATTTGAGTGATATTTACTGACAATTATTGATAAACCGTCGGCATATGTTCACATTTTTACCGTAAATTCACCAATGGTTTATCACAAACCGTCGGTATTTAATCTCCATCGCTAAATTTACCGATAGATGTAACGTTCCGTTGGTAAATTTACTGACCCAGCATTTCGCAACAATTTTTTCCGTCAATGAAAACCGTTGCAAAATTAAATTACCGATGAAAAGTAACGTTTTTTACCGGTAATTTTTATCGGTAAACATCCTTTTTCTTGTAGTAATCCCCTAACCACATTATGAAAAGCCTGCCAAAAAAAAAGTCAACAACTTACATATTATTTACATAGCAAGAACTTCTGTAGACCATCTCTAATTTCCTTATTTTTTTGCACTAGTCATGTTTCAGACTAATTTTAAATTAATTTTTAGAGTTTACATGAT
The DNA here is from genome assembly GCA_029891385.1 of Erythroxylum novogranatense. Classification (NCBI taxonomy): domain Eukaryota; kingdom Viridiplantae; phylum Streptophyta; class Magnoliopsida; order Malpighiales; family Erythroxylaceae; genus Erythroxylum; species Erythroxylum novogranatense. Next base: position 20,315,238 of record CM057224.1, on the reverse strand, counting down.
TATTTTGTTTTTTCATAACAACAATCAAAATATGTATTTATTTACCATTAAAGATTCTTAATAACATCATTGGTCTAAATTGAGCATTTGTGGTACCTGTCATAAACTTGCATTAATATTATAGTGGGTGTTTGCTCTTCAATTTCTCCTTTTCCTTCTACCAATATCACCACCTTCATAACCCTTATGTACCATATACATACGAAATTGCTTCTTTTATCTCGACATAAACTTCTTTTCGCACCAAATACATAATCCTTTGGCTTTATGCTCATCAGTTTACTACTCGTTATTGCGAATACTTTCATCTCTCAACCCACTAATGGAAGCTTAGGCAAAAGTTCGTTTTGTAATTTTGGAGATTATAATATTCCCTATGTTTGTGATTGTTGATTCCTTTAGTTTATTCTATAGGCTGCAAAAGAATACTAGAAACACCAGTTATTGCCTTTCTAACTTGCCTCATATACCAGTTACAAAGTTATTAGATTCAATAACTTCATTGGAGACTCAATTTCAGGCCTCGATTACTTCAAGGACAAACTCACCCAAATGTGATTCTAGCATCACTAATTTATTAGAAGAATCAAACTTAGTACTGTAGTCCTTCACACTACTGGTTTGCTTCAATTCCTTCCATTAGGTATCGAACATGGATTCCCTAAAAAGTTGCTCTAAAACTAATAAATACTTTCCCTTGCTTGGTGGTTCTACTATCAATCTGGTCCCTTTTTTGTGTACCTATTTTATACTATTGTATCTGAGCCATCTATTTATGTGAGTCCCACATAAATGAATGAGTCAGATGTAATGACACAAAATAGATACACAAAGAATGGACTAGAGGATCTGACACCTACTATCTACTTGTTCCTCAAGTACAATTGGTGTTACAATAATGCCTCTTCTATTTGGCGCATTGTTGTAATATCCATCATTACTTTTAATGGGGTTTTATCCAACATCAATAATTACTCAAATTTAAAGATTCAATTACGAAGGCCTTCACCATCATCAGAAGGGAGTTCAATCTTACTGAACCTAGTAGACAAAGTATGTCTACTATGTATCGAATAATCAATCACATTCATCTCAGCCATCCTTTTATCTTCTTCTATATATCAACAAGCTTGATTACTATTTCAATTTAGTTGCAAGATTATTTACTTCAATTCCTCAATTGTCTTCTCATATTTTGCTTCTAATTTTGGTATTAATTCCTTAAATTTTCCTTCAATTTTTTTTATTGTTTTGGGATATAGTTCCATTTGTCATCTTTTTGTTCTCCGTCAATTTTTTTTCCCTAAAATGAATGGTTCCAATACCAAATTGATACAATTCAATATCAAAATGAATGGTTCCTTTATGAGATGCAATCATTTTGATGTGTTTGTAATTAGGGGTGAGCATTATCGAGCCGGCTCGATTACCCGACCCTGTCCAAATTAATTCGGGTAAGCAAATGCTAAATTTTGAGTAATTCGGGTCGGCCCGGGTATTACCTGAATTATTTTCAGGCCGGGACGGGTAACTCCGAAAAAATTCAGGCCGGCCCGATTACCCTAATTAGCTTTAAAAAAATTATGAAATAGGATAATTAGGATAATTCAGGTAAATCGGACTGAGATAATTCGGGTAAATCGGGCCGAATAAATAGATAATTCGGGTAAATCAGGCCAGGTAAGTTCAGGTAATTGAAAGTTCGGGTTCGGATCAGGTAAGGAAAAAAAATTCAGGTAATTTAGACCGGACCTAAACAGTAAAAATTAAGCCCAAATTATCCTAATGTTCTCCCTTATTTATGATTGCGGTGGTATCTTGGATTGACGCAGCATGTGCATTGAGTGCTGACTACTCTGCATGCCCGAGTTAAAGAGTTACCAACAACTACTGCTGAGGATCTATTTGTTTATTTACTTGGGGCATGACATGACTGCTATTACTGCTGTTGCAGATCACTGAGCAACCTCTATTGCTACCCAGCATTATTTTGTTGTCTAATCTGTCGACTCTGCTGTGTGTTTGTCTCATTTGGATGCTGCCCCATTGGTTGCTGTTGCTGTTGCATCATCTATACGTGCTGTTGATGAATAGAGAAGCTTCTTGCGACTGTTGTTAACGTCATTTGTATTCGCTGTTGATGATTATAGAAGTTTGTTGCTACTATTGCTACGGGTACAGATCTACAGAATAGGTACTCTTATCCTGTACCTATTCTGTCCCTTTTTGATTTCAACCATTCAATACAATATATTGGATGGTTGAGATCCAAAAAGGACAGAAGGTATCGAATAAAAAGGGACAGAAGATTTGCCCCCTATTGCTACTGCTTAAGAATAGCAGAATTTGGGATCTTTAATTTCTCATCGGGGCCTTCTGCTTAGTAGGGTCTTCACTGCTAGTTAAATTCGAGATTAAACGTAAGAAATTAATATGATGGTAAAATTATTTTTGTTACTGTCAAACATTAAGATCTGATTTAAATTTAGTATTTATATTAAGAATTAAAGATACCTTGTGTGTCGTACACCCACAAAAACATGTAAACGCAAATAAAAAAATTGTTACAAGGACAAGCCAAAGGGCACTGCTACATAACACAACAGTCATAGTGACCGATACTATACAATTGCAGTTTCCATCCTACACATGCAATTTCGTTGACAACATATGCTTACAAAATTGTCAAAACTACAGGAAAAAAGACAAAATTGCTGTAGCGACCTCTATGTTATACGAAAGTAGCTAATTAAATCCTGAGATATAAAATGTTACTCTATTAATCTTATGTTTTCAATTTTGCTGCAAAAAAAAACCCTTAGTCGTGTATTGTTCCTTCACTCTTAAGGGACTGTGAGTTAATAAAATTTCAACTCAGGGTGTTTTTTGCTAATTTTTATATGTCAAGATTTTTTTAACAACTTTTGAATAACACAGGATTATTAAGGCAATAAATTCCAGGAGAGAAGGGGAAAAAAAGAAGAAGGACGGTACTACTTCTCTTCAGGTGACCATTTGACCGTCTCCATGCTATGAACAACTAGTGTCAGCACGTTCCATTTCAAGTCCAAACCTATAGAAAAAGCAAAATCGTTGAATTGAAATTCACATAAAGTCAAGAGTTAATTCCCATGTGATAAGTAGCATTCTTTCTTTGTGCTATGGCGCCACATAGAGCCCTAAGTTTTATCCCTGGATGATTTCACATCTTACTTTAAAGCACTCCAATTCTGCTTCCATGAGAGAATCTGTAAGGAGGATATAGTATAGTTGTTTGTTAGAGGTACAAAGTAAAGAAAACTCATCATGCATGTTTACACATTCACTGGCTTAAGCGCTGGAGGACCACCATGTTATCAAACATAGAATCTCCTCCTCGGGATGATTAATCATGCATGAGAAATGAGGCTGTCTTAAGCATGAGCTGAAGAATGACGGTCCAGTCCTTACAGAGAATTCATCTTTCTTCTCCAGGTCATCAAAACTCCACCATCACTCTCTCTTGAAAAAAAAACATATTCTGATTGTGGCCTTCAATTCAGAAACATTATCAAACTAGAAAAAGATGATTGTCAGTCAATTCATAATCACCAAGTACTTGCTTCAATAAAATTTAATTTGTCAAAAAATTTACTCTTACTGCAATTGTTGGATAGTTCATCATTTGCTTCAACATATTCCTCATATGAAGAACGATATTGTAGTGGTAAATAATCCTTGAATCTGGAGCAAAGACGAGTTCATTGAAATCCCAATACTTGCAATTAGACACAATTTATCTCTTTAATTTACACAGTTTGAAAATGTGGAAGCACATAAGAGTGAAAGCCACAATATTTGTACTTTTCTAGGATGTGAGTTTAACACGGATAACTGTATCACAGGTAGATCTTGGTACCTGTTAAGAAGAGGAAGCCTATCAGTTCCAGAAAATAGTCTGACAATAGATTGTAGAACATGGTTTATCTTCATTGCTTTTGACTTCAACGCCTTCATAAATCCAACAAAATCTTTATATTCAGCAGCACTAAGTTTCTCTTTGACCTTAAAAAGGAAAAAACAGGAATTATTGAGTCACAGAATTTTTATGTATTTAGTAAAAGAGACTGTCATTTCAGAAATAAAAACATGAAAGAGTATTTATGTTATCAGTCCAATAACTACCAGCTAATGCAAAACTTCCTACCAGAAAGTTAGGATCTTAAATCCTATTGTGGTTTAACTGTACTATTAGAAATGGTAATTGTCTTGCCTTTCTTTATAAGAGATATTAACATGGGTTTTCTACGTTAACATAATTTTACCTCACTCAAAAATGCAGCTCCTCTTGTTTCCTGATCAGACAAAGGTACAGAAGTAGACTGACCACGATTTTGACAAAGATCAGCTTCCTCCTTCTCTGTAATCTCATAATCTTTTTGGAGTAATGCTTGCCCAAACTGAGCATTTTGCCTACTTTCATTATCAGAAATACATGAACTTTGTATTTTCACTGAATTATTTGTTGACCGACAGGAGACATGTTGTGAGCTTTCATTACTTGATCTATGAACACTGGTAGTGTATCCCTTTGTACAAGATTCTGTATTAGATACTTTGAGCTTCTTTGCTGAACATGACGTCAGAAATTGCTCTGTGCTAAGCGTGCTGCTTAAAGAAGATTGGCCAATTAAATAAATTGTTTCAGGAATGTTCTGTTGAGCATATTTCCATCCAGAAACTGAACTTTTTTTTTCCGTATTGACTATGCCACTTACTTCGATCTGACATCTTGATTTCCCTTGAGAGGAGTAAGATATGAGCGATTGGCAGGAAGAACCTCCTCCAGTTGGCCCAAATCCTTTACTTTCCTGAGTGAAAGTAAAGAGGATACTGATTTCATACAGCCAGCCTGATCTGTTGGTGTTTTCTGCAAATGATCACCAAACAGTTCATAAGGGAACTAACATGGCTCTAAATTGAAAATTTAGCAGATGCTGAGGAAAATATGAAAAACATACAGGGGTAAGAAAACTGTCCAGGTAAAGTCTGTCCACAGGTTGCAATGTTTTGACCTCTTTGATATTTTCTGCATGAAAGAATTAACCGCAAGTTGCAGCACAACTTGGTTTTCTTCAAACGTGCAAGATGGATAGTAGTTAATAAATAATTACACGGAAAAAAATGAAGAAATCTTTCCATCGATTAATAAGGTGGTTCATGGAACAGTTTCATTGAATGCCACGCCAACAGCAAGTAATCTACTTTGAAAAACTTAACTCATTCATAGGTAGCTCAGCAACCACACGGAAACAGCTAAATAGACATTATATTGGTATGTAGAAAACACCGTATTCACATCACTGTTAAAGATATTTTACCTATTCCCTGACTGTGTATGAGCTCGTGATCTGTAAAACCACGGGTTCCTTCATCTCGGAAAAAACGACTCAAGGTAAAGATCACATCCCCGAATTTGGAGTAACACTGTAAAAAGGCAAGTGAATACACATAAATCTTTGAAGACCAAAGTTCCTGTTGCTTAAAATCACTATATTACCTTGAGATAAGGTTGGATCCAAAGTGATATTTGTGATTGGCGGTTTGGATGTGTGAATCTGTTTTTAACAAAGAAGTTCAAGAAGCCAAAAGATGTGAGAACCTTTGAAGGTTGAATTATTGCAAGTACATTGGTGACTTTAAATAATGGCTGCAATATCGTATCTAGAAATGAACACAGGACAAAACCTTTCATCACAGAATATAATTGCTCCATAATCATGGCGATGGCGAATTACACGCCCGACAGCTTGATTTACTGCTCTTGATGCTTGTTGACTGTACCAATCTTCTCCCTTTAGAATCTGAAAAACCAATGTTTGACATAATTTGGTAATTTTCGACTTTAAACATTGAACATATCGTCCAACAGAGTACAGAAATGAGAAAAGTACCTTGCATCCATCATTTTGAGTGTTGGACTGTTGATCCAAGAACTCACGTTTCAATCGGACCTGTCATTATTAAACTCAAGGATCTAGAAAATCTAGAAAACAGTAATGCATTGCAGGAGATATCAGGGGTAGGAGTGATCTAACCTTAGGATCATTCCTCAAGGCAAAAGGTATACCAGTAATGACCACAGCTCTACCAGCATGATCAGCAAAATCTAAACCTTCGCTCACCTGACAAGTATCCAAAATATACAGGTAGACATTCTAGTTAAACACTGGAAAAAGGTAAAAGCACATTTAAGAATAAAAATTGATTATTACTACATAAAAGAACACAAACAAACAAATTTAAGGGAATGGAAACATTTCAAGAAACCATATCCTGTTTTCTCTCAGCAGATGCATAGTAGCATCAATGTCAGGGACTGGGCGATAAATTTCACTGGTTCACAATCTATTTTAAGTACTTTTGGCATGTGAAAATCTTTCCTTTTCTTTTCAATTCACATCTTGAAAGCTTTCAAGACCTACTGACATAGGATGGACGAAAGAGTATGCCAACTATGTATACATTGAAATATGGGCCAGTATAAATCACCTACACCATCTTCCAACGGAAGAACTGAAGAGATGCTCAAAAGAAATACCTTGCCCCGACAAACAGCAAAAAATACTGCACCAGAAGATTTGGTTCCCTTTAGCTTATCCATGTAGTCCTAGTCAAAGACAAACATATAATAACCAAGTTTCCAGCAATGTGGGAAAAAAATTGCACACAGATTGTAAGTAACTCAAACTTATAGATGGTACAAGTCACCTCAATTGATGAAAGAAATAGTGCAGATTGTCTAGGCTCTATGACTGGTTTCTTATGATTACATATTCTCTCCCATATTGTTGTTGAATTCGTATGACTCTGCTCCAAAGCACAGTAAGAGATTAAAATGGACAAAGATAGAAAGCAGACAAATTCTGCTGCACTAGTTATTCCAGTTTGATGCTTTACCGGACTTTTCCAGCACCCAATGCATTGCTCAAGAAGATAATAAGATGGAAAGAAAACAAGCAATCCATCAGGTACAATTCTAGCAAAATTAACTGCAACAAGAAATCCATATATCAGAAACTCGCTGATGGTTATTGAACAGAATTGAGTTTACTGATATAGCACCCTATCTTTTCAAAACAAAGCTACACACCAATAGCATTCCCAAGCTCTTGTTTGTATTCTAGGGAATCGCGAGTTCTGTAAGATGAATTCAAATTGTTGCCAGATGGTCCAACAGGAACAACACCAGCCCAGAGCTGATTTGAGGATATCACATGAGGGTTTTCCAATTGAACAGGAAAATCTCTGAGTAGGTAAGCAAAACTTATGTAGCATTAGAAAACTTTGAAGTGAGCTTCGTTCACTATTATAAGTCTCAAAGCAGAACTTACAAGTTTAACTCATGTGCAAATGAATCCAAGGGGGATAACGTTCCAGAAGTCAATATAATAGATCCAACACCCAGCTTGGAGAACTCCTCCATGGCAATGCCGGGATTGAAGCACCACCAACTGAGCATTCTAGATACCTTACCTGGAAAATCACAAAGGATGAATTTTTAGCATCCTTGAACAAGATCTAAGCAACAAAGTTTATAATCAAGTTGCTTTACCATCTTAAGTGATTGAATTGAGGGAAAACTTCTTTTTATGGAACATACAGTTCAAAATGGACAAGAAATTGAAGAGAACTAACAACAGAAAATGTCATGCATTGTGATTTTTCTGCAGTAGATGTTCAAACAAGCTAGCTTATGGTTCATATCACCTGATGCAGCTGCATAAGCTTTGTTACTGTGTTGTGACTCTTCAACTAAACTTAAAATGGGCAGAATGAACGTGACTAGTTATTTGATCTGCCCAAGTATTCTTCTTTCTATCCATAAAGCAATTCCATCACTCACATAACAAAAACACCTACAGACCCCACCAGTGCAGTGCATCATTGCCGCAAACCACTTAACAAAATGTTAAGAGTATCTTTGTGGAATTTTCACAAAAAGGAAATCAGTGAAATTTTTCACAAATAATTCCTGACAGGATTTGTGAGAAAAACATGAAATAAACGAGTGCTATCCCCTGTGTTCCCACATAATACAATAATAAATTGTTAAGTTGCACAAGGGATGCCAGGGAGCTGTAATATAAAAGAAAAGAAAGTAATAATATTATAGTTATGTGGCCCAAAGATTCACATAGACTTCAAGAAAATAACCTTTTAAGCTATTGACAGAATTTGCCTCAATTTCCTGCACATGAACCTAAAATGAAAAGAAATTGATTTCAAACTTTAGAATGAAACAAATATAGAACAACAATTTCTTTGAAAGAAGCGAATTGGAATTAAAATGAAGCTCCAATCTAATTCTACAGAAATTGTAACACCCGATATGTAGATTCAATTCTTACACGATAATATCTAGCATGAGAATTGCTTTTATCTCTAAATATTATCCTAAGCATGTCACCAATACTTTCCAGCCTGCATGCAGTGCCTTGTGGTTTGTGCTGTTTGTCTTCCTCAATAAGTATAACAGCTTCATCAATTATATCAATCAGCTTAGAAGCTGTTTCACTAGTGATGTTAAGGTCAGCAAGTAGCTCATATATGTAAGGCCCAGGTCTCGTGAATCCCAATTCCCTTGATTCAATGGGTACTTCAGCAATCCGCTTCTCAAGCTTCAAAAGAAGTGCTGTAAGGGTATGAATTGGTCCATATGAAGCCATCAGTACAAGATGAGTGCATAGGAATTGCTCAAAAAAGGATCATTAATTTCCCAACAAGTATGCTGGTGTAGTATTTGCAGAAATAGAAAGGTTAGGGAACATCTGATGGTATGGTGCAGCAATAAAAACTGCAACATGCACTTGATATTATGGTCAAATATGTACCTCTAAGAATGGCAAAATTATCTGGATTTCCAGATTTGTCATTTGATTTTTCTCTCCTTCCAACAGAAAGGTCAATACAAGATTTTGCTTCATTGATGCAGGCTGTTAGAAGTCCAGAAGGCAAGTCAAAGGAGGCTGCATCTGCACATAATCCTTCCTGCATTGTTCATGTTCACAATAAACAAGTACCAGCATGTTAATCGTTTGTTCAATGAATTGACTAAACAGCTTAATATCATATTGATGGTCTGAAAAGGTTTACAGTGAACCTTATTTCCAGGTTAAACCTTTCTCAACAGCTTGCACTTACCAGGTTGTGAGCTTCATCAAATATCAATATACTGCTATTCCAATCAATTGTAAGAGATTTTCTATAGGCACGATCAATTACATAATTATAAGGTGCAAATAAGATATCGGCAACTTTGTGGAGCTCCCTTGCTACATAGTAGGGGCACCTAGAAAAAGCAAACATAATCCCAACTTAAATGACGAAAATTGATTTCTAATAAACACACAGGATTCGTGTGACGGAACTTACGGCCCAAATTTTTTTCCAACAGTAACCAGATCCTCTATGTCAATAGGTTCGTCTCCAAGATGTGGATTCTTCTTCACAAAATCTATGGTAAGAACATAAATCTATAAAGTTAGATTTGATTGAGACCATTACATCCTATTTTCAATTTCTTGAAAAAGTGTCATTATGAAATTACTTGCATAACACTGTTTATTCTGAAATGATACTTCTACAATGTACAAAACAAACTACCTGGAACACAAGAATAATGATTGCAGCGATGTTTTTCCTGCTTTTCCTGATTTTCCCTCCTTCTGCGGAGATAATGACAAGCATTTGTCTGCACCTTTCCATGCAGTAAACTGACATCCTCATGAATGCACAATTGTTCCCTGGATCCTAGTACAACCATTTTGGGCCTGCATATGCTTTAAAATTGGGCATTATTAGCTCTAAACTCCATAATCATATCAAGTAATCAACTTGAATCAAGACAATATGAAAAAGACTACAAGGTCAATTTAAATTTCTCAAGTTTTTTAACATGCAATTGATAAATGCTTACAAAGAAGCCAAGTGCTTGTGCCATCATGATAGCTATATGAAACATGACAAGAACTATTGTGGAGACATGCTTAGAATGTATGCTAGTAAACAAGTTAAATATCATGAAAAATGAAGGAGCAATCAACCCAATACTAAAATCTAGTTTGAAATCATAGTTCCCATTAAAATGAATCTCTGACCTGTAGTTGCTCCTCTTCAATTCTTGAACCACTTGCCGGATTTGACTGTGAGTGCGTGAAGTGTATATAATGGTAGGAAGTCGGGCAGCATTGGGGTGTGTTGATTCATTATCAGCGTCCATCCCAGAATTCTGGCTATTCATTCCAATCTTACCAGTTGAGAATCCACCTAGACTCTTTCTCCAAGCCAAAGTGGCACAAAGAAGGGACAGAGTTTTTCCGGTTCCAGTTGGACTCTCCAAAAGTGCATTACACCTCTGCAGTCTCACAAACAACCGCATTTAGTATACATGCTGGTAGTTAAAAAAAATATGAAGCTTTTTATACACTTTCTCCTCCAAATTGTAGTAAATTATAGATGAAGAGATGAGCAAAGTTTTGTAAATGTGAAATAAGCATAGACAGTTACTTCTAGGTCAAAAATCATACTTTGCAGTTTGGGATCTATACCAAACAAAATGAAACAGATTGCATTCTCTAAATGACAAATGAATCATAACTTACTGCACATTGTGATTCAAATCACTGATCACAAGTGATAGTGAACCAATAATCTAGTGGTTCTTAGCACTTCAAAAAACTAAACTTATTATTTAAAAACATAATTTTAATCGTCAAGCAATTGCCTTTTTCCTTCTAAATGAATGATAAAACAGTTAAAAACTTCACCCAAGCAAAAGTTTCAAAATCCCATAAAATCAATATAGCCGTACAATACACATTCGATTGAAAGAGCAAGCTTGTTTGATTGACTCACATTCTTCAGAGAGTAGATGACTTTTTCCATGTAAACGAGCTGCGAATCGTATGCCTCAAACGGGAAATCCACGTCGACTCCACTGATCTGGTACGTTGGCATTTTGGCGTTACTGGTGTGGTTTGGATTCCGGAAGAAGTTAACGAGAAACTTGTCTTCTGGGTTGGCGGACTGAGGACAAACTGAACCCTAGTGACAGGTGGGATTTCCCGCCAATGGTCACTCGAGCAGCGCTGTCGTTTCAAAGAAATTTCAAACGTAGATTGTCAACTGTTCAAAGTAACTACATGTTTCAGTTTCACAAGGAAAGCCCACTTTCTGGCAAGGGTCCATAAGACCATAGATCTTTCTAGAAGCAGAAGCAACCAAAGTCTAGACATCTCCACATTTCTCGTTCAATTAATTATATATAATAAAATTAAAACCACATCATTAGATTTATTTAAATTTAAAAATAACAAAACCATAATTAATTAGCCCACGCCGGTTCTTTGTTTGGTCTCCCCTAGAAAACAAACGTCTGCGTGTTTCTCTTCAAGCTCGAAAAGGAAAAAAAAAAAAACAAATAAATAAAAGGAAAACCTTAGAACCAAAGAGCAAATGACAGAGGATTCTAGAATCGCCCACAATTCACTTAAAATTGATCTCTACATGTACATATAAATCTCAACCCCCTCTCTCTCTCCTCTAAATCTAATAGATCTTTGTGAGCCCTCTTTCTCTCTTTGTTTGTTTTACTTACTTCAATTCATCTGTTTACTTGTGGAGACGTCGTGACCTGTGTGTTTTCTTTAGATCATTTCTCATTTTTGATTTCATTAACTTTCTATCTTTTTGCTGGTTGTCTGTTTGTTGCTCAGATTTGATTGCGTTAAATTGATCAGGTCTTTACTGTTAAGTTAGTTTTGGTTTCGCAATTGAATGTTGAATCGAAGATGATTTTTTGGTCTTTGTTTTCTTGTGCTAGATTTACGTTCTGACCTTCTTTTTTTTTTGGTATTCGTATAGTTTACTGCTAAATACGCATGGGTTTTGGATCTTGATGCACGCAAATTTTATGAATTTGATTGTTTCTGAATGGAATTATGTGACTTTTGTTACTGATCTTGCATTGCGTTTTATATATGTTTGTGTTGCTATGGTAATAGCATAACTGGAAAGAAATGTATTGTTTGCTTTTAACTAGTCAAAAAGAACTAATGTCTATGATGATATATATGGTACATTCTTTGGATATGTATTATTGTTTGTGGTGTGTTGCTGACAATGGTCTTGTACAGGCACTTTGCTTGGAAGTGCTACTTGTAAGACATGAGCGTGGTGGGTTTTGATTTTGGCAATGAAAGCTGTATTGTTGCTGTTGCGAGGCAAAGGGGGATTGACGTTGTGCTCAATGATGAATCAAAGCGGGAAACTCCTGCCATTGTTTGCTTTGGTGATAAACAGCGGTTCATTGGAACTGCAGGGGCTGCCTCAAGTATGATGAATCCCAAGAATACTATTTCTCAGATCAAACGGTTCATTGGCAGGCATTTCTCAGATCCTGAATTGCAAAGAGATCTCAGTTCATTGCCTTTTGCTGTTACCGAGGGCCCTGATGGATTCCCTTTGATTCATGCACGGTATCTGGGGGAAGTGAGAACATTTACCCCTACCCAAATTCTAGCTATGGTTTTCTCTAATTTGAAAGGCATTGCTGAGAAGAACCTGAATGCTGCAGTTGTGGATTGTTGTATTGGAATTCCAGCTTTTTTCACTGATATTCAAAGGAGGGCTGTTTTGGATGCAGCAACAATTGCTGGACTGCATCCTCTCCGCTTGATTCATGAAACGACAGCCACAGCACTGGCTTACGGCATTTATAAGACTGATTTACCTGAGAATGATCAATTAAATGTTGCATTTGTTGACATTGGACATGCCAGTATGCAAGTTTGCATTGCGGGGTTCAAGAAAGGTCAGCTCAAGATACTGACTCATTCATTTGATCGGTCCGTAGGTGGTAGGGACTTTGATGAAGTTCTCTTCCACCACTTTGCTGCAAAGTTTAAGGAAGAGTATAAAATTGATGTTTTCCAGAATGCTAGGGCTTGTCTGAGGCTCAGAGCCGCATGTGAGAAGCTGAAGAAAGTTCTTAGTGCCAATCCTGAAGCACCTCTAAATATTGAGTGCTTGATGGATGAAAAAGATGTCAGAGGGTTCATTAAAAGAGAAGAGTTTGAACAGATTAGTGCTCCAATTTTGGAACGTGTGAAGAGGCCTCTGGAAAAGGCCCTTCATGAGGCAGGACTTGCTGTTGAGAATGTTCACATGGTTGAGATTGTTGGTTCCGGATCTCGTGTTCCTGCCATTATGAAAATATTGGCTGAATTCTTTGGGAAGGAACCAAGACGGACAATGAATGCTAGCGAGTGTGTTGCTAGGGGTTGTGCTTTGCAATGTGCCATTCTTAGCCCAACATTTAAAGTTCGAGACTTTCAGGTAAAAGTCATGATCAATCACTTATATATTAAACGTTCATCTTCATTTCTGTTCCGGTCTGTGATGTGCTGCCTACAACTTGTCAGAGCCATATCTTTGAAAATATTAATTGTGTATGAGATTGGCATGTGAAAATGTGGACAACTGAGGTATCTCTGTACACTTTGTGAGCATATTTGGACTGATTAGTTCTTGTATTGACACCACTTATTCTAGTGTAGAAGGTGTGTCAGTCCTTATAGTGAGTGGAATGTTGGTTTAGTGAGCCATAGCATGGCTATATTTCTCCCCAAAAGTGTCACTTCTGCTTTGTGAAGGTCTTTGTGTGCGTGGTCTATGATAACCTCTTTCCCTGAAGTGGGTGTATGAAGGACCAATTCTCAGCTATTTGAAGTCGTATTTCATTTTCCTTTTAGTTTTAGTTTCCCATTTGCTCAACCTCTCTGCGTCACAGTCCAAAATGATTGACCATTTGAAGTGCAGGTGAATGAGAGTTTCCCATTCTCAATAGCTTTATCATGGAAGGGTGGTGCCTTGGACTCTCAGAATGGAACAGCTGATAATCAACAAAGTACAATTGTCTTTCCCAAGGGGAACCCGATACCTAGCATTAAGGCTTTGACATTCTACAGGTCAGGTACATTCATTATAGATGTGCAATATGTTGATGCCAGCGACTTGCAGGTACCTGCCAAGCTTAGCACCTACACAGTAAGGATTTTATTGCTTTGCGAGTGCATTTGTGTTGTCAGCTACATACTCCATTATGTCACACTTGCTTCAACTCTTATTCTTGTGCAGATTGGCCCTTTTCAAACTACAAATAGTGAAAGGGCTAAGGTTAAGGTTAAAGCCCGTCTCAATTTGCATGGAATTGTGGCCATTGATTCAGCAACGGTAATTCTTATCACTGCCATTTGATTGAGGTTGCATACAGCATATGGTAGTCCATTTGCAGTTCTATTGATGTACTGTACATACTTTCATGTCAGCTTTTGGAGGAAGAAGAGGTTGAAGTTCCTGTAACAACAGAGCCATCAAAAGAGTCCGGAATAGTGGATACTGGTGAAGTGCACAACGATGGAGCTCCTCCTAGCTCTACTGAGAGTGATGTCAATATGCAAGAAGCTAAAGGAACTGCTGATGCTTCTGGATTTGAAAATGGAGTACCAGATCCAGGTGACAAGCCTGCACAAATGGATACTGATACCAAGGTGGGGTTATTCAGTTTGTCCATAATGTTCGCCTGCAACAGGTTTGTGGATCTTGCTAACGGTGATGATTTGTATGGTTGTGTCAGGCTGAGGCTCCAAAGAAAAAGGTTAAAAAAACAAATATCCCTGTGGATGAACTAGTTTATGGTGGGCTACCTTTGACAGATGTGCAGAAAGCAGTAGAAAAGGAATTTGAAATGGCACTACAAGATCGAGTAATGGAAGAAACTAAAGACAAGAAAAATGCTGTTGAAGCATACGTGTATGACATGAGGAGCAAAGTATGAAATTCTTGCTGGTTAAATTGACAAACTTAGGTTTAAATTCTGCTAATCATATCACTAATAATGCTCTTATGAAAACAGCTTGGAGATAAATATCACGAATTTGTCACTGATCCAGAAAGGGAGCAGTTCATGTCAAAACTTCAGGATGTTGAAGATTGGTTATATGAAGATGGTGAAGATGAAACAAAGGGTGTTTATATTACGAAGCTTGAGGAGCTCAAGAAAGTAGGGATGCATGTTTGTGTATAGGCTCTTGCTGCTTGTGTTAGTATTTGAATGTGAAGTTCATAATCATATATATCTGATTTGCAGCAAGGGGATCCCATTGAAGAGCGCTATAAAGAGCATTCAGAGAGGAGTTCCGTGATTGATCAACTTGTTTATTGCGTTAACAGTTACAGAGAGGCAGCAATGTCTAATGATCCCAAATTTGACCACATTGAGTTGGCTGAAAAGCAGAAAGTGAGAGTCTGTTAATTCTGTACTGTATCCTATTCTTTGTTGTTGATTTTTCTATTGAATCCCAATATCTTGTAGGTTATGAATGAGTGTGTGGAAGCAGAAGCCTGGTTAAGAGAGAAAAAACACCATCAGGATTCGCTTCCCAAGTATGCTAGCCCGGCTCTTTTGTCGGCTGATGTGAGAAAGAAGGCTGAAGCACTTGACAGGTATGTCCTCTTGGTTGTTCTTGGATCTTATTTTAAGGTTGTTGACCGGTTTCTACTTGAGAAGTTAATGTTGACCTCTAGTTAAGTTTCACTGCTGTGGATCATTCTGTATTACGTATCTGGAAGATGCTTAAATCTTAAATGTTGCTTCAACAGGTTCTGCAGACTGATAATGATGAAGCCAAAGCCAGCGCCAGCAAAGCCGGCCACTTCTGAGACCCCTGCAACACCTCCACCTCAAGGAAGTGATCAACCGCAGAGTGGAGATTCCAATAACCATGGTGCCAGTGACTCTGCTGGAGGTGGGACGGGTGATGTACCTTCCGCATCTGGAGAGCCAATGGAGACTGATAAGTCGGAGGCTACAAATGCTGCATAATTGTGCCCTATAAGTTGCCCTTCTTTGGTAAAGAACCCTTCAAAGCTAAGTCAGATTCCTGGTCAGTAGGGTTCGTAGACACAATGTTCTCGTTTGTAACTTCCGCCAAAATTTTATTGTTGTCTAAAGCGACTCTCTAGAATCCGGGTTTTTGAAAGGAGGGTTTTCAAGAGGAGACTTTCGTCTTCTCATCTCAAGGGTTTCTATAAGTGATCTTCGTTGTTGGGGGAGTTTTAAAAGCTCTCCAAGGAGGCTTTGAGTATTCACTATCTATTCTACGCCCTGTTTGTAGGATATTGCGTTGGGTACTTGTATGAATTATTCGTCTTGATTTCAAGTTTAAAATCTCCCTTTCCAAGAGGTACTTCATAAGCATTAGCAAAAGTGGAGTGGGTTGTAGTTGTTATGGATGATTTCGAAAGCCTCCTCCGTTAAGTAACGTCAAGGCCGCCTCTGTGCCGTTTCGGAAATGTTGTCTACTATTGCGTTGGACTTCGGCGCGGGTCTCTGTTTGTCGCTCTGAACTCTGAAGCGAGGCTGTAAGTCCAAAGGTTAAATTCACAAAGAAGTAATGTAGTTAAAAAGTTTAATAATGAAAATATAAAATAAGATTAAATTAATAATAACTAAAGAAACAAATAATAAGATAATTGATTAAAAACTATATAACTAAATGGATATGTTTCAAGGCTTTCTGGATTCGAGTGAAGATTAGATTTAGACGTTGGTATGAATAAATTAGCATTAAAATAGACAATAAAGGCTTGTAAAACTATATCTTATAAATTAAATAAAAATAATTACCAGGATTTCCTCCATTTAAATATAAACAAACTGTTTAGTCAGAAAATAAATTCAAACCTTGAAATCGGCAGAACAAAATAGAGAAGTTACAGGAAAATAATAAATCTAGGTGAACTTTAAGGTTTAAGGTGGTGTTTTATTTCTATTTTATTTTTAGTTTTTATTTTCAAATTTTTATTTGAGTTTTTAGTTTATGTTTTAGTTTTAGTTTTTCCAATTTTCAAAAATTATGAAATCTATAAAAGCAGTTATTATCATTTAATATATTATTTAATTATTTAAATTTTAATAAAATTTGTAAATAATTTAATATAACATTATATATTTAATAAATTAAAATTAATTATCAATAAAATATAAATAATTTAATTTTTATAATTAAATTAATATGTAATTAAATTTTAATAACTATTAATAAATATAATTAAATTAAATTTAAAATATATAAATATTCAATAAAATTTGATTTAATGATTAAAATATAGTCTAAATAAATTTTAAATTTTAAATTATTTATTTCATTAAAATAACATAATTTTACTAATAATTTTTAATAAATATCATATAAGAGATTACAAATTTTATTTAATTAAAATAATTTATCTTTAAGTTTTATCTAATATGTAATTATTATTTGTAATAAAATATAACTACATTAAATTTTTGTTTTATTTGAAAAATAAAATTAAGAACTAAAAATAAGAACTGAAAATTTCAATAAAAAAATAAATTTTAGCTTCTTAATATTTTAATAAAAAAATAACTTAAAATATCGGGACTTTCCACGGTTTGTCACACGGATGTTGTCATGTTGTCTAGATTGTGGGCCTTAATGATGTTTTTAGGTGATATAAATGGTTTCTAGTACAATTATGTTTCTAAGTCGCAGGCCTTATTTTTCTAAAGATGAATATGCAATCTCAAAAGTGGTCATGGCTCTTAATAGTTCACTGTTTCTTTTATTATTTACAGTGTCTCTCTTACTTGGTTGTGGTTAAGGTAATATCACTTACCGGTCTCTTACGGTATATATGGTTACTGTCTCTCGTATGCAGAAACGGAACGAAATAAAAGTTTAAAGACAGAACAAAACAAAAATAGAAGACAGTGAGGTGTTTGGTTGTGATGGACAAAACAGATAAAACTGTATTCATCTCGAAAACAAAAATGTGTTTAATTGCAGTTGACAGAACATAAAAAACAGTTTCAATAACTAAAGTACCCTTATAGTATAATATGATTGGAAATATGTAATTCATTAATTATTTTAAAACGAATGATTTTTATTAGTAAAAAGTTAATAAATAATAATAATAATAATAATAAAAATAATAATAAGAAATTAATTTAGTATAATAATAATAATAGAATAAGAGGTAGAAAATTAATAATAATAAGAAATTTAATAATCACAATAATAATAAGAAAATCAATTATCTATAATAATGATAATAATAATAATAATAAGAAAATTAATCTTGTATAATATCAATAATAATAATAATAAGTACAAAATTAATAATAATAATAATAATATAATTAATTTCAGTATAATAATAATAATAAGATAATTAATTTAGTATAATAAAATTAATAATAAAAATAAAAATAAAAACAAAAATAATAAGTACAAAATTTATTATAATAATAATAATAATAAGATAATTAATTTAGTATAATAAAATCAATAATAAATAATATTATTGATAATAAAAGAAAAATAATACAATAATTAATAATAATAATAACAATAATTAATAATAACAACAATAATAATAATAAGTACAAAATTTATAATAATAATTAATAATAATAACAATAATTAATAATAGTAATAATAATAAATTAATAATTTTAATGATAATAATAATAATAAGATAATTAATTTAGTAAGTATAAAATTAATAATAATAATAATAATAATAATTAATTTTGTATAATAAAATAATATTATTAATAATATTAATAATAAGAATAAGAATAATAATAAGTAGAAAATTTATAACAATAATTAATATTAATAACAATAAATAATAATAATAAAATAATTAATTTCAGTATAAAAATTAATAATAATAATAATAATAACTACTACTACTACTATTACTAATAATAATAATAATAATAATAATAATAATAATAATAATAATAATAAGTGTAATAATATAATTAAAAATAAAAAATTGCTTATGTGAGAGAAGGAGTATTTCTGGAAGTTGCTTATGTGTTTTGTTTCGGAGATGGAGACAAGAAATTTTATCTTTCAGTTTTGAAAGGAACAAAAAATTTATGTCTCTGGACATAACAAAAATCAGTTGGGACAGCAACCAAACACTGCGAGGCACAGAATTTTTTATTTTGTCATCTGCCTCTACCAACGAAGACAGCAACCATACTGTAACACCCCACTCCCGAGTGATCCGAACCCGATATCATTGGTGATATTCGAGTCTGTGCCCATGAGGTGGCTTACTACATCGATCGGTGAAAACTTCGATATCATTTTCTTCTCTCGTGTTTTTTAACCGAACATTAGCGCAAAAAGCGATGAGCGAGAGAAAACATTTGCAGTTATTATAATCATTTAACAATATTTTACAGTAACCATAAAGTTCACATACTAATCAGTTTACAAAGGTTGCGGAATACAATCTTGAGTCCATGTTCAGAATTAATCATTTTCAGTTATTACAGTCATCCAATAATAATTTACAATCAGTCAATGTATAAAAACAATAAAACCACAATGGGCTCATTATAAATATAAAGCATTGTTGTACAATGATTGCGGAAACTAATTCGATAAGACACTAATGCAGACGTGAACTGATCCTGACCTCTATCCTTCACTTGCCTACAGTAGACCTACTCCCCTATCAAACGGGGTACTCTTCAAGTCCTGAAAAATAAATTGCAATTTTGGATGAGTTTGCGAACTCAATGAGGAACCATCATCGATGGTTCTCCCAATTCATACATCACATAATCAATTCACGTAATAAAGGCGATTGCAGTAATACTACGGTCTCTGATCCACGATAATAGACGATCCAATCTGATAAAACCCATTACGGGTATTCAGTCCAGTAATGATGCAATGCACATATGACTCTTTTTCCAGTTTAATTACAGTGTTGTGACCGAGCGCGTAAACAATATTCAGTGATTAGTAGACGTGTCTGGGGAGAATTATCTCCCTTCGAGCTCTAGGCTCGTTTCAGTATTTCAGTATCAGTAGTGACTCAGTTCACAATTTTCCTTTATCAGTTTATGCATCTGTGTATGAATGCACATGCCCAGTTACAACATTCCCATAAACAGTTAATCATTCATAGTCAAGCACAGTCAATTAACAGTCAGTATGCACAAGTAACAGTCCATAATTCACAACAATGAATAGTTCATAATTGACAATCAATCACAGTAATGACAGAGAAGTCACACAATGTACACATTTCTGGTCCCGCCATTATCCCCATATTTGAAAAATAATAATTGAGAAATACATTTAGGTTACTCACCTATCACTTCTAAGCTAATATCGGGAAGTCTCTGCCACGTCGGTCGAATGACGCTCCAATTGGGCCTCTATCAGAATCAGAGAAGAAAACGATCACTAATTATCCAATCCGGATTCGTTAATGATGCACATGTAGGTGTATAATGCATGTTCATGAATTTCCGGCCCTAATCCCATTTTTTCCAATCACCAAAAATCCGTCTAAAAATTAGAAATCTAACGGCACTGACAGTACTCAATTCGAACCTCTATAGGTCCAAAAACAAATAAAACAGTGACCAAAGAATCATTGCCCGGACTCACGTCAACTTTCCGTCCAAAATTCTCAATTTCTCATGCAATAAAATTCAATGTTTCACGAATCCGATGCCTCAAGAATCAGGTCAATCGGATGTTGGACGGAAAAGTTATAAGCAAAAGAAGGAAAATATATGATCCTAGTCGACTTGTGCAGGTTGTAGTCGACTGGTTTAAGAATCCTAGTCGACTAGTCCTATAAAATAACAGTTCTGAAACAATTTCCTCCGACATACCAACTTGTCTAAACCATAACTCCCTACTCCGAACACCAATTTAGACAAATTTGGTATCTATTTCATAGAGAAAAGAGAGATCTATAAGTTTTATGAATGACACAAAAGCCAATTTCACCTCTAAGGGTGTCAAAAATGCAATCAAAGTTACTGCCCAATCAATGGGTTCTAAAACAGTACAGTATCTTGTAAATTCAATAACTTCTCATTTCCTTTGTCCAAAATTACATAATAAATATGCTCAGAAAGATCACAATGTTTTCTACAACTTTCATGAACAAACCAAAATCAAATTCAATTGTTAACTAGGTCAAATAATTCAATCAATGAGGCTGCCCCAGAAATCACCCAATCTGGATAGTAATGTTCTATCAAGCATAACTCCCTGTACACAAGTCAAAAAACTCACTACCTTATATCAGTGGAAAGATAAAACCACATACTTCAAGTTTCATGAAGATCTTAAGAGCCAATTCCATCTCTAACCAATTCAAAACTGCCAAACAAGTGACTGATCAGGGTAGCAGTTAAAAACCGAATGCAGGTTCCATTTTTGAAAACTCATAACTCCCAAATATGATCTCCAAACATTGCATGCTAAATACCATTTTCAAGATCAATGTTTCCTATACAACTCTTCAGAAGATCACTCAAGCCAATTCAATTCACAAAAATTGTTAAAATTTCTTCCAATCAGAATGCTCACAAAACTGACATTTCAGCTAGGTTTCACTAAAATGCATTTTACCAGCCAATAGTCATCAATGCATATCTCCCAATATACATATTGAAAAATGGCAAAATCAGTGGCATTGGAAAGCTAACAATACAGGCTTCAACTTTCATTTAGACCATTTTTCCTAATTCCTTCTCAATTAATGTAGAAAAATCATCAAAACTAGTAAGTCATTGATCCGGATACTGTACACACCAGTCATCAACAGTGACTTTCCAAGCTAAAATTCACCCTCTTAAGGCTAAAATTGGACAACACCTATTTCACACAAAAATTTAGCCAACAAACCAAAGTTTTATTGGGAACAAACCTCACCTCATTTACATAACCACACAATGAGTTATGCTCAAAACAGTACAGTAGGTCAAACTCACATTTTCAGCTTTACTACTCAATCACAACTCCTATCATGCCAATTGAACTTCTACTACCATAAGTATCTCCTTTGGACACAAAATCAGTCCTTAGATCATTCCTACATTCATTAGGAATACCTACCATAAGTTGGCAGCACCTACCTCTTAAATTCTTTGCAAGAATAATCATCCATATTCAATTCAAAATCAAGCTAAAAACACTTCACTTATACCACTTCATCCAACCATACTTAAACATAACCTTACCCACCAATTCAAACTATAATTTTCATCAAATTCATGCATCAATAAATACAATAATTGCACCATAACTCCAAATGAATGCATCTAACCACTATGATTTATTAAAACATAAACAAAGCATAATTAAAGCTTAACTTAAAAAAACTTACCTAATTAGCCTCCACTCTTCAATTCTCTTCACTTCTTTCTTTGCTATTCTTTCTAACAAACTCTTCTAACCCCATGCAAGTGTAAGTTCTCCATAGAAAGACAACAACTTGGTTGCAAGAAGAAGAAGAGCTCTTAAGGTTTGGAGGAAGAGGGACTTAAGGAAGAAGAAAATCGATGGATGGTTTAAAAAGGAGAGTAGGTTTTGGTTGAACTTAGAAAATGAGCAATAAAACATGTTTTTCCTTCCTTCCTCATAGAAGAACCGAGAATGCATAGGATAATCATGCATTAAATGAAAGGAACACTTGGCAATTAGAGGAGAAATGAGGAAAAGTCAAAGAACCAATCAAATTTTTTGAAAAAAGAAAACAAATACCAAGTAATTTCAATCCAATTTCGGTTCCAACAAATTTTAAGGGTCCAATTTTGGGTCCCACCAAAATAATTAATAGTTTAGTACCAAAATAGCAGTAGAAAATCAACCGGTTCACCACTTGGCGATTTTTTTCCGGTCCAGGAATTTTCTCCGAAAAATTTCAGAAAAATTCCTAAAAATCTCTTAAAATATAAAACACTCAAGGGCGCACTCAGAATAATTTTTCAAACCCAATAATCACGTTAATCACAATAAAATTGCAGTAGGCACATCTACCGGGAATATCATGTATGCATGTACCGAAATTTGCATGTGCACAATTTCACTGTTTACTAATACTAGTATGCATGAACAATACTAATTAATCCCTATCAATCTCATCCTATGATAATTTACTATTTTACCCTTCTTGTCAGGGGTGGGATGTTACACATACGCTATGTTAGGACACGAGCTGACACACAAATGTGATTCAGATCGTGTTTTTCCAAGAATTGCAAATTTCTTCGTGCTTTTGCTTGGAATGTTTTTAATCTTTGAATAATATCATCTTAAGGTCTATTTTACATAATTACCTAAAAAGATATCACAAGTATGGTATAGTAATTTAACATTAAAATCAAGAAAAATATTTAAGTGAATATATGCATATTTCATAAGCATCAAATATTCCCATGCTTAAATTTTTCTTAACTACAACAAAAGGGGCATTTGGCAATGAAAATTTTCGTTGCTAAAAGACCTGGATTCATCACCAATAATATTTTGCGGCGATATCAATTCGTCACCGAAATCGTCAGAAAATCCCATTACAAAATACTATAGACAACGTTTTTACCAAATCTTCGCAAATTATATTTAGCTACGAGATGAATATGTAACGAAAAGATTTAGGCGAGGATAAACCCAATCGTCACCAATGCTATTTTGATATGCTTTGGTTTCATAGTTAAATATTATTAGATACATTACCGTAAACATAGGTAATAGTATTTAATGAAGAATCTTTAATCGAAGCTCAAAACTACTGGTGAAGGCTAAATATTTGTAGCTAAAAGTTATTGACATCGTTTTTAGAAATATGGTTAAAAAGTTTTGGTGAGAATTGTAGAAAAATAGTCAAATCTTTTTAGCTACTTTTTGTATACAATTTTTGTGAAGGACTATAATTTTAGTTCTGACTTTAAGGGTTTTGAAATTTGGCTTAAAGTTGAGTTTTGAATTCTATCACTGTTTGAGAACAGTCTATAGTATTTTTCGTATATCTCTAGGAATAATGAACCAAATCGTTTGAACTTTAGTTTATTAGAAACTTAAGACATAGACAAACATTTTTTTAGAATAACATATTACCTAGAAACCTCAGTTTCTTTGTCATAATGCCCATATAAAACTGAGTCAAAGCTTATCCTGAGAAAATTTGGAGAAAAACTAATGAAAAAATTTGATGGGGACTTTTGGATAATGCATCCCACGATCATGGAAAGCCATACACGATTGTGGAAATAGCATGACAGTAAAGAAAATGTTCTTTTGAGTGGTTTTTGAACCAATTAAGAATAAGGTACTTAATTTTGATGCATTTGGACTTGATTAATGTTTAAAATGAATATAATTTGATATTGGAAAAGTTAGTTAAACGTGTGATAAGTTTTGATTGATAATTGATGTTATACTTTAAGGAAAAGAATGTTGGATAAAGTGTTAAAGAAATGAAGATATTCATATGAATGCAAATGTATTCCAAATGATATTAATAATGCATTAAGAATGAATGAATGAGAATTGAGAATTATGTGAAATATTTGTAATGCTAGAAAAGAGTTAGTAAATGTATGGTTAATGAATAGAGCATGATCAAGTCTACTTAAGGTATTAACCTAAATGCAAACAAGACATATCCAAGTGACAACATGTGAATAATTATGAATTATGGTTAAGGAAGCATACCTAGGATAGTCATTGGGCGTGCACTAAACATGGCACATATATGTACTTGCATAAGTGAATATGTATTTGATTGATCGAATTTGCAATGTAAATTTTGTATGTATTGTATAACATATAATCGTGGCGGTCTACTATGGCGTTTACTAAATATTCTACTAGATTTAGCTTGAAATTCTCCAGATCTCTTCATTCTAGGCTCCTTTCTATACTCTGTTTGTCCATCATTTAACAACTGCTCAATTTTAATCGAAGCAGCTCTCAGTTCAACAAAACTACTCAGATTAGTAATGGCTAGCTTCGTTCTAATTTCCATATTTAGCTTATCCTCGAACCGTCTACACTTGTCTTCCTCCATCGGGATCAAGGTTGTAACATACCCCATCAACTCATTGAACTGCACTTTATACTAAGCTACTGTGGAGTTCCCTTGTTTCAAGTAGATTTTTTGCATATATTTTTCATTGAAAATTTTCAGAAAGTCTTCCCACTTCATTCTACACAGTCGGGCGGAATTACCAAAAATAGCCTTCTACTACTGATATGTTGGACCTTGTAGTAGCGAGACTGCATACTCAAATCTTTCATCGAACATGCAATTCATCTGATCGAACACTCGTTTAGTTTCGAAAGTTACAATTGAGGATAACGAGGGTTTCATGACTCTTTATATGTAGGAAGAATTTAGGAAGGCCATATTCCAAATACATCTAGATAAGTCTCTAAGTTAGATGACTTTAAGCTTACCTTTTATAAAAATTTTAGGAGTTGATTGGTCTAGATAACTTTTAGGCTTACACATGTTAGATCGAGTCTTATGAGCTCCATTTTTCATTGAATAATACCACAATTGTTCTGATTCCTATAACTATTTTCATGTATTATACAAGGTAATGTGCTAGGTGGCTGCCAATCGATTTAAAGATATTTTCCTTAAACTAGTCTCTAAATTTAAGTGAGTGTTTATCTTGGGTAAGGGTATTTCAAATAAATTTTTAGTTTCTTTTAAATTGCTCCACTTTATTAAGCGTAAGAGGAAAAGCAAGGTGGATAATATGGCTCTTAAATTCTAGATTAGCAAGGATTATGACTTTGTAAATTAATCTTTTTCTTCACATAATCCTTCTCAAATTAGGTTTTATAGAGACGGGTAAATATGATAATGTTATTTGTCTCTTATATTTAGTTTTCTATCAACTTTAGTGGTTAATTATTTGGCCTTATGATTCCTAGTTGTGAGTTGGGGCAAGGTGATCCTCTTTCATTGTGTGTCTTTATTTTATGCTTGAAAAGAATGTTTGCTATGTTGTCTACAGTTGATAGATTATGGATGTAAGACTTTAGAGATGTGCCCCTCTGATTTAACATATATTTTTTTGAGAAAGTGAAGACTTCTTCAAAGTGGTTTTACTTTATAAATCTTTTCAATGATTATTTTTTTGCTTCTTTTCCCAATTTTATAGTGAAGATGAATACCCAACTAATGGTCAAGAAGATAATTCAAATTTTAGATCTATTGGCCTAGAGTATAGGCTTTTAAACACTAATGCCACTGTGTGTTTTATAAGAGACAAATTAATGACTTGTCCTCACATTTAGAATGAGACTCCTCAATTCTTATAAAAACCCTTTCTCTATGGTGCTTTTCATGTTTCTTGAATGAAATTTATGAACATTTTGGTTGATGTTGGGTGATTCCTTCGCATTTAGTTTAAGTTGGTGACATTGGGGTTTAATTTTTCTCTCGGAAATAAAAATACTTTATTTTCATTTTATTATAAATTAATTTATTATTTAATTTTTCTTTTAAAATTTTAAAACAAATTTTATTTAAAATTTATATATTAAATTTTAATAATTATATTGAAATTATTTATTTTTGAATTAGTTATAAAATTAAATTAAAATTTAAATTATTTATAATTACAAATAATTAAATCGTAATCTTATTGTAAATTATTCATAAATTTTGATTAATAATTAATATTAAATAATGTATATTTATTTGATACAAAATTAGATTATAAAAATAAATTCATTTTTGTAAGTTCCATAAATTAGGAAAATTAGAAAAAATTAAAGCTAAAACTCAAACAAATAAGTTGTAATTTAGGTTCTTAATTTTAATTACTCTTGTTTCAAATAAAGACAATAATATATCTAGTTGTTAATATTAATGAAGTGAAATGTTATATTTTACTACTAATAATAATTATGTATTAGATAAAATTAAATTTAAATTATTTTAATTAATTAAAATTATGTTAATTTCTTATATAATATTTATTAACAAAATTATTTTATTATATTAAAATAAATACTTTAAAAATTAAATTATATTTATTTTGAATATATTTTAAATATTAAATTATATTTTATTTAAAATTTATATATTTTGAAGATACTTTAAATTTAATAACATCAATTAGTAATTATTAAATTAGTTCTAGATTAAAAATTAAAAATTAAATTAAAATAAAATTTTAGCAATTTTATTAATAATTAATTAAATTTATAATATTACATTAAATTAATCATAATTCTTATTAATAATTAATATACTAAATAATGTATATTTAATTGAAAAAAAAGGTAAAGAATCGTTTGTGATTTTTTATAAATTTAAAAAATGAAGAAAACAAAAGTAAAAAAAACATAAATTAAAAATTAAAAATATAAATAACTCTTCTTCTAGACCAAAACCAGAGGCTGCACGGCCACTTTACTCAACGTAGTTTTTGGCTTTTCCTAACCACTTCCGTCCTTACTCCTCGAGCTTCAGCCCTTCGCCTTTTGGTGTTCAT
Source organism: Erythroxylum novogranatense (assembly GCA_029891385.1). Classification (NCBI taxonomy): domain Eukaryota; kingdom Viridiplantae; phylum Streptophyta; class Magnoliopsida; order Malpighiales; family Erythroxylaceae; genus Erythroxylum; species Erythroxylum novogranatense. The sequence continues at coordinate 20,287,823 of CM057224.1, read as the reverse complement.
CGTTTGCTCGATTCTTTACTGATCCTCTCTCCCTTCAATTCAAATCCTGGGTCCCATCCAATTCTTCTGTACATGTTCGTTTCACAACTCGTCCAAATCGGAGCTTTGTTGAGCGGAGGCCATTTTTGATAAACAAAAAATTTCGGTTTTGTATGGTCTGTGATTTTGAGGTTTCTGTTGGGGTTAGGGCTAGGATTAGTCATGTTCTATGGTGCAGTAGTGTGGGATCCATGGCTAATCGTTGCCCAAATTGTTTGCCTTCAATGGCTTTACTACCTCTCTCTTGGTCTTTTCTTGTCGATTCTCGTGGGGACGCGAGTGATGTAAGCGGGACCATGGACAATCAAACAAGTCCAGGCAGAGAGCTAGTCATACCAGAATGAGCCACGACCAAAGCTAGGACCAAGAGATTTAAAGAAGCTCTTTGTACGCATGTGGGCTTTTATATTCAGAAGATGGCGAACTTCGAGCCTATTGGAAGAGAGTTTAATGGAACTAAGCCCAAACTAGTTCATTTAACTCAAATCCTTGGACCGGATACACTTGGAGTTTGAAGACCCACGAATCAGACCTATTTATTTAATTTTTGGACTTCACTTTATTTTGGGCTTCTATGTATTTTAAGCCCAACCCTTTATTATTTGACCTAGGTATAAATAGTTATGTTTTAGGGTTTTAGAGGGTTAGATCATATTGTTTTGAGTGCCGTCGGCTTTAGAGAGAACGTTATTCTCTTGTTCTTGTTACTTTCGAACCATCTTTCACTTATCAATTGTTTTCTCAATTGTGGCGTGTTGATCGTTCGCTTTTCTTGGTTTTATTTTGATCATCGGGATTGCTTAGGACAAGTTTCTGAGAGGTGTCGTAGAAATCAAACCTTGCGTATCCTTTATTTTCTTGTTTGTTCAATTCCAAATCATCACCTCGACGTCAAGTCTTCCGCGGTGTGCGTCAATTTGGTATCAGAGCTAGTTTGGAGGAGAATTCTTATTCAACTCCATCAAGATTTCAAGAAAACCGCCGCCCATCGCCATCCAACTATCGTCAGATCTTTCTTTCAGGTGTGAATCAACTTTTGGTATAGGATTTCAATTTTCCTTCCTATTGTTTTAGTTAAGGTTTTGTATTTGTTGAAAAAAAGAGGCGAAAAAAAAAAAAAAAAAAAGGGCCAGAAAAAAAAAATTCTAGAAAAAAAAGTGTGATAGTCGTGCAGAAGAAGGAGGAGAGAGAAAAAAAGAGTTAGCAGAAAAAAGGGTTAGCGAAAAAAAATCAACGAGAAAAAAAAGTCAAAAAATTTACGAAAAAAAAATCGAAAAAAAAAACTCTTATCTTTCGTACTTGTTACTTGATTGAGGTTTGTTGCTTTCGATACTTGAGCTCTGATTGGAAACATTGATTGGATGAAGCCTTGGTTACGATTGTAACTTGGATTTGAGAGAAATTTGAGTGGTAAAAGGCGAAGTGTGTGAGCTTATTTGAGGAGTCATTGCCGTGACTTAAACACGAGGGAGTGACAAACTCTTGAGTGAAACACGTGAGGAGTGTGTGAGGTTGTTTATCACTAACTTTGTTTTGCGGTATTTTATTTTATTTACAATGTCACGGGAGGTAGTAATGATGGTAGCGAGGAGGAGATGTAGATATCGCTTTCACTTTGAGAGCCATGCAACAACAATTTGAGAGGTTCAATCTAGCCTTAAATGAGGTTAGGGGACAAATGGACGAGCTCAGAGCAAGGAGGCGCGAGGAACCTCAAGCGACGTGCGAGATATCGTCAACGACAACCACCACCTCGTCGACAACCACCACGGTATGAGCCTGAGGAAGAGGAATTTGATGAGGAGGAGGAAGAGGACTATGAAGGGCGCATGCCTAGGAGAGCTCGGAGAGGGGAACCCCTCGACAGACGAGATGGAGACCTCAAATCCATCAAGATGCAGATTCCAGCATTCAAGGGGAGGAATGATGCTGAGGCGTATTTGGAGTGGGAAAGGAAAGTTGATATGATCTTTGAGTGCCATAACTTCTCGGAGGAGAAGAAGGTAAAACTTGCTGCTGTTGAATTTACAGATTATGCACTAATATGGTGGGATCAGTTTGTGACCTCTAGGAGGAGGAATGGAGAGAGACCCATCAATACTTGGGCAGCGATGAAAGCGTGTATGCGGAAGAGATTTGTGCCTTCTTACCATTATAGGAGATGCACCGAAGCTCAAAGACTCACACTGAGGATCTAAGTCGATGAGGACTACCACAAGGAGATGGAGATTGCTATGATTCGTGCTAATATAGTGGAGGATCCCGAGGCCACCATGGCAAGGTTCTTGAGTGGATTAAATAGGAGATAGCAAATGTTGTGGAATTACACATTATTTGGAGATTGAGGATATAGTGAACATGGCCGTGAAGGTGGAAAGACGACTTAAGGCTAGAGTAGCATGAGGAATGGAGCAAGTTCTAGTTATTCATGGAACTCACAATGGCCCCAGAAGGAGGAGAAGTCCAAGGATAAAGGGGTGGACTTCAAGGAAGCACCTAAGCAATCAATCGGGGGATCTGAACAAAAAGGTACTCCTAGTAAACATTCATCTATAAAATGTTTTAAATGTTTGGGTACTGGCCATATTGCTCCTCAATGCCCTAATAGAAAAGTGATGTATATGAAGGATAATGGGGTTATTGATTCTGAGGATAGTGATATTGATGATATACCATGTGATAGTGTTTGTGATGATGTTGATGAGTATGAGGAAAGAGCTGTCATAGGAGAAGCACTTGTAGTTAGGAGAGTGTTAAGTGTTAGGGTTAGAGATGAGATTCTAGATCAGAGGGAGAACCTATTCCATTCAAGGTGTTTGGTGAGTGGAAAGGTGTGTAACTTGATCATTGATGGAGGTAGTTGTACTAATGGGGCTAGTCAAACTATGGTGGAGAAATTGGGCTTGATATGTAGGAAACATCCGGAGCCATATAAGTTCTGATGGTTTAATGATAGTGCGGATGTGAGGGTGACTAGGCAGTCTTGGTACCATTTTCGTAGGGAGGTATGAGGATGAGATATTGTGTGATGTGATACCCATGGAGGCGGGACATCTATTATTGGGAGGCCTTGGCGGTTTGATGGCGAGTATCACATGATGGGTACACAAACAAGTACTCATTCAAATTCAAGGGCAAGAACTTCACTTTGTTACCCTTATCGCCACATGAGATCTACTGGACCAGTTAAAGCTTTGCAAAGAGAGGAGGGTATGGGTAGTGAGTTAAAGAAAATGACGAGAGAAAAGAGGCCCAAAAGAAAAGAGAGGTTGGCCCGATGGGGAGTGACTGCATGGTGAGGAAAAGAAAGTGGGATGTGCGAGGAGAGAGCAGTTCAGAGCGAGAAAAAAGAGAAAAAAGAGAGAAAGAGTGAGTTTATATGCTGGGGAAAAGACATGAGGAGAGCAACTGGAGAGAAGAGAGCACTTGTGATAATTAGGTATAGAGAGTGTTTAATTTCGACACTAACACTCTTGATTCTTTGCCTAGTGTGTTTTCATCTCTTTGCAGGATTATTTAGATGTCTTCCCGAGGAGATGCCTAAGGGATTGCCGCTTTAAGAGGCATAGAGCACCAGATAGATTTTGTGCGGGGCTCAGATTCCTAATCGCCCGACTTATAGAAGCAATCCGGAGGAGACAAAGGAGCTTCAAAAGCAAGTGGATGAGCTATTGGAGAAAGGACATGTGAGGAGAGCTTGAGTCCTTGTCTTGTGCCCGTCTTCTTTGGTAGAAGAAAGATGGAACTGGAGGATGTGTGTGGAATTGCCGAGTGGTGAATAAAATCCTTGTAAAGTATCGGCATCCCATTCCTAGGTTAGATGATATGCTTGATGAATTGCATGGTGCATGTATCTTTACAAAGATTGATTTGAAAAGTGGATACCACAGTTAGAATGAAACCAGAGATGAATGGAAAGCTGCGTTTAAAACTAAATATGGGTTGTATGGTGGTTAGTCATGCCATTTGGTTTAACTAATGCACCCAGACTTTTATGAGGTTGATGAATCATGTCTTGCGTGCATTTCTTGGTAAATTTGTGGTTGTTTACTTTGATGACATCTTGATTTATAGCACTAATCTTGATGAGCATGTCATGCATGTGAGGTGTGTCTTGGATGTATTGAGACAGGAGAAGCTGTATGCGAACCTTAAGAAGTGTACATTTTGCATCGATAAACTTGTATTCTTAGGGTTTGTAGTCGGTGCTCAAGGAGTAGAGGTTGATGGTGAGAAGGTGAAGGCTATTCAAGAGTGGCCAGCGCTAAGGCGTGAGTGAAGTAAGAAGTTTTCATGGACTTGCCGGTTTTACGGGAGGTTTGTCAAGGATTTTTCTCTATTCTTTGCTCAGATTGGTGAAATAGTCAAGAAGGAGAAAGGTTTTACATGGGGTAAAAGCGAGAACATGCATTTTAACGTTAAAAGATAAGTTGTGTTCGCTCCTATTCTTTGTTTACCTAATTTTGAAAGCTTTTGAGGTTGAGTGTGATGCTTACGGGATTGGTATAGGTCTTTGTTCTTTTGCGGAAAACAAACCAGTTGCATATTTCATGAAAAGCTTAGTGGTGCACAACTTCAATTATCCGACCTATGATGAGGCTGTATCTTTGTGGTGAAACCTTTGGAGGTGTGGCGACATTACCTTGACTAGAGAGTTTGTCATTCGGACGGATCATGAGTCCTTAAAACACTTGAAAGGACAAGGCAAGTTGAGTAAGAGACATGCTACTTGGGTGGAGTTTTGGAGACCTTCCATCGTGCTTCACTATAAGCGAGGAAAAAGAGACGTGGTAGGCGATGCATTGTCTAGGAGGTACACTTTACTTTACGCTCTTAGTTCTAAACTTTTGGGTTTTGAAGCGGTTTAAGGAATTGTATGCTTGAGATATTGACTTTGCATCGTTTATTACGCTTGTGAGCATCTTGCATTTCAGAAATTCTATAGGCATGATGGCTTCTTGTTTGAGGTAATCAATTGTGTGTGCCTAATTGTTCTATCGTGCTTTATTTGTGCATGAGGCCCGTAGTGGTGGATTAATGGGTCATTTTGGGGTTGCTAAGACTTTGGATATTTTGCATGAACATTTTATTGGCACGGAATGCGTAGAGATGTTGAGCGTGTATGTGTCAAGTGTATTGCATGTGAGCAGGCAAAATCCTTGTCAAACCTCATGGATTTTATACCCTTTACACGTGCTTCACTGAGAGTGGGTTGATGTTTCTATGGACTTTATCTTGGGCTTGCCTAGGCAAAAGAGGGTTTTGATAGCATCTTTGTTGTAGTTGATCGCTTTAGTAAGATGGCGCATTTTATTGCATGTCATAAGGCGATGATCTTGTGCGTATTCTTGACTTATTTTTCAAAGATGTTGTTAGATTGCATGGCATTCCTAGGTCTATTGTATCGATGAGATGCTAAATTTCGAGCCATTTTGGCGAGTGTTGTGAGGCAAGTTAGGTACAAAATTGCTCTATTCTACTACTTGTCACCCAGACGGATGGACAACCGAGGTAGTTAATAGGACCTTGGGTCTTATGTTACTGTATTATAGTCGGTAGAATTTGAAAACTTGGGAGAATGTTTGCCATTTATTGAATTTGCATATAATCGGTGTGCATTCTACCTTGGTTTTCACCTTTTGAGCTTGTCTATGGATTTAATCCTTTGGTATTCGGATTTGGTGCCTTTACCCTTGCATGAGTTGTCTAAAAGCAGATGGCAAAAGGAAAGCCGAGATGGTCGAGGAGTTGCGTGAGAAGGCACGACGAGATATTGAGCATAGAAACAAGATATATCTGAAGCAAGCCAACAAGGCGAAAAATGGTGACCTTTGAACTGGTGATTGGGTTTGGGTTCATCGAGGAAGGAGAGGTTTCTACCAGAGGAAATCCAAGTTGGACCCTAGGGTGATGGTCCATTTCAAGTGTTGGCGCGGATCAATGACAATGCCTATAAAATTGATCTTCGGTAAGTATAATGTGTCCGCTACTTTTAATGTTCTTGATCTTTCTCCTTTGATATGGATTGATTCGAGGACGAATCTTCTTGAGAGGAGGATCGATGTAAGCGGGACCATGGACAATCAAACAAGTCCAGCAGAGAGCTAGTCATACAGAATGGCCACGACCAAAGCTAGGACCAAGAGATTTAAAGAAGCTCTTTATGCGCATGTGGGCTTTATATTGAAGATGGCGAACTTGAGCCTATTGGAAGAGAGTTTAATGGGCTAAGCCCAAACTAGTTCATTTAACTCAAATCCTTGGACCGGATACACTTGGAGTTTGAAGACCCGCGAATCGAGACCTATTTATTTAATTTTGGACTTCACTTTATTTTGGGCACATGTATTTTAAGCCCAACCCTTTATTATTGACCTAGGTATAAATAGTTATGTTTTAGGGTTTTAGAGGTTAGATCATATTGTTTTGAGTCTTGAGTCGACTTTAGAAACGTTATTCTCTTGTTAGCATTCTTTCGAACCATCTTTCACTTATCGATTGTTTTCCGATTGTGGCGTGTTGATCGTTCGCTTTTCTTGGTTTTATTTTGATCATCGGGATTCTTGAGACGAGTTTCGAGAGGTGTCGTAGAAATCAAACCTTGCGTATCCTTTATTTTCTTGTTTGTTCAATTCCAAATCATCACCTCGACGTCAAGTCTTCCGCGGTGTGCGTCAGCGAGTTTCTCGTTTGAGTCTCGTTTATTTCTTTGATTACGTCGCCATTTCTGCCTCTACTATCACTGGTTGGTGCGTGATAGCTTCATTTCTTCTTAGCTCGATTGCTGGGTAAAGACACCAACTTTACTTGATCTTGTACTCTTTTGGGTCTTTTGGATGTTTTTAAATTTTCTTACTTCTTTTTGTTTCGTAGAGCTGGATTTATGCTTCATTTGATTGAGAGGGCGAAGAAATGCTTGGATTTTTCGGCCACTGTTTACATTGTTCATCTTTTTATATGTATTGTTTATGGAGGTTGGCCTTCAACGATAACATGGTGGATTGTCAGCGGTGCTGGACTTGTACTGATGGCTCTTTTAGGTGAATATCTTTGTATTAGACGAGAATTGCGGGAGATCCCCATTACACGTTACCGATCAAGTAAGTACTTGTTCTTCATTCTGCTTTTCCAGTTTGTATTAGCCTGCGACAGATGCTTGGTAGACAGATTCTATTGAACATGAACCAACTGATGCACCTCATGTTCTTTTATGGTCTGCTTTTGATTTTGTTAAAGCACTGAAGATCTTAACTCCTTTATGGTCTACTTTTGATTTTGCTCACTTTAGAGTTTTTGCATTTTAGTGGGCTTGTTTCTGAATTTAATCGAACACTGGCTATGAATTTGTTTTGATTTTTCTTTATGTTTGATTCCAGTAATTCTTTACCTTTTGTTGTTTTGACTCTTCTTGTGATAATTGATCATGTAATGCTTTGGTCCAGCTTTCTGCGTCAAAGTTATGTTTCACTAGTTGATACCACAAAGAAAGTGACTTTACACTTATTAGTGACATCTATATAATGTGGATGTTAATTATACTTTGAAAGTGGTTGTTCATGGAGTTCGTTCGTTCGCTGTTATAATAAGCCATTGTAATACTGTATTAACATTTTGTTTTGCTTGAATTGCTTTATTAGCATCGATTCAATTTATTTTTATTCTTTCCAGATGTTTGATTGATTGGCAAGTTCACATAATCTTCTGGTTCTAAATTGACAATACCAATTTGTGTCTGTTGTGGAGCTCCTGATGAAGCTTTTGGGATATCAAACTGTGATTTGAAATTAATGTTTCTACTTGATGGAATCTGTTACCTTTCGCTGGTGGTGATGGAGATGATATGGGACATTTGAAATGGTTCTTCGATGATAGGAGATGAAGCATTTGGAGACTAGATATGGATTCTGTGAGAAGAACCCTTAAATGTACACGTTTAGCTTTTTCCTCTATTTTCACTTCTTTACACTTCCCTTTATATAGAAAGCATGCTTGGTCTACTTATTCTTATATGAGGTTCTAATTTCACTTTTGGATTAGCCTCCATATACGTCCATTCATGGACTAAGGAAATATTGTTATCATTGTTTGGGTTTCACAAACTCGCTGAAGTTGTTATTGGAGTTTGTTTTCCAAATAGGCAATGCAGTTTCCGTAATTCTGCTTTTTCGTTAAAATGGCAAAGCGGTCAAGTGCCAGGGATCTAGCAGTTGCTTTTTTGGTGGATTCATAAACTTTGAGTTGAGGCGTTAAGCTTGTTAGCGAAAGCTTGTGCTGACAGTTTAGTTTGGGTTGCTGACATGCCTTGTAATATGCTATTATCTAAAAGAAACCGAAACAATTTGGTCAATTTCCTGAAATAAGCTACTGCTGATTGGCATTCCCAACAGCATCGGATGTTCGAGTTGCATTCATCTGGTTTTCATTGGTTGTACTTCAATGGGGACTGTTGCTTACAGAAGGTAATTTACTTTTAACAGCTTTCCGTTGACTTCAGAAAAAAAAATTACATGAATTTTTTAGTATAGATGGAACTCGAGTCAACTTGGGATAGAGCTAAAACCTACCAAACTGCATTGGATTAGCTTTAAATTCACCCGTCTTGGTGAAGTCAAGAGAAAGTTTTGAGTTGCTCAAAATCGCAGCTACAATTGAATGGTAGACATTATAATAATAAAGAAAACTATTTTTCACTGCTTGAACTCTTCCTGGATGCCAAAACTCTGAAAGGGTTAGGGTAGGGATCCTTGTCTTAGGAAGTCATGGTTCAGACTTCCACGATGCTGAAATGTCAGAGACGGCTTCTCCTACGGTTAGATAGACTCCATTTGATCCGAAAGACTCCAACATTTTAGACAGGTGCAGTTTTTCCATAACGCTTGCGACAGGATTTGCCAGAACAAGCTACATGGTGAAGTAGTAACCAAGTTAGAAGAGAAGTAACAACTTTTTGCAGGAAATTTAATTCGGTAAGAGCCTGTTACCTGAAGGGATCTTTTCTCCAACATCTTTCTGAGTTCAGATACCAAGTCGATTCCAGTTGTGTCTATTGCTGTCACAGCTTCAGAAAGTTTTGAGAGGTTTGTGAGCGATGGAGTTTTATGTTATATATTTATTCATGCCAAAATGTATAAGTGAAGATATATTTCAACGTTAACTAGATTGATTCATAAAATTATAGAAATGGACGTGAGTTGCAGGAGCAATCTACCGGTCATGTCCAGAACTATACATTTGAGGGCACTCTCGTTGTTGGCCTTTATCCAATCTTCTTCCTCTCGAATCCATCTTAATATTCTGCAACAGAATATTAAGATCAGATATGCATAGCCTAGGCATACCTTTTTTTATTGAAGAAATATGAAATGATAAACTTTTACCAGCAAAAAGGACTCGGAATGCAATGAATCACAAATGCAACAATTAGAATTGTCAATACTGATGTGAGCTAACCTTTCTTGAAGGTAAGTGGAATTGGCAAAGTAGATGGGAGACTCGAGGGCAAGAATGAGAAATGAGGGAATCCTTAAGGCTTCCCTGTATCTCTTGATGCTCTGGTATATTTGAGTTCCTGGTATGTTGCCCATAACCAAAGTGTTTGGCCTTGTCACATGCAGGAGAATTTTGAATACTGAAACTCCAACCTAAAATTCCGGTGATGAAGTCGTAAGATAATTCATTTCAATCCTTTTCTGTTCATTTTTTTGGCAACTACAGTGGAGATTTTGCATCTCGGTACGTTTTCTTCAGTTTTCCTATAAATAGTTGAAAGAGAAAACCTAGCAGGCTAGAGAGCTTACTGCAATGACGAGACCCATGGGTACTGATACAAAGAGAACACCAGCAAAGGAGCTCAAACAAGCCAAGAAATCAAGCTTGTCAACCTTCCACAGCTTATAGGCAGCTTGATAATCAATTAGTCCAATCACAGCTGTTATGATAATGGTTGCCAAGATCACATTTGGAGTGTAATGAAACAGTGGCATGAGAAACAGGAGAGTCACTAATACTGCTGCAGCCATTACTATGTTTGAGATTGCTGTCTGTGCACCAGCGTTGAAGTTTACTGCAGATCGAGAGAATGATCCTGAAGAGTGAAAACAAATGATTGAGAAACTGTGACCATTACAATGATGCCTAGAAAGGTTGAAGTAGAGAGGATCATCACCTGTAGTGACGTAACATGAAGAACAAGAACCAGCCATGTTCATGAGACCAATTGAGATCATTTCTTTGTTACCATCAACTTGGTAGTTTTTCAAAGCAGCGAATGTCCTGCCGACAGCAATGCCTTCCTGCAAGAAAGAAAGGAAAGAATGTTACATTTTGCAGTAGTAATTTATCAAGATTCATGCAAATCAAAAGGAAATGAAGTTTATGCTTCTGCTAATTCCGAAAGTTGTTTCTCAAATGGAAATCATATTATGATGGATAATTCTGAGGAACTTACGGTCAGAGATAGGATCCCAGTCACAAGACCAGTTTTGATAGCAAGAGCTAGATAATGGCCATCAAATTCTAACATATTAATTGAAGGTGGATTCAATCCTTTTGGCAAATAACCAATCTATTGAAGGAAAATGAACAAAACAAACAAACAAACAAACAAAAGTTAAAGCCAAAGTAGCAGTATACTTTGTATTATTGTAGACAAAGCACCAGCTTTGAGTTTTCAGTTCTTACAACTGAGATTTTGTGAACCTTTGATCTGAGGCAGAAAATAATGACGGTTGAGAGAGTCACCGATGTTAATGGTGCTGCTGCAGAAACCCAGAAAAGCTTTGGCTTCTTGGTGCTCTGCAAAAATTACCCTTTATTATAAGTCGGCAATATATAGGATAGAAGCAAAGTTACGTTGGTAGACAAAAGTGTGAGACACTTACAATATGCCTTGTTGTTAGCAGAAACGCCAGAAAGATGAAACCCATAAGAATTGTTTGCCAAGACCACTGTACACCAATTGTAAGTATTTGAAAGCTTTTTCAATATTTTACTTCTTTATCACAATTACAGTACATCAAGTCACTATTAGAAAGCTTTTTCAATATTTTACTTCATCACAAGCTTACTTCGTTTCTATGATTGATAACTGATGCAATTACGGGAACCAATTGCATCTTGCTAGTGAAGTGGACTATCCCAAGTAACCCTTTCAGTTGTTGCAAAAAAACAATGATAGCTGCACCAGCTGTAAACCCAACAAGAGTCGCCTTTGATAGAAAATCGATAATAAAACCTAACCTGTAACAAAAGACAAGCTGTTATGATCCAAGAGCAGAGAAGCTTCTTCTTTATTTTTCCTACTATGTTAAGTGATTTAATTTTGTCATATTTCGTACACACCTTGGTTATGAAATGTTCATGAAGGAATATGGTATTATTACCTTAGTAGGCCCAGAGAAGCCTGAAACAAACCAGCAAAGAAGGTGGCAGTGAAAGCCAGTTTCAAGTAAAGAATGGGTTCTTCACTAGGGTGAACTGTCTCACTCAGCATAGACCCCATCACTAGTGATGCTATGGAGACTGGACCAACAGCAAGGTGCCTAGAACTCCCAAGAATAGAGTACACCAGAGGAGGCACAAAACTTGAATCTACATCCAAATCAAATATATGTCCATTTATTTTTGTACACATTAAAAACAGTGTTTTAGCGGAATTGAGGGACTTACATAACCCAATTATAGGAGGCAAATTCGCAAGTTTAGCGTAACTTATTCCCTGAAAATGTAGGAACCCATATCAGATTGTTCTTAGAGATGAGAGAAATAGAAAGACTTCCAATATCAGCTAATTCTCCGTATACTACAAATGAATGTATATTTGTCTGTAGGATTTCTTATCACCTCCCGGGTAGTCGAAGATGAAGATTACCAAGTGAACCGAAACGAAATGCAATGAACCGTAAAAGGAATCAAATCTTTAAGAAAAGAAGAAAGAAATTTAATTACAAATCGTATCATCGGTTTCAATTAACAAATCAATAAATGAAATGTCACACTAATGGTCCAGAAAGAAATGGAATATATGCAGTAAATTGTTGTTAAAGAGTTCTTCCAAGCATCTAGATATATATAAAAGCCATATGTGCTAAAACGCTGCTTATGTATGTAGGAAACGTAATACACAAACGGTTGTTTACCTGTGGGATTGCGAGGCTAGCAATGGTGAGGCCAGAAATAATATCAGACTTGAAGAGCGTTAAACTGTACTCAGGACCCCATTGAAATATGGGGAGGAAGAACTGGAGACCCAAAACCAGTTTTTGAACCAAAGTCTGGTTCTTGAACCTGTAAAGAGGATCATCAGGAAAAAAGATCTCCCCAAGCTTTTGTTTAAGTTTCTCACGTGTGGTTTTGTAGGGTGGCAAGCAGACTCTGTGTATCTCAGTTGGTGGCATTATTGCTTCTGCTGTGATCTTGAGAGTGTTCCCATGAGAAGAGAAATCATCTACTCTGTTGGAGTTGACACCCATTTTCTTACAGGACCAAATATTTTTGAAGAGACCAAATGAGCATGGCATTGAATTTATAGAGGAGCAGAACAGACAGGGGAGAGAGAGAGAGAGAGAGGGGGGATGGTAGTTAATGAGCAGTTGAATGCATGAAGGGGTGTTTTGGTCGTTTCGATGAGTTTAAGATTACAACCCGGTGACTGCATTAATGATTGTGATAAAATAGTGTCGCCGTCTGTAGATTCTTCTTCCAGTTTGGCGTGAAACTCTCTATCCTAAATCCTAATTAACCTGTTATAGTCCTGTTTGGTTCCAATACAACGTTATTTTATGTCTAACCGGGATAATTGGAGCAGAGAACCTGACCTCCACCAATTTTTTCTTTACTGAGATCAACCAGCCATCCATCCATATTGCTTGTTCTTTGTGTGGTAAATTATATTTACTCCATCTCAACTATTAACGCTATAACTAACAATCGTTACAATTAGCAGATAAACCAACTATATATAAGAACTATTTATAAGTTTGATGCACATTTCTGTGCTTCTAATAACATCTAACTTGAGTTCTCATATCTGTACTCATGCATGTAACTTTTTTGTTTTTTTGGGAGCATTCATTGCTCAAACAAAATGTATTTCCATTCGGCAGAGAAGAAATCGACTGCCATTTAATTTTTTTTTATTAATAGAGAAAAGACACATTACATAATGAGTATAATGAGTCGAGGGAAACATTAATTTATTACGGGAACATCTGTGAGATATATACATCTTTTAGTATAGTCAGGAGTCCAGATCTCCTGTCTAATATTATAGTGTTTTATTGTGTCCAATGAATCTTAACTATTTATTTATGTGGGTATCATGTAGATCCCACATAGGTACTGCAAAATAAATGACTAAAATTTTATGAAACAAAATAAAACAGAATAATATTAAATAGAAGATCTTGTCCATGTAGTCGGTAGTCACTGCATGCCCACAACAAGTACCAGTTTTGAGTCTTCTTGAGTCTCCAGTTTTGAACTACTTAATATGACAATTAATGTTCTTTACTCTCATGCACGTGGGAAACTAAGTGTTGGATGAAAATTGTCATAATTACAAGTTAAATTGACATGTGACTGCAAAATTTTCAGGAGATTATTTGTTGCAAAATTTAGAACACAGCAAACTTCACTGCAATCAATTTTCCATTATATTAGTATTTATAAGGTGTTTGTTTTGGGGTACGGGAAAAAAGGTAATGAATATGGAATGAAAACTCACGTTTGATATTAATAAAGGTAACACTTTTATTCCCCCATTTTCAGCAATACTCTTTCAGAGTAATGAGATTCATTGTTGACTCTACTTCATTCTCATCCCTTATTATATATATTTGTTCTTATTCTCGTTTCCATTCCTATTATTTTTTGTGAACCATGCGCTTCTTAGTCTCGTTGCTGATATTATAACTCTCTTGTGCTAGTTTTCTCTTATTTCCATTTCATATTTCATCCATCTGAAATTAGGTTAATTATTCTGTGGTTAATTTCTGAGTAGATTTCCACCGGATTCAACACCACTTCGTAAACGGTTCCTGTTTCACCCACTTCTTTGATTTTATTTGTTAGGGAATGCATTTGGTGTGATCCTTGGTGATTTTGTGTTTCATTTGATGCGTAAGGTGAATTAATAAAGTAGCTTTCTAAACTGCCAATTTCAAATGACCTTTCTATAGGATAAGCTAGATGGCCACTTCATCAGAAGAAGTTTGCATAAAATAATAACCCTTTGCTATCGTAATACACATGTTGATGGGTCAATCACAAAGCCGAGCTAGAATAAAAACAATGCTATTTATTTTTTCTCTCTCTTTTATTTAGTTCAATAAGTGAAACTTAGACATATGATGATGAATGGTGTGGAAATTCAAGACCTACAGGTTCTATCAAGTTGTACTTCGACAACTTGGAGATCTTTATAACCTACTCTCCGGCATTGAAATTGCAAATTACAAGTTATAAAGTGGTTACAGATGGTGCAATAATTATAAATAAGGCGCATATGATTACGAGATATGCAACTACGATTCTGATAAATCGCAATAACAACAGTGTCGTAGTTACCATGTTAGAGACTTCCAAGTTAACACCATGAGCCGACTAACTTTATTTGAGACGAATATTTAGGAGCTAGCGTATCGCTCTGGTTTGATAAGCTTCAGAAAGTGTATTTGGCAATAATAAATCTGAAAAAAGGCCTTGACTTCAACTTCTGGTTTACTCTTTCACAGGGCTCCTCCTGTACTCAATGTTCATATATAGATAGTGATATATACTATTTACACACTTGTCTGAAATGACCTCCTGGAGTCACTGTCAAAAATTTTCAAATCTGCTATGTGCCAAGTTGCAGCACTGTACCTCAAACCACTAATATAATATCCTAGCGTAAGAATATTTTGACTCAATGGGCTGGTGGGGATATGCTAGGTATATATTTTCCTAATAGCTCAAATGATGTCCTCTACGCGGCGAGATGTAGCAGGCTTTGATTCAAGAATAGAATCGGGCAGGTCCAATTTGTGCAAAGCCAGTTCTTTTTCTGTCATGGTTCTCCCACAATTGATGAACTAAATTCAATCTCTATATGGCTGATCTAGATTGAAGAGAATATTCTTGTCTTGGTTATGTTCTAAAGATTTTGCTCCTCCACATGGTGTGACATTCTTAGGAATCTGATGCTTATCTTTTGGTTCTTAATTCTTGGATGCAATAGCAGGCCAGTTTATATAGTACTGAATTTAACACCTGTTGAAGATCTCTGCAGTACTCATTTTAATCAGTAATTCTAAATTCTAAATGTAAACCCGTTGAGTGGAGCTACCATGAATAACTTACTTGTAAACTTAATCAGTAATCCATAATTTAAATCCTTTTGAGTGCAACCAAAATGCTGCCTCTCCACTTTTCTAAGTTAAGTGTTCAAGATGATTTAACCTAATAAATGCCAGGCTTTTGTCTGCCAATGACCTGCTTTAAGTAGCCAGCCCATGACATTCGTGGAAGTTGATAACGGGTTTTCAGTGTTGCACTAACAAGCTCGCAAAACGATGGACTTTATAATGCTCGGCTAGGATCAAACCCTGGTTCATAGGGCTGAATTTGGCGATCATGGAGAGTGGTGGTGAGTGGAGAAGCTTATTCCTGGAATATACCGGTTCCTTCAAACTTTTGCCACTCTTCATGTTGCTAAAGTTTCATAAATTATGATCATACATTTCTTGACTTCTGTTTTTGTTTGTGTTCTAAGGAAAGTCATATGGTCTCCACAAAAAGTCAACTTGGGTGCTCTCGTGGATGCTAAAAATAATGAACGGTTGCCATAAGAAATCCAGTAGTGGTGAAACCACTAGAACTAGAATGTAAGCTAAGCCTGTGGCTATAGTCAAGAAATTGTAGATCCTAACAAAGACAATGACCAATTTATCATATCTGTTCTTTCGTAATTGGTGAAGCATTGGGTCCAGGAAGCACTTACTAGTATGTACACAAATGGCGTCGAATTTGGAAACGAACATCACAAAAGCATCCTGGTAGACTTGACGGTTTAAAGTACAAGCACTTGCTAGTATGAACACGAACGGCGCCGAATTTGGAAGCGAACACGGGGAAAGCATCCTGGTGGCCTTAACAATTTAGGGCTCGTTTCGTTCCACTTCTGTTTTTTTGTTGTTGTTTTTGGTTTCTGTTTTTTGTTTTTAGTTTTTGTTTTTTTCTTAAAAAAATAAAAACCTGTTTGATTGATATTTGTAATATAAAAACTGGAAACAAAAACATGTTTGGTTTTATTACCATGTTTATATTTTTTGTAATTATACTATTATGTGTAATAATTATAATCTAATACATTATATTTTTAAATTAATTAATTATCATTATAGCTAAAATTAAATATATACTAATCAAATATTATTAAAAATTACACATTAATTGTATATAATAAAATTACATAAATTAGAAATTACATTAAATCATTCTAATCAATAAAAGATATCTAGCATAATTACCAAAAAAAATTGTTCATCATACTATAATTCTCGAAAATATAATAGTATTATCATTTACAAAAAGAAACATAAATCAATTAGAAATAATATAATCATTCCACATTTGTCTAGCAATTTCATCTCGCTTCCAAGACATACCTCGAAGTTGTGCTGGAGTGATATTATACTCCACTTGAGAGCTTGCATCGTTATTTTCACTTCGACTGATTTGTTCTTCAATTTCAACACAGCTTTCAAATAATTCATCGCTTTTGTCCAACATTGCATTTAATGCATGAAGACAAGTTGCATTTAAAACATGAGAACACGTAAAGACAATGAATGTTTCAATAAAATAATTCGTATACGTGAAGTGAAAGGTATGGAAATGCATTTAAAATTCCAACATGAAGACTGAAGGCTTGCATGAAAGGCACGTAATCCATTTACTTTAATGCATTTAATCTTTAACAGTTGCTTTACTGCGTGGCCATTTTTTTATTTTAAAGATGAATCCAGGCTTTTCATTTATTGCTTCATGTACCTTCAATGACCTGAAAGATAGCTTCGGAGTTTAGAGAAATCCAGTGTCCACAACCTCTGCACACTTATCCTATTTGCACATGCATCACTTTCAGAGACAACCCACATGAGAAGGAAGTGGAAAGCTGCGTGAACAGCTGCAGTAAAGGATGTTCCAAGAAATAGACCAACCAGTAATACAAGGTCCACAAGAATGAAATCAAGAAGCCTAAGAAGCAATGCCACACCTCTACCAAAGCGATGGACCCCAAGTTCTTGAGAAACCAGAGGTATGCTAGGAAGCACAACAAGAAGAGCGGAGACTAATTTAAACCAAGTAACTTCTCTACCTCAACGACGAATACCCACAACAGATCAAGCCGGAACAAAGTAGCAGCCTTTTCTATTCCAAGGCATTGCAAACATAGAAAGCTGAAGAAACCTACAGCCTACAGCCTCCAAGACTCATAAATAGAGGTTTCCAAAACTTATTCATAACTAACACCCATTTCAGTTTAACTAGCATAATTCTCTACACTACTGTTATGCAGTAAACATAAAGAAGCTAGGCGATGGATATGCATTTTCTTGCGTAAATACGAAGAAGAGAAAGTGATGGACGTGTGTATATTTCAAAGCAAATAATAGTAATATTTGTTGAGCAAGAGGTCAGAAAACACAAATAGGTTACATATGAAAACAAACCTGTAAATTGCCAGTGACGAGTTGCAAAGGATAGCAGAAAACACAGTTTCGTTGATTTTTATATGCAAGCAGAAGATGCAGTTTCGTTAACAGTGGAAGAGGCAGCAGAAAACACTGTTCCGTTGATTTTTATATGCAAGTAGAAGATGCGATTTAGATTAACGATGGAAAAGGTCAAGACGCAGCGTAAGAAGGAAATTAGTTATGAAAACCTGATTTAATAACATACGAAAACTTGTTTTAAAAACATACGGAAACGTTATTTTTTGGTTTTCACAAAGTGGTTGCGGTTTTCTTATTTTTGAAAACGAAAAACTGCCAATATCTTCGACCAAACGAGTTTCAACGGAGCGTTTCTTTTATTTTAAAAACGACAACCAAAAACGCAAGAAAAAAATGAAACCAAACAAGCCCTTAAATTACAACTATCTTCTCTGTACCAAATTATACAGTAGAGTTTTAAATAATAAAATAATAATAACAATACGTTGAGAGGAATCGGGCACATTCAAATAAAAGGTGAACAGGCCCAAATACTAGAAATTTTGGAGGTCAATTTGATTTAAAAAATAAGATAAAAGAAACGTTTGTGATTTTCATAAATTTAAAAAATGAAGAAAACAAAAGAAAAAAAGGAAACATAAATTAAAAATTAAAAATATAAATAGCTCTTTTTCTCGACCAAAACCAGAGGCTACGCAGCCACTTTACTTAGCATAGTTTTTGGCTTTTCCTAACTACTTCCACCCTTACTCCTCCAGCTTCAGCCCTTCGCCTTTTAATGTTCATCGTTTGTTCAATTCTTTACTGATTCTCTCTCCCTTCAATTCAATTCTGGGGTCTTATCCAATTCTTCTTTACATGGTTGTTTCACTACTCATCCAAATCGGAACTTTGTTGAGCAGAGGTCATTTTTTATAAACAAAAAGTTTCAATTTTATATGGTATGTGATTTTGAAGTTTTTGTTAGAGTTAAGGCTAGGATTAGTCATATTCTATGATGCACTATGTTATTAAATATATAAAACCAATTAAATTAATTCTAAGATTTAATTCCAAAAAACTTTCAGTTAAAGTGACTATATAAAATTAATTAAATTGAGCTCACAAAACAAACTAACATTTTGAGGTGAAGCAGTTAATTAATGTAGGATCCGTGGCTCGCAACTGAGTCGTGGTCCCCCGTCATATTTATCACGAAGGAAATCAGTGTACTGATTGACTCGTCAATTTTGTTGTCCATTTTAATTTAGGTGTCACCACTTTTGTACAAACACCTTCAGGGTGCACCTTGATCCTTCTAGAGGATATCATTGGGATTAGCCTCCTACGATCAATCATGTAATTTGTAGCGTTTCTTTCTTCTTAATAAAAAAAAGTTGTTTGCCTTCAATGCTTTTACTACCTCTCTCTTGGTCTCTTCTTGTTGATTCTCGTGGGGACACGAGTTTCTCGTTTGAGTCTCGTTTTTCCTCAATTATGTCACCATTTTTGCCTCTACTATCACTGGTTGGTGCCTGATAGCTTCATTTCTTCTTAGCTTGATTGTTGGGTACAGACACCAACTTAACTTGATCTTGTACTCTTTTAGGTCTTTCCGATGTTTTTAAATTTTCTTTCTTCTTTTTGTTTCGTAGAGCTGGATTTATGCTTCATTTGATTGAGAGGGCGAAGAAATGCTTGGATTTTTCGGCTACTGTTTACATTGTTCACCTTTTTATATGTATTGTTTATGGAGGTTGGCCTTCAACGATAACATGGTGGATTGTCAGCGGTGCTGGACTTGTATTGATGGCTCTTTTAGTTGAACATCTTTGTATTAGATGAGAATTGCAGGAGATCCCCATTACACGTTACCGATCAAGTAAGTACTTGTTCTTCATTATGCTTTTCCAGTTTGTATTAGCCTGCGACAGATGCTTGGTAGACAGATTCTATTGAACATGAACCAACTGGTGCACGTCATGTTCTTTTATGGTCTGCTTTTGATTTTGCTCGCTTTAAAGTTTTTGCATTTTAGTGGGCTTGTTTCTGGATTTAATTTAACACTGGCTATGAATTTGTTTTGATTTTTCTTCATGTTTCATTCCATTAATCCTTTACCTTTTGTTGTTTTGACTGTTCTTGTGATAATTGGTCATGTAATGCTTTGGTCCAACTTTCTGCGTCAAAGTTATGTTTCACTAGTTGATACCACAAAGAAAGTGTTGTTTGCATGTAAGAGTTTACACTTATTAGTGACATCTATCTAATGTGGATTTTAATTATACTTTGAAAGTGGTTGTTCATGGAGTTCGTTTGTTCGCTGTTATAATAAGCCATTGTAATGCTGTATTAACATTTTGTTTTGCTTGAATTGCTTTATTAGCATCGATTCAGTTTCCTTTTATTCTTTCCAGATGTTTGATTGATTGGCAAGTTCACATAATCTTCTGGTTCTAAATTGACAATACCAATTCGTGTCTATTGTGGAGCTCCTGATGAAGTTTTTGGTATATCAAACTGTGATCTGGAAGTAAGGTTTCTACTTGATGGAATCTGTTACCTTTCGTTGGTGGTGATGGAGATGATATGGGACATTTGAAATGGTTCTTCGATGATAGGAGATGAAGCATTTGGAGACTAGATATGGATTATGTAAGAAGAACCCTTAAATGTACACATTTAGCTTTTTCCTCTATTTTCACTTCTTTATACTTCCTTTATATAGAAAGCATGCTTAGTCTACTTATTCCTATATGAGGTTCTAATTTCACATTTGGATTAGCTTCCACATACATCCATTCATGGACTAAGGAAATTTTGCTATCATTGTTTGGGTTCACTGTAACATCCCGCTACCTATGTTAAGGGAAAAAAAACAAAAAATGAGAGAAATTGCTGAAAAAGTAGGAAACACAATTAATGTTCATGCATAATATGTCATATACATATACATGAATAGTAAATTTATCTGCATATGAAAATAAATGTACATGCTTTCATGAATAATTCCGGGTATAATTGGATTGATTTGTGAATTTTTGAGAATTATGAATGTTTTTACATTGGAAAATTTTTGGGTTAGTAGAATTGTATTATTTTTTAATTTTGGTGAATTTAGGGATAATTTTGGAAATTTTGAAATTTTATGGATAATAGAAAAAATAAGATAGGAAAAATGAATCAAAAGAATATTGGGGATAATTAGATTGTAAAAATAATAGTTACATTGTAAAGAGGAGAGCTAAATGGAGTTTGTTTCAAAAGAAACTAAGTTAGAGATTTGATCATAGGAAAGTGATAAGTGTTAAGTTACTTTTCATACTTTTGTTAAAAGTAAGTCTTGATATCCGAGAGTTCAAAAAGGGGTTTGGTATTTCTTAAGTTTCTTTCCTTGTTATCACCTCCTTTGAATTTTCTTAAAACACAAAGTTTTTTTTCCATCAAAGTTTCTTTGAAAGATTTCTTTGCTTTTCCTTCCCCTATCCTACTGCTAAGTGTAACATCCCATCACCAATGGGAAGGGTAAATTGGTCATTTGGGATGAGTTAGGCGAGTGTAAATATACCTCGGCATGTTCATGTATCATATAGCTTCTATATAGATATGAATGATAATTTTTGCACAAGCACATGATTGTACATGCATTCATGACATTTTTCGGCATATGTGTCTAAATGTAATTTTTTGTGAAATATGTGATATTTGTGTTTGAAAAATTGAATTGGAGTGATTTCTGTGTATTTTACTTTTTTAGGGAATTTTAGGAATTTTTCGGGGTACTTTTTCGGACCGAAAAAATTGTCAAGTGGCAGATGGATTGGGTTTTCGGTACTGAAAAAGACTGTCCAATGACACTGAAAAATTGGATACATGATTTTAGGAATTTTTGCTATGAGCCATTGGAATTTGGAGTAGAAATTTCATCGTTTTTGGAAACTGACCGGTAGAATGCAGAAAATAGGGACAAGTGGCAAGTGACACATGTCACTTGCCTACTTAGTCTTTTATTTAAAGGGGTAGTATTTATCTTATACTTAGCAAGTCTTCCACGACATTCCAAATTTGAAAGTGTTAAAACCTCTTTACTTGCAAATTTTCTCCTAACTTCCTTCCTTCCTCCTTCCTTCGTTGGTTTTGTTCATCCTCCATATCAAGAATTGCTCTTGTCTATTTGCTTGCTTCTCTTCACACACAAACCAAGCTTAGGCCTTGTGATGATGATGATTAGTGTGGGGGTGAGTGATGGTCGTAGGTGTTGGTGAGAAGTAGAAAGTTGAAGTAAGATTTGAAGAAATTAAAACTTGGAGTTTGTTTAGGTGAGAATTTATGTTTGTGTTCTTTAATTGGTAGTTAGAAGCATTTATTGTGATTAATTATACATTAATTTCATAAAGCTTGTGGTTGGCTTGTTTGGGTATGAGTGTATGTATGTGTTAGGATGAATGATTAATATGTTTTGAATTGGGTTTTGATTGGTTTTGATGTTAGAATGAAGGTAGATGAGTGGAGAATTCAAGTAAGAAAATTTTGGGTGTTGTGTGCTGCCAATTGGTGCCTTCTTATTCAAGTGGATGGCTTGATGAACTTGTGGCTGATTTCATGGCTAAAGTGAATGCTTATTGATGTAGGAATGGTGATGGAATGAAAGTAGTTGAGTAAATATGAAATTTGGAAAATTTTACTTTGTGTAGGTTTCAGGTTTTTGCTCATAACTTTTGATATGGTTGTGCTATTGAGACGATCTTTGGCTTGAATTAAACTTAAGAAGTATGGCTAGAATTCTTATGAAGGAAGTTCTACCTAATTGTGGTTTGAAGGGTTTCGAATTTGGCTTTAAAAGTTAGATATATGTGCAGGGTGAATAGTGGTGTATATTACATTGACTGATTGGTAACTAGAACTTTGGAATTTTTTCTAGGCTAAAGTAGACTGATTTTGTGATTTTGGTCTTCATGAAAGTTGAAGATTTACTTGTTAACTTTCTAACGCGACTAAGTATGAATTTTTTTGATTTGTAGGTTAAAAGTTATGGTTTGTTAATGTTCAAGTGGTAATTCAGCCTAAAATGTGTTTTGTGTGCAAATGACTCTAAGTGTATAGGTTTTGTGCTTTCTATGTTCTAATGCTAATTGTGGGCTGTTAAGGGTGAAATTGGCTCAAGTTATCTTCTGGAAAGTTGTATAGAATTGTTGTAGCTTTCTAATGAGGTATAATATATTAATTTTGGATATGAGGATTGTAAGTTATGCATTTTTAAAGTTTGCTCATAGTTTAGGTCATGTGCTGTTTTAACAAGTTTTAACAGGACAGCCACATTTATGAGAGGATTTGACCTAGTTAGAATTGGAATTTGCTTTGAAGTTCTTCTTGAGAATTGTAGTATATTGTCTCTTGCTTTTTATTGCTATATGGTATGGAATTTTTTACTAAGGGGATATGGAGTTATGAAGTTTGGAAGATTCTGTTAATGTGAGAATGAGACATATATAGGCAGAAGCTTTGCTTGAGAATTTGATTTGTTTAGAGATGGAGTTGGCTTCCAAGTTGTTCATGAAAGTTGTAGAATTTGTTTTTCTCTTTTGATTGATATAAAATTTGGAATTTTTTGCAAAGGGGATGAAAAGTTATGATTTTTAGAAAGATGTTGTACTGTTGTGGCAAATGTGTGACTAGGCAGTGTCTTTGAGTGCATTTTTGACACCCTTAGAGGTGAAATTGGAATTTTAGCTCTTCATGAAACTTGTAGGATTTTTCAAGATCTTTCCAATGAGACCTTATTTGTGATTTGTGGACAATTGTGTGAAAAGATAGGTTATGTGAAAGAAGGATGATATATGAATGGGAAGAAAGAAAGGTTATTAGGGAAATTGGAAAGTTAGGTTTTTTTTAAAAATTTTGAATTTTGTAACCTCGCATCTCGCGAGGGCGACAGATCGCCCTCACGAGATCGAGGGAGAGACACCCATCTCAATTTTTTTTAATTTATTTGTTTTTATTTGATTATCATTTAGTTTGATTTTTAAATGCTATTTCTTTTGCGCATAACTTTTGCATCCGACATCCGATTGACCTGATTCTCGAGGCATCGGATTCGTGTAATATTTAATTTCATTTATTTATAAAATTGGGAATTTTTAGAGCTGAAATTATCGGGGATTGATTAGGTCGAAGTGAGGGGACCAGGTAATGATTTTTCCAATCCGTCTTTTATTAATAATTGAACCTATAGAGGTCCAAATTGAGTAATTTTAGTATTTATGGCTTTCTAATTTTTAGAGAAAATTTTTGTGACAGGAAATTGTAAAATAGTGCCTGGAATGTCATGAAAATGCATTGTACACATTTTAATTGCTACATGTGCATTATATAATCTTTCTGATTATACATTTGGCAATGTTTAAATATTTTGATTGTTATAGAGGCGCATTTGGAACGTCATCCCATAGACGTTGCCGAGACTTCCAGGCATTAACTTGGAAGCTATTTGGTGAGTAACCTAGATGGTTTCTCAATTATTATTTGTTTATAATTCTACACTTAACTCTGTGGAGAATAATGGTCAACTTGTGCGTTGTTTATGATTGTATTCCGAACAGGAGGTCCTATGTATTGAGAGATGATGACATAGAAGTGCTATATGTGATTTTAATGTGATTAATTGTGAGCTATTTGTGTGAATGTGTTAATTTGGAATCGATTGTAATGTAGGCACTGCTTTATTTCGACATATGCATTCCATGCATGAATTCATGATCAGTTAACGACAGTTGTGACTGGAGCAGCCACCGAGAGCTTAAAGCTCAATGTATTTGGACCTCGAGCCTACAGTGATTCAGAGCCTCAGGTTCACCGATTAATGCGCCCTTATTGGGACAGTTTAGGCGCTCGGTCACAACAACGTAACAAATTGGAAAAAGGGTCACATACGCATTACATATGCATTTGATTGAATGTCTTGATTGAGAAAAAGGCAAAACGTCTTGTGTTCATGTGAACAATCATGTGGTACTTCTGAATAGGCTATTATGATATAACTGTGATCTGTTTGACTACGCATGAATTGGGTGAACCATCAATGATGGTTCCTTACTGAGTTCACAAACTCACCCAAAATTGCAACTTATTTTTCAGGACTGAGAGAGTAGACTCCTAGCTCCAAAGGGACTTTTCTTGTCGTGTAGATCGCGTTGGTAAAAGAAGTCATGGCTCACAAGTTGGTCAGCTGGGATTTTTGGGGGGATGACCTAGTTAGGCTTTTGTATTAGATTTCTTTTGAAGTAATGTACAGACAGTGAAAAACTGACAGAGATGTAAATTACTGCTTTTGATGAAATAAAATGAGGAAACATTTTGGTTTAAAAAAAATTAGTGATTTTTTATATTGATGTTTTATGATTATGATGCCATGTGAAATACAGTAGTGATTGTTCGTAGTTCACCCTTATCATAGGATATGTATCGGAATGACCTTCGGGTGTCCCAGTGTATACCCTATGGTAAGGGGGTGCTACACTAAGTGTTTCTTCTTCCTTAAAAAAAAAGTTAACCAGAGGTTGGCTAGTGTTCACAGTGGAACGTGAGTTTTGTATGGAGTATGGCTTGAAGATAGTTGGAGCTTTTAGGAGTTTTCAACGAGTAAGTAGTGGATAAATTTGTTAGAGTTAAAATTTTGAAATAAATTGATGAATTTATTGTCATCGCATGTACTATGGACTATATTTTCTTATGATGATATTCATTTAAAATGAAGTAAAAACGGTGACCTTGTTATGAGTTGTGTTAAGGAAAGATTGTGAAACGAAATGGGTGGTTGATCTGGAAAATATTCTCGGAGTATGCTTTAGTCTTTTATCCACAAATTTTTTTATATTTATCCAAATGAGATGATTCTTAATTTGGATTAAACTAGAAAAATATGGCTACATTTTTTTATGAAAACATTGATTTTAAATTTTGTCTTTAAGAATCTAAAAATTTGTCATGAATTTGAGAACTGAGTGCAGTACATTGGTGGATGAATATAAAATTTGTGTTCTAAATTTGAGGGCAAATATGGTTTTGTTATAGGCTAAATTAGGGAAAGGTGTCTTCTAAAAAGTTTTATATCTTTCTTTTAGCTTTCCAACGATATATAGTATGAAATTTTTGTGCTTCTAGGCTGAAAGTTATGGTCCCTATAAGGGAAGATGTATCTTTTGTCATTTCGCTTCTTCTATGTTTTGCTTCTTCTGTGATGACGTATTGTCTATGATGACGTGTCGTCTGTGTTTTTTGCTTACGTGTCATCTGTGTTTTGTTTATGTGTCATCTGTGATGATGTGTCGTCTGTGATGACGTGTCTTCTATGATGACGTGTCATCTATGATGATGTGTCGTCTGTCTTTTGCTATCTTCTATCTTCTGCTTCTTCTATACCTATCTTCTGCTCCATTTTTGACCCTTTTGAAGATAGAATCTATCTTTAAGGTCTCATGAAAGTTGTAGATCTTGAAGTCCTCTTTTGAACCATATAAATAAACCTTACTCTGACATTTTTAGTGAGAGTTATGCTATTTGTCCCGAGACAGGTTTAATATGATTGGGGACAAAACCCTGTTTGATTTTTTTGGCCTTAACTTCTTCTCTAGAAGCCCAAATGAATTGATTCTTGAACCATTGGACTCTTAATACATTGCTATAAATCTCCACCAAAAATCATAGCCCTCTTAATCTAATTGAGAAAGATTGAGGGAAAAACGTGGGAGGGGTATAGTGAGTGTGCTCTTCAGTAATATGAATTGGTGTTATTCCATTGAACATACTTCAGTATTTCGAGTATATCTAACCCTGTAGGATTTCAAATGAGATGATTGTTAATTTGGAATGGACTATAGATATAGGCCTACAAATTGTCTCAAGAATTATAATTGTGATTCAGTCTCTAAGATATTCAAATTCTAAATGTAATTTATGCATAGTACACTATTTTTGAATATGGATAACCCGATAATGTTTGAGGCATATCTTCCAAATTACTAAACCAAATGGAGTGATTTTGGTGTCAATGGGAAGATAAGACATAGAGGAACACTTTTATAGAAGAGAGTTTGACCAAATTGGATTAGTTTCACTTTCTGATTGAATGCAAATAGTAGACTCGAAAGTATGATTTGAAAAAATTCTGAAGTGAGTCAATGAGAAAGGAATAGAGATTTTAATTGTTTTGGTGAGACATAAACCTAAGTATAAACTATACTTAGAGGAGTTTTAATATGAGAATGACTTTGTGATGAAATTAATGGTAAAATACCTAGGATTGTCATGAACATGCATTGTGCATATTTCATTTCATTCATGTGCATTGTTAAACACTTATGATTGTATAAATTGTGATGTGTGTGTATGTATCTTGCATAAATGGGTTGTGTAGGTTAAATGTCTGCATTCAGGCGTTTCCAGAATTTAGAAGCAAATGCTAATCTGGAGCGTACTGTGAGTAGACCTAGATGGTCTTACCTTATTGTTTGTTTCGTTTATGTTATGACTTGAGTGATTATGAATGAGATGTGAATTGATTATGTGATTCCGGACAATGAAGGTCTGAGGTTTCTGATGCTTGAATGTAATATTGAAGTGCTAATTGTATGTGAATGTGATGAACTAAATGCTTCATGACATGAATGCATGATCACAAAGTGTTTCTCAACATAAATGTTGAATACCGGACTAAGGTCTGATGATATGTGAAAGTGAATACGTGATCATATGTGATTGATGCATTTTATTTCATGAATGCATGAAATATAATGACTATTGTGACCAGAGTAGCTACCGATCAGAGCTTAAAGCTCAACAAGTGAAAACGAGCTTCGAGCTCAAAAGTGAATCAGAGCCTCAGACTAAACGTTTAATGAGCCTTGTATCCCCCAAGCGGATAAGGGACAGTTATCAATGAGCCCTATATGGGACAGTTTCGGCACTCGATCACAACAAAGTAACAAATAAAAAATGGGTCTCATATGCACTGCATATGTATAATACGAGTGATAAAATTGTATTAGATGTGCAGTGTGAAATGTGTAATGATGTGATTTATGTGCTACATGATTGGGTGAGCCATCGATAATGGTCACTCATTGAGTTCGCAAAACTCACTCAAAATTTGCAAATATTTTTTTCAAGACTCAGAAGAATACCCCGTTAGGCAAACGAGAGTATCCTTACTGCATGCAAGGGAAAGATAGAGGTCGGGATTAGTTTGCGTCTGCATTGTATTTCTTTATTTTCGTACTAAATTGTACATTCCACAAATTTTGGTATCATTTGTAATTGAATATTGCGATATGTAATTACTTTAGAATTGGAAATGTTTTGTATTTGTAATGGGCCCCAAGTGCTTAGTGAATCTCGGATAAGTTGTGTTCTGATTGTAATGTGTTGATTTTAAAAAATATTTATGAAATAAAGTGGGCCCTAATTGATTACTGATTTTTGCGTATTTAATTGCATTTAAAAAAATATTATACTGAGTTTTGACTAATTGAGTATTTTAGCACGTCACCCTCGCGAGGCACGAATTCGGATATCACCCGTCGATATCCGGTTCGGGTCTTGCGGGAGTGAGATACTACATTCACAAACTCGCTGCAGTTGTTATTAGAATTTGTTTTCCAAATAGTGAATGCAGTTTCTGTAATTCTATTTTTTCTTTAAAATGGCAAAGCGGTCAAGTGCTAGGGATTATTAACGAATGATATTAGGCTTATGTGAAGTTTGACCAATACAAAGCAAGAAGCTCCTTGTTTAGGTCCTTTTCAAATGCACACTGACTGGAGAATTGTTAAGCACTAAAACGACAAACTTACTAAAGTTTCTGTTTCTAGCACCTGTCTGATTCATCATGAGATGTGATAATTGGAACTAGTCTCATGGAAAGTAGATCATTCCAGTTTAATTTCGCACAAGTATGTTTTCTCTTTACGGATCATAGTTTAGTTTGCAAGAAGATAGTATTAATATTCACACGAATTGTTTGAGTGACTAGTATGGGCGATGAACTAATTGTTGTATAGAAACATTAATAAATTTGGAGTGAATAATAAAACAGCAACAAGAACACTAAGATTTTTATATTGGTTCGGCAATGCCTACGTCTAGTTTGGAGACGACTAAGTATTTCACTATAATAAATGAGAACATACAATAGTATTTATCATTCAATTTCTCAAAAGACCCAAATTAACCCAAGTTTACATACTCCTACTAGGAAGAGAAAAAAAAAACAAATGCTCCCTTTTTTTTCTCTCCCCCCTTGAAAATTTCTGCTCTCTTCTCTCTAGAAATTTTTCTGTTATCTCTCACACACTCTTCCGTTGTTGTTGCTTCTCTTTTATAGAGAAGTCAGTGGGTGAAGGCCAGCTACAAAATATAGCTAGCCAACTTGTTGAACCGAAAGCAAGCCACCATTTTTGACTTTGAGACAATACTCAACAATCTCCACCTTGGCTCAAATCCTCGAAGTGGAACTCCCAATGGCCATTTCCCAATCCCCTACAGGACAATCAACAAATTTTACAAATGCCAATCAACTCTAAGCAATGCTTAAACTTGAGTAATGAAACTGGTTTTGTCAACATATCAACAGGATTGTCAACGGTCCCAATCTTCTGAAGAAGAATATCTCCCTCATCAATAAGCTCACGAACAAAATTTAACCTCACATCAATGTGGTTTGTATATGCATGATAAACTTGATTCTTTGCTAAATAAATAACGCTCTGACTGTGGCAATGAACATCTATATGGTCCTGATGGACCCCTAAGTCATCAAGCAACCCTTAAAGCCAGATGGCTTTTTTAATAGCTTCTGTTACTGCCATGTATTCTTTCTTAGTAGTTGATAAAGCAACTGTAGATTGCAAAGTTGATCTCCAACTCACTGGAACTCCAATAAGAGTGAATACAAAACCTGTAGTAGACCTACACTTGTCCAAATCACCTGGGTAATCAGAATCTACATATCCAATAACACATTGACTAGTAACTTCTTCTTGCTGAAATAATAAAACAACATCCACAGTACCCAGACTATATCGTAAAATCCATTTCACATCTTATCAATGCCCTTTTCCTAGATTATGCATATATCTACTGACAATACTAACAACTTGTAAAATATCAGGCCTAGTATACATCATAGCATACATCAAACTACCAACGACACTTGCATATGGAATTTGAGCCATGTAATGACTCTCCTCATCTGTGTTAGGAGATATAGAAGCACTAAGTTTGAAATGAGGAGTAAGAGGTGTACTAACTGGTTTTGAATTTTCATTCATCCTAAAATGTTATAGTACCATCTTTAAATACTACTTTTGACACAGACCAATCTTACCTTTTGCTCTATCTCTTTCAATTTCCATACCTAGTATCTTCCGAGCTTCTCCTAAGTCCTTCATCTCGAATTCATTACTCAGTTGAGTCTTCAATCTTTCAATCTCCACTTTGCTTTTACATGCTATAAGCATATCATCAACATATAAAAGTAGATAAAAAAAGGTTCCATCTTGTAGCTTGCGAAAGTATACACAATGATCATAATGACTTCTTGTGTACTTCTACTCGATCATAAACCTATCAATTCGCTTGTACCATTATCTTGGAGACTGCTTCAAACCATACAATGATTTTTGAAATTTGCAAACCCAATTTTCTTTGCCAACAACCGTAAACCCTTCTGGCTGAGACATAAAAATACCTTGCTCCATATCACCATATAAGAATGTCGTCTTGACATCAAGTTTAGCCAACTCAAGGTCAAACTGCATAACCAAAGCCAACAAAATACGAATGGAAGAATGTTTTACTATAGGAGAGAATACCTTGTTGTAGTCAATGCCTTCCTTCTGAGCATAGCCTTTAGCTACCAATCTGGCTTTGAATCTTACATTATCTTTTCCCAAAGATTCCATCTTCTTAGCATATACCTATTTACGACCAATTTCTTTCTTCCCTTTTGGTAACTGAACCAACTTCCAAGTCTTATTTTTATGAAGAGATTTCATCTCTTCATCCATAGATTTCTTCCACTCCATGCTCTCTAAACTCCTTACAGCTTCTTTGTAGGTGGATGGAATATCATCTTCAATAACGGGAAGTGCATATGCCACAATATCAGTTAACTGAGCAGGCTTTCGATGATCTTCTGGTTGCAACTGAATCTTGTTGTTGTGGTGGTTCTTGGGTAGGTACCTTCTCTTCATTATCCTCGTCCTCATCGTCAAAATCAACTGTAGGACTAGTGCCTATAACATCAAACCTTACTGGAACAACTAGGGTCTTCAATAACTTCAAGTGCTTTGAACAACTCATGGTCTTGGTCACTTCAATTTCCCCTTCATGCTTGTTCTGATTAACCATACCAGTCTCATCAAAAGTCACATCTCTGCTTACAATAAATTTCTTCTCATGTGGACACCAAAGTCGGTATCCCTTCACGCCAATGCTAAAGCCCATAAATAGAGCTCTCTTTGCTCTTGGTTCCAACTTGCTTTCCCTGACATGATAGTAAGTAGGACAACCAAATATGTGTAAATACTTGTAATTAGTACAAGGTTTACCAGACCATACCTCCATGGGTGTTTTGCCTTTGTTCACAGTAATAGGCAACTGATTAATAAGATGGCTTGAACCACTTCAAAATCTCTTTTGAAGGCTAAGAAAATTGAAACCCTAGCTTAACTCTCTTCTTTTATCTCAACCACCGAAATCTCTCTTCTTTCTCTCTTTGATTTATTATTTCTCCTCTCATTTCACGTTTTTCTTCTTCTTAAATAAGACCACATTTTGGTCCTGTCCTTCAAAAAATACCCCTCATCTCCTTTGGTCTTCCCATTTTGCCCTTCTTTCATTTACCTCCTAACTCCTTTAATCTTCTTAAACACCATATTAACTCTAACTTAATTCAAATCTTTTCATCTAATTTCAAATCTCTATTTATGCCCATCAAATTAACGACTTAATTCTAAAAATAATGAAACAAATAAATCAATAAAAAATAAAAAAAAATTCGTGGTCTAATAATTTCACTCTAGTTTGCTTAGTCAGTACACAGTGTTCATATAATTCCAATTTACATGCCTTTGCACCTTTCAATAAGCCTTGCTTCACCAATCCTTGCAATGCTTTTTCACCAGCATGCCCAAGACGCATATGTCATAACCTTGCAGTGTCTGAGCTATCTACGTTAGCAGCTTCAGTGATAGCTACTCCACCAATAACTATACTCCCCTGCAAGAAATACAAGTTATTTTGTCTTGTACCTTTCATTAGCACCAGTGCCCCCACAGCTTTAAGAACTCCACCCTCCATGGTTGTTAAGAATATTAATAGAGATTGTATTTGTTGATAATATATCGATAGTAAGATAGATAAAATCAGCTGGAGCAAGCTCCCCCTCCTGGTCAATCCAGGCTTATTTCCTAATAATGATGATAGTAATCGTTGTTGTTTTCTCCTCACTAGATTGCTAATATTCTCCTCCCTGCATTCTCTCTCCATAACTACCTCACTCCTCTCTAACAAACTTGCCTACATGGTAGATGTCACACCCCCTGTCCCAACTTGTTTCTACGAGTATACATTTTAATAGGCTTAGTTGGTGTGGGCTGAGGAGAGGGTGGATTGTTAACAATTCCCTCGTCCTCAATAAGTCCCTTATCCTCAAGGGAAAAAGAAGGGAATTGTCCCTTGATGAAGTCCACATCCTCCTATGTAGCTTCCTCTCCCGGCTTAGCCTTCCAACAAATCAACCATTGCTGGACCTTTCTGCCTTTAGTCGTGATGTAGCGTGAAGCCAGGATTGCTTCAGGTTTAGCCCTTTTTGAAACATCCACCTCTAATCCTTAGGGAAGGTCTTGCTCAATAAGATGGTCTCCTATGACCTTTTTCAGCTTAGAGACATGGAAGACTGGATGTACCTTAGCAGTAGGTGGAAGTTGTAGTTTGTAAGCAGCCTGCCCTACCCTTCCCATAACCTTAAAAGGTCCATAATACCTAACAGACAACTTAGGACAGATGTTCCTTGCTAAAGTGAGTTGTCTATGTGGTCTGAGCTTAACATAAACTAGCTCTCCCACCAGAAACTGTACCTCCATCCTATGAACATCATCGAATTTCTTCATTGATGACTAGACCTGGCAAACGAACGGGTGGTCCGGGTATGGGTACGGGTCTCACGGGTACGGGTTCGCGGGTAAATTTATAGAAACGGGTAATGATTTTGAAAATCCATACCTTGCCCAGCGGGTATGGGTAAACCCGCGAGTTACCCGCTATATATTTTTTTATTTTTCATTTTTTAAATTTCAATTAATAAACTTATTCAACAAGTTTAAATTTTCATTAAATGAGCGTATTTTGCGTGTTTAAAATGTTACTGAATTGATCTATTTAGCGACCCAAATTTAATTAAGTTAATTAATACAAATGAAACTAATATAAATCAAGCTAAATTTATCTAAATAGTATAAATTAAGCTAAACTTACAAAATATATGTAAATTAAAAATTAATTAATTCTCTCAAAGAAATTTACACACAGTTTAATTGTTATAACAAACAAACACATGTACATTAGTAACATTACAAAGTGAAATTCATATATAAAACAAACTTGAAATAATATAAAACAATATGAAATTACCAAACTTTCACAAAGTGGCCGACAACTACATGTATGAACCATTCCGCCATTAAACTATTCTTACTGCAAAGAATAAGCCAACAACCCAAATTTCAATCCTTATTCCTTTTCTAGTTAAAAATAAAGAAATTGAGCTTTGATTTCCTAACCATATACACATCGCTAGTTATCCTCAACACCTATTTTTTATTTTGTTTTGTGGCTTTATGTGTTCACATGTTGATAGGTCAAATGCTAAAAAGAGAATTACAAGAGCTCATCCAAACATAAAAGGGGCAATAAATAAAGAGCCAAACATGAAAAGAAAAAAGAGCCAAACATGAAAAGAAGAATTTTGTCTTATATACTTACAAGATTGAGAGGACAAGTCTGTAGAGTGTGGAAAGGAGTAGAGAGGAGAGGCGATAGTAGTTGATTGAAAGGGACGACTGCAATTTGTAGTGGGGACGAAGTAGTGAAGGTGGGGGATTGATTTTCAATAGTTTGATGAAGAAGGGGACTTGCGGTTGTGTGCCAACTTACATATATATATATATATATATATATATATATTTTAAATAATTTTGCGGGTACCCACGGGTACCCGCGGGTTGGACCCGACCCATCCTCAAAATCAACAGGTGGGTCGGGTACGGGTAAATATGAATCGGGTAAAAAAATATACCAACCCATACCAGGACTGTTAGGGCGGGTACGGACGGGTAAACGGGTGACCCGGCCGTTTTGCCAGGTCTATTGATGACTGAGCACGAAGTAAATTGTGCTTAAGTTAGCGCAAGGCCTCATCTCTATCGATCAAGGTTGCTGCCACTGACGCCACTTGTGTCTCTCTTTGTATGAAATGCAAAATAGATGGTGGTAGTCGGCCATAAACCACTTCGAAAGGAGTCCTTCCTATTGAAACATGAAAGTTTGTATTGTACCAATACTTAGTCTAAGATAACCAATGAGACCAGTGTTTAGGCTACTCGAAAGTAAAACAACGAAGATAGGTTTCCAAGTCCCTATTAACCATTTCCGTCTGGCCATCCGTTTGGAGGTGATATGAAGAACTCATCTTCAACATTGTTCCCTGTAACCTAAACATTTCCTTCCAAAAATTGCTTGTGAAGAGAGGATCTCTATCACTTAATATTGAGCTAGCGATTCCATGCAACTTTACCATATCTCTAATAAACATTTCAGCCACTGTTTTAGCCGTGAAGGGGTGTTTAAGAAGTGTGAAGTGGGCACATTTTGACAGCCTATCCATGACCACCATTATAACTTCATAGCCTTGGGGTTTAGGTAGCTTTGTGATGAAGTCCATGGATACTTCATCCCAAACTAGCTTAAGAATGGGCAAGTGCTGTTGAAGGCCAGCTGGATTCATAGCCCAATATTTATTCTTTTGACAGGTGGCGCACTCCCGAACAAACTTTTGTATGGAAGACTTCATTCTCGACCAAAATAAACCGCTAGCCAGCCTTTTATAGGTTTTAAGAAAACCAGAATGTCCTCCTAGGGGAGAAGAGTGATATTCTTGTAGTAATTGAGGGATTAATGTTGAAGTAGGAGAGAGGACTAACCTGTTCTTATAAAATAGCAAGTTTCCCTTCACTAGAAAATCAGGTTTTGACTTCGGATTCTATTGCAAAGTCACCAGAAGTTTACTAAGTTCAGCATCCTCCTGAATTTCCTTTCTGATCACTTCTATATCAGCCCAAAAGGGGGTTGAAACTGCTACAAATAAAAACTTGTCCTCTTCAACTCTAGACAAGGCGTCCGCTGCCCCGTTCTATTTTCCCGACTTATAAATCACTTCAAAATCAAGTCCTAACAATTTAGCCTGCCAACATTGCTGGTCTATTGATGGAATTCTTTGGCTGAATAAATGCTTAAAGCTTTTATGATCAGTATAGACCTTAAAATGCCTTTTCAATAAAAAATGTTTCTAGTGTTGAATAGCTAGGACTAACGCCATCATCTCTTTTTCATAGACAGATTTGGAATAAGTTGATTCAGCTAATGCTTTGATGAAATAAGCCAAGGGACGACCTTCTTGCATCAAAACAGCGTCAATTCCCTTTCCGAATGCATCACACTCCACTGAAAATTCTTTGGAGAAATTCGGTAAGGCTAAGATTGGAGAAGTGGTCATTTTCTTTTTGAGTTCCTCAAAAGCCTCTCGAGCCTCCCTTCCCCAAACAAAACCATTCTTCTTAGTCAATTCAGTAAGGGGTTTCGCGATTCTACCATAATCTTTAACAATTTTCCTATAATAACCCGTAAGCCCAAGAAATCCTATTACTCCCTTCACATTTTTAGGTTCAGGCCATTCCATGACACTCTTGATTTTCATCGGATCTATAGCTATTCCTTGAGCTGAAAGTACATGGCCAAGGTATTCAATAGACTGTTGTCCAAATAAGCACATTTTGTTATTTGCATATAGGTGATTATCCGATAATAACTGTAGCACCTAGGCTATATGATGCAAGTGTTGATTCCAATTTGAACTATAGATTAAAATGTCGTCAAAGAAGACTAAAACAAACTTGCGCAGCTCAGGTTTGAAGATGGTATTCATAATGAATTGGAATGTAGCAGGCGCATTTATAAGTCCGAAAGGCATTACTAAGTACTCGTAATGCCCTTTATGAGTACAAAACCTCGTCTTATGAACATCCTCCTCTCTAACTCTAATTTGATGAAATCCATATTTCAAATCCATTTTAAAGAAGTACTTGGCCCCATGTAACTCTTCCATCAACTCATTAATTACAGGAATAGGAAACTTGTTAGGCATCGTAAGTTTATTCAAAGCCCTATAGTCAACACACATTCGCCAAGTCTCGTCTTTCTTTTAACAAGGATCATGGGGCTTGAAAAAGGGCCAACACTAGGTCTGATCACTCCAGCTCCCAACATCTCTTTGACCTGCCTTTCTATCTCATTTTTGTGATGGTGTGCATGCTTATAGGTTCGGACACTTACTGGTTCTGCCCCCTCCTTCAAAACAATAGCATGATCATTGATTCTCTTGGGAGATAACTCCTTAATCGGATGAAACACCGCATCAAATCTGGTTAAAATAGCCTGCAATTCCTACTACTAGTTTGCCTCCAAAACTCCTTTTCCTTCAACTACAGCCCCTCTAACTCCCATGGACCAGAGAAATCCTTCAATTTCCACTTCCTCACGTTTAAACATCTATTGTAGAGCATATGGAATAGGGTCTTGCATAGTAACTCCCTGCAACGTGATTTCTGTTCCCCTTCGATCAAAAGACATGAACATTCTTTTCCAATCTACCTTGACCACTCCTAGTGTCTCCAACCAAGGAATACCTAATATTAAATCAGGTCCTCTGTTATTAAAAACATAAGCATCCACCATAAATTCTGCTCCATTCACTTCCAACTAAATTTCTTTACAGACTCCTTGTGAGAAGGATCGGTGTCCATCCCCTAGTCTAACACCGAAAGTTCGGGTATGAGTAGTAGGAATTCCCATAGCCTTAACCAGTTTACTTGACACAAAATTATGACTAGCTCCACTGTCTATCATAATTATGATTGACATTTCATTCAGCTTGCCCATCATCACCATGGATCTTGAAGGTGAGGATTTCTCTCTTTCTATTTCCCTATACTCAACCAAGTTGCAAACCAATTCCCAATCCTCCTGATGCTCTTCTTCCATCTTTGCAACAACATTGTCCACTGTTTCACCTTCAACCTCCCCCTTCCAAATAATTAGCTTGTACTCCTTATCTAGGCATTGGTGAAGTGGGCCATAGGATTGGCCACACTTGAAACACAACCCCTTTGCCCTTCTCTCCATTAGTTACTTATATGACAAATTCCGAGTCCCCTTCCACCTTGAGCCATTCTGACGATTTTCACCAGCCATCGCTGTTCAGGTCTTGTTTGGTAGCTGTCTTCCCTCCCCCTTGGCATTCACAGAAGTTTTTCCCATTTGCCCTTGGCGTTGGAAGCTAGTTATTACCATTCGAGACCCGTACCCTGTAGTAGGGACCCCATGCCTGTGCTTCGACTCACTTGGTCGGATTATGCCTTCTCTGATCAACTCTCTTTCCACCTTACACGCCACCGATAGAAGACGGGTTCAGGTCGTCGAGTCGTGGGTCCTGACTTGGTTTTGTATCTATTCACAAAGTCCACCCATAAAGCAACTCATAAGCCACTCTTCGGGGAAGTGAGTGATAAGTGAAGTCACCCTCTCAAAATCTTCGATATTCCCATCCACTAATCCACGTTGAATTATCGACTTTAGCTCTATCGGATTTCCCTCATCTTTTCCCCCACTTCGATCAAACAAGGAACGCTTGAAACGCTCCCACGTCATGCATGGCTCCAACTCACGTACGGATTTAAACTAGTACAATATAGTCCCCTCCATGCATATCTCCACCTTCGGTAACCTTAGCTCAGCAAGGATCTCATGAATCAAAAAATAGGATTCAGCACGAACGACCTAAGCAAATGGGTCCTCGCCATGGAACGAAGGAAGGTCGACTCTCCTTGTCGCATTTTGGTATTCCTCCTATACGCGTTCTGTAGCTGCTGAAGGGATGCGGCTCTCCTGTCAGTAAGGTTTTGCCCTATGGACTAGGTGTTCTCCTCTAGAAAAAGAAGAAGCGAGATGGGTCAATGCTGGTGAACCCTCTCCGCCCTCTCCCATGCTTTGTTTTTCTGGGTTTCTAGCCTTGAGAGCTTGAAAACCTTCCCTCAGCTCCGACTGTAGTTGGCCTTAGGATTTTGTTAAGGTCTCAACGCTAGCCATCAATGTGCTAAGCTACAACCTGAGATCCTTAAGTGTGGCGTCATGTGACTTCACCAATGCTTCCTGGGTCGAAAACGATGATTCTTGTCTCCTAAGTGACGCTTCCAAGGCAGACACTCTAGCCTTCATACGTGTTTGCACACACTCTCTATCCTTCCTGGCCTCTTAATGAAAGCACCAATTGTTAGGAATCTTAATAGAGATTGTATTTGTTGATAATATATCGACAGTAGGATAGATAAAATCAGCTGGAGCAAGCTCCCCCACCTGTTCAGTCCAGGCTTATTTCCTAACAATGATGATAGTAATCGTTGTTGTTCTCTCCTCACTAGACTGCTAATATTCTCCTCCCTGCATTCTCTCTCCATAACTACCTCACTCCTCTCTAACAAACTTGCCTACATGGCAGATGTCACACCCCTCAGTCCCAACTTGTTTCTACGAGTAAACATTTTAATGGGCTTAGTTGGTGTGGGCTGAGGAGAGGGTGGATTGTTAACAATGGTGATCTTGATACCCTTGGATTTCAATGCTCCCAATGAGATAAGATTCTTCTTCATATTTGGTACATACTGAATATCACTCAATTCTCTAACTGTTCCATCGTGCATCTTCAAATAGATTTTTCCTATCCTTTGTGTTTTGCAAGCATTATTATTTCCCATCAAAACAACTCTACCATCCAACTCCTGGAAGCTAGAGAACCATTCCTGAATGGGACACATATGATAGCAACTTGAATCCAAAATCCACTCCTTAAAGTGACCATCAACAGATGAACTAGCTAGAGTAAACTTGAAATCATCATCTCCAGATTTTACAGCATTTGCTACAGAACCCACTTTCTCCTTCTCTTGGTTCTTCAATTTAGGGCAATCTTTCTTCCAATGATCCTTTTGGCGACAAAAGGAACATTCATCTTTAGCAGGAAACTTCCCTCGTGACTTTGAACGAGATTTTTCCCGTTTCCCATATTTTTTTCCTCTGTTCGTTCCCTTGCAGTGAGTGTCTCAGTTTGTGAGTTGTGAGTCTTCTGTTCCTTCTTACGATACTCATGATTCACCAATGCCGTAGAAACCTCATCAAGTTTCACCTCGGATTTTTCATACAACAAAGTAGTTTTCAAATGATCATAATCATCAGGCAATGAATTTAACAAACATAGTGCCTTATCCTCATTAGGAATTTTCACATCAAGATTTGCTAAATCAACAAGTATTTTATTATAATCATTTAGGTGTTCGTGTACAGAAATACCTGGATGAAGCTGAAATCGGAAGAGTTGCTTTTTTAAGAAGATCCGATTTTCTGCGCTTTTGGTCATATATTTTTCCTCGAATTTTGTCCATAACTCCTTAGTAGAAGTTTCCTTCATATAAGGGTATTTCAACTTCTTATCAAGGAATGATCGAATAGAGGCACAAGCATGGAGATTAATTCGCGTCCACTGCTTATCATCTATATCTTCGAGTTTATCTTCCAAAACCATATCCAACTCTTATTGATACAATACATCCATAACTTCATATTGCCACATACCAAAATTATTAGAGCTATTGCATTTATCAACCTCTAATCTTGTAGTAGCGATTTGATGTCTATTGGATGTAGGTGTCGACGATGACGATATCGACTCCCTCTTAACGGGCTCATCTTTATCTCCAACCATCTACTCGCTACTAGTCATAAATACGTACTGTTTGTAATCACTGTTCACACGAACTGTAGCTTTGATACTATTCATAGCACTGTAGCACAAACTATAGCACCGGCACTGTTCACAGGATTGTAGCACTGAAACTATTCACAGCACTGTAGCTCCAGCATTATTCATAGGGACTATAACACCAACACTGTTTATGGGAACTATAGCACTAATACTATTCACCGACATTGTAGCTCCAACAGATTTTTACTCCTACAATACTCCAGTTGAAAAAACTAGAGCTCTAATACTACTTATTATATAGAAACGTTAATAAATTTGGAGTGAATAATAAAACAACAACAAGAACATCAAGATTTTTGTACTGGTTCAGCAATGCCTACATCCAATTTGGAGACGACTGGGTATTTCACTATAATCAATGAGAACATACAATAGTGTTTATTACTTAATTTCCCAAAAGACCCAAATTAACCAAGGCCCACACACTCTTACTAGGAAAAAGAAAACAAAAAAACAAATGCTCCCTTTTTCTCTCTCTCTCTCCCACTTGAAATTTTATGTTCTCTTCTCTCTAGAAATTTTTTTGCTCTCTCTCACACAGTCTCTTCCGCTGTTGCTGCTTCTCTTTTATAGAGAAGTCAATGGGTGAAGGCTAGCTACAAAATATAGATGGCTAACTTGTTGCACCAAAAACCACCGAAAGCAAGCCACCATTTCTGACTTTGAGATAATACTTAACACCAATTTCTAGCAGTTGCTTTTTTGGTGGATTCATAAACTTTGAGTTGAGGCATTAAGCTTGTTAGTGGAAGCTTGTGCTGATAGTTTAGTTTGGCTTGCTGACATGCCTTGTAATATACTATTATCTAAAAGAAACCGAAACAATTTGGTCAATTTGATGTAATAAGCTACTACTGATTAGCATTCCCAACAGTATTGGATGTTCATGAGTTGTATTCATCTGGTTTTCCTTAGTTGTACTTCAATGGGGAATGTTGCTTAGTGGAACAGAGCAGAATATGGGTATACTAACGAGTTTCCATGAGTGTAAAGAAGGTAATTTACTTTCTTAATAGCTTTTCGTTGACTTCAGGAAAAAAATTACATGAATTTTTTAGTATAGATGCAACTCGAGTCAACTTGGGATAGAGCTAAAGCCTACCAAACTGCATTGGATTAGCTTTAACTTCACTCGCCTTGGTGAAGTCAAGAGAGAGTTTTGAGTTTCTAAAAGTTGCAACTACAATTGAATAGTAGACATTATAATACTCTTCACTGCTTGAACTCTTCCTGGATGCCAAAACTCTGAAAGGGTTAGGGTAGGGATCCTTGTTTTAGGAAGTCATGGTTCAGACTTCCACGATGCTGAAATGTCAAAGAAAGCTTCTCCTACGGTTAGATACACTCCATTTGATCTTAAAGACTCCAACATTTTAGACAGGTACAATTTTTTCATAACGCTTGCGACAGGATTTGCTAGCATAAGCTACATGGTGAAGTAGTAACCAAGTTAGAAGAGAAGTAACAACTTTTTGCAGGAAATTTAATTCAGTAAGAGCTTGTTACCTGAAGGGATCTTTTCTCCAATGTCTTTCTAAGTTTAGATACCAAGTCGATTCCAGTTGTGTCTATTGCTGTCATAGCTTCTGAAAAGTTTTGAGAGGTTTGTGAGCGATGGAGTTTTATGTTATATATTTATTCATGCCAAAATGTACAAGTGAAGATATATTTCAGCATTAATTACATTGATTCATAAAATTATAGAAATGGAAGTGAGTTGCAAGAGCAATCTACCTGTCATGTTTAAAACTATACATTTGAGGGCACTCTCGTTGTTGGCCTTTATCCAATCTTCTTCCTCTCAACTCCATCTTAATATTCTGCAACAGATTAGATATGCATAGCCTAGGCATTCCTTTTTTTATTGAAGAATTATGAAATGATAAAATTTTACCAACAAAGGATTCCTTTTTTTATTGAAGAATTATGAAATGATAAAATTTTACCAACAAAGGACTCAGAATGCAATGTCATGAATCACAAATGCAACAATTAGAATTGTCTATACTAATGTGAGCTAACCTTTCTTGAAGGTAAGTGGAATTAACAAAGTAGATGGGAGACTCGAGTGCGATAATGAGAAATGAGGGAATCCTTAAAGCTTACCTGCATCTCTTGATGCTCTAGTATATTTGAGTTCCTGGTATGTTGCCCGTAACCAAAGTGTTTGGCCTCGTCACATGCAGGAGAATTTTGAATACTAAAACCCCAACCTAAAATTCTAGCGATGAAGTCATAAGACAATTCATTTCAATCCTTTTTTGTTCATTTTTTTGGTAACTACAGTAGAGATTTTGCATCTTTATACATTTTCTTCAGTTTTCCTATAAATAGTTGAAAGAGAAAACCTAGCAGGCTAGAGAGCTGCTGTTAACTAAAATGGGCTAATGGATTTTGTAAATATTGTTATGATTTTGTCAAAATGAGTAGAAGGAAAACATTAAAATTGAGAAAGAAACATAGATTCCATTGATATAGGGAGAGAAGAACAAATCATCACACTGAACTTTTCAAGCTGTTGAAATTTTTAGTATCCGAGTTTAATACAATTTCTATTATACTCTAGTTTTACATCCATCATAGTAACACTGGACTTTTTTTTAAATGTTACGATTTGCTATTCTCATAACATTGATAACGCCTTCTTTCATATTTTTATTATATATCATCTTCTCCATCTTTCTCCATAACAATTCCCTTCCCCTTAATATTTTTGTCCACTATATTGATTTTCGGGTAGCGTTTCTGAAGATCAAAGAGATATTCCCACATCGCTTTCATACTTCCTCGATCTGACCATTGTATTACCAACCGAGTGACTGTCCTGTTATTCTTTTTCGTGATGCATCTGTCTAGTAACACTACTGTGAAGTCGCTCCATTAGAGTAATAAATTCTGGTAACATTGATGAAACTCTACTTTGGTCTAGTTTTGCTCTCTTCAACTGTGACACATGGAATACAGGGTGTATCAAGGAAGTTACTGGTAACTCAAGTTTATAAGCTACATTTCTCATTTTCTGTATCACCTTGTACAACCCATAATATAGGGGAGACAACTTCTGATTGTTCCTCCTCTATAGAGTGTGCTGTCGGTATAGTTGTAGTTTAAGCAACACCATCTCTCCCACTTCAAATTCACGCTTCGAACGTATGGCATTTGCATACTGTTTCATTCTGTTTTGAGCTCATTGTAAGTGGAACCTCGTAATGTTGATCGTAGCTTCTTTGTCCCCGAGAATTCGATCCACTTCTATCACCTTCGAGTCTGTAACTATATATGGCGTATATACTGGTCGAGGGTAGCCGTATAACACCTCAAAGGGTGTAGAACCAATTGAAGGCCGATAGGTGGTATTATACCACCACTCCGCTAGTGATAACCATTCGCTGCACTATCGAGGAGTTTCACAACAGAAACACCATAGATACATCTCTAAAATCTTGTTTATTGCTTCGGTGAGACCGTCGATCTGAGGATGGTAGGCGGTGGAATATTTAAGTTGCACTCCCTGTAATCTCAGTAGTTCCTATCAAAACTTACTAATGAAAATCGAGTCCCTATCACTGATAATCGACTCCGGCATCCCTTATAGCTTAAACACACCGTTAAGAAATAATTCAGTGATTTCACCAGTAGCATAGGGGTGTCTTACAGAAATGAAGTGAGAATATTTAGTAAACTGATCAACAACCACCATAATCATCGATTTCCCTTTAGATACGGGTAACCCTTCAATGAAATCAATACTGATATCCCTCGAACTTCCCTCTGGATTTTTTATCGGTTGTAGAAGGCCTACGTATGCTGAATTGTCGTGTTTGTTTATTTGACAATTCATTCAATCCCGAGCGTATCTCCGCACATCCCTTGCCAACCCCTTCCAAAAGAACATATTTTGTATCTTCTTTGTTGTCGCTACCACTCCTGCATGTCTGCCCATCGCCTCATCATGGCTAATTCTGATTATTTGTTGTCTTAGCGCCTTGTTATCACCAACTACCAATCGACCCTTCCATCTTAACGGTTTGTTTTTCCACTCATACACACTGGACTGTAGTGTACCATTTCTCAATTTACTTATTATCTCGTGCATCATCCGATCCTCCTCCCAACTCTTTTTTATCTCTTCTAATAATTCATCATGTAATTGTGTTACCAACAATATCATCATTTCCGCACTTATGATCCTTGAAAGGGCATATGTAGCATTATTCTCCTTCCTACTATAGTATTGTACTTCAAAATCGTGGCCTAGCAATTTTGGAAGATATGATTGCTGGAATGGAGTTGTCAACCTTTGCTCCAAAAAATATTTTAGACTCCTATGGTCCATTCTCACAACAAATGGCTTACAACTCAAGTAATGATGCTAATGTTTAATGGCCTTGATTATCGCCAAGAACTCTTTCTCATAGGTTGATCACCCGTAGTGTCTTCTTACTAATACCTTACTGAGGAATGCTATAAGGTGGTCTTCCTGCTGCAGTAGCACTCCTATGCCCTGTCCACTGGCATCTGCTTCAATAAAGAATTTTTTTGAGAAGTCAAGCAATATTAACATCGGTGTTGAAGTAATCACCTCTTTTAATTTCTCAAGGGCCTTCTGTTCTTCCTCCTGCCATTCCCAGCTTGTCATATGGTCTTTCTTTAATAATTCTGTTAACGGCTTAGCTATCATCCTATATCCTTTGATAAACCTTCGATAATACTCAATAATTCCTAAGAATCCTCTGAGCTCCTTGATCCCTGTGGGTTCCCATCATTTCTCAATAGTTTTAACCTTTCGGTGATCAGTCGTGACCACCATTTCCGAAATGGTATACCCTAAATATTCCACTTGCCTCACTCTAAACACACACTTATTACCTTTTAAGAATAGTTGATTTCGCCTCAGTGTCTCCATAGCCATTGAGA
The DNA here is from genome assembly GCA_029891385.1 of Erythroxylum novogranatense. NCBI lineage: Eukaryota > Viridiplantae > Streptophyta > Magnoliopsida > Malpighiales > Erythroxylaceae > Erythroxylum > Erythroxylum novogranatense. Next base: position 20,242,967 of record CM057224.1, on the reverse strand, counting down.
TATGTTGAACATGCAGCTGCAATGTCGGACTGTATATTAACATGTCGTCGAAGAATATCATAATAAAATGGAGCAGATGCAGTTTGAATAGCCTGTTCATTAGCCTTTGAAATGTTAAGGGGGCATTCGTTAGGTCAAACGGCATGATTGAGGAACTCATAATGTCCTTCATGTGTCCTGAATGTTGTCTTCGACACATCTTCCGGATGCATTATGATTTGATGATAGTCGGAACGTAAATCCAATTTAGTAAACCACCCCTCCCCATGCAAATCGTCTAATAATTCCTCAATCAATGGTGTCGAAAATTTATCCTTCACCTTGTGTTTGTTTAACTCTCTGTAATCTATGCACATTCTCCATGAATTGTCTTTCTTCTTTACTAAGACCATCGATGATGTATACGGCCCATAACTCTGTCGAATGAACCCTTGACTCGTGAGATCCCGAACTGATTGTTCAATTATATCCTTCTGTACTCCTGAATATCTATAAGGATAGACATTGATGGATTCAACTCCTTCCTTTAGCATTATCTGGTGATTGTATTGGTGGTTTGGAGGAAGCTCGGTCAGTTCCTGAAAGATGTCTGTGTAATCTGACAGAATCACATTGATCTCATTAAATGCGTTACATTGGTCCGATGTCATTCTCATTTGTTGTAACTGGAATTCAATCAATGTTGATAGTTGCATCATGAATAGTTGGCCCCCTGTTGCTCGATGTAGGTGTTTCTGGAATTCCTAGCTAGAAACAATCTTGGATCTTCATTTCAGGTTCCCACTTATCGTAACTAAGCGTCCCTCCCACTTGAACGTCATAGTTCGCTTCCTGAAGTTGCATAAAACCTTGTTTAATCCACTCAGCTATTGCACCCCTAATATGACATCGCACCCACCTAATGCCAACACTAGTGCTTCCATGGTGAACTACACTCCTTGCATCGTCCATATGAATCCTTTACAATACTAATGACAATTTAGTTGTAATCCTCCCCCTATGGTGATGAGAACGGGCTCCATTTCTTGAAGCTGACATCCTTCTTTCCTTATAATCGAAGTGTCCATGAAATTATGGGTGCTCCTACTGTCGATCAATATATATATATATATATATATATATATCTTCCTTCTCTGGTGCACTCCCACCACCTTCATCTGTTTGAATTCGGTGTTCCCAGATAATCCTAACATGGCCTACATGGAAACCATCGGGTTATCTTCTTCTTCTGGACTCCCTTCCAGTTTGTCCTCTTCTGCTGCCGGAGAGTTCTTTCCGATGTCATCATCTCCAGTAATTGCATAAACTATACTTATCTCTTTTTACATTGATGGCCCATACTATATTTCTCGTCGCACTAGAAGCAAAGGCCCTTCGCCCGTTTTTCATCAAAATTCCTACTATTGAAATGTCTATGAGGTTTAGAAGTTCTTATCGATGATGATGGTCGTAACGTCGACGTGGGAGTAGGTAGTATCCCATCAAATGGTGACCTCTGCATGAAATTCGCCGACTGCAAACCACGTGAGTTTAGGTTGATATTGCCATTATCATTCGTCCCTTTCATCAATGATCCGTGTTTAAATGTTGTATTCCCCATGGATCTCAAAATTGCCTCCTATTTTCGAGCTAGTGCATAAGCTTAATGCAACAAGTGAGGCTCATGCAACTTCACTGTCATTCCAATCTCTAGTTTCAGCCCCTTAATGAAAAGCCCCACCAAGTATTCTTCAAACAACGTCAATATGTTAGAATGGTGATCAAATTGTGCATAATAGTCTAGCATTATCCCTTGTTGTTTTAATTGTTTAAAATATCCTACTAGATCATCAAATATTTCTGCGTCGAACCTTTGCTTCAACGCTTTAGTGAACTCCTCCCATCCCACAACTTTTGCTTGGTTACGGTTCCTAACGTACAAGCGGTACCATTCCTGAGCTCGTTCATCCATATGCAAGATTGCCACACTCACCTTCATCTTCTCAGAGGTCTGATCTAACAAGAAGAATTGCTTACATCTGTACAACCACAGTTTAACATTATTACCATCGAATGGCGGAAACTCAATCCGACTCATTCTTGTAGGTGTTATGTTCCCATCTCACTCTTGCCCTAGTAAACTACTCTATGATGTAGTTTCGGTCGCTCCTACCTCTCCTCTCGATTTTTAAACACTCTGTATGAGTAAAGCTCGTAATTCCGTCCTCTCTTTTTCTACTTTATCTGTCCTATTTTGAATCTCTGAAAACATTCTCTCGTTCCGATCTTGTGACTCCAAGAACATCCTCTCCATTAAACTCTTCAAGCTTTCTTCCACTCTTCGTAACTCTGTACCTCTGGTGCTTTCTGCCATTGTTGTTTTTCACAGGGTTGACTTCTCTGATACCAATTGTTGTTAACTAAAATAGGCTAATCAATTTCGTAAATATTGTTATGATTTTGTCAGAAGGGGTAGAAGGAAAACATCAAAAGGGAGAGAGAAAAAATAGATTCTATTGATATAGAGAGAGAAGAACAAATCATCACATTGAACTTTTCATGCCGTTGAAATCATTAGTATCCGACTTTAATACAATTTTTATTATACTCTAGTTTTACATCAATCATAGTAACACTGGACTCTTATTTAAACGCTGCACTTTGCTATTCTCATAACGTTGATAATGCCTTCTATCATATTTTTATGACGTATTGTTTTCTCCATCTTTCTCCATAATAAGAGCTTACTGTAATGACGAGACCCATGGGTACTGATACAAAGAGAACACTAGTAAAGGACCTCAAACAAGCCAAGAAATCAAGCTTATCAACCTTCCACAGCTTACTAATTCAAAGAAGAAAATTAATTTTAATATTTTATCATATTTCTATTTAATTTTTTGTTTATTAAATAATGTGGATTTTTATTGAAGCACTTTACTTCTATTTAATTTTTTATGTATTAAATAATGTGGATTTTTGTTGTAGCACTTTACTCCTGAATGTAGACTAGATGAGAAAAACGTCTAGATACGGGTTCTCTTGATTCCAAAGTGATCACTTGCCTCGAGTTTAACATGCTAACAACTTTCATCAAAGATAAGAATTAGGATTTGTGCCCACTAATCAATATATTAATCTTCTAAAATTACTATAATATTCAATTATGTTTTTTAATAAGAATTCATGACTGATATTAATTTGAGATATAATTTAAAGCTAATAATTTTAAGAGGTCATATTAAAGAAGAAAATAAATTTTTAGTGTTTTAAATAATATAATATTTTCTATCAATTGGATTTATTAGACTTATTTGGCATTAAATTGTGATTAGTGGTGCTATGAATTATGAAAGAGATTAATTTTAGTACAATAACAATTATGTGTTTTAAATTTCAAATGATTTTTTAGTATTTATAAAAATCTCTTCACCTTAAAATTTTAGTATAGATTTTAATTACTATAATATTCAATGTTAATTAGTTTAATTATATTCAATAATTATATAATAAATTTATAAAAAGTAGAGAAATAAATCAATATGACAATTTAACTATAAATTCAATAAATTATATTTTAAATAATTTTAAAAGATTACATATAAAACAAAATTTCTTTTTAGTATTTTAAAGAAAATGAATTTTGATTAATTTTATTTCATTATTAGTAAGTTTTATTAAAATTATCCATTTCTAAAATTTTATTTTATATTAAGTTATAACTAATGATAGTATGAATGTGGAAGAGGTTGAATTTTAGTACAATTAAAATTAATCTTTTAAATTTCAAAAGGTTTGTAGTATTTTAATTATAAAGGAATCTCTTTACTTAATTTATAATGTGAAATGTTAAGTTGAATTAGATTTCACAATAATATTTATTTTATTCATTCTCATGAATTTTTTAATTTTAAAAATATTAATAAAAAAGATCCTAAAGGAATTATAACTTGACACAAAACTCATGGCATTTAGCTAGTTAATTGATATAGAAAGTGCCTAAGCAAAATCAGAATTGAAACTTAGAATTTTTCTCTTCTTTTATTTGGATTTGAAGATGTTTGGTTATTTGAGAATTAGTCTCTCCGTCAATTTAGATACTGATAATATAGTAACACTAGATGATACATCAGCTTCTCTCACGAGCTGTATTCATAAACAAATATCATTTGTTCAAATTATATTGAAATAACTCAAGGAATCATCAGCCTTTAACTAGTCAATTTTATACACATATTAGTTTAGATGTAAGTTTAATATAAATGTTTCTAATTCAATTTACATTAAATTTTAAAATTGATTGAATAAATGATATTAACGAAGCTATAGCCCCAACATTACATAGTCAATATAAGAGGATGACTCAAAACTAAAACAAATTAATCCCTTAAGTTACAAATTGAGAAAACAAAAGATATCTCTGCGTAGTAAAGTTGATTAGAGTTACCCATTGGGTAACCATGAAATTGGAAAGCTTGAGTTTAGCATATCTGGTTAATGTTGCATTCTTAATAAAGCTAGGACTAAATAGAAAATCTATAGTATACTCCATGATGAGTCCATTCTTGTTTTTGCCTCTAGATGTTTTTACCTTTTAAGTAGTAACTATGCAACCATTTTACATATAAGGAGTTTTTCTCATTAATAATCCTCTATATGCATTTGGTAAAAAGAGCTAAATTCAAGTCTTGTAGAGAATATTTCCAATCCTCCCTCTTACTTGGTAAGCTGAACATTAGACCAACTTACCTTTCAAATAGTTCGATGTTCAAGTCCCCAACCTACTGGAAATTTCTCTTTAGCTTTTTAATGTTCTTCAACAATTTCTTTGGAAGGAAGAAAAGAGAAGCCTAGTAAGTAATATAGTTGGTTAAAACTTGTGAAATTAGTTGCAATCTTCTTGGGGAAGATATAGCCTTGTACTTACAATTACAAATCTTTGACCAGACAGCTTCATATAACACTTGATGATCATTATAGGACAATCTTCTTGAGGAAATTGGCACTCCCAAATATTTCACTGAGAGGGATACAAGGGTTATACTAGTAGTTCTTATCAATTTACTGCTCAAGTTCTCACAGTCGTTGGAAAGGATTACTGAGCTTTTCTCCTTGTTGATACATAGATGAGAAGCCATTGAAAGTCTTTATGGAATTCATCATAAGTTTCATACCATAACAAAAGAGGAGAACATTTGCAAATGCAAAGTGAGATATTTTATGTTGAGAACATTTCTTGTGATATTTGAAAGTACACTTATGATTGATGCTTTTTTCTAACAACATAGATAAGACTTCCATTGCTAATGTGAAGTGGTAAGGGAATAAAGGTCTCTTGGTCTTAGCCCTATTACTCCTTGAAAAAGGAGTCATTTCTCCATTTTCCATGACATAAAAGGAAGTAGTAGTAATACAAGCTTGAATCCAAGAGAAAAAAAAGTTTAGGAAAACCTATAGATTGGAGCACCTAAAGCAATATTCACCATTCTAACGTATCAAAAGCCTTATGGATATTTAATTTTATAGCACAATTCCCTCTAAACCTTTTTGATGATAATGTTTGAATAGATCTTATGTAATTAAGATATTATCTTCTATATATCTTCCTTTGATAAAGGATGCTTATGAAGAGATTATCAAGTTAGGCAAAATTTTCTTGAGTCTCTTAGCAAGAGTTTTAGAGATAATTTTGTAGAAAATAGTACAATAGGAGATGGACTATAGTCCCTAGTTAAGGAAAGATAAGGCTTTTTAGGGACAAGACACAATAGAGTTTCATTCCAAGCTTCTAACATTCTAGAGCTAGTGAAGAATTTAAGGACAACTTCATTCACATCATTACTTACTAGGTGCTAGGATTTATGAAAAAAAAATTGAATCCATCAATGCGAAGAGCTTTGTGAGGATTAATACTAAACACTACTTTGGTAATTTCCTCAGAGGATAAAGTCTTAAAAGATGGGTTGTTTAAGTCATTAGGAACTTGCACTAAGCTACTTCTAGTTCCTATTACATTGACAAAGTAACCTTTAACTAGGATAAGGAGTTGTTTCTAACCAGTAATCATAGCTACAGTCTCATACTACAACATGGAGATGTCGTTCCTAAGCCTTCTAGCTAATAAACTCTTATAAAAGAATTTAGTGTTATAATCTCCCTCCTTCATCCAGGTTACCCTTAACTTCTGCTTCATAATTGAATTATGAATTTAAAGGGATTCCTGATTCTTTCAATGCTTCCTATTTTAGGGATATTCTCATATTATCATTTGGCTCAAATACAATTCTTTTTGTTTTTTAAGAATTGTCTCCTTGGCCCTTTACTTATTCATTATGAAGTCTGGCACAAATTGTAATTGTAATTTCCTGAGCTTTTATTAGATAGTTTTTATCTTTTTGTAAAGTTAGAAGGATTTAAGAGGCCTAAGTGGGGGGCTCAATCCTCTTGAAATAGCTTCATCAAACCCTACTTTGGAAGCTAAGTAGTTAAAAAACCTGAATGAGTAATTATGGATTTTGTTTCAACCATATTTGATACCACAATTGGGTTATGATCAAAGCTTAGACATTCATAGAAATAAGCAAAGCTATTTGAGAATATTGGTAACCAATCTTAGTTAATTAAGACTCCGTCAAACTTCTTGCAAGCAAGTCAATCTTCTTTATGATTGTTACTCTAGGTAAGATGATAACCTCTAAAGTTCAAGTTTGTTACTTTAATTATTGAGAGGCAAGAATTAATATCCTTACATAGTTGATGCTTGCATTTGCTTCCTTCAAATTCAAAGGCTAGTATAGTACAATTGAAGTCCCCTAGAATGATCCAAAGGCCATTTACCAGTAGATTGAAATCTTTGATCTCTTTCCATAAACTGTCTTTGGAATGAATGGTCAAAGGCATAGATAAAGCTTGTTCATGTATGTCTTCCAAACTATCACTTTCACTTGTAAATGGATACCTTACATGGAACTCACCATGCTTAGTACCTTGATCAGATTAGGACAAAAGGCCACCATTATTGTTCCTAAGTGATGGTGGGAGTGATTAGTGATCATATTCCAATTATATAAAAACCAGACTCTAGAACATGCCTCCTCACTTAGTTTGGTTTCTAGTAACCCAAAAATCATAAAATTAGTAGTTTTAATAAAATCAACTATCAAAAGTTATCTTTTTTTTGGATGTTCATACCACTAGTGTTCCAAGCTAAGATTAGCACAAATACTAGAAGTTAGGGGAATTCGTTTTTGCCTTGCATCTAGACCTCCTCCTTTTTACCGTTACGAAATCCTCAGTTGAGCTTTTAGGGTTACTACTTTGAGGTTCAGAAAGAGTTGATAGTGATACCTAGGTTTAGGATTGGGACTTCTCATATGTATTTTGATGGCATCCCATAATCACTATCGGAGCTTCCAATGCCATTTTAGCTTCATTAGTTGCACTCAAAGAGGGTTCCATATTTTGTATTAGAGAATTATCTTAAGTTATAACTTTCTTAAGAGCTTTTTGGACCAAGTTAGAAATCGATCTACTTTCTATACACATATTTGGAGATTTTGTGTTATCTTCTTCCATAACAATTAGAGCTTTTACTAGCTCCTCATAGTCGCCTCTTTTAAATAGTTTACCCCTTAGTCACTATTAATTTCTAAGCATAGCTGGTGTAGGCCTCCATTGATAGGAAACTCGTACAATGTCTCTATATGCTTGTCTCCATCTCTAAGCCAAAGTAAGGGAATCCCCTCTAGAATTTGTTTAGTAACATCTATGTTAATGGAGATCCTGGCATATCCGACTTGCTTTTTCGTTAAAGTTTCCTCATCCAAATATACTGGTTTGCCGATAAAAGTAGCTAGAAGACTCAGGCTATCTGTTGCCCAGTATTCTAATGAAATGGTGGAAACTAACCTAAATAAGGACCTACTTTTATGGAATCTCCTTTAGCTTAATCTCAGGCTTCCATATTTGGAGAAAGATATGGAGGTTGTTCACACGCCATGGACCCATTTCTATTGCCTTATCAGTAGTAACCTTCTTAGTGAATTTGAAGAGAAACAAATGGTCTTCGTTGAGCAAGACATCTAAAAGACCACGAGTTTGCCATTACTTTATCGCCCATTGTTTTACTAAGGAAAATGCTAGTCGCTTTTCAAAGAAGAAACCTCCCATCATCGATAACCACGAGTTTGTCCCTTTCTTGAGCATTTTAGTGAGGGTTAAACTATCACAACTCCCTTTATAGAGATAGGTGGACAATAATGAAGCACAAAATTAGAGTTATTGCCAATAATAGGCCTTCATATGCTCGGCGAAGATGGCTTGGATTTGGAGCTTTCACCATCTAGGGATAGAGCCAAAGGAGTTCCATGATGATTGAGAGTCTTGGAGGGTAAAGTAGGGAATTCCTTTAGGGAACTCTGCTCAGTGTTTGGAGGACTCTACATAAAAGCCATTAAGCAAGTAGTGAAGGACAAAAGCGCTTATAGTTTCAAAATTTTGTTACAAAAAATGGTAACTTCAAAATGAGGGAAATACATGACAAGATCCAAAATACCGTTAGGAGAAGTGCAACTAGATGGGGAGGAAAGAAAGATGAAAAGGCAGGCAATAGAGGAGAAGAAGAGCATAATAGTAAGGGAGTTGATTACAGAAAAGTGGAAAGTCCAACTAGCAAAGATCAACCAAGAGATTACGTCAATGTAAATGTTAATAATAATACATAATCTTAAAAAATTATGAACAAAAATTACTCTTATTTATAATATATAATTGAAATTTTAGGGACGCATCTCATTAATTTTAGATTATATGTTGCTAATATATTTAACTTCCCCACTAAACAATCTAATATATAACTAAATTTTTATCCAAGTCATATATTTTAAACATAAAATAAACAAAAGTTTAGGATTAAAGTTGCTATCACTTTCGTTAATAATTTGTGTGTTTTGTTACTATCTATTTAATTAAGTTATAATTAGTTGGCACTTTTTTATAAATAAGAAACTGTCATTCAAAATCTCCGCCGTCCGATGAGCAATTGCATCTCCATCTCTCAATGCGTCCGTAATTTGCCCTTTACGACGTCATCTTTCCTATTCTCTCCTCAACGCCGCCGTTTCGTACATTTCACCCAGTAACTGTCAAGCATCCTCTCGAGTCCCTACACCTACACACGCATTTTTATTTTTGACATTCAGGTGTCTTCAATACGAAAGCCGGTCTCCCTTCCTCTCTCTATCTAAGCTAGATTACTTGGATCTATAGCTCTCGGGGTCTGCGACAGTATGGTGAGTTCGTTTTTTTTTCATCGTATTACAATTCATATAGTAATTGTGTTGTCGTTTTGATGCTTGCTCTGGACTGTCCTGTTTAGCTTAGATCTGGTTAAAATCTACTCCGATTTGACGCTGTTTAATCACTAAACCTTTAATTTTGTCAAGGCTTAGCGCGAAATCATATAATTGGTTGCATTTAGATGTTTATTGAGTACAATGTGTCAGCTGGGAGTCGTTTACGGCCTGTTTGGTTGCTCGGAATCAGAGACACTGGATAATTTTTCTCATTGTTTAGCAGCCAAACGGAATGTTGGGGTCTTGAATTTGCATAAGATCTGAGTGTGTGTTAGATGTGTGAGTGCTGGATTTGGCGATACGGTGGTTTATTTTTTGCTCAATGCGAGGCTTGGAGTGAATTTTGAAGGCTTGTTTGGTGGCTGAGATTCTGAACTTTATTTCGTTTTGTCGGGGATAGTATGTGGATTTTGTATTTTGATTATTGTGAGATCTGGTGTTCGATTTGACGCTGATGTGTTTCATTTTCCTCTGTTTCTTTTTCATTTTGTTTCAACAGCCTCTCAGACTTGAAATCAAGGTATAGTTCCACAATTCTATCTTCATTTTTGGTTCCTATATCTGGATTGCATCTAATTTATGTGCATACAGGTTTCTGATACTGAGTTTTTCCTTTTTTGCTTTGTGTTTCAGAGGAAACTTGCTCAAAGATCAGAGAGAGTAAAGTCTGTTGATCTACATCCAACTGAACCATGGTAAACTGAGTTCTTACAGCTATGTATATTCTGTGGATAACATCAACGTAGTGGCAATTACTGAATGATGAGTTATTTAAAATATGACAAACCTTTTTAGCTTGAAGAAACTTGGAGAAAAACTTTAAAGTAGACTGTTGTTTGATATACTTGCTATTGCAGGATATTGGCGAGTTTATATTCAGGCACTGTTGTTATCTGGAATTACCAGTCACAGGTTTGGGTTTTTACATTGTATTTTGTCTTTGTAACTGCCTTCAAACTTTCTCTTGGTATTATTGATTGACTATGATAATAACATTATTCTAAATTTGATATCCAAAAAGTGCAATTTACATCCCGCATTTGTAATCAGTGAAGTGAATTGGAAATTGATTCCTGTTCTATCTTGTTCTTTATGCCTTTTGTTTTAGTAGGTAACTATTTTGGAAAATGCGACTAGAGCAAGGATCTTATAGCACAATTTAATGGAATGTCCAGCATTTAACTGATTAGTTAATATAAAGAAACTGCAAAATGTCTTTCTTTTTCTGTTCAGATTCTATGAAAAATCTTCCCCATGTTTTTTATTGTACAAATTATTGAGGTTGATGGATATTTTATGATCATTCTTTGTATCTCTTTATTCTATTATGATTTTATCTGTGTTTTCCTTCTAACTCAAAACTTCTTTATCATCCAGACCATGGCAAAGTCTTTTGAGGTCACCGAATTGCCAGGTATTTGATTTTATTATTATGTATCGATATCACAGCCAGCCTTCGGCCACTTTGGTTGTTTTCACTTTTTCTACGATCAGCATTTACTTTGATGTTTGTGGCATTCTTTTTTGCAGTTAGGTCAGCCAAGTTTATAGCACGGAAACAGTGGGTTGTTACTGGAGCTGATGACATGTTTATTCGTGTTTACAATTATAATACAATGGATAAGATTAAAGTATTCGAGGCACATACAGATTACATTAGGTGTGTGGCCGTCCATCCTACCCTCCCTTATGTGTTATCATCATCAGATGATATGCTTATAAAGCTTTGGGATTGGGAGAAGGGTTGGGTGTGTACTCAGATTTTTGAGGGACATTCACATTATGTAATGCAAGTGACCTTTAATCCAAAAGACACCAATACTTTTGCTAGCGCATCCCTTGATCGAACCATAAAGGTGTGACTACTATCTTTGCATGTATCTTTTCCAGTGCATTTTTTGCTTTTTGGATGGAATATTTTGTATTGCATCTCATCTTCTCCTTTTTAGATTTGGAATCTTGGCTCTCCAGACCCAAATTTCACATTGGACGCCCATCAGAAGGGAGTAAATTGTGTTGATTATTTTACTGGTGGTGATAAACCTTATCTGATTACTGGTTCTGATGATCACACTGCCAAGGTCTACTTTCAATTTCAATTGTGGTTTTATGGTTATGACTTTGCAGACCTGTCTTGATATTGGTATATTGTTTAACAGGTGTGGGATTATCAAACCAAAAGTTGTGTCCAAACGCTTGAAGGCCACACACATAATGTCTCTGCAGTATGCTTTCATCCAGAGCTTCCTATAATCATAACTGGTTCTGAGGACGGGACTGTTAGAATATGGCATGCAACAACTTATAGGTGATCCTTTTTTTTTATGTAGGATATTTTTTGGTGTGTTATGTGCTAAGGAGATGTTCCCCTTTCTTTTTTTTTTGAAGATGATCAAGGCATGTTTTAGTTGTTTATACATTTTATAATTGCTTTATGAAATTGGTAGTTTGCGTTGCAGTTATATTTGAATCATGATCCTGGACTGATTAAACTATGTAAATCTTCAATGAACTGCTGAATATTAGATCTAACCATAGTTGGGAACTGTTGCAACAAATTTGCTGCCTTATTTTTCACCCAGAAGTGGGATTTGGTTATGTTTTTTTTTCAATATTTTTAGTTTTATCTTGTCCTTCTCTTGGCTTTTGCCTATCCCTGTACGTAGCTTTTATCATTCATCCTTTTCTTCTTTGGGTTGAAGGTGGAGACCGGAGGGAAGTTTGGTTTAATGAAATGTTTTTCTCTCTTCCATTCTTAAAATGTAATGTCTTCCATTCACTTTCAGGCTTGAGAACACATTGAACTATGGTCTGGAAAGAGTTTGGACTATTGGATACATGAAGGGTTCGCGCAAGTAAGCATTCTGATTATGGTTTCTTAACAAAAGTATAAAAAAAATGTTGTTGAAGTGTCTAAATTGATTTGGAGGAGTTACATAGTGATCAAGTATGTTATACTTTGTTGTCAATCTTGCATTATCTGCAAAATTCTTGGAAAGAGATTATTTTGTTTCCCCTCAAATATTTCAGTAGAAAAATTCCTCTGGTTGAACAATTCTGTGTGATTGTTCACCTAATAGCATCTATCTGAAGCTTTTCTTCTTTGTTGATTACAACTGGATGTTGGACTTTCATATTGTCTTTGCAGGATTGTGATTGGCTATGATGAAGGAACCATTATGGTTAAAATAGGTCGAGAAGTACCTGTGGCTAGTATGGACAGTAGTGGAAAGATTATATGGGCCAAGCACAATGAAATACAAACTGTGAACATTAAAAGCATTGGAGCAGATTATGAGGTTGGGACTCAATTAAACCAGCTTCTTTGTTACTGCCTAACCTTGCATATTGAAGGGTAAATTATTATTTTCCATATTGTTGAATTATAAGCTTTTGCCCTGTGTTTTAGGTTACTGACGGAGAGAGATTGCCTTTGGCTGTCAAGGAGCTTGGCACTTGTGATCTTTATCCACAAGTATGTGGGGATTTTTCTTTTTTCATCTAATATGTGTGCCATGAATAATGCCTTCATTATCATATTTGTTGAAGCTATGTATCTGCATTCGGATGAATTAAAATTCTTTGTATGTGTTGTAGATGAAACATATTTCTAATTTTATGGTATACATGGAAATCTCCATTATTTTATGTTCATGTTATATTGCACCTGCATCTTGAGCATCCTTTATCGCTTGAAATATCATTTTCTGGATGATTTTGGTGTCCACACATATTCTATAAAGATTACTTATTTCATGATCAATTTTGTGATCCAGAGCTTAAAACACAATCCCAATGGTAGATTCGTTGTTGTCTGTGGAGATGGTGAGTACATCATTTATACAGCTTTGGCTTGGAGAAATAGATCATTTGGTTCAGCACTGGAATTTGTTTGGTCATTGGATGGAGAATATGCTGTCAGGGAAAGTACATCAAAAATTAAGATCTTCAGCAAAAATTTCCAGGTGTGTACCATTTCTTGGTATGTACTTTGAGTACTGTATCATGAAAGGAAAATTTTTCTTCATGTATGGTCATAAGTTGTAACAGAGACAACGTTTTCTGGGAAATATTATAAACTAAATAAGGTGACTTGTTTCAGGAAAAGAGGAGTGTTCGGCCAACCTTCTCAGCTGAGCGCATTTATGGTGGAACTTTGTTGGCGATGTGCTCAAACAATTTCATTTGTTTCTATGATTGGGTTGAGTGCAGGTTGATTAGAAGGATTGATGTTACAGTGAAGGTAACGTCATATTTTCCCTTCTAATTATTGGATGTTATTGGACTGTTTTAAAAGTAAATCTTTAGCTATAACTAATTGATCTTGAACATTTCAGAACCTTTATTGGGCTGACAGTGGTGATCTAGTAACAATTGCCAGTGAATCGTCCTTCTACATCCTGAAATACAATGTGAGATTCCTTTTTAGATTTTTCCTCTTATATATGATTTATGGTGTCTATTGATGGTTCAGTTAGCTTCATAAATATATGTGTCAATGTTGAATATTGCAGCGAGATATAGTTTCCTCATATTTGGATAGTGGAAGACCTGTGGATGAACAAGGTGTTGAAGATGCTTTTGAGCTTCTCCATGAAACCAATGAGCGTGTTAGGACAGGCTTATGGGTTGGGGACTGCTTCATTTACAACAATTCCTCTTGGAGACTTAATTACTGTGTTGGCGGCGAGGTGTCTTCCATTTTTCCATCTGTGCTTGCAGAGTTTCGTATTTTCTGCTTGATGATTCCCTTGTGTTTATAGTGTCATCTAAAAATGTAACCCTTCCATTCTAGGTGACAACAATGTATCATCTGGACCGCCCAACGTATTTACTGGGATATCTTGCAAGTCATAGTCGTGTGTATCTAATTGATAAAGAACTCAAGTTAGTAGTCTTCTTTGTTTCCAGAAGTTGCATGCTTTTTGTTTACATAATGAGTGATCTTTTACCAGTTTCTTTCATTTGTTTTGCAGTGTCATGGGATACACTTTACTTCTTAGTTTGATTGAATATAAGACTCTTGTGATGCGTGGAGATATAGAAAGGGCCAATGAAGTTTTACTGTCAATTCCAAAGGAGCATCACAACAGGTAAATTGGACATCTGTGACATAGCATCTTTGGCTAATGGTGAAGGCTAGTAAATGTAGGATTTGTAATTTCTTCGGCGGTGCAACATAATAATCCATAACATATTTTTAGGGACTTCAAAGTTATTCGTATGAAGAGACTCTTCTCTTTTGTGTTCTGGATTATTATTATTTGTTTTCTTTCTTAACACCTTTGTTTGGATGAAAGTACTGAAATTTGATATTCCAGAATGGTTCTGTCCTTTCATACCCTAAGTTCTGTTTGTTCCTCCCTTTTTCTGAACAAGCATTTAAATAATTCCAACAGATCTCTTAGATTAAAATCCTTTATTGAATCTATTGGATGCAAACTTTATTCTTTAGTTGAAGGCCAAACGATTTCATTGATGGTGTGCTTCAGTCTACCTTTTAGGTGAATATATATTATCCATGCTCTGGATCTATGGATTGAACCTTTCTCATGTGTGTACCTTGCATGGTTTCCTTTCCTCTTCTTTAGCTACCCCTGTAGAATTGGGTCTTGAAGTTTGGTTATGAAGATGTTTCTTTACTGTAGATAATAATTTGTCATTGATTCCTAGTGTGGCTCGTTTCTTGGAATCACGAGGTATGGTGGAAGAAGCTCTGGAAGTAGCCACAGATCCTGATTATAGATTTGAGCTTGCAATCCAGCTTGGTAGATTAGAGGTTGCGAAGGTAAGGACATGTGTTTTTGTAGGAAGTCATGATAGCTTTAAATTATTTAGCATCTAAGGAATTTTTATCTTGTTTTTAAAACTTCTCAAACTTTATGATGTTATTGCTCTCAAGTTGAGTGATACATACAATACTGTCCTTTTACAGGATATTGCCACAGGAGTTCAGAGTGAGTCCAAATGGAAGCAACTGGGAGAATTATCTATGTCCAATGGGAAGGTATTGTTTTATGTTAATGAGTACTTACCAGATGATTTGATTCAGTGTTTTCAGACCCGAACCAGCCCATACTTTGACCGGAAAGACCTCAACTCAGACCAACGTCTACTTTTTATATTTTGCTATTGACTGCACTGTTATACGACTTTTGATCTCTTGGCTCATTTTATGTCTGCAGTTAGAAATGGCTGAAGAATGCATGAAACGAGCAACAGATTTGAGTGGTTTATTACTGCTATATTCTTCTTTAGGAGATGCTGAAGGTCTTTCAGAACTTGCATCCCTAGCTAAAGAGCAAGGGAAGAACAATGTTGCATTTGTCTGTTTGTTCATGTTGGGCAGACTGGAAGACTGTCTCCAACTTCTGGTGGAAAGGTTCTTGTTCTTGATCACTTTCTATTGCAAACTATTAGAATTTTTAATGTAGAGTGTAGAGTTCCATTAATAAGAATTGGGTTTGGGTCAACTATTGCTAAAATGACTAGAACTAGTCATTTGGATAGTTGACCTTTACCACTTATAAACTCTTTAATATTTTCCTGTTTAGTCTGCAACTGGTACCGGACATTTAGTTGTCACTTGAAATAAACGTAGTGGTAATCGGACCGGGTTGCTGGAATTGAACATCTAGATGGATAATCGGGAAATTAATAATCCAGACCAAACCTGCCCTGATACCATATTAGAATTTTTAATATGGGTAGAGTGTAGAGTCCATTAATAAGAATTGGGCTTGAGTCAACTATTGCCAAAATGACTAGAACTAGTCATTTGGATAGTTGACCTTTATCACTTATAAACTCTTTTAACATTTTTATGTTTAGTCGGTATGAGATACTCAACACAAACTCTTATAAAGCTATGGTTATTCCCGCTGAACCATTGTTCTTGCAGTAATCGTATACCTGAGGCTGCATTGATGGCACGATCTTATCTTCCAAGCAAGGTTTCAGAGATTGTCGCAATTTGGCGAAAAGACCTTAACAAGGTAGTTTTTCATTCATCTCGTAACAACTAATTTTTATCAACATTATTCGCTTCATCTTTTATCTTTCTATCCTATTTCTGTCCATCATTAACTTGCCTCGTTCTCTTACATATTACCGTTGAGTGTTATTTCCTGGTAGCTCAAGGTTGAAGTCCAATTATGATTTATTAGGTATAAAATAAAATGAATGGATTCATTTGTTGCACTTGTGTGCTGTAGTTACCAATTCAGAGAAGAAAGCGCCATGTTAATTTTTTACCGTGTTGAGAATGTTACATATTTTGTTTTTACAGGTTAATCCAAAAGCTGCAGAATCTTTGGCAGATCCTGAAGAATATGCAAATATGTTTGATGATTGGCAGATAGCTCTATCCCTCGAGTCTAAAGTAGCGGAAACAAGGTATTGCTGCAAGGCTTATCATTCTTATAGTGGAGAAAATTAAGTTTGCATCCTTAGAACTCGGATGTGTGGAATCTTTCTTCTGAGCAATAATGATAAAAATGCCCCAATTTGTTTGTGTTCAAAAGTGATTTCTTTGGTATTTACCCTCTTTTTTGGGAAAAAATTGAATATTCACTTGCGAACAATACTTCGTTTGTTCTTTATCCAAAAAGTAAAAAAATCTGTTGCTTTACTGTCATTTTCTATGACTTGCAAATCTGAGCACATAATTGGAATATATAGTTTTTTTGCTATGCTTGATTCTGTGATAAGATAATTAATCGCTTTGTGATGATTATTCTTGTAGGACCGTTTATCCTCCTGCAGGGGACTACCTTAAGCATGCTGATAAATCTCGAATGACACTTGTTGAAGCTTTCACAGACATGCAATTAGAAGAGGAAAACTTTGAGAATGGAGAATTTGTTCACGAGGTATATTCTGCCTGTGTATTTCAAAATTTTCTTATGCACACATGGTAATGTGCTGCTTACTGATTTTTCTGAATTTCACCTGCTTTATAGTGACTACATCTTGAGGCTTTTGAAGCTTTAGGACATTAATGTGTTATATTATGTACTCTTTTGTGCATACACACATTTTTGTTGATGTTTATTGAGCTACTTTTATAAAGGTATTGCTGTTGCTGTTGAGAAATTCAACTTCGTGATCTTTCATCTTTTCCTATATGTTGTCCTGTAATAGACTGCAGATCAGAATGGAGATGAACAGAATGTAGAAGACCAGAATGGAGAAGAGGGTAGCCAAGATGAAGGAGTCGTGGTAGATGCTGATTCAACGGATGGGGCAGTACTTGTTAATGGAAATGAGGCCGAGGAAGAGTGGGGTATGAATAATGAAGGAACCCCCTCAGCATAAAACAGTTGGTTGGGGCAATGTGAAAATCCAAATTTTGTCGCTGGTGATTAATTGATTCTAACAGTGCCATCCCATTTTCACAAGTTATTTTGATTGGAAATTATCATCTTTTTTTTTTCTTGCCAACACAAAACTATAGGTCTATCTGTCTAAACATCGCCTAGGATTCTATGGAAGTTTGCTAGTACTTATTTATTTATTTATTTTTCCTGTTTTCAAAATGGCATGTAGCAACATAATAAGTTGAGTTCAGATCCAAAGTTGACTTCTTTTTATCATAACTTGGTCATTTATATTGAAACCTTACGCCTTCTATGATTATTATCCTAGCATAATAGGATTGTATTGTTGCTGTTGGATTTATTCGATTGAATTCACACTAAGAAACTAAATACTCAAGGGCCTTTAGCTGTATATTGCCGTGCATTTTTGTAGTTTTTGCAAATGTTGATGATTCATTTAGAAAAAAACATTTCAGTTAAGTGCTCATTTGATTGTTTACTTGTTGGGAGTGATTTACGTTCTTTACTTTCCTTAATGGTGTTACAAAGTAAATTGGTTTAAAGTTACCGCTTTTGTTTCTGTTCTGCCAACGTTTTGTTTTCATCAGCTTTATATTAAGATGCACTTATTTCCGTTCTTTCTTTTCTTTATCTGATGAGTGACCTGGTTTATGTCTTCAGTATTCTAACTTTCTTGTTATGGGCTTTCTGTTTGCAGTGTTTACACCTCATCAGAGTTCTTCTTAAACGACAATCAGTTCCAGCAGCATTAGTTAGGTGAGAGAAGCATACTTATATGTGATACACATGCAAAGTGGCCCGTGCAACACTTTGAACAGAGTACCAGTTGAACAATGTGGTTTTCAATTGATAATTTCTTCCTTTGTCTAACAATTCCCAGGTTTGGTTCCAGGCTGGGGGCTAGAAGGAGGCTGTCTTGTTTTTATTTACGGCTTGGCTGGGCAGCAGCTTAATTTTTGTCATGGAGCAATATAGACCTAAAAAAGGATTTAACATTTAGTTACTCCTTTTTGTTTTGTTGGCTTAGCAATTCTTTAAGGCCTTGTGGTATCTTGTGCCATTGTGAATGTATTTTTTTCTCTCCCATCCCCTCTATATGTAACATGTAAACATGTATTCACCTATATGATCATAATCATGCAATTGCTTTTTGCTGTTTTATGAAGTTAAGGTCTTAGAACAATTCAAGTATATGCTTTTCTTCTGACTTGGAAGAGGAGAATCTTCTTTTTGGGAATTGAAACTTAATTCTCTTTCCATGGTAACATTCCAGTAGTATAGGGCATTCAGTTTAAGCTACAGTAAGAAATCTCCAAATAATAATATGCAACATGCAGCAACATAATCGGATAAAAGTTTTACTTAATATTCTCCATAAGCACAGGAACATAAAGTCATTCCATGCAGAACTTCAAATGACGAATTCCGCATGGGGGGATCCCTCTTCTTCTGCTCAAATCTCCGTTTTAACTTTAAGCCCTAGTTAATCGATGGCAATTGAAGACATTTCTGGATATTCCCCCTTTTTCCATAGGGTTTTCCCTCCCCTCTTTTCGTCTTGTAAGGTCCTGTTTAGTTGGATGTTAATTAATTTTTTCTTTTAAAAGTTTTGAGATTTTCTTCTTCTTTATCTTTCCTTCTGTAAACTATAAACTATGGATTACTCGATTTTTGAAGGGAATGTATTAAATGCCAGAAGGCTACTGGATTATGTGGGATTGTTCTATTGCTCGGTTTCTTTTACCTCAATTTAGCTAATTGGAGATATGTGTTGATAATTGTTACTTGACTATACGGTACTTGTGGTTAATTCAAGCACAAATTTATTTTCTGCCTCTTTTACACTATTAAGACTGGAGGGTGTCTTAAGTAGATAATTGGTCAAGTCTGGATACTAGTGCTCATATCAAACCTCATAATTCCTTTTTCAATTGGTGAAACTTAATGTTTTTATTTAGATGTGGTGGACCATCTTTGGAGCTTCGTAATGAAGTTAGCAGTTTATATTGATGTCAGCTTTCCTTTCGTTCCCATTATACTGAGTAGACTTGGACATAACTCTGTGAGTAGGATCTGGCATTTAGCTAATTTGGTCCTTAATTTTGCGCCAAATTGGTTCTACTGTTAGTTGTGGGAATTACAAAGGGCTGTTATGTGTAGCACCACTTGAGAGGTAGTCTCATTGATGTCCCAATATTATATTTCATTGCATTACTTTGGTTTTGTTCAAACATATAGAATCTTGTGTGTGAGAGAATGTTGTAGTATTCTTCAGTCGGCTTACAGCTTTCTGGGCGCATAGGTTTTCTGAGTTAGATGCTTTGTGTTTATATTCTTTTAGATCACTTTTTTGAAAATAAAATACTTTGTCAAATTTCTTCCGGCAGTTGTTGGCTGTTTCATATTTCTGCTTTATTTGAAAACCTGGCGTTTCAAAAGAAAAACACATTTTCACCTTCTGCTTTCTAACTGTTCCTGTTTGGATTTGCAGAAATCATCTTTTTCAGGTTTATTAGGGAAACAATTAATAGATTTTAAGTTGGCTTGTTTTGGAAATGGGGGATGCTGAAAATTCTCTTCCACCTTCAAAAAAGAGGGTTGCTGGAAGGGAGATCTCAAAAGAGAATCCTGCTCTTGCTGATGATGAAGATTCAATTGAACAAGAGACTGGCACTTTCAAGAAGGCTAGTGATCAGGTGCTTGCAAGCAGAAGAATTGTAAAATTTTGTCGTAGTCGACCATCGTCACCTCCTGCAGTGAACCCTTTTGCAGGGATTCACTTGGTTCCACCTTCCATACCAGCTGCACCTACTGCTGACGACACAATTGGTAAAATAGTTACTGGTGGGGAGGGACTTTCTGAAGACACTAAAAAGGATCCATCTGAGGAGGTGGAGAAGGATGGAGGTGAGAATCCTAGCCTTTCTGAGCCTTCTGAACCAACTGCATCTTCTGTTCCTGTAAGAAGTGATCATATAGTTGCTAGTGATGAGAAAGTTTCTTAAGACATTCAGAATGCCTCTGAGGTAGTAGAAAAGGTTGAAGGTGAAAATATAAAGTTCTTAGAAAGCGAGAGTGATGAGTCATTGGCAGAAAGTGCTACTCATACGTTGAATATTGAGAATGGGGCAGATAAAGGTGATGAGGCAGCTGAAACCAAGGTGGAAAATATGAAACAGCCAGGTGATAAGATTTCTACTACAGTGATAGAAAGAGCCAGGCTCCTTATGAGATGCAGTGGTAATTACAGGCTGATTCTGAATGCAGGTCTATACCCTGAGATGAAGCTCACAGATATGGATAAGCAAGGTGTTACTTTTGCCTGCATGAACAGCACTGCTGAAAACAAGGATAGTCTTTCAACATATGCGCTGAAGTTCAAGGATGGCTCGATTGTGAAAAAGTTTCGTGCAGCCATCACGGCTCATAAAGGTGAAGCAGTTATTGTACTCAAGACTCCAGAGAATTCACCCAAGGCTTCAGAGAATTGAAATACAGAGTTCTTGTCTTGAAGAACCATCTTTTTTTTTGTGGAGGAACAAGAGTCTCGTCTTTTTAGGCTTTGTTAATTTTTTGTTAGCAGATTAACGGGATCCTGTTTCCTTTCTATTTCACGTTTCTGGTTTGGACTGTGTCATATACAGCTCCTTAATATACAGCTCCTTAAAGAATGCATGTTGAAAAATATTAAGTCGAGATCCCCTTTACCTGGGCTACAGGAATCTACAATGTTGCTGCCCTAATAGTCTGCTAATCCTTAGTACAAGTTTTACCCCTCTTAGATGCATTGCCACAGCATTAATATCCTGATAGTAGTAGATCTTCGTGCACTGAAATTTGCATGGTTGATTCATGGGAATGTTCAATTGATTCTAGATGCCAAGTTTCGGTTTCATTAATCACGCGGAGATTAATACTCACTTGCACCATTACTGTAATAGTGTTGGATCCTGTCTGCGGTTTGATCTCTACATTGCTCTGGTAACACGCATTTCATGCTAAGCGTACTGACACATATCAGGGTGGTGGATTTTTTGTGCCGTTTTGATAAGTTCAGATACTCTGTTCAATTTTATGGTGTCTTATTGTATCCAGTGAATCTCATTCATTCATTTACGTATATCTCGCATAAATAAATGGTTGAGATTCACTGGACACAATAAGACACCATAAAATTGGATAGAGAATCTTGTCTCCGTTTTGGTAGTGACCATAGGCAAAGAAGTAATAAGATCCTGGAATCAGGTATGCAGAAGGTTGTTTCCCTGCTTTGTGAATAAGTGTCTGCGCGTAAGCTGCAAATTTTAGAAGAGTTTATTAGTAGTGTGTGAAATGGACAAAAAATTTGCATATAGTTTGAAATGTACAATGAACTCGAAGAAAGCATTAAGAGGACGAAGTCGGTCACATCGTTTTATGGGAGAGTGTTGCAGTTTGACATGCTCCAAGTCAGCTGAAAATCTGACTGAATATAGGTGGAAAAGCAAGAAGCTGAAACTTTGACCTCATAAAGCTACTTCTGACGGAATTGGATTCTTAGTTAGTGACACGTTCTAAGCCTTGAATGAAACGCAGTTGGAAAATTATAAGTTATCGCCTATGCAAAAATTTCAATACTAAATGAGTTGGCTTCTTTTCTCGACATTAATGGCAACTCTAAAAGAAGAAATTGACATTTGAGCATCTGATTCTGTGAATGACAACAATAGGGGACCTGCCACTTTCTTCGTTCATTTTAACCATGCATTTGTACGCCTCACTTCCTTCGCATGCTACAATTATTGTCTCGACCATTCAAGGGCTTTGCTTAAAGCTCATGGTTTTTCAAAGACAATGGCAGTGCCGCTTTTGAAACTTCTTCCTAGTGCCAAGTTTTCTGTTTGTGGATAATTAATCATGCTGAAGTTGTCCTACTCATTTCAAATTGATTTATATAACTTCTGTACGGAAGTTCCTAATAGAAAGTAGTCAATGAAACTTGCAATAGAGAGTAATTAATCAAGCCGACTTTGCACGCATTTAATTAGAGAATTAAGCAAAAAGTAGTAACATTGGCCATTATCTGAGTGCTACCATTACCACACTATTGCGAAGGCTTTTGAACTTAGCGTGCTATGTGGAAGTGCTCTCTACCGGGGGAATTCATTACCAGTATGGCCAATTAGTGAGGGCTCGTTTAGCCCATCATCGCAAATTTCTAATCATAGGAGATATGTAAAATTACAAATAATAAACCTTAATTCATAACATCTGGTAAATAGTTCACACGAAGCTAAGCCTTAACTGAAACTAATGAAAGATAGCAACTTCAGTAACTCCTCATTGCAGCTTGCTATTCTTCTCGGAGCATCCGTTACTGCACTTGTTCACACAGCTTGACACTTTCTTTTCACCTGAAAATTTACACAAATGTGGGAGAAACCATGAGTTACGCGTAGAAGATGCATGCGTAGAGTTGAAGAAATGCGTATTATGCAAGTGTCTTTTTAGTGGAAACAAAGTAAGAGGACAGTACGTGGGTTGTCCGTGGAGCTGACACTGGTGCAAGTAGGGTAAGCACAGTTAAGAGTGCAGAGGTTGTGAGCATCGGTTTGTTGAACACCAAAACTATCCAGCAAAGAATTGGAGTTGAAGATACAGTCTTTCAAGCACTTGAAAGCACATGACAAAGCAGATTTGGGGTGTGAAATAGTACACAATATTACGCAACCTTTGTAGCAATCAGAGAAAGATTTTGCTGTGGCTTGCCCTGTCAGCAGCAACAATATCACAGAAACCACCACAAGAACTCTCACTCTTCTTTCTTCCATTTTCTCTGTCTCTCGTTGTATAGTTGGGAGATTATGATGAACGAGTGTTGATTGACAACATGCGATGGACAAAATATGAGTTTATATAGAAGTTGCAGTGTATTTACTCGTACAACTGTGTTGATGGCGTAGTAAGTATCAGTATATTCTCATTCATTTCTTCCTCATTTTATACGGCTTGATATTAGTTTTCTACCATTTATCGCTCCATATATATCAATGTTTGCATGAAGATCTAATCTTTCATTAACTGCAGTAAATCAAAGCAATAACAACAAAAATCGCACTGAGCCTTACAGGTTCGTGGTTGTGTCCTATTTGAGATTTCTTTCTAATTTTTATAGGCACGTAATATATGGTTTAGAAAATATCCATATTAAACACATGTACGTGCGTAACGTATTAGTAGGTTCAGGCACAAATCAATTTCACGTAAACATAATCGAAGTTTATGTTGTTTCTAACTTTCCCCCAACCAGATTCTCGAGTCCTTCAACGGAAGAAGGCTTCGTAGATCTCTCAACCTTACATATTCTTCTCTTTATGAAACTTCTTTGCATGTTGTTTGAGAATAGAATATAGGTAGGTCTTGTCTAATTGGGCTGGTCGGGGTGATTAGTTGCATAATTTTCCTAGTCAACAAAGCCGTGAAGTTGCCGCAAATTTCCAAAACCACTACCATGCATAAAAGCCATAATTTAGTCATTAGTAGCAACAACTTTCTTTATTTAGAGATAATGAGTTCGAATTTTTCTTATTTCACTGCGCATTCCCCTTTTCGGAGATTTGGAATGGTATTTACGACGGCCATTTGTTAAGGACAAAGAAGAAATTTATATCCTTACTCACACACACGCACATATATAAAAATTAAACGCTTTTTAGAATATATATATATATATATATATATATTAAACGTTTTTTAGAAGATAAGTAGCATTTGGTAAATTAAATGTGTCAAATTACAAATACAATTTCAACTAGGGACTGCAACCCTTAAAACTATGGAAAGAGTGGGACAATTAAGAAAAGCCAAACAAAAATTTATAATCTCAGCTTAGCACACATTCTATAAGATATAAGTGTAGGAAGTTCTTCAATGGTGATTTTAAGTAAAAACCTCTATAAGTTGGTTTCAACATTAAGATCTTGATTACCAAAAGAGGTATTATTTATTTTATGCCACATTAGCTAAACCATCAGAAGTCAACTTGAATAGTATTTGATCCCTTTTGTTGTGCAAAAGTTTAGAAGTCCAAATGATTGTGTCTAAACATTCCAACTAGTGACAATGCTGGAAAGAGTTAGAATTTGATTCCATAAGTGAGAGAAATATCTATAGCTAAAATATAGGTGATCAAAGTCCTCCTTCGCATTTGAGCAAATATAAGTGATCCAAGTCTTCCTTAGCGCTTTCTCGGCAGTGTTGGCGACTACTCACAAATCCAAATGCTTTGTGGGCAAGGGTGTTGAAAGGATTGTATTTTCCTAAAACTACTTGTCTGCAGGCTAAGAAAGGTGCAAGGGCTTCTTGGATTTGGTCTAGTATGTTGGCAAGGAGGGACTTTTTAAAACAACACCTTCAGTGGCAGGTTGTGGATGGCCGGCGCATTAATATTTGGGATGAACCATGGGTGCAGGGGCAGGTGCTGACCAAACCTAAGGGACTTCCTACCAATGCACCTACGAAAGTGGGGGAATTGATAGATGTGCAAGCTGAACAGTGGAAGCTGGAGGCGGTAAGTGAGTTTCTGTCTACAGATCAGCAGTGCATGATTAATGACATTCCTTTGTGTGGGAAAAGCTCTTCGGATAGATACATTTGGAGTGTTGCTGAGAATGGTATCTACGCAGTTCGTCCAGGTTATTATGTTCTGAAACAAAATGTTCTTCTACTGGATACTAGGAAAGCCGAAAGTTCTCATAAGGTGGATCAACAACTTTGGAAATGGCTTTGGAAGCTTACTCTTCCACCCAAAGTCAAGGTATTTCTCTGGAAATCCCTGCACAATTTACTACCTACTAAATCTAATTTGGTTAAACGAAGAGTTAAAACTGAAAAAGCTGTGTCCTATCTGTTTTGATGAAAATGAGACTCTTGAGCATATGTTGTTATTGTGTCCATGGACAAAATGTGTATGGTTTGGTAGTGCTTTGGGTGTACAGATAACAAGGGTTGGTTTGTCCACTTTAGATGCATGGTTAATGGATATAAGTGAGGCTTTAAAAAAATCAGATTCTGGTAATGATGCTTTGATTTATATAGCTGTTTTGTTGTGGAACATTTGGAAACAAAGGTGTAAAGTAGTCTTTCGACATGAGAGACCAGATCCTAGGAGATGCCTTATGAAAAGTGCTGCTATGGTATTTGAAAGTTTTGATAGAAAACAGCAGATTGATAGGATTCGGGGGCCTATACTGAGGAATAAATGGAGTAATCCTACTGTTGGTTTTTTGAAAATGAATTATGATGGAGCTTATAAGCATGGGAATGCAGGTTTTGCAGCTATTATCCGAAACTCTGATGGCATTATTATTGATGGTATTGTAAAGGAATGTAAAGCAGGTTCAGCACTGGAGGTCGAAGCTAAAGCTGTGTGTGAAGGGGTGAGGTTGTTGGAGCAGAAAAACTACCATAATGTATAGATTGAAATGGATTCACATATTGTTTACAATGAAATTCTAAAGAATAAAGGACAAGAAAAGTGGAGAATTTTTCCATACATTTCTGATATTTTGTACAGAATACGTCATTTACAGGGTATTGATTTTGTCCTCATAAATCGTGAAGCAAATAGCGCTGCTGATTGGTTAGCAAAACAAGTCAGCAAGAAGATGAGCTTGGGTAATTGGCTTT
This sequence comes from Erythroxylum novogranatense, assembly GCA_029891385.1. Taxonomy (NCBI): domain Eukaryota; kingdom Viridiplantae; phylum Streptophyta; class Magnoliopsida; order Malpighiales; family Erythroxylaceae; genus Erythroxylum; species Erythroxylum novogranatense. The sequence continues at coordinate 20,216,629 of CM057224.1, read as the reverse complement.
TAATGCCTCCATCTTCTTTGGTTGGTATATTGAGTCGTGATGGTTTACCAGCTCCTCTATAGTTATAGTGACATTTGTAATGAAGGAATATGCCAGAGATACTAACTAGATCAGTTCTCAAATGTGTATTGCTTCTGTTCTTTTGGATGTTTTGTATACATTTGTTGATGTTGTTGTCTTTTATTAATAAAGCTTTTCCTATTGGCCAAAAAAAAAAGTCTTCCTTAGCGTCTGAGCAAATATAAGTTATCCAAGTCACATTTTGCGTTTATCAAAGGGACTTTGAGGCTGTACTGAGTTCCTAGTTTTCTAGGTTTTGGTATCATAGGATGAAGGAATAAGATAAGATTAAAGTATAATCCCGCACAAGACTAGACTAGTCTTTTAAACCAATAAAATGAGGTATTTTAAAGATTAAGAAATCCTTAATGACTATTTATTTATTAGATCTATTTATAGGCCCTTAACATTCCATATTAGCAAATTCATCAAGATGGGGTTATACTAGCTTTTTTCTTCCTGAATTTCTTACTCATTCCAGTTCTACTAATGCTAGGGGCTGAAGTGTAGGGATGTCTTACCAAATTTACCTTTTCCTTCCCTAATGGAGGAGAGAGGCTATTCTGAGTACCTTATTGCATGTTTGGCTCATTATGATATGATTGGTTTCCATCAACATCCTTATGAATTATAGGTATCTCAAATTCCACTAATATTGTTGATTGCTTATTGGCATTTCCATTATGGACTAACTTTGGTAATGCCTCTATTGTTTATGCATCCCCAGTAGGGGAATTTACTTCTTTTACAGAAGCAATAATTGAATCTCCTTTATCTGACAACATATAAGGAGTCATAGGAAGGGAATTCTTCTCTAATTTCTTAGAAATCACCTCAACTTGTTATTAGAATGAATATCTTTGTTTTTATTTTTCCAGACCAACACTTGATCCGTCTTATTGGTCTCCAAAAATATGTAACTTCGATAGAGCCCTCCACCAACTTACATTCCTCATTGCTCTCCCCAATGAGCTAATTATATTAAAGACCATTATTCTAATAGAACCTTATAAAAATTAACCTAAATTACTAAGGTTCGCAACTTGGTTATGTTCAAAGAGATGCGAAGTTTCTGTTTTTTTAATGCCAACATTCTATTTTAGAAATGCCATAGACCTTATATCAACCAACTTTTGGGCCTTTCTTCTTCAATTTTAATTTTTTTTATAAAACTTACAAATTGAACTCCAATTCTTAACACATATATTTTAAAGATAGTAGATAAGGTAAGAAATTTAAAGTTGAAAACTAATTAATTTACTAAAATTGTTTAATTAATTTATAAATTATAGAAAATATTAAATTAAATTAAAAATTAATTAAAATTAATTAAAAATTATTATTATTATTATTATTATTATTATTATTATTATTATTATTATTATTATTATTATTATTATTATTATTATTATTATTATTATTATTATTATTATTATTATTATTATTATTATATGTTCTATGTTTTTATTAGAGTTATAAACATAATTTTGTAAAATTAAATATCTAAAATCTAAACTTTTATGAAAATATTCAAAGAAATACTAAGATATAATACTCATTTTCTTTTTTTAAAAGTTATATCCTTATAAGTCATTTTATACATAAAAAATCAATACTAAATAGATAATTTTACTAACCATTTTTAATAAACTACTGATGTTATCTACTTGTTAAATTAGCTGATATAATTTGCTATTAGTTAACTGCTGATAGAATTAACTAATAGCTAATGCAATTAACTGATTGCTATGAGACCTTTTCTCTCCCAGTTGTTGCCCATTATTGGGCACTTGGATTAGGGAAAATGAAAACTACTTTATAAGAAAATATCCAACTAGCGAGGCTCGTCATTTTTTCACACCAATCTGTAATACATCCAAAGGTAGGAAAACTAGAGCCCCCACAGCGAAAGCTAAGACATAATGTAGTTTATTAAAGGAAGTCAGGTTGTTAATAGCCTTGCTTTATGCATTCTTCTGAGATTGACTATCCACTAAGGAAGTCAGGTTGTTAATAGCCTTATCCATCAAACAATGACCCAAATTAGTTAAAGGAGGGAAAAGAGAAGGTTTGTGTCAATGGTGAGGCTGAAACAAGTGTGGCAGGATTGATAGGGTTGAGAGAAACCATACTAATAAGGGTAAAAAAACTAGTAGGGGATGCAGAGTGAGAAAAGCAAACTAGATAGTGGACGGCTAAAAGGGAAAATAAATGGTGGGAGAAAAAAACCATAAAAGTTAATGAGAAATAGTAGCTTCTCTCATCTTTACATAAATTAAAGAGAATGATTATTTTATTTTTTACACATAAGATTAACTTGAAATATATAAAATTGTGACTAATGCAAAACTTATACAATTATTAGAAGTTAAAATAAAATTAAAACTTCCAAAGTAAGATTGACGATAAACCGCATAATTATGTCGGTAATAATACTTCCCAACGGAATCGAACGACGGACAACAGCGTCGTTAATACGGCTGTAAGTGAATTTAGTGACTGACATTTTATTGGGACCCGATCTCAGACCTGGACCCCAACTGAAAAACGAAATCACATATCAAAAACGAATCAAATTTTTAATGGAATCGAAAGCAACTCGAACCTAAACAACAAACGGTTCGATTGAACGAAAATCAAATTTCGACATCCGTACAAATAGCGTAGAAATAATTATCTAATTTTTTTTTTCATTCTTGATTTTATTCATCTTTATTCAATCTCATACAAAGCAATACACTTCTTCAATTTGGAATTCATCAATTCCATTACCTCAATCAAAAACTCAAATCATAACATTCGTCTTATACATTTATACAAATCCCATAATTCATCTTTTAAACATTTTATTCTTCTTTTGCCATAAAATCTCATGCATGAAAATTGACCATACACAAAAATTACTTCAATATTTAAAATCTATCACATCAATCATCGGACCTCCTGTATGAAATACAACCACAATTAATCATATTCATAATCATTACATAAACCATAATTCACTTTTCCATTCTATATACAAATCCATAAATCAATTTCATTATGATATACATGCTTACAAAACCTTAATGGCATTCCAAGCCATGTTACAACATCAATATCAAAATCCAAAATGCACAAAATACAAAAATCCCAAAATTTTCATCATGTCTGAAATCTGAATCTTACAACAAATTAACTTAAAAGTCAATCATATACATAACGAACGGACGTCTAATGTAACACCCCACACCCGTAAGACCCGAACCCGATATCGTTGGTGATATCCGAGTCCGTGTCCCACGAGAGTGGCGTCTTACATCACCGATTTAAAATTCAAGATACATTTTTTTTTCTTTCGAGCCCTTAACTCCACGCTCACACCAAGCAAACACAAGTAAGTAATGAAAATCCGTGTTCAATAAAAACCAGTTTCAGTTATTACAATTATCCAGTAATAATTATAATCAGTCAATGCAGTAAAATATACAATGCCTTGTTATACAGTGATTGCGGAATACAATTTACTAAAACACTAATGCAGACACGAACTGATCCCGACCTCTAACCTTTACTCGTCTACAGTAGACATACTCCCGTGTCAACCGGAGTATTCTTCAGGACCTGAAAAAAGAGATGCAAATTTTGGGTGAGTTTTGCGAACTCAGTGAGAAACCATCATCGATGGTTCACTCAAATCATGCATTACGCCCATGGCGTACAGTACAGTCCAGAAATCATCAATTACCAATAAATGGCCAATAACAATGTCCAAGAATGAAAACCATTCACGATAATTCATACCATTATGAAAAAAAGATATGTCATGTAGCAGTCTATTTGTGCAAATGCAATGCATGTGTGACTCTTTCCATTTTCATTATGTTATTGTGATCGGCGCTTTAAACCGCCCCAATGCGGGCACATTGCGTTGAGCCAGTGGCTTCAAACATTGGGCTTGAAGCCTCGATACATCGAGCCCGAGGCTCAATACGTTGGACCGAGGTCCATGCGCTGAAATAAAGCTCACATACGTTAGGCGTGATATGCCCTAATCCGGTGGTCGCTCGGTCACAATCGCTTTTATCTCGATCATGTCCTTATGTATGAATGCATATGTTCCAATTTCCATTTACGATTATTGCTATCACTTACATTCAATGCCATTTTATTTCTTGGACCTTCGTCCGTATTTCAATCATATATTCTTCCAATTTATCATACCATATCGCATTTAAAAGTCACATTCAATGTATCAAACGGATAAGTAACACTTCAAGATCAATCTCCCATTCCTCGAACCTTGGTCCGAGATCTCCCATTCACAAACAGTTACACACAAATAGCACTTCGTTATCTCATTCCCATATTTCGTACACCTATGGTCCAAATCAATCAAAGTCAAATACACATAAACCTCCATTATCTCCACATGGCATAATAGCAAAATCTTAAACACATAAAGGCTGAGGAACCAACTAGGTTACTCACCTATTACTTCCGAAGCTAATGCCGAAAGCCTCTGTGACGTCGGTCAATCGACGCCCAATTGGGCCTCTATATGAATCGAAAAATACGAGTCACTAAATATGAAATTTGTGCTCATGTTGATGAAATATGCATGTTCATGAATTCCGGTCCTAATTCAATATTTTCCCATAATAAAATTCTATGAAAAATTAGAAATCCATAGGCCGACGGTGCGCAATTAGGACCTCTATAGGTCCCCAATTAAATAAAACAGTGTTTACAAGTTCCATCGATAGGGGTTACGCCAAATTCCGCCTAAAATTCCGTTTTCTCATAATATGAAATTAAATATTCAACGAATCCGATGCCTCTAGAATCAGGTCAATCGGACGTCGGACGGGAAAGAAATTGACAAAAGAACAATTGTACCATTTAATACCAAATAAAATTTTAAAAAACAAAAAATAAACATTTTCGTAAATCGCCTCATGGGCGAGACGCCGCCTCATGAGGCGATTTCACCTCATCATGTCGTGAGGCGAGGCGGCGCCTCGCGACCAGCCTCTTTAAATCTCGCCATGAGGCGAACGTCGCCCGCGAGGCTGAATCACCTCGTTTGTCATGAGGCGAGGCGTCGCCTCGCGACCGGCTCGATTATCTCGCCCTCGCGAGGCGAAACTTCGCCCTCGCGAGACGGCTCCTTCTGCTTGTCTACCTTTTTCCAGATTTATAACTTAATTTCCATCCACTCTAACTTTTAGCACACAATTCAGAAAAATACCCACTATACCTCATTGGAAAGCTTATGAAAAGCTCTACAATTCTCAAGAAGACCATAAAAATCAATTCTAACCCTAAGGGTGTCAAATATCCCATCAAACCTTCTGCCTACTCCAATCCCATTAAAACAGAACAGTACATTTCAAATTTAATAACTCTCATTCTGTTCAGTCAAAAATTGCACAATAACTATGTTCATCAAGGTCACAATGTTATATCTAACTTTCATGAACAACTAAAAATCCAATTCCATTGTTAACTTGGTCAAATAATTCAATCAATGATGCTGTCCCTGAAATCATCAATATGAGCAGTAATATTTCAACAAGCATAACTCTCTGTACACAAGTCAGTAAATTCAGAACTTTATATCCCTGAAAAGATAACATCTCAAAATTCAATTTTCATGAAGCACTCAACATCCAATTCGATCTCTAACAATTTGAAAACTGTTATGGAAGTCTCTGTTGTCATCAGCCATTCATCACCTAATGTAGGATCAGTTTTGAAAATCATATCTCCCAATTCTGACTTCTAAAAATTACAAACCATATATCATTTTCAAGGTAATCTTTTCCTCTACAACTTTTCAGAAGTTCACTCACACCAATTCAGTCCACTTAAAATGTTAAAATTGCCTCCAATCAGTACACTCACAAAATCACACTTAAACTAGGTTTTATCCAAAATGCTCAAAACCAGCCATTAGTAATCAATTCATATCTCCCAACACACAATTCCAAAATAGCAAGATCAGTAGCAATGGAAAGATAATCAAATATACTACAACTTCCATGAAGACCATTCTCCTAATTCCATCTCAATTAATTCATAAAATCAACAAAACTCAGATGTCATGGTTGCGGTTACTGTTCACAGGCAATGGAACAGTAACTTTCCATGCAAAATTTCACCCTTCTATCATTGAAATTCAACAACACCTATTTCACACTAAATTAAAGCCAACATCCCAAAGTTTCAGTGGCCACTAACCTTACCTCATTTGCATCTCTACACAATAATTTATGAATAAAACAGTAACATCTATTACAAATCTCATTTTCCAGATTCAATGTTAACCTTAGTTCAAACACTTCCAATATCTTTTCACATCACTAAACATCAAAATAAATACAAATTAAATATTAATACCATCATACATATATTAGGGCTAACACTGAAAATTGGCAGCATTAAATTCCATATGCAAACCTCATTTAAAAACTCAACCCTTAAATGAAAACTTACCTAACACCAAATCTCCTTCAAAGCTTCTATAACCAACTTCTAACTCCTATACCAAGGTACCAACCACCTTTCCTTCCCAAGCACACACCAAACTCATCTTCTAGCTTTGATGAGAGTAAGAGATAATAGCTTGAAGTTAGGGAGAAAATGGAGAAAAGAAGAGCTAAACTTCGATGGTTTTGGTAGTGGATGTTTCGGATGGAGCATAAACAAGACACAAAATTCATCTTTCCTTTTAAGAACAATACCTATCCGTAAGAGCATGAGGAGGAGCATTAAATGTGACTTTAAAAGTGGCAAATTCCCATTGGTTTCAAGGTGGCAAATTCCCATTGGTTTCTTTTTAGTTGAAAAGTCAAAATATGACTTATTTAATCCAGTCCAAAATTTTACTCCATTTAACTCTAATGACCCTACTTTCAGTCCCAAAATAATATCCCCCATATTACAGTACCATTGGGTAGCGATTTTTGCTACCGAGAATCGACCGGTTCGCCAATTGGCGATTTATCCGGTCCGAAAATTTCCCCGAATTATTTTTCTGAGAATTAATGAAATTCCCTAAAATTATAAAACAGTAATGATGCACTCCAAATAATTTTTCAATCACGAAAATCACCTTTTCTACCCCAAAACAAGTTTAGGCCGCTTATCGGCGATTTTGCGGTCGGGAATTTTCTCCGAAAATTTCAGAAAATTCTAAAATCCCTAAAAATGTAAAACCATTTATGGTGCAGTCCAAACAATTTTCCAAACTCAATTATCCCATTAATTCCAATAAAATTGCTTTAGGCCCAATTACCGGGAATGTCATGAATGCATTTACTGTAATTCCATGTACACAATTGATACTGTGTATCAATCCTATTATGCACGAACAGTTCTAATTATTCCTTATCAACCTCATCCTAGGCCAATTTTACTATTTTACCTTTCCAGGAGGGGGTGGGATGTTACAATTCTCCCCTCCTTATAAGAATTTCGTCCTCGAAATTCTCAGTCAATGATTCCCTATGACAGTAATCATATGATTCTTCATATCCCATATACTTTTTCATTTAATGATTCACTTTTGGAGTGATCGCAGTAACCACTCTCAATCCGTAACTCAGTTACTAATTTGGCTAACTCTTTATCACTTAGGACAGTAAACGGATTTGACAATACTATTAGTTGGCGATCTCATTTCTTAGCTATCTCACTTGCCATTTCTAGAAAGTCACCTCCTTTGGTTCCGATATATATAACTCAGTTCAGTATTTTCGAATCTATTCATTGATCACATTTTATCCTTCTAATACCTTTTTCCCTAATGCCATATAGTCCAATTTCTGTTCCATTGAGTACGTTTCCATTTCTTTGGTACCTCCCTTAATTCCAATTCACTATCAGTAACAATGTACCTAATGCAGTCATTTATTATATGCCACCAATTTATATTTAAAATCGATTCTCGTAAGACAAATCACTTTTCTATAATGTTCACACACTTTATCCGGATATACAGTTTACTCTATCTCATTTGTCCGATTCAATTTCCACTTTAGCTAACCATGCAGTCTTCCTAAGTCACTTTCCTTTTTCTCACAATTCCATTATGGTCTTTAACTCTCAGTAGGCACTATGCAAAGGTAAAAGATATATTCTCCAAATGAATCAAAACTCTATAACAAGAACATAATCAAACCTTTTCTTATTAGACATTCAACCTATAAACACTTGAGTCAAGAATCACTTCATTCTATACCTACAATTACTCAATTTCACTTTTCAAATATCTTTGACTAGAATGTCTAACTTTGACAGTTCACATTCTTGTTCTAATACCTTTTATCTGTACACTTACTTCTCCTTCGACTTTTGTTCACTATAGTTTTCCAATTCCATTTGTATATTCAAACTCTTCATAAGATTTCTCCCATTTACTTTCTCGCACTCTTAACCTTTCTTAACACTATTTTTTTTTTACAACTTCAATTTTCGAAACACTTCACAATTTCCCGATATGCTTGACATTCATTGAAAACCCCAATATCTCAGAATTGATCCATTCATTGCAAAGATTATCGTATTTATACCCGCCTCTTTCCTCAAATTAACACAATGTATGCTTATAGGAATCTCGGTCCAAGGCTTTCAATAATGAGAATGACACTAATACCCTTTTATCACAAATATTCAATTTATTTCATACTTGTTCAACATATTGTCGTAGTTCAATACTCACGCCCACTTTTCCCAAAGGTATGTATATCATCGATGTCGATTCCTCAATTAATCTTATCGTTCTTTTCACTTTTCACTTCGCTCAACACTTCTCAACACATTACATCTCTAATCACGTTACTACCATTGTTTACCTCGCATAATTCCCTATTAGGGTCTTATTGACGTTATCAGTATATCTTTTACCCTTTTCATTGAGTCTACATCGAGTGTATCTACAATTTCTTTATGAAGGTGTCACTACATCACCTCATTGTCGGTTTCCTTTTGACCCTCTTGTCTCTATTCAATTACTCTTTTCATTTCTCTTCTCATTTGTTTTCATATCATTCCTATCAACATATGTTAATACCTTGTCATCCATATTTAAACCTCCAAAATTCGGACTCTTTTATTCTTCGCTTCAAATCTAAATTCCTCAACAGTTTTACATCATAACGGAGATCGATTCACTTCACATTGCAATAGAATCACCTCAATTAAAATCTCACTCATATTGGATACTTTACATTTCTGTACATACAGTGCAGATAACCTCAACAATATGAGCTATGTCCCAATTTCACTTGTCCCTACTTCTATCCATTTGACCGTTCGTCTTGATACCATCTTTATACGGTTCACGAAAGTCTCATCAACCAATTATTATCCTTAATTGCTTTTTCAATCCTTCTTTACTATACGTACAATCTCAATCAAGACACTCTTATGTCATCATTTAACAGATCAGAACATTCCTTTCGCGAAGGTTCCTTGTGCCAGTCACTTAAATACTTTTTTTTTTCACACTTATTCTGTAATCTATACCATAATCACTTTTCAGTTCCTCTCATACAGCACACTCGGTCCACCTTTGTCCTACTTTAACCTTTTAAGAACTTCACACTTATAATCACTCTAAACATTTACCGCCTGCTTTCTCTATGATTTCCATAGGTCAGAACATACATTTCATTTTCATTAGTCACAATCAACATTATCGTCAATAGATATCCCTAACAATAAATCGATTTAAATACAATAACTCTTTTCATACACCACTATTGTGGTTGATTCATTCTCACCATATCATTTAACTGTATGACTCATTCACATATCCGTTCGTGCGACTTGACCTTGTAAGGTCATATCAACTTGGCTTTATCGACTTATGATCTTTTTTTTTTTTTTTTTTGCTACTTATCTTCTATTTTCCTCAAATGCCTATGATCGGGTGTTCACAAATTCCCAATACCCGACAAAATCGTTGATACCACTCCATTTTATCCCTATCTATAGGTCTATCCATTTACCATTTTGTGTCCATATACACCTAATTCAAGATTTCCGATACACCCTCAAGAGAAATTATCATCGTCTTTTTTCCTTTACGATTTTATCATACTAATTTCCAACCTCAAGCACAATAATCACCTAACAATTTCAGTCTCAAACTTATGCGGTCTAGTTCATAACCATTTCCTAATTCATTTCATCTATCTCAGACACTTTTATCTCACTCAAATAGGCATCGAACATCTTTCCTTTTCGATTCTTTGGTTCTCAAGAAACAATTATAAAGACTCTATCGAGCTTCTTTCCATTTCGCTATTATCATCTGCCTATAAAATCTACTAATCTCTAACTTGAATACAAGTGAATCAAAATATGCCCGATTGGACCATCTACATTTTACTCAATTCCAATATTTCCCTTTCATAACATATACAAATGTAATCGTAATTACCTAACCATTCCGGCTTTTAATCTCACTTAGATCTACTATAACCAATATGCTTCCCATATCTCTAATGGACCTCTCCAAGTTCTCAACATCTGCATTTTTCTGTCACCATAACATTGTCAATTTAATTCGGAAATTCTTAATCAGTCTAAACCAACACAGTCATTCGGCTATCACTTATAAGGGTTTCTAACCCAGTACAATTTCAATCTTCTTATCCATTTTTCCTTTATCCTTTCCTAATTAATTATCCCCTTTTAGGGATTTTCACTCTAATCCAGTATCACTCTTCTCTCACTTAATCACTTGACACTTACCCTTAGGATTTATCCTCGAGTGACTCTGACTAGGGATCAGTTACCACGGTCTGCAACGACGCGACTCAAATGCATGAAACCTATGTTCCAAACTGTGCCCAGATACATTACGTACTACTGGGCTCTGATACCACCTAAATGTAACACCCCACACCCGTAAGACCCGAACCCGATATCGTTGGTGATATCCGAGTCCGTGTCCCACGAGAGTGGCGTACTACATCAGTCGATTTAAAATTCAAGATACATTTTTTTTCTTCGAGCCCTTAACTCCACGCTCACACGGCAAACACAGTAAGTAATGAAAATCCGTGTTCAATAAAACCGATTTGATTATTACAATTATCCAAAGAATAATTATAATCACCAATGCGATAAAATATACAATGCCTTGTTATACGTTGATTGCGGAATACAATTTACTAAAACACTAATGCGCATACCTAACCGATCCCGACCTCTAACCTTTACTCGTCTACGAGAGACATACTCCGTGTCAACCGGAGTATTCTTCAGACTGAAAAAGAGATGCAAATTTTGGGTGAGTTTTGCGAACTCGGTGAGAAACCATCATCGATGGTTCACTCAAATCATGCATTACGCCCATGGCGCATGAAAGATACCCGTAAATCATCAATTACCAATAAATGGCCAATAACAATGTCCAAGAATGTAAAACCATTCACGATAATTCATACCATTATGAAAACAAGATATGTCATGTATCAGTCATTTGTGCAAATGCAATGCATGTGTGACTCTTTCCATTTTCATTATGTTATTGTGACCGGCGCTTTAAACCGCCCCAAGAACGGCACATTGCGTTGAGCCGCTGGTTTCAAACATTGGGCTTGAAGCCTCGATACATCGAGCCCGAGGCTCAATACGTTGGACCGAGGTCTCGTGCGCTGGTAAAGCTCACATACGTTAGGCGTGATATGCCCTAATCCGGTGGGTCGCTCCGGCCACAACCGCTTTTATCGATCATGTCCTTATGTATGAATGCATATGTTCCAATTTCCATTTACGCTATTGCTATCACTTACATTCAATGCCATTTTATTTCTTGGACCTTCGTCCAGTATTTCAATCATATATTCTTCCAATTTATCATACCATATCGCATTTAAAAGTCACATTCAATGTATCAAACGGATAAGTAACACTTCAAGATCAATCTCCCATTCCTCGAACCTTTGGTCCGAGATCTCCCATTCACAAACAATTACACACAAATAGCACTTCGTTATCTCATTCCCATATTTCGCATACACCTATGGTCCAAATCAATCAAAGTCAAATACACATAAACCTCCATTATCTCCACATGGCATAATAGCAAAATCTTAAACACATAAAGGCCGAGGAACCAACTAGGTTACTCACCTATTACTCCGAGCTAATGCCGGAAAGCCTCTGTGACGTCGGTCAATCGACGCCCAATTGGGCCTCTATATGAATCGAAAAATACGAGTCACTAAATATGAAATTTGTGCTCATGTTGATGAAATATGCATGTTCATGAATTCCGGTCCTAATTCAATATTTTCTCATAATAAAATTCTATGAAAATTAGAAATCCATAGCGCCGACGGCATGCAATTGGACCTCTATAGGTCCCCAATTAAATAAAACAGTGTTTACAAGTTCCGTCGATAGGGGTTACGTCAAATTCCGCCTAAAATTCCGTTTTCTCATAATATGAAATTAAATATTCAACGAATCCGATGCCTCTAGAATCAGGTCAATCGGACGTCGGACGGAAAGAAATTGACAAAAGAACAATTGTACCATTTAATACCAAATAAAATTTTAAAAACAAAAATAAACATTTTCGTAAATGCCTCATGGGCGAGACGCCGCCTCGCGAGGCGATTTCACCTCACTGCTGTCATGAGGCGAGGCGTCGCCTCGCGACCAGCCTCTTTAAATCTCGCCATGAGGCGTTAACGTCGCCTCGCGAGGCTGAATCACCTCGCTTGTCATGAGGCGAGGCGTCGCCTCATGATCGGCTCGATATCTCGCCTCGCGAGGCTTAAACCGCCTCGCGAGGCGGCTCCTTCTGCTTGCCTACCTTTTTCCAGATTTATAACTTAATTTCCATCCACTCTAACTTTTAGCACACAATTCAGAAAAATACCCACTATACCTCATTGGAAAGCTTATGAAAAGCTCTACAATTCTCAAGAAGACCATAAAATCAATTCTAACCCTAAGGGTGTCAAATATCCCATCAAACCTTCTGCCTACTCCAATCCCATTAAAACAGAACAGTACATTTCAAATTTAATAACTCTCATTCTGTTCAGTCAAAAATTGCACAATAACTATGTTCATCAAGGTCACAATGTTATATCTAACTTTCATGAACAACTAAAATCCAATTCCATTGTTAACTTGGTCAAATAATTCAATCAATGATGCTGTCCCTGAAATCATCCAATATGAGCAGTAATATTTCAACAAGCATAACTCTCTGTACACAAGTCAGTAAATTCAGAACTTTATATCCCTGAAAAGATAACATCTCAAAATTCAATTTTCATGAAGCACTCAACATCCAATTCGATCTCTAACAATTTGAAAACTGTTATGGAAGTCTCTGTTGTCATCAGCCATTCATCACCTAATGTAGGATCAGTTTTGAAAATCATATCTCCCAATTCTGACTTCTAAAATTACAAACCATATATCATTTTCAAGGTAATCTTTTCCTCTACAACTTTTCAGAAGTTCACTCACACCAATTCAGTCCACTTAAAATGTTAAAATTGCCTCCAATCAGTACACTCACAAAATCACACTTAAACTAGGTTTTATCCAAAATGCTCAAAACCAGCCATTAGTAATCAATTCATATCTCCCAACACACAATTCCAAAAATAGCAAGATCAGTAGCAATGGAAAGATAATCAAATATACTACAACTTCCATGAAGACCATTCTCCTAATTCCATCTCAATTAATTCATAAAATCAACAAAACTCAGATGTCATGGTTGCGGTTACTGTTCACAGGCAATGGAACAGTAACTTTCCATGCAAAATTTCACCCTTCTATCATTGAAATTCAACAACACCTATTTCACACTAAATTAAAGCCAACATCCCAAAGTTTCAGTGGCCACTAACCTTACCTCATTTGCATCTCTACACAATAAGTTATGAATAAAACAGTAACATCTATTACAAATCTCATTTTCCAGATTCAATGTTAACCTTAGTTCAAACACTTCCAATATCTTTTCACATCACTAAACATCAAAATAAATACAAATTAAATATTAATACCATCATACATATATTAGGGCTAACACTGAAAATTGGCAGCATTAAATTCCATATGCAAACCTCATTTAAAAACTCAACCCTTAAATGAAAACTTACCTAACACCAAATCTCCTTCAAAGCTTCTATAACCAACTTCTAACTCCTATACCAAGGTACCAACCACCTTTCCTTCCCAAGCACACACCAAACTCATCTTCTAGCTTTGATGAGAGTAAGAGATAATAGCTTGAAGTTAGGGAGAAAATGGAGAAAAGAAGAGCTAAACTTCGATGGTTTTGGTAGTGGATGTTTCGGATGGAGCATAAACAAGACACAAAATTCATCTTTCCTTTTAAGAACAATACCTATCCGTAAGAGCATGAGGAGGAGCATTAAATGTGACTTTAAAAGTGGCAAATTCCCATTGGTTTCAAGGTGGCAAATTCCCATTGGTTTCTTTTTAGTTGAAAAGTCAAAATATGACTTATTTAATCCAGTCCAAAATTTTACTCCATTTAACTCTAATGACCCTACTTTCAGTCCCAAAATAATATCCCCCATATTACAGTACCATTGGGTAGCGATTTTTGCTATCGAGAATCGAATTTGTTCATTAATTGGCGATTTATCCCATCCAAAATTTCCAATTATTTTTCTGAGAATTAATGAAATTCCCTAAAATTATAAAACAGGTAACAGTGCACTCCAAATAATTTTTCAATCACGAAAATCACCTTTTCTACCCCAAAACAAGTTTAGGCCAGTTATCGGCGATTTTGCCGGTCCGGGAATTTTCTCCGGAAAATTTCAGAAAAATTCCTAAAAATCCCTAAAAATGTAAAACCATTTATGGTGCAGTCCAAACAATTTTCCAAACTCAATTATCCCATTAATTCCAATAAAATTGCTTTAGGCCCAATTACCGGGAATGTCATGAATGCATTTACTGTAATTCCATGTACACAATTGATACTGTGTATCAATCCTATTATGCACGAACAGTTCTAATTATTCCTTATCAATCTCATCCTAGGCCAATTTTACTATTTTACCTTTCCAGGAGGGGGTGGGATGTTACATCTAAACTTTCTTTCATCCGATCTCCATCTTGATACCTGGATATGGAGATGAAAGGGAGGGGGGTGAGCTTTACAGCTCGTGGATAACACGTTTATAATAAAAGATAAGCAAAAACTTTGAAAACAATTCACTTGTCTTAGAAAACTTTCATTGAGTTTATAAAACGCATGTTTTCTAGGCTTTCAGCCAAAATCCATAAGTTGCAAATCATGAATGCATCAAACTTGATCAAACATTACATAAGCACATAGACACATCAGAATGGTTTGGGTAAGTCCAAATTTATGACGCACTACACAATTTCATCCAAATGGTCCTGTGTAGTCGTAGTTTCTTGAGGGAGTCCCTGAGGGAGCTCCATGCCACTAGCGGGCAGGCGGGAGAAGCCTATACATGGGTCAACGTACACGTGACGGTTCTTGAGGGACTACCACAAACCCACATAACACATAGATTTCAAAATCTTGTAACTTGTTGCCCAAAATGGCACTTTTCTTGAAAACTTGCTTATCATATGCTTGATGTATATCTTGAAAATCATTCTTGAAAACATGATTTCATAAACATGCATCTTTTTCAAAATATCACTCAAATCATGTAACAAACATATAACATATTTCACAAGTCATTCATAGACAAAATGCAGCACTTATGATGCAAATGAAATAAGAAAACTTCTTTGATTTAAAGAAAATAGTAGTAGCTTATTTAAATTATAAACATGTACCCACCTCAATTCCTTGCTTGGATACATGTTTAAAAGATGCCTCTCCTCTTGAGCCTCTTGCCTTCCTTGATTTCCTTTATCAAAATGTAAAAAATCCCATTCAATAGGAATACAATTTTGAGGACTCATAAGTTCTAAAAACTCAAACTCTTCTAAAAGTCCAAACATTCGGGTCAATTTTTCATGATCACTCTGATCAAGTAAATGACAAAATCTGATAATATTCTCTTCTATAAAAAGTTCCCCATTGTCTTAAGTTTCTAATGACACCAAACTCACTCAATTTGGTTCAGAAATTCGAAAATTATACTCCAAACATGTTGGGACTATCCTTATGCTGAAACAAGAATCTATACTTAACTTCCGACAAAAATTTAAGATTATTAGAGACTGAATTTCAATTTCATTGCTTCACAAAACTTGTAGCCCTATGTCTCTAGTTTAAAACGAATCAAAAACACCTCATTTGGACATCTACAGCAAAAGGTGTGCCTAAAATACCAAAATATATCTGTGTAGGGAGGTTAAGCTTGCCGCGACGAAACCCAGAAGCTTGCCGCGGCGAGGGCGCTAGCTTGTGCGCGCTGCGACATGTACGCTTGCGTGTGCCACGATGTGCACGCTTGGGGGTGCCGTGACGTGCATACTTGCGTGCGCCGCGACATGCGCATGAGATCGTAGCGATGTGCGAGCCCAAAACCCCCCCCCCCCCGAAACCTGATTTTTCGACATTCTTCGTCTACATTCTTCCCATATGTCAAAAATAACTTATCTTAATCCTAAATCATCATTCATATTTCATTTCTAAACTCATTCTAACCCAAAATCATCCACAAACAACATAATCATTAACCCTAAAAACCAAACATATGCTTTAACTCATTCGACAACTTCTAACACATAATCCTCTCTTAACTAACATCAAAACATGTTTCATTCATCTAATCAAGAGGAAAGATGCTTATACTTATTTGATTTGGCTTCAATTTCTTCAAAATCTTCAAAGATCTCCAAACCCTAGCTTTCTCTTCTTCTCTTCTTCTTCCACGGCTTCTTCTTCTTTTTCTTCTCATTCCCAATTTTCTTCTTCTAATTAATACTCTTAATGAGTGGGCAATGTCCATTTGCCCTCCAATATAAGCCTTATAACTCGTAGACTTAAGTGTCATGCCCAATTTGCCCTTATATATTCTTATAACTTTAATACTTCAATTCAGAAATTAAAAATCTTAGGGACTGAATTGAAATTTGATTCCTTCAGATAACTTGTAGTCCAATGTCTCTAATTTATTTAGAAACAAGAATAAACTTAATTGGATCTCTACATATCAAGATATCATCAAAATACCTAAACATGTTCAGAAAAATGTCCACCTCAAACTCTATAATCAATCCTCTCACTTTGATTCAATCAATCTTTTTCAAATTAATCTCAAAAATCACAAATTTTCATGGAGAGATAAGGGACGTCTTAGGAATCCAACGCTTCAAAAATCAGATCAATCGGATGTCGGACAGAAAAGTTAAAAGCAAAAGAACAGGCAAGGGTTGGATCACCCTAAACAGTAGCAGCAACTTGTAAAAATCTTAACTTCCAATTCCATGGTCCAAAAATTCCATACTTTACATTAATGGAAAGATCAAAACATAATCTAAAACTTTCATGAAGAACTTAAAAGCCATTGCAACTTCTAACTAGGTCAATTTTTCGATCAAAGCTTCTACCCAGAAATGTGTGTCATCCTATACCACATCCAAACTTCATAAATTCATATCTTTCAATTCTCTCATCCACCAATAACATATGATACATCCTTGAAAAGCTAGGATAATCTCTTATGACTTTCATGTAGACCACTTAAGTCAATTCAAAACATATCCGTCCATAATTGTTCCTCAAAACACTGCATACAAAATCCTACACTTATGAGCATTTTCAAAAAGAAAGTAACATACACTTCAATTTGACTGATCATAAATGTCAATCCCGATATCGAAACATGTCATACTTTAAGATGATAGAAATTTTTCAACAGAAGCTACAATTTCATGAAGATCATTTGATCAAATTCTACCTAAATCAAGCCAGAAAAATTCATAAAGTTCTAGATCCAATTTAGCATTTTCTGCTACTATTCATCCTCAAATTTTCAGATTTTCACATTTCCAAAATCTAACACTTTCACTAATAAATTTCATAATACCATACAAAATTTACCCAAAACCTCTCATCAATTTCATTAAACTCAAAAACACTCATTTCATGTATTAATCTCCAAATATCATTTCAATTTGTTCAAACTAGAATTCGATCACATAAAATATTACACATAATCATTCAAAATCATGAATTTTTCTTTTCCTTTACACATGACTAATTCACCACCAATTTCTCATTTCACGTCAAATTTTAACTCACAATTCTAAGAAAAATTCGGGGTCCAACACATTTTATGTGCCTTTTTGTCAATAAAAAATACCGACAAACAATTTATATGCCAACTGTAAGTAAATTTAGTGACCGACATTTTATGTGCCTTTTTGTCAATAAAAAATACTGACAAACAATTTATGTGCCGACTGTAAGTAAATTTAGTGACTGACATTTTATGTGCCTTTTTGTCAATAAAAAATACCGACAAATAATTTATGTGCCCTTTCGTCGGTAAAATATACCGATGGGCAGATGAATATGTCGGTAAATCATCATTAAGATAATCACAAAGGTGTCAATATTATTGACAGAAGAAGAAAAACGGTCGATAAACATCAACCAAATTACCAACTGTTTACGGTATTCCGTTGGTAATAATCAAAGTGCTATTTGCAATGGTCTTATATATTCCATCGGTAATTAAAAGTAAGAATTTTTTTTTAAAATCCAGACATTAAATTTTATTTCATGATCGTATGATAGATGCACAATTTCAACAGTTATGAATTATCTGTGCATAATAAATTTATTTTTATATATTTAATTTGTTTAAACAAAACAAAAAGTTGATTGATGATATAAAGTTAAAATTATCTTAATTGATAATAAAAACATTACAGTGTATATAATAAGTCTTTGTAATTAAAATCAAATGACTACAACAATCCTAATGTCCTGGTGATCGTAGGTGCTCTGAGCTGCTAACCCTCCCCTTCAATTGCACCATCTCCTGTCTCAGCTAAGCCATCTGATTCATCAATGTCTGCACTGTGGTCTAAAGCTCAATGACTTCATTGGTTTACGTTGGTCTAGTAGACGCTATTATACTGGACATGGAGGATTGCAAATAACATGTGTTCGCAAATGAGCCTAGCCCAAATATCCTTCCATGATGGTCTCTACCACCCATAACATCATGATACTTCGAGTCTCATCAACAGTGTTGTTCCTCCTAAGACTATCGCCGAATGACATTTTATATTTGGTCCTATTAGGGAGTAATGTTTACATTACTAAGATATTATTATTAAAAAATAATAATAATGCATTAATTTCACATACATTCAGTTCTCTACATCGACTATTGACGAATGTCACACCGGGATGCTTCTTCATGTGAGTGTGCAAAAACACCTAAGTAGGTATAGATCTTATACCCATAGACTTTTCCTGCATATTTGACCTAAATTGTTAGATGTGAACTACATTTTATAAAAATTTAGGTAGAGTTTCCTCTATTTTAATGATATTTCTCCCCTATTGAACAAATAAAATCACTCAACACAGCCATATATGACACAAACATTTATACCATTATCATTATCTATAATACAACAAAGGAAAACATTTACAATATAAGTGTGAAGTTTAGATACTTACAAGTCTCTGTGCATGCTTGTGACGGGTTATTAATACTCCCATAAATACGGGAAGACTCTCTCCCCCTTGGCCTCCATGTCTGTTGGTGGAGTTACGGCCTGATATGGACATTGCCTTAATTGATATCCAATACTCCTACCAACGACTCCATATTTGTTCCGAAATATAAGGCGGTCGTACACCATCCTTGTGTATCGCACCAATAAAGTCACGATAATGTGTACGAGCTCCCCTATCCCATAGTATATATAATGGCATCGAAACCAGAATCCTAGAAAAATTCTTTATGAAATAAGAAGAAAAAAATTTAAACTATTATAATTTAATAATATTTATCTAATTAGTGTATATAAATCAACATAAAAAGAAAATAAATCTTTATTGTACCTCAAACTCTTGAAAATAAAATTCCTTTGTGGCCTGAGAGATATTCTTCCACACATAACCATCAGGATCAATTCTTTCCTTAATAACACGGTCCAGACAGAACTAACCTAATATGAGAAATAATTTTATACAATGAAAAAATTGATAGACCTATAACTTAATTAAAAACAAATAGTGATTAATGTGATTTCACTTACATACTATTGATAATTGTTATGTACTTTCTTCCATTAGGTCCCTCAGTTCCAGGCTAGTAGACGTCTCCTCCATCCGATAAAACGATGTTGGATGATATATGAGTGGGGGATGGGGATGGTATAGTATGACGAGCAGTAGGTGATGCCTCATCTATAATTGTAGGCCCTGAAGGAGGAGGAGGTGAGTTAGTGTGAGCTACATACTGTGACGATCCACCTTCATAATAACTACCTCCGAACATGTCTCTAAATCTAAGCCGCATTACCTCACGCTGTCTCTTTGGCCCCATATTTTTACCTGAAATTCATTGTTTATTGAATTTTCTACAAATATAAGAATTTGAATTCAATATTTTACACAATATATGAAAAAGGAAATAAGGCGATTTGTTGAATATTATATTCAAGTACAAATGACGAAAATGAACGTTAGCAATTTTTAAAGTCATAGAACAAGGACAATAATAGCCAACATTGAATAGGACGAAGGTTGACCTCTAACTAGTAGGGAGGTTGTTTGATAAATTCTTACAGATACAATAATAAATCAACTTTAAAGCTGAGTCTAGTATATTGCATCGACAAATCACAATGATATAATTATTTTGTTTGATTCCATATGACATGAGAGTCGGTAAAGGTAAATGAGTTCCTAATGTCTGGATTTCCAAGAAGGGTCCTCGCATGCTCAAACGCACTAATTGAAACAGTGATACTTCTTCCCTTAGGTGTAAGCTTTTGAACACCTTCTTACAACATCATTTCTTCTATAGTTAAACTTGTAAAGGATACAGTGAATGAGTCGCCGCTCTTAATATGGAATACTAACTCTCCAGATGAACTACTAGTAGGAACATATTAACCTAAAATACAATCAGTATAGAACTTTCATAATGTCATATTAGAAAATCGTTAAATGAACCAAAACTGGATATTAATGCTTACATGAATATCCAGAAAAGGTTTGTAGGATTGACAAAATTTCCAAAAGAACCGATCTCCCTAATCCTTTATAAACCATTATGACATAGCTCTCGCCTCTATCGGCATACATGTCATCTTCGAGATTCAAGGAACCTTAAAACATGTAGTATAGGCCATCAAATGTGAATATATATAATAACTTTATCAAAGGAAATGAGATGTACATAATAAGGAAAGAGACATTGTCCATATTATACTAAACATCTTGAAGTAGAAGATCGGCCATGGAAGGCAAACGATCCTTAGTGTATGAAGTGACAATTTTCCTGCATTCTTTATTCCTTGAGTTAGGACAATTTTGCCACATTCCTCCCAATAGAAGTAATTACTACCATCCGGAACTAGTCTCCATGTCGACATTCCTTGAATAAGATTTTGGATAAAATACTTTACATAATATACTGAAAAGGAAATAATTTATTTGTTGATTAAAATATTCAATTACAAACACAAATTAATCGTTATCATAACTTAATTGTAAATTACAATCATCTTCTTTTTTGGTAGAATAAGAATCAAACTATGGCTCTCTTCAGATCTCTGATCCTCATCATCCTCTCCAGATGAAATTTCAAAATACTCGTTAGATAGATCGTTCAAATGTTCATTATCATCATATGAAGCATTTATAAAAGTGATATCTTTCTGAAACGCTTCACTTTCAATTTTCTGCTCTCCTTTCTATGTGATTCAAAAACACCTTTACGTTTAACTTTGCAAACCGCCAACCAAATTGTCTTATCTCATCGTAAGCTTGGAAAAGGTACATAACACACCTATTTTTCTTGCATTGCTAACATAAAAGGTTTAAATTATCTCAATCTTCTTGAGTAGTTGATTTCAACTAGATTGTATCGGCTATGTACTTTTGTTCCAACATTTGGAGTTGGGTAGTTCAATTCATAAGGCCTGAGTTTCTGCGAGACATAAGTTATCACCTTGTCTCCTTGCATTAACACACAACCCAAACCCTTTCTTGAAGCATCACTATAAACTGTATAACCCTCATCTCCCATAGGCAAGGTCAGAATTGGAGTACTTGTTAATCTATGCTTAAGCTCCTCAAAGCTCTTCTGGCATTCATCGCTATAGATAAACTTTTAATTTTTCCTTAATAACTTGGTCATTGGAGCAGCTATCATGGAGAATCCTTCAACAAACCTCTTATAATATCCTGCCAGACCTAGAAAATTTTTCACTTTTGCCACTGTCTTTGGTGCATACTACTTCACTAATGCTTCAACTTTCCTCAGATCAACATATACCCCATCCATCGAAATTAAGTGTCTAAATAATACCACCTTATCAAGCCAAAATTTACATTTGTTGAATTTGACATAAAACTCCTTCTCACGTAGTGTATGCAAAACTATCCTGAGATGTTCCTCATATTCCCTTTCACTCTTGGAATAAACCAGAATGTCATCTATAAATACTATGAAAAATTGATCCAGATACTCCCTGAAGACCTTATTTATAAGATCCATAAACATAGCTTGAGCATTGTTCAATCCAAATGGCATGACTAGGAACTCGTAATACCCATAACGTGTCCTAAAGGCTACCTTGTTTACGTCAAATTTCCTAATTCTGAGCTGATGATAGCCTGACCTAAGATCAATTTTGGAGAAGACACTTACTCCCTGCAGCTGGTCAAACTTATCATCGATTCGTGGTAGATGATACTTGTTCTTAATGGACACTTTGTTGAGTCTCCGATAGTCAACGCACATTCGTCGTATTCCATCCTTCTTTTTAATAAACAGAATTGGTGCTCCCCATAGCGATGAACTTGGCCTTATATACCCCTTCTCTAATAGTACTTCTAACTGTTCCTTAAGCTCCTTCAACTCAGTTGGAGCCATTCTATATGGTGGTATAGAAATCGGTGCAGTACCTGAAATCAAATCAATGACAAATTCAATTTCTCTTGCCGGTGGCAAACCAGGTAAGTTTTCTAGAAACACGTCTGGAAATTCCCTCACAATTGGAAAATCCTCTAACTTTCCTTCATTTGTATTGATGTCGATAACGTGTGCCAAGAAGGCTTCACACCCTTTTCTCATCATCTTATTAGATAGCAAAGCTGAAATAATTCTTAGTGATGGTGTTCTTCTGTTGCCTCTAAAAATCACCTTCTCACCCTTACCAATATCAAATTCTACGTCCTTGAGATTACGATCTAACTTTGCATGATATTTCTCCATAGTATCCATTCCAAGTATAACATCTAGGCCTTTTTAATCTAAAGGCAGTAAGTCAACTACTAGTCTAGCAACATTAATAAAGAGTTCACAATCTCTATATGCTTGACCTATTATCACCTTCCTCCATAAAGGAATATTAACAATCAATGGACTATCTAATGGCACCAAATTAACACTACGTAATGTCATGCTTATAGAAACAAAAGAATATGTGGAGCTAGAGTCAATTAGTCAATATACTTTTGAATTAAATAACTAAGCCATACCCGTAACAACTTCAGGTGCAACTGTAGCTTCATATCTGATCATAGAAAACACCTTTGCTTGTGCCTAACCTCTTGGCCTTCCTAGAGGAATAACCTTCCTTGTTGCTCCAAAGCTTCCCACCTTAGTGACTGGCTTGGTTCCTACTGTTTTAGCTTTCTTTGGGGCTTGCGACTGTGACCCATCTTGCCTTAGTACTTGTGGACATTCCCTGACCATATGTCCCTTCTCTATACGTCGAAAACATACTCCAAGTAACTTTAAGCAATCTCCTCTGTGAAACTTCCCACAATGTTCACATTGGGGGTTCGTGTACCTAATCCTCTCCATCCCTTTATTGCCTCCGACAATTGCGACTTACACTGAAGCACTAGGCGTGTATGGGAAGGCAGGTCATGTTTAAACATTCTCCTAAACAAATTTTGAGTTTCGTATTATCTACAATAAATAATTCATCAATGTAAGTTTTTTTGGTCTTTCAATGTTTTAGAGCTATTTTTTAAACCAAATTAAGTGAGTAAATAGAAAAAAGCCTCAAGAAATATTTAAGAACAAGAACACAAAAAAACACAACATCTATTGCATCAAAGTGGAGAGATTAAGAAGAGCATAAGGAAATTCCATCATTCCAGATCAAGGCATCAAACAATTTTTTCTCTTTTTGTTTTAATTTCTTTCATTATCTTTAATCTATAATTGGATTTCTATTATATTTATCATGTTTATGGAGTTCTAAATGCAAATTAGGAATTACTATGGATTAATTTTGTGACCTTATTTATTAGTGAATTCAACATATTTCTAGATGTTTGTGATGATTGTTCATGCATAAACTTGACAAGAAAATCAAAAGAGTAAGTGATGCAGAACCCAAAGGCTAAAAAATCTAAAACTCCTTAAACACACATTTTGGATAGAACATGAACAATATAATATCCCCAACCCTAATGAATCCTCAATCAATTATATGAAAGAAAACACATATAATAAGGTTGATTTGAAAATAAGAATAAAAATTCTCCAAAAGTGTTTACCTTGATAAGAAATATATTCTTGATGCAATAGAAGAAGACAAGAAATCCTCCCTTATAAAATTCGTTATTCAACCAATCTAACCCTAAATAATGTGTATTATGATAAATTTATACCTCTTGAAAAGAAAGAAACCCTAATTGCGTAAAAGACCTTTAAACATGGGCCTTTCACCAAAATAATTGAAGCCCAAACTAATATTTCTAAAATACAACCCATTAAACCTAAAAATTTTAAACAAGCCTAAGACACAAGTAGTGGGTTACCAAAAGCTATGCTTCTAATGTAAAATAATTAATTAAATAAGAGGGAAAGTCTTCGTGCTCATTCCGCCCAACTTGATTAGTTATCATGTCATTAGCCCTTATCGTCTCTTGAGATTTCATGCCATCTATAATTCGACCCATATAATATTGAAGTGCTTCTTTGAACTTCTTAGCTTTTGATCTTGTTATTAGCCCATACAGCATTACAAGCTCATATTTGGTGCTATTTCGCTTACAAAGTCCCACGGTCATGCTCATATCACCCCCTTCCTCTTCAAAAGGATTTGTCCTCGAATTTGAATCAAAGTTAAAAGGAGATGAGTCAAAAACATTAAAAGTAACACTAACGTTATACACATCTAGCAAGTCTATCTTATATGTATTGCCATTGATGCGTTCCAATACTTGGAATGGTCCATCCCCTCTTGCATCAAGTTTTGACTTCCTTTGCTATGAAGACCTTTCTTTTCGTATATACACCCAAACCCAATCACCAGGTTCGAAGAGAACTTGCTTTCTACCTCTATTTGTTTTTTGTGCTTATATGCGAATCTTTTTCTCAATCTGTGCACGTTTTTTCTCATGTATTGTTTTAACCATATCAGCCTTCTTCTTGCCACCTAAACTAGCAATCTTAGTCAAAGGTAAAAGCAACAAATCTGACACAGTTAATGGATTGAAACTATGCACAATTTCAAATTGAGAATAACCTGTAGAAGAATGTATAAAACGATTATATGCAAACTTAATGAATAGCAAACAATCTTCCCAAGTTTTCAAGTTCTTCCCAACAATTGCACGCAACATGGTTCCTAAAGTCCTATTAACTAACTCAGTTTATTCATCAGTTTATAAATGACATTTAGTAGAAAATAAAAGTTTAATACCTAACTTTCCCCACAAAACTCTCCAAAAGTGACTTAGGAGCTTAACATCCTTATTTGAAACAATAGTCTTTGGCACACCATGAAGCCGAACCACTTCCCTAAAGAAAAGATCAACAATTTTTGTTGCATCATCTGTTTTTTGGTTAGTAATGAAATGAGTCATTTTATTAAATCTATCCACAACAACAAATATGTTATCTCTGCCTTTCCTAGTCCTAGGTAAACCTAATACAAATTCTATAGATATATCAGTACAAGGTTCACTAGGTGCAGGAAAAGGTGTATACAAACCATGACACATAGACCTAAACTTATCTTGTTTACATGCAATACACTTGGCACAAACCCTTTCCACATATTTTCTCATATTTGCCAATAAAAATATTCACTAAGTGCCTGTTTGTTTCAATTTTTGGAGGGTGAATAAGCACTTTTTCACCGCAAAAGTTGTTTTTAAGAAAAACGAGTGTTTAACTGTAAAATTCAAAAGCACTTTTTTCATAGAAATGGCTTTTTTGGAAGCTAAAATACAACTTTTTGAGAAGCTCAAATTTAGAGCTTTTCAAAAAAAGCACTTTTTTAGGTAGATTTTTCATATTAATTAATGAGCATATTTTTAGTCCCCTTTACCCTTATGTTTTTACACATAATTCCCACAATACCCACAAATATATCTTCACATTTATTTTGAGATTTATATAATATTATTTGAATTTTTTATATGATTTAATACAGGAGGTCCAATGATTCTGATTATTGATTGAGAATTATTGAAGTGCTTTGGTTATGTATGTGTTTGATTATGTTGGGATTCCGGATAAGAGGTCCGATGGATTGTGTTGCTGAAATTGAAATATTGAAGTGCCTATTGTGTATGAATTGTGGATTTATGGATATGTGCATTAAGTGTCTATTGGCAAAAAGAAAAGGAATAATAAGATTTTGAGTAAATTGAGATTTTGAGTTTGTGGTCTTGATAATTTCCAAATGGGAAATTGAGTTGCTTTGAATGAGATTGACTAAAAAATGAAAAGAAAAAAATTATACCGGTTTCGATTGGCTTAGATAAAATGTCTTAAGGTTTTCAACGCGATGTTTTCTAAAATATGAGTTCACGGATGTCAGAAATTTGATTCAGTTCGATTGAATCGTTTGTGTGCTTTGATTCGATTCTTACGCCTTTTGATTTGTCCGTGCATTTGACTTTCATTTTTGATTCCGCTTTTGATTTGTTTCCGTTCGTTCCCGCCGCTTTGTTTCGGTTTCTGTTTTTTGGTTAGGATCCATTCTTTGGTTTCACATTCCGATATGTAATTTTCGTTTTTCCAGTTAGGGTCCGGTTTCAGAATCGGGTCCCAGCAAGTTCTACGTCTAGCTGGCCCTGATGATCTTTATCTTCCAGCACCTAACCTACCTGTATAACCTCCTACTATTACAATAATTTAATCAGATGCTACATCCTCATAAGCATATACTACGATTGTTGGTGTTGACGTCGTACAACAAAAGCCTGATGAAGATATTGAAGAGAAAGTTGATTATTTGTGTGCTTTTATGGGTGACTTGCATAAAAAAATAGCGATTATTCGAGAAGATATTAAGTCACTTCGCATTGAGTTGAGAACAATGTTTTTTGAAGTTATAAAGCATATGTGATCATGATCTTTTTTAATCAATAACAAATAGGGGGAGAAGAAGAAACGAAAAGGAGAACTCAACAGAAGTTGGAGGATAAAATAAATTTTTTCTATGATTATTTGTTATCATCAAAAAGGGGGAGATTGTTAAGTCAAAATGACTTTACGATTAATTTTGATGCAAAACAAATAATGATGAAGCAAAGTGAGACGGAAGAAAAATAAGACGGAAGCAAAAACAAAGTGAGATGGAAGAAAAATAAGACGGAGCAAAAATGAGACGAAAGCAAAGCAAAATAAGACGGAAGCAAAATGAGACTGAGCGAAAATGAGACGGAAGTAAAAACAAAATGAAACGGAACGAAAATAAGACGGAAGCAAAAGTAAAATGATACGGAAGAAAAAACAAAATGAGACAGAGAAAAAATGAGACGAAAGCAAAAAGCAAAATGAGACGAAGCGAAGCCGAAAAGAAGACGAAGAAGTAAATCAATTTGAGTTAGTTACAGAACTCAACTGAATAACCGTTTCTTTAAAGATCAAGAATCAAGAAGAAAGAAGCAGTTATCAAGAAGCAGTTGAAGATAAAGACAATAAATATGAGTCGAAGTTGAAGACTGAAAAATTTAGCAATTTGTGTTAGTGATATTCAAAAGCTAAACACTGTATTTGTGCAAAAATGCGAGAGCTATATTTTCTGTAACAAAGCTCGCAATATATTTCTGTAAGAAAGAGGAATAGCTGAGAGCTTGAAGAGGCTAAGTGAGAAAAAGAATACTTGCTGTAAGAAACCTAAAGAGGCTCGGTGAAAAGAATACTTGTACTGTTGTGAAGTATAGTGAAATCTCAGAAGGGATTCTGAGGACTGGACGTAGCCCACAATTTGGGGTGAACCAGTATAAAATTGTTGTGTCGACTCTCACTTTTATCTCTTAACTATTGTTTCTATTGTTGATAAACATACTTCATAATATTGTTTATCTATTGTTTTGAGAAGGAAAATTTTTTAAGTAAGGGGATTGGATAAAAATCCGATTACACAATTCAACCCCCCTTCTTGTGCACTTTGTATATCGTATACTAACGTGTGATTCACTTCAATAACTCCTTCTTCCTCTCTCCTCTTCTCCCTTCTTCTCTCCTATCCCTTATCTTCTTTCCAAATGTAGCAAATGGAGGCTCCCTTTTAGGGTTTCTTTCTTTTTCTTTTATATTCTTTTTCTATTTAGGGTTTAAAAAAACTAGGTTTTACATGGGCCTAAATGTCTAAAATAAACCTCAAAAAGTTGAGTTCAAAAGCATTCCCTGCGTCTGTTATCACACTTGTCGTGATCATGGCTATTGAGTCATGATAGTGACACTTATAATTAGGCTTCTGTCATAATCGTGGTCAATGAGTCACAATCGTGGCCTGATCCTATTTGGTTTCTGTCATGATCGTGATTCTGGTTGGGTTGCTTCTGTCATAATCATGACTGGCATGTCACGATCGTGAACTGGGCTCCTCCTCCAAGCTTTCTTCAAATCTTCTTTGATCTTATTTACCTAATCTTAAACACTAACAAACTCATCAAAACACCTCAAGCATACAAAATTAAAGCCCAATAACATGCTTTAAACCATATAACACTCAAAAGCACAAACATATAATCACACTTGCACAATTCTAAACCTAAACATGCATGAATAATCTAATTATCAATTAAAATACTAAATTACCCACTAAAACATAATGCAACCTATATCACTATCCAAGCTAAATAAAAAAACGTAACCTAGTTGAGTAACCGGGGTACATTCATGACAAAGTGTTTGCCGAGTCAAAATACTACGTTATTGTTAAAGAAAATATAAAAAATGGTGCTTACAATAAATTAAACCTATTACTTTAAAAATAGAAACAATTTTCATGAAAGTTTACGTAGTGATAGTTTGCCTTTTTCATTGGTCAATAATAATAAATACATGCTTACAAGTGCCATAGGTATATGAATAGGGTGTTAATATTTTGGTTGATATGTATATTCAAATCAAAGCTCTTAAGCATGAAAAGAATAAGTTAGTATGTTGGCACTCTTTAAACGATTGATGTTTAAGGTAAAATTCATTCCATGAGATTTAATGCTATTGTATCATTATTATATTATTGTATGATTGTCTGATTATATGTTTATGTGTTTTGTTTGTTTGTATTTTAGTTCTTCTTGAGGACAAGCAAAGGTTTAAGTCTGAGAATATTGATAGGTGTAGATTGTATTATGTTTTTCTATATATTTAAGTGTGTATTTTAAGTGTTTCTTGGATGATTATCATTTGTATGGGCTTAGACTTATATTATTGTTAGTGTTTATATGTGTTCTAAGTATTTGTTTAGTTAAGAGAAAGAATTATATCTTAATTATGTTTTAAGAGGCATTTGATGTGTTTGTGAGTGTTGGAAATCAAGAAATTGAAGAATGAACAAGATGAAGGAAGTTTGAAGGTGACACAATCATGTCTTTTTAAATAACAATTCTAACAAATTTAAGCTTTTCTAGCCTCTGATTTGTTTTGGTATTTTATCGTTTCAGGGCTATTTTTGGAACCAAATTAAGTGGAAAACCTTATAAAGAACCCTAAAAGCCTCAAGACCTATTTAAGACAAGAAAAACACAAAATGTAGAATCCATTGCATTAAAGTGAATCAAAGTGGAGAGATCAAGAAGAGAATCAGGAAATTCTGACATTCTAGACCAAGGCATCAAACAATTTTTTTCTTTTTTCCTTTTAGTTTCTTTCATTATCCTTAATGTGTAATTGGATTTTTAAGATGTTTATCATGTCTATGGAATTCTAAATTCATGTTAGGAATTATTCTGGATTTATTTGTGACCTTATTTATTGTTGAATTCAATGTATTTCTGGATGTTTGTGATAATTGTTTATGCATAAACTTGACAACAAATTGAGAGAGTGAGTTAAATTAATCAGTGTTAGCTTGTACCAAAAAATTTTGGCAATTTAATAAGCCCAAAATTATCAAATTAATGATCAATCGAAGAGAGATCTTGGTTGAGAAATTGATTATCTAATAGATTGCTTTAGATCTTATTGACTAAGTTATAGATATTTTTGTGAATGGAAAGATTGCAAATCCTAAAATTTCAAATTCAATTAGGGTTAACTGATTACATCTTGAGAGAGAGTAATCAATAACTTAGGAAATATAGGATCAAATATATAAATTAATTAAACAAGACTAAGGGAATGAAATAAAGAAAGAATAGTTCCTAAATATTTAATCTTGATTAATCTCAATATTTATTGGTAGCTCATTTGTTAATTATTTGATTGTTTCATTTTGTTATATGGCTTAAATCTTGTTATTTAATTTTATTGAATTCAATTGTGTATTACTTTAGACAAAGTTAAGTTTAAGCTATTAGCTATTGCATAATCCTTGTGGGAACAATAACCTTTTATACTATAAGATACGATCCGTATACTTGCAAGGTATTGAGAGTTTTATTATTAGATATAGAACTTGCTTAATACTATTGCGACTGTCAGTGCTTTAGTAATGTTATAGGTACTTAAGGAAACTAAGGCCTCCTCCTTTTCATATAAGTTGAAAGCCAATTACAAAGATAAGAGTGAGTGATGGAAGAATAAAGACCATAGTAATAAGTGGGATAATAATCACAAGAGGAAGTTTAAACAAAAATGGGAAACTTAATCAAAATAAAAAAATTTCCCCAAAAAAATCATTTTTGTTTCTTATCCAATAGACCTAATTATGCTGTGATTTTTCAAGAAAGGAAAAGTTGAATGCTTTAACAATGGATAAAAAGGTGAAAGTGATCACTGAGAAGTGGGGCTTAATCCTATTTTCTTACTCAACACGATGATTATTAATGTAGCTCATTTTAAATAGATAATGTATATAAAGATACAAGTTTGCAGAAAGGAGCTCACAACTATGTTTGATACAAGTTTAACTCATTCCTTTTTTTTTTAATGAAAGTTAGGTTTAAAATAAAGATGAAAACTCCTATGTTAAAAGAACATGTAGTAGTAGGAGCTATATATACTGTTCCATTGAGCATGGGAAGTTAGTACGAAACATAAGATAATGGTGATACCATCTTAATAATTTTAATTTGATTTTGGGCATCGACTTCTTAAGATAGAAAAAGTGTTATTATACTACATCTTGGAGGCATTATGTTAATGAATGAGAAAAATTCATATTATATAAATTGTTGTAAATCCAATAGAAGAATGGTGGATAAAATAACAATGGTAGCATATGTTTCTACTATGAGCATTAAGAAAGGCATGGATACTTACCTTGCAGCCATATGGAAGATTATCAATGTAATGTACCACTCTCATAAAGCATATGCCCGAACGTATCGATGATTATTTGATAACATACTCTACGAGAATGGCACGTTAAGATGATCACATTAACACGTTTTAAGGCATCACATATCAAAAGAATTTCAAGCATTCCATTTAAATCATTTCATTCATAATCATATTAAATCACAAATGTCATTACACTTCACAGTTCATATATGCATTTGACAGTAGGTGAGAAATGCTATTCTTGATGCATAATGACAACAGACATCTATATGTACAACTAATCCCGACCACTAACTCATGTCCAATTGTAGTAGATATACTCCAATTAGTCTAACTAGATTTCTTCTGAACCTAAAAATCAACATTGCAATTTTGATGAGTTTGCGAACTTAGTGAGTGAATCGTCATTGATGTATTCACTCAAGTTAGATATACAGAGACAAGTCATATTTCAATTCAACAAATATTATATATCATCCAGTATTGAATATCACATAACATTTCATCATACCTTATCAAGTATATTAAGATTATCATACAATCATAAGTATATCAGGTAAGCTAACATTTCATATCACAGCACATCCTCATTTACTTTTCAACTGTATTTCAAAAAATTCAATAATTCATTTCAATTCAATCATATGATAAGTATAAGGATGTATATGCAAACGCACACGTGAATCTATTTTTTTTACTTTATTATGACCGAGTGTCTATTTTCTGTCTTGTATTTGTTGTAGATATCGGGCTCATTTCATTTACTGTCATGTATCTATTGTGGATACTGAGCTTATTATTAACTGAGCCTATGGCTCTTTGTGTACAATCCTAAGCTTAAAGCTCTTTTTCATGTTGATCACTTCGGTCACAACTCCTTTATCTGATAATGTATATCAATGTTATGGAATGCATCAGTTCACATAATATGCTATCAATACTTTTTATTCAATGTGCTCATGTCATTTATCATATTCTTCGGACCTGAGTCCAGCATTCAACATTCAATTGAGTACACATTTTATATTACACATACAATTTGAAAACACTTCTATATACAGTCCCAAGTATCAAACTCCTCAAATCAACAATATCCAGAATCATAGCAATCATATAAGTAACAGTTTAATAGCTGAAAGTTAACCAAAAAAATTCAATCATAGTGAGAAACATCTAGGTTAACTCACAGTATGCTCTAAATAAGCTATTGCCTTAATGATTCGGCAATGTCTAAATGTTGGCGATCATCCTGTGTATCTACCTTCATGTAATACACACATATTTCACACATCATTAAGTTATCAATCATATGATTTTCCAATCATTCACATGCATATATATCATGTTTCAATGCATTCTCAATTGACCTTCTAGATATCTATTGATAGACAAAGATCTTGATTATACTTATACGCTTTTAAATCATTCCAACTTTATAGCTTGTATACTACCATTTTGTAATTAGGTTTATACCTTAAGCAAGCTTGATTTATTCATCAGTCATATACATTCATATAACTATCCAATTCTCACTCACAATTACTACCTATTCTCTAATGTTCATTCATTTATATCTAATACACATTACTCATATCCTTTGAATCATATTTGCATTCATTAACAACTCATAATTTCTAGATTTCAATACATTGATATCAAGACAATCCATTCCTTAAGTTATAACATCAATTAGCAACTTAAACTTGTCAAACTCTTAACCAATGAATCAAGCAACTTCAAACCTCAATCAAGTCCAAATACACCAACGTAAGGTGACTTATCGTTATATGGTTCAACAATTACACAAAACAAAATTTTTTCATTTCAAAGCATTGCCTACGATTGTGGGAAGGAGCTAATGCAACTGTCCACGATCGTGGGATGAGTGAACTGAATGTACACTATTCATTTTCTTTCAATTTTTCTAGATTCTAACATCTTTATACCAAATTCAAAACACCTTCATAATGTTTCGTTAATTATACCTTAATTATATATCAATTCCTCATCAATTTTAGCTCCAATTCTAACTCAAAATCATTCATTTGACAACTCATAAACTATGTTTTTCATGCATGCAAAAGCAAAATAGAAACCATTATTCATGCATCATTTTACAACACTTATTTCACTCCAATATGACCATCAATCCATCTCTAATTCAGTCATCATCAAGTTCTATCACAATATGCCACAAAGAATAATGCTTTACTTACTTGTGTAGCTCAAATTCCACCTCAATGATCAAGCTAACCTAACCCTCCATGCATGCAAGATCATCCAAGTGCAAGATGGGAGTAGAATGATTTCAGCAAAGGTAAAGAGATGATAGCAGATTATAGCTATCTTTGAGAAGAATCTAATATGGATCTTGAAGTGACTATGAATAAAAGTAAAGTATAATTTCAAAGCTATGGGGGTTATATGTGTATTTCGGTAATGTGAGGGAGGAAGAAGAATGAATTGCAGCATAAACATATAAGGAAAGACTTTGTCATATATCTGTGTCAATAGATGAGTTAAGATAAGTGTCTCCTTCTTTAAAGACACTTGTCCTATAAGGAAGCAAGCTACATGTCTTCTCCTTAAGTGGTACATATGTCCTTCTGTTTAGCTGCCAATTGTCACTTAAATGTATTGCCATTTTTCACTCAACCTGTAAGCCATTTATCACTTAATTTTCCATATCAAATTTTGTTCATTTATAGGCTTAGTCATCCTAATTTTTCATTTAGCAATTTGTCTTGTCACTTAACATTTTTCCTATACTAAATGTATATTTTAATTCGTCAATATCTCAATTGTAACAATTAATTCCAAGTTACTAATTATAATCCATCAATTCTTGTCATTGGTAAACCAAAGTACACAACATTGGAAATGCACATTCATGTCACTTTCATTTTAGTTTCATACTTTGAAATATGCCAATTGAGTGCAATTTGTCTAACTCACAATTCATTTGTGTATGCTAATATTATGCATATGAATGCAATCATAAAATTATTTCATAAATGTACCAAATTCATTCTATATGATGCAACTTATGAGACTCAGTAATCTAACACTTTAATCCCTTAACAATTCAAGAGACGGGATATTACAATCAAAGGCCATGTGGTGGAAGTTCCTAATGTTATTGCAAAGATATTGAGGGCATTTAAAGATGTAATGCCTAAAGTGTTACCAAAAAGTCTCCCTCCTCATTGCGAAGTCAATCATAAGATCAAGTTGATGCTAGGTATAATTCGCCTTATCAAGTTGATGCTAGGTATAATTCCTGTTACTTGTGCCCTTTATAAAATGTCATCATTGAAGATGGTAGAGTTACATAAGCAACTTGGTGAATTATTAGAAGTTATTTACATCCAACCATCTAAACCCTATAAGAAGCTCTTATGTTGCTTTACAATAAGCAAGATGGAGCATTATGCATATATGTAGACTTTTGGACCTTGAATAAGGTAACTATTAGGCTTGGTAATTAAGTTCAGGCTCAACTTGACCAAGTATGACCAAAATTGATTTGATTAGGCTCGAGCTTGGGCTTGAGTTGGGGCTATCAGCTTGGCCTAAAACATAAAATTTTTAGGAAAAATGTTATTATTTTTTTAAATTTTAAATTAAATAATAACAATTAGCCCATTTTTCCTAGCCCTGATCATGCTCAAGCTCAAATCTTATGCCTTGGGTTCAACTAGACTTTGGATCAGGCTTTAGTCTGGAGTGCCCAACTAGACCTAACCCATTGTCATCCTTAGTAATTATAAAAAGTAAATATCCTATTCTTTGGTTCAAACCTTAATGGACATATTATAAAGGGTTACATTGTACAAAATATTAGACTTGAAAAATGGGTATTAAAAAGTGCAGATTGCTCAAGGGTGATGAGTAAAAGAAAACTTCCATAAATCAATATGGAATATGTGAATTTTTTGACATACTATTTAGTTTGACAAATGCCTCTGCTTTATTTTGCAACTAAATGAATGAAGTTCTATATGACTTTTTGGTGGTCTATTGAGATGATATTGTGGGTTAGAACACTAAATTGGAAGAACATATTCAACACTTAAGGAAGGTATCTGAGTAGTTTCAACAACATAAGCTTTTTTTAGAGATGGAGAAGTGTGACTTTGCTTAATCCAAAATCACTTTCTAAGACAATTAGTGAGTAAGGGCCAAGTGAGGATGGATCCTAGAAAGATATAAGAAATTATTGATTAGCAGGTTTAAAAAATAATGAGAGAATTTTAGAGCTTTTTTAACTTGGTAAAATACTATTGTTGATTTATTGTTGGATACTCAAAGAAAGTAGCACCCTTGACATATATATTTAAAAAGAAATAAGAGTTAGGCTGGTTGGAGGCATGCCAAGAAGCCTTTGAAAATTGAAAGTTATCATATCAACTAAACATGTGTTAAAATTGTTGATTTTGATCCCCCTTTTAAGGTACACTTGGATGCTTCAAATCAAAGTCGTAAAGGAGATCAAAATCAGTAACAAATAGTTGAAATGAAGACTTTTATTTCTTTTTGAGGTTAAAACAGATAATATGTTGCTTTTGAACGTCACAATCTCAGTGGTGTTGAGTAATAACACTCAAACCATAAGGAGGAGATGCTAGTAATAGTGTATTGCCTTGATTTTTTGTGGCATTTATTTATTACCAACTAGGTTCATTATTCTTATAAACAATATTACTAACACTTTATTCAAGATCCAAAAGAAGTTGTCCACAAGATAAGTCTAGTTTTAGGAATTTCTTACTGAGTATAACATCATGTGAGAGCACAAACTGGGAGGTATAACAATTCGATTGATGTATCGAATTGAAAAGATTTCTTTGAAGCTCTACATTTTACCACTCAAGTGGAATTAGACTTGTTGGATCAAATTAAACTAGAAGGTCCTCTTAATGTCACCTATTATTGAATTGTACTACAAGTGAAGGATGGTGCAGTATGATAATTTTGACTTGATGATATGATGTTATTAATGAAAAAGAGCATCCAATTGTACATACTATGTTTTGAAGCCTTGCAAAAATAATTGATGAAGGAGACATATGAATCATAATAGGCTAGTCGCCTCAGTGTTCAATAGATGCTTACACTTATTTCTCATTCTTACTATTGACCAAAGACAGAGAATGGCCTATATGTATATGTTAAATCTTGCCTTGTTTATCAATTAGATAAGCCTAAAACAAAGAGGTAGGATTATTGTTAGACCCCAAATTTCTTCTTTTCTTCTTTTTATTTTATTTTATTTTATTAGAATTTATTCATTAATTTAGCAAACCTAAGTAGCAATTAGAATTTAGAATAGAAATGTCAGAATTAAGTAGGAGTATAAAGGGCAATTTTGGCATGACATTTAGCATAAAAGCCATAAGGCATTAAAGGAAGAGCAAAGTGGACATTTTACACTCATTAATGGTAGAATTGTAAGAGGAAAGTGTGGCCTTGTGTAGCATCCCGTCCTCTTATTAAGGGTTAGTACCTGAACTTTCGGTATTTGTGAACTCAAAGAGAGGTTAAGGAAATGCATTTTCTTGCTCATGCATCATGCTAGCATATAAGCACATAGATACGAAATGCTTTAGCATAAAAAGTGGTACATGCATTCATTGACAACTTCTGGGTATAAATGGTATTAAATGTGATTTTATTGAAAATTAGGAGTAGAAGGAGTAGAAAGAGTGATCTTGGTATGAGTTGTAATAAGGAAAGATTTAGAAACAAGATTGGTAGTGATATGGAAAATATTCACTGAATATGCTTCAGTCATTTAGCCATAAAGTTTTCTCTAGTAATCCAAACGAGATGATTCTTAATTTGGATTAAACTAGAGATATATGGCTACATTTTGTGTGAAGACATCGAATTTCAATTATGTGCCTAAGAGTCTTAAATATTGTCATGAAGTGAAGAATTGGGTGCAGTGTTGGTGTATGAATGAAAAATTTATCTTTAGCATTTAGGGGCAAATTTGGAATTGATAAAGATGGATTTTGGCAAAATTTCCTTCTAAAAAGTTGTAGATATTTCTTTTATCTTTCCAACGGTATAAATTTTGTAAAATTTTTATATCTGAGTCAAAAGTTATGCATCTTATAAGTGGAGATGTTCCAGACGCAAAAAGCAGACGCAGAAAAGTAGACGAAAGAAAAGTGAGACGATACAGAAGTTATACGATAGAATTAACCTTTGAGGTCTTCATATAAGTTGTAGATATTGAAGTATTCTTTCCAATGGTATAAAAATGAAGTTAATTGGACATCTGTAACAAAAGTTATAGTATTCGCATTGAGATATGTACAGACACAAAAAGACAGACGCAGAAAAACAGACGCAGAAAAGCAGACGAAAGAAAAGTGAGACGATACAGAAGTTAGAAGATAGAACTGGCCTTTGATGTCTTCATAAAAATTGTATATCTTGAATTCTTCTTTCCAATGGTCCTAAAACGAAGTCAATTGGACATCTGTATCAAAAGTTATAGCATTCGCACTGAGATATGTACAGACCCAAAAAGACAGATGCAGAAAAAGCAGACGCAGAAAAGAAAAATAAAGAAAAGTGAGACGATACAGAAGTTATACGATAGAATTGGCCTTTGAGGTCTTCATAGAAGTTTTATATCCAGAAGTCCTCTTTCTAATGGTCTAAAAACGAAACTAATCGGACTTCTTTAGCAAAAGTTATGGCATTCGTACTGGGATATGTACATTTCAGGTGAGGATATGAACATGTTGGATTGTTTTGGCCATAACTTCTTTTCTAGACCTCCAAATGACTTGATTCTTGAACCGTTTGATTCGTAAGAACTTTCTCTATATCTCCACTTAAAATCGAAGTTATATAAATTGTATGGAGAAAGATTAAGTGAAAAGAGTAAGTTGGGTACAGTGTGGGTGCTCTTAAAGGATATGAACTGGTGTTATTTCACTGAACATGCTTCAGTATTTTAATGATATCTTGATTTGTAGAAATCAAAATGAGATGATTTCTGATTCGTGGTGAACTAGAGACATGGAGCTACAAATGGTATGAAGGATTTGGAATCTGATTCAGTCTCTAGGATGTCTAAAATTCTTATGGAAGTTATGCATAGTGTACTGTTATGGACAAGAACAATCCAAAATGTTTAAAGTGTAACTTCTGAATCACTGAACCTGATTGAATGCTTTTAGTGATATTAGACCCGTAAGACAATAGAGAAGAGTCTTCTAGAAGAAAGTAATGTGTAAGAATGGTCAAGGATATTTCTGACAAGACACTTAAGTTTAAAAGAACATAAGCCTATAAGGAAGGATAAAATGGACTTTTTGGACTCATTAAGGGCATAAATGGAAAAAGAAGTATGGTCTGGCTTATAAATTAAGGGGAGAACGAAAATGGACCAAAA
The DNA here is from genome assembly GCA_029891385.1 of Erythroxylum novogranatense. Taxonomy (NCBI): domain Eukaryota; kingdom Viridiplantae; phylum Streptophyta; class Magnoliopsida; order Malpighiales; family Erythroxylaceae; genus Erythroxylum; species Erythroxylum novogranatense. The sequence continues at coordinate 20,177,311 of CM057224.1, read as the reverse complement.
AAGAGAGAGAAATACGGAGAGAAGAAGAAAGAAAAAGAGAGAAAGAAGAGAGATCAAGCTAGGGTTTTAATTTCCTTAGCCTTTAAGAGAGATTTTAAAGTTGTTCAAGAAGAGAATAAGGAAGATGAAGATAAGAGCTTCCATTTGAGCTAAAGATCTCTTTTTGGTGATGAATCAAGGTAAGATATTTTTGACTCTTTTGGATTTTTGGAAGGATTCTAACTTATGGAGTTTTGAAATTGGTTGGGTTTAAATGTCCTAGAATCAATTTTGGGGATTTTGCATTGTGAAATTTTTAAGTGGATTTCTAATGAAAGAGATTTGGTTTGCTTTAGGAAACCAAGAGATTTCTACCCAAGAACAAGGAGAGAGACAAATTGACTCGAAGTTTTGCAAGAAAACTAGGTGGGTAATATATGTATTTATGGTTTTTGTGTAAATAGGCAATAAGCCTCAATGTGTTCATATGTTTAAATTGCTAAGCTATGAATGGGGATTTGATATTATGAGATCATGTGAGGTTAGAAAAGAGATGATGAAAAAAAAATTGAGTTATGATATAAAGTAACCAAGTGTTCTTGAAGTGTAAGCTTATGAATAAGCTAGACTTATAAAAAGGGCAAAGATTAAAAGGAGAAGTTAGAACGATCATGTACCAATGAAGTATATGAAACGTGTATGAATTTTGAAATGGAAATGAGCATAAAGTGTATATTAGAACATATACCCAGGATTGTCATTGAACATGCATTGTACATAGTCCATTATTACAATTGTACAAAAATGAATGTTGTTATGTGTACAACTATTGACGAGTGTGCAATGTGTGCCTTGCATAATCAAGGTTGTGCAGGTCAAGTGTCCACATGCTAACGTTCCAGAATTGGGAAGCAAATGCTATTTTGGAGCGTACTGTGAGTAGACCTAGATGGTCTTACCTTATTGTTTGTTTTGTTTATGATATAAACTGAGTGATTATGACTAATTATGAATGTGTCTTGATTGTTGAAATTCGGACAATGAAGGTCCGATGAAGGTTCTATAGGAATGAGATATTGAAGTGTTAATTGTATGTGAATGTGATTGTTAATCGTGTTTTGGCACAGAAACGAAATGGTAAAATGCTCCACTTTAATGTGGATTGTCAGACTAAGATCTGATGTTATGAGGAGATGATTGAATGGGATGAGTAATTGTGAGTGATGCATTCCATTGCATGAATGCATAAAACAAAATAGTATTTGTGACCCGAGTAGCCACCGATTAGAGCTACAAGTTCAACCTTCAATGAGCCCTACATAGGACAGTTCAATGAGCCCTTTAAGGGGCAGTTTAGGCACTCGGTCACAACAAAGTAACAAATAGAAAGTGAGTTTCATGTGTGTTGCATATGCATAATGAAAAATGTGATTTTGATACAAAGTATGATTGATTGAATGTACTGAATGTGAAATAATGTGATATGTGAATGATTGGTTATGTGATGAATGATCTGTATTATTGAAGTGCTCATTATATGTAAATAAAATGAACTAAGTTTTTTCACAATGTGCATTGCATGCAAGAGAAAGAGTGACTACTCAACTATATGTTGAATGCCGGGCTATGGTCCGATGATAAGTGAATGTGATCGAATAAGTGCATGCAATGTAAGTGATGCATTCTATGGTATGAATGCATAAAATATAAAGGCGTTGTGACTTGAGTTGCCTGTTTGAAGCGTTTCCACGTAGAGCTATGCTACGTGAGTATTGTGATTTGACTAAGCCTACGGGCTGGTATTCTGATTCGACTAAGCCTACGGGCTGGAAATTTGTATATGTGAAGAGGCACTCAGTCACAACAATAAGAACGAATGTGAGTTTCATACAAGTGACATATGCATCATATGAACGTTTAAATGATATTGAATGTGAACAAGTTGATGTGATTCAATTTGGTTGTTAATGAAATGATATGAATATGGGAAATAATGTGATATAGGAAATAAAGTAAGATTGGTTCAGTAATTGAATGCGAAATAATATGAACCTGTGCGTTATTGAAAAAATGTGAAATGGAATGTAATTTATGAAATATATATATCTTATGTGATATGTGATGAGTGAGCCATCGATGATGATCACTCACTGAGTTCGCAAAATTCACCCAAAAATTGTAATTATCTTTTTTTCAGGATCAGAAGAATACCCTGTTAGGCCAACGAGAGTATATTTGCAGGATTCAAGTGAAGGATAGAAGTTGGGATTAGTTTGCGTCTGCATTGCATGTCTTTATTTATGTTGTGAAATGTATATTTTGAAATGACTCAAGTGTTGTATTTGTGAAAGGGCCAAATGGCCATATGAGAATTTTGTAAATGGCCTTGTATGATTGAAAAGGGCTTATGTCCTATTTGATTATTTGACTTCCGCATGTGTGTCTATGAAAAAGAAAAAATATATATATCAAATTTTGATTGATCGAGTACGTAGCACACCACCCTCGCGGGGCGCGGTCTCGGATATCACCATCGATATTGGGTTTGGGTCCTGCAGAAGTGGGGTGCTACACCTTGCTCTTAGGAAGAAGGAAAAACGTGAATGAGGGAGAGAGGAAGAGAAATAACGAAAAGAAGAGAGAAAGAAGAGAAAAGAAGGAAGAGCAATTAGGGTTTCATCTTTTCATAGCTTTTAAGAGTGAATTTTGAGATTGTTCAAGAAGAGAAAAAGAAAGATGAAGAGAAGAGCTTCCATTTGAGCCAAGAATCTCTTTATTTAGTGAAGATTTAAAGTTCAATCTTAATCTTTCAGATTTTTGAAAGGGTTTTAGTTCATCAAGCTTAGGAAATGTATGGGTTTAAGTATTCTAGAATCAATTTTAGTGAATATGTTATATGGGATTCTCAATTTGTATTCCTATTGAATGGGATTTTTACCAATGTTAAAGGGAATCAAGAAAGGCAAGAGGAGCAAGAGGAGAGGTACTTTTAAGTAAGTTTTTAAGCAAGGAATTCAAGGTGGGTTACATGTTTATAGTTGAGTTAATAAGCCATAAATGTTTTTCCAAATCAATAGAATTAAATGATTTTAAATTGCTTCATAAATTTGCATTTATTGCTCCTTGAATTATTAATGAAATTGCTACATGTTTACTACATGAACCTTGTTGATGATTTGTGAAATGAAGATGGAAATGGTATTCAAAATATATTGTACTTATGGAAATTATGTTTCTGAAATGTGCTTTTTGGGTAATGCGTTTACAAGTCATGAAATTCATGATTGTGTGTGGGTTAGTAGTGGTCCATTCTGTTATGTCACGTGCACGTTGACCATGTTAAAGGCTTCTCCCGCCTGCCTGCTAGTGGCATGGAGCTCATTCACAGACTCCCTCATGTTTATAAATTACGCAAAACCATTATGTGAGTTTGTGATAGTCCATTCTGTTATTACTGGAGATTTGTAAGAACTCCCTTATGGACCTACCCAAACTATTCTGATTGCTTATGTGTTTATGACGTGTTGGCAAGTTGGTGAATACATGATTTATGTTGTTTATGAATTGGTTGACAAGTTGACAATTTGAGTGTGTTTTATGGATTCAATGCAAGTTACTATGACAATGAATATTTTTCAATGGTTTTGTTTGTTACTCAGTTATAAACTTCTTACCCACGAGCTTTTAAGCTCACCTCCATTCTTCCCCATCTCCAGGTGATGAGCAAGAGATCGAGTGATCGAGTCAAGAGTTAAGGCATCACTCCATATTTGCATTTATTGTATTGTGAGTTAGTTTTTGGAAAACACGAGACTTTAATCGCATTTCAAGTTTTACTTATTTATATTTTTGTAATTTGGATTATGAGACCAATGATGTATTATGGCTTAAAATGCCCATTAAAGATTTGTAAAACTCTTTTCTTTTGATGTTAATGACATATATTTGCGTTTACTCATGATTTTCCAAGTTTTCGCATTACATTTTCAAGCATTTCATAGGGGTAAAAATCTATGTTCTAACCTCAAGGGAAAAACTATATTAATCTAGTTTGATTTAGACAAAGTTGACTTTTGGAATTTGTAGTTTGTTCTCTTAGATTTCCAATGATATAGGGTATGAAATTTTAGGATATCGGAGTTGAGAGATATATTCTTTATAAGTTAGTGATGCTGCACAGGATCTATATGGGAAAGCTACAGTAATTTGGCAATTTTGACCCTTTTTTAGGCAAAATCTCTCTTCAGAGTCTTCATGGAAATTATATATCTAGAAGATCTCTTTGAAACCGTCCTAGAATGACCTTAATCTGACATCTCTAGTGAAAGTTATGCCTATTTTCCCAAAATAGGTACAATTATAAATTATGGACTTGTCAATACTTTTCTATAATACATTTACACTTGAATGGAACTTGGAAATGTACTTATTAGAGAAAAAAAAGAGAGTGATATGTTAGGGTGATGATTGAGGATATAAACATAAGAATGGACTGTCATATATCAAGTGATCAAATAGGGAATTTTTGGGATGGTATGAAAATGAAGATGAACTAATGATAGCTAATGAGATTCCATTGAAATAACTTTATAGGATAATACGCTCACGTTTTATGAGTTGTACTCCAGAAACGAAGTCCACCATCCTATGGTATCAGAGCATATAGGTTTAGGAGTATCCTTGGCATTAAATGGGTAGTTTTACAATACGAAATGAACATGCATTGTTTTAAACGAACAACATGCATTGTTTTTGTATTGTTTCACATGATTTGAAATTGTTTTACATAAAGAGTGGTTTAAGAAGGTTTTAAATGCACACATACTAGTTTAAACCTGACATGAAACGTGAACTAAAGATTTTTAAATAGTTTTAGATTGAAGGAATGATTATGCCATCTCGAAAGAGAACTTGAGGTGCTAGGAGTCAATCTCGGTCTTGCCAAGGAAGTACGGATGAATCTTATATCCCACAAGATGAGGAGACACACTCTGCTGATGATTCTGAGGCTCCTAGTGTATAACATGAAGTGCCACCGCCTTCTCCTCCTCCTATACCCCAAGTAAACCCCATGGATCCACGTTTCTTTTAAGCCTTTTCTCAAGCTTTCACGCATGTTATGGGCCAAGTGCCACAAGTTTCAGTACAAGCTCCAATGGAGAGGAGCAGATAGTATGATAAGCTCAGCAATTATGGGGCTATAGACTTTAATGGGACTACGATCCTGAAGAGGCTGAAGCATGGTTGAGAAGGACAGAGAGAGTCATGTTTCAGATAAAAAACTCCAATAAGGAGAAATTAGATTATACAGTTAGCTTGCTACAAGGGGACACACTTCATTGGTAGGAATCAGTGCCCCATAGTTAGCTCGTACGACTGGTATTGTCATAGAAAAACTTTTTGAAAGTTTTTAGGAAGAAGTACTTCTCGAAAGTCTATGTTCAAGAGAAGGTTAAAGAATTCCTAAATCTCACATGGAGAGACATGAGTGTAAGTGAATATGAGCTGAAGTTCACTCAGCTTTTATGGTATGCAGCCAATATTGTTGCAAATGAGGAGGATAAGTTCCATTAGTTTAATGGAGGACTTCATTTGGGGATCAAGGAGAAACTATTGATTCACAAATTTTGTGGCTAACAGCTGTTAGTAGATGCTGCACTCCAAGTTAAGAAACTGGAGAACATAAAGTATGAAGTAAATAAAAAGAGGAAGAACCGAGAACAGTCTTCCAAGAAGGGAATGAGTGCCCCAATGTCTGAGAGGAGTACGAGAAATTTTCACAAACAGAGTGAATTGGGAAGTTGTTGGACCCCGAACTATTCTTGGAAGTTCGAACTATTAAATGAGAAATTGTTGGCGATTATTTATATGTAAAGAAAAAGAGAATTCTTGAATTTGAAATGAAATAGGAAAGAAGGTTTAGATATAAGATGAGTTATATGTGAGAGGTTAGAAGTTAAAAGTTGCAAAATGTAATTGGAACATGTTCACTAAGTATGCTTTGGTGTTTTAACCATAACTTTTGCTCTAGTTATCCAAATGAGATGATTTTTGATTTGGAGTAAACTAGGGATATAGGGCTAAAAATGTTCTGATGAAATTGAGTTTCAATTCAGTCTCTAAGAATGTCAATTTTCAGATGAAATTTAAGCACAGAATATTGTTTTAGTATAAGCACAGTCCAAAAATGTTTGGTGTATAACTTTTAGACTATGGAACCAAATTGAATGATTTTGATGTCGTTAGAAAATTTAGACAATGAGAAACATTTTTCTAGAAGGAAGTGCTATCAAATTCCTTCAATTGCATGATTAGAAAAAGGTCTTGCTTTTTAGGAGTTAAGCATGATTTGAAAGAATTTTGGGGTCTTGCTACATTAATTATTTTATTTGGAGTTAATTATTGTGTTAATGTTGGTAGGATTTTAAGATATGGATTGGTTGAATTAAGTATCAAGAGCATATATGTATGAGGGCTTTTTGGGAAGACCACTTAAACTTTTAAGTTACAAGGCTTACATGTAAGGGTAAATTGGACATTTTTCACTCATTAATGGCAAGATTGTAAATAAAAGGTGTGGTCTTATGTTTAAGAAGGGGGGAAAACGTGGATTGCAAGGGAGAAGAAGATAATAAACGAAATTAGAGAGAAGCATGGAGAGAGTGTCGGTTTTGAGAGAAAAGAAGGAGAAAAAGTTAGGGTTTCTTCACTTCTTGATTTTCGACATGGATTTTAAAGTTGATTCAAGAAAAAAGGAAGAGGAGGATGAGAACTTCCATTTAAGCCAAGAAACACTTCATTTGGAGAAGGATCAAGGTAAGAGTATGTTTGATTTGTTGGATTTTTAGAAAGGATTTGGTTTATGAAGCTTAAGAAATGTATGAGTTTAAGCTTTCTAAGATCCATTTTAGTGATTCTGTATTGTGGATTTCTCAATTTGAATGACTATTGAATTGGGGATTTTTGTCAATGTTGAGGAAAATCAAGAGAGGTAAGAGGAACAAGAGTAGAGGTTTTTGAGCAAGGTTTTCAAGCAAGCAAATTAAGGTGGGTGACATTTTTATAATTGAGTAAATGAGCTAGTAAAGTTTCTTTCAACTAAATGGAATTAAATGATTTCCAACTACCTTGAAAATGTGCATTTATGACTCTTTAAGATGGTTTGAGAATGTGCCATATGTTTTTGTGAATGAATTGTGGGAATGATTTCATATTGTGTTGATGATTTGTAAAAGAAAGTGAAAATGATTTTGAAAAGATACTATGTTTATGAATTTACTTTTCGGAAATTTGCCATTTTGGGTAATATGTTTGAAAAATGTGAGATCATGTTTATGTGGGTTTGTGGTGGTCCCTTAAGTAAGTCGAGTGCACTTGTCAAAAGGATTCTCCCGGTTGCTCGCTAGTGGCATGGAGCTCCTTTATGGACTCCCCTAAGTTCACGGCTACACAAGACCGCTATGTGGAAATGTGTAGTATGTTCTATTTTTGGATCCACCCAAACCATTCCGATGTGTTTATGTGTTTATGATTTTGTGAAAATTTTGATAAATTCATTATGTTTGATGTTATGAATTGCTTGATAAGTTGTGAATTTGGGAAATATGTGTTACATGGATTTCAAAGTGAATTTTACAATGGAAATAAATATTTCAATGATTTTTGTTTGTTTCTCGGTTATAAATTTGTTACCCACGAGCTTTAACCTCACTCCCTTTCATTCCCATCTCCAGGTAATGAGAAAGAGATCGGATGAAAGAAAGTCAAAGCATTCGTTTGATTATGCATATTTTGTATTTTAAGTTGGATTGATGTAAAATAAGACTTTAGACATATGTTGAGAATTATGGGATTTTGTATCTTTTGTTGTATTTTGAATTTTGAGATTGATGATGTAATGTGGCTTGGAAATGTCATTGAAGTTTGTAAAACTCTTAATTTATGTTATAAATGAAATGTGGATTTATGTATGGTTTTGAAATGCAAATTTGTGTATGGTTGAGTTGGAATTAGATGTATTTGAAGAAGTCATCCACTTATGTTGATGAACTTTAAATATGAGTTGTTGTTATATATATGAGTGAGATAATATGGAAAGGAAAGATAGAAATGTTTTGGAGCATGAGATGTTGATGAATATGAGGAGTCAAATGAATTAAGGTTGAGAGTTGGATGAATTCCAATTGGAAGTTGAATTGTTTTGAATAACATTGTAATAGAGGAAGTGAAGTTGGGATAAATTCCAAGTTTTTCATGAGGGTAAAAATGTGTGTTCTGACTTCTAAGGAAAAACTGAATCGACCTAGGTAGAATTTGACTAAGTTGTCTACATAGAAGTTGTAGCTTGTCTTTTTAGCTTTCCAACGCTATATAGTATGCCATTTTTGGACGTGGGAGTTGAAAGATGTGATTTTTTGAAGTTGAGATGCTATTTGGGATGACATTTTCGGACAGTCACATTGATGTGGAATTTAGACCCTGATAGAGGTAGAAATTGTCTTAAAATTCTTCATTAAAGTTGTAAAACTTTCTTTTAGCTTTCTATTGGTACCAAATTTGTAAAATTTGGAGTTCTAGGTCAAAAGATATGGAACTTAGAAGTTGAGACGTTGGAAGTAGGAAAGAGCAGGCAGCCTCGCGGTTGCGAGCCGTCGCGATGGCGATGCGGCTCGTTTTCGCGAGCCATCGAGATTGTGACGCGGCTCGTTGGCTCATTTGAACACTCTTCACTCTTTTGCTTAAAACTTTTTCGTCCGACCTCCGATTGACCTGATTTTTAAAACGTTGGATCCCTAAGACTTTCCTCTATCTCTCCATAAGTAATTTATAGCTTTTGAAATTGTTTTGAAAAAGATTGATTAAATCAAAGTGAGGAGACCGGTTAAAAGAGTAGGAGTTGGATATTTTTCCGAACATGCTTCAGTGTTTTGGTGATATCTAAATCTGTAGAGCTTTAAATGAGTTGATTCTTGTTTCTAAGTAAACTAGAGACCAAGGGTTACATGATTGAAGAAGTCAATTGTGATTATTGTGATTCCGTTATGTGAGCTCGCCCTTTTTGGCTTGAGATGTTATATGAACGATGTGGAACCGATGATGGCTAATGAGGGTACTTTGAAGTAATCCTAACAAGGAAGCCCGCTCAGGCCTTATGTGGGTTAAATGAATTAACCCTACAGGGTCTTACGCACTCGTTTCATGATTCCGAAGAGTGATGGAAATCCAAAAATAAGGAGTAATGAAGAAGATCACATTTTATGTTTTCGCAAGCGTTGGACTCTGAAAACAAGCGGGGTCCAACATATGTGGCATGAAAACAAGAGTTGGGTTTCGAAATCAAGCGGTGCCCAATAGTTTTGGTATCAGAGCGCCAACATTAGGATCTTACATGGGCATTTTCGAATTATGTGTCAAGGTACATGTATTGTGAACATTTCATAGAAGACATTAGCAACCGATCCTTAGTCTGAGTCGCATGTGTATAAGTCACACACATGAGTAATTGTTAAGAGTTTGAATGGATAGAATTAGTGAGAAAAATGATACTTTTTCATGATATGAGAAAATGAAGGTTGTGCATAATTAGAGAGGAGAAACAGTCTATTGTTAAATATGACAGACAATGCGTCAATGCATTTGTACTGGTGGAATTGAATGACACCAATATCATACTGTGGTGTAAATCCTCGAATATGATAAAGATATGAATGTATTATTATGGAATGTTTGAGGAAAATAGGGAGACAAGTTGGAAAGATGAGATTAAAGAGTACAAGTAGAACGTAATGAAAACAGAAATTGTTATGATCTTAAGAAAATGAAATTAGAACCAAAGTGGTTGTTTGATTAAGGTGACACGAGTTATGATCTACCATAAGAATGTGTTAGTGGAATTGAGATCAATGTACAGCTTTGATTGACTTTAAACATGACAATTATTATCATAATGATAACATTAAATGTCTTGTGGCATTGTACGATAAGAAGAGTCGTCCGCCTCTTTATTTGGATGAATAGGACCAAAGAGGGTTGAAGGTCATAATTGATTAGAGATGTTACAGATAATTGAAATTGATCTGTATTAGGGATCAAGTGATTCAAGAGAGATGAATGAATTAGATGGGTCAAAACCAAGGGTATCAAATACAGTGAGAGAGAAATAAGAGTTAAGTGTACTGACACTATAGAGATGTGACCTATGAAGCGAAGGATGAATTGTTTTTAAGAGTATCACGTTCCCAAAGTGTATTTAGATTGAATGCAAGATGTGCTCAGGTTAAGATAAAGAAGCAAATCAGCGTGAATTGTATTGGTCCATATAAAGTTATTAAGAACTGGACCATTGACTTATGAGTTATCCATTTGTTTGCTTGTTAAGGTAAGAATTTCGAGGACGAAATTCTTTAAGAAGGGAGAATTGTTGGACCTCGAACTATTATTGGAAGTTCGAACTATTAAATGAGAAATTGTTGGAAATCATTTCTGTGTAAAGAAAAAGAGAATTCTTGAATTTTAAATGAAATAGAAAAGATGGTTTAGATATAAGATGAGTTACATGTGAGAGGTTGGAAGTTAAAAGTTGGAAAATGTAATTGGAACATGTTCATTAAGTATGCTTTGGTGTTTTAGCCATAACTTTTGCTCTAGTTATCCAAATGAGATGATTTTTGATTTGGAGTAAACTAAGGATATAGGGCTAAAAATGTTCAGATGAAATTGAGATTCAATTCAGTCTCTAAGAATGTCAATTTTTGGATGAAAGTTGAGCACAGAATATTGTTTTAGTATAAGAACAGTCCAAAAATGTTTGGTGTATAACTTTTAAACTATGGAACCAAATTGAATGATTTTGATGTCATTAAAAAATTTAGACAATGAGGAACATTTTTCTAGAAGGAAGTACTATCAAATTCCTTCAATTGTATGATTAGAAAAAGGTCTTGATTTTTAGAAGGAGTTAAGCATAATTTGAAATAATTTTGGGCTCTTGCTACATTAATTATTTTATTTGGAGTTAATTATTGTGTTAATGTTGGTAGGATTTTAAGATATGGATTGGTTGAATTAAGTAGCAAGAGCATATATGTATGAGGGCTTTTTGGGAAGAGCACTTAAGCTTTTAAGTTACAAGGCTTACATGTAAGGGTAAATTGGACATTTTTCACTCATTAATGGCAAGATTGTAAATAAAAGGTGTGGTCTTATGTTTAAGAAGGGGGAAAAACGTGGATTGCAAGGGAGAAGAAGATAAGAAACGAAATTAGAGAGAAGTATGGAGAGAGTGTCGGTTTTGAGAGAAAAGAAGGAGAAAAAGTTAGGGTTTCTTCATTTCTTGATTTTCAACATGGATTTTAAAGTTGATTCAAGAAAGAGAAAGGAAGAGGAGCATGAGAGCTTCCATTTAAGCCAAGAAACACTTCATTTGGAGAAGGATCAAGGTAAGAGTATGTTTAATTTTTTTGATTTTTAGAAAGGTTTTGGTTCATGAAGCTTAAGAAATGTATGGGTTTAAGCTTTCTAAGATCCATTTTAGTGATTATGTATTGTGAATTTCTCAATTTGAATGGCTATTGAATTGGGAATTTTTGTGAATATTGAGGAAAATCAAGAGAGGCAAGAGGAGCAAGAGTAGAGGTTTTTAAGCAAGGTTTTCAAGCTAGCAAATTAAGGTGGGTGACATTTTTATAATTGAGTAAATGAGCTAGTAAAGTTTCTTTCAACTAAATGGAATTAAATGATTTCCAACTACCTTGAAAATGTGCATTTATGACTCTTTAAGATGGTTTGAGAATGTGCCATATGTTTTTGTGAATGAATTATGAGAATGATTTCATATTGTGTTGATGATTTGTAAAAGAAAGTGAAAATGATTTTGAAAAGATACTATGTTTATGAATTTACTTTTCGGAAATGTGCCATTTTGGGCAATATGTTTGAAAAATGTGAAATGCATGTTTATATGGGTTTGTGGTGGTCCCTTAAGTAAGTCGAGTGCACTTGTCAAAAGGCTTCTCTCGCTTGCCCGCTAGTGACATAGAGCTCCTTTACAGACTCCCCTAAGTTCACGGCTACACAAGAACGCTATGCAGAAATGTGCAGTACGTTCTGTTTTTGGATGCACCCAAACCGTTCCGATGTGCTTATGTGTTTATGATTTTGTAAAAATTTTGATTAATTCATTATGTTTGATGTTATGAATGGCTTGATAAATTGTGAATTTGGGAATTATGTGTTACATGGATTTCAAAGTGAATTTTACAATGGAAATAAATATTTCAATACTTTTTGCTTGTTTCTCGGTTATAAATTTGTTAACCACGAGCTTTAAGCTCACCCCCTTTCATTTCCATCTCCAAGTTATGAGAAAGAGATCAGATAAAAGAAAATCAAGGCATTCGTTTGATTATGCATATTTTGTATTTTAAGTTAGATTGATGTAAAATAAGACTTTAGACATATGTTGAGAATTATGGGATTTTGTATCTTTTGTTGTATTTTGGATTTTGAGATTGATGATGCAATGTGGCTTGGAAATGCTATTAAAGTTTGTAAAACTCTTAATTTATGATGTAAATGAAATGTGAATTTGTGTATGGTTTTGAAATGCGAATTTGTGTATGGTTGAGTTGGAATTAGATGTATTTGAAGAAGTCATCCACTTATGTTGATGAACTTTAAATATTAGTTGTTGTTATATATATGAGTGAGATAATATGGAAAGGAAAGATAGAAATGTTTTGGAGCATGAGGTGTTGACGAATATGAGGAGTCAAATGAATTGAGGTTGAGAGTTGGATGAATTCCAATTAGAAGTTGAATTGTTTTGAATAACATTGTAATAGAGGAAGTGAAGTTGGGATAAATTCCAAGTTTTTCATGAGGGTAAAAATGTGTGTTCTGACTTTCAAAGAAAAACTGAATCGATCTAGGTAGAATTTGACCAATTTGTCTGCATAGAAGTTGTAGCTTGTCTTTTTAGCTTTTCAACGCTATATAGTATGCCATTTTTGGACATGAGAGTTGAAAGATGTGATTTTTTGAAGTTTGAGATGCTATTTGGGATGACATTTTCGGGCAGCCACATTGATATGGAATTTAGACTCTGATAGAGGTAGAAATTGTCTTAAAATTCTCCATAGAAATTTTAGAACTTTCTTTTAGCTTTCCATTGGTACTAAATTTGTAAAATTTGGAGTTCTAGGTCAAAAGATATGGAACTTAGAAGTTGGGATATCGGAAGTAGGAAAGAGCAGGCAGCCTCACGGTTGCGAGCCGTTTCAATGGCGATGCGGCTCGTTTTCGCGAGCCGTCGCAATTGCGACGCAGCTCGTTGGCTCACTCTTCACTCTTTTGCTTATAACTTTTTCGTCTGACCTCCGATTGACTTAATTTTTGAAGTGTTGAATCCCTAAGACTTTCCTCTATCTCTCCATATGTAATTTACAGCTTTTGAAATTGTTTTGAAAAAGATTGATTAAATCAAAGTGAGGATAACGGTTAAAAGAGTAGGAGTTGGATATTTTTCCGAACATGCTTCAATGTTTTGGTGATATCTAAATCTGTAGAGCTCCAAATGAGTTGATTCTTGTTTCTAAATAAACTAGAGACTAAGAGTTACATGCTTGAAGAAGTCAATTGTGATTATTGTGATTCCGCTGTGTGAGCTCGCCCTTTGTGGCTTGAGATGTTATATGAACGATGTGGAACCGATGATGGCTAATGAGGGTACTTTGAAGTAACCCTAACAAGGAAGCCCACTCAGGCCTTATATGGGTTAAATGAATTAACTCTACAGGGTATTACGCACTCGTTTCATGATTCCGAAGAGTGATGGAAATCCAAAAATAAGGAGTAATGAAGGAGATCACATTTCATGTTTTCGCAAGCGTTGGACTCTGGAAACAAGCGGGGTCTAACATATGTGGCATGAAAGCAAGAGTAAGGTTCCGGAATCAAGCAGTGCCCAACAGAAGTGGTGGCTTTTTTAACAACAAGTAAGCAAAAGAAGCTTCAGTGCAAGCGCAACTGTCGGAGGCAATAGAGGGATGGAGAGGATTAGGTACACGAACCCCCAATATGAACATTGTGGAAAGTTTCACAGAGGATTAAACATGACCTGCCTTCCCATACACACCTAGTTATATATATATATACAAACACACACATACATCTACATACATGTATGTGCAAGTATTAGTCAATTGGAGTTAACTTTCTTGCTTTTCTTTTTAATAAGTTAAATATAAAGAGTCAAAATTTGGAAGAAAAAGGAAAAACTAAATCTAAATTAGTAAAAATTGATGTAGGAACCTGATGAGATCATTGTAATGTTGTAAAGATGGATTTAGCTTTGTTATGGGTAATAAATATTTATTCATTTTCCAGAAAGATAAATTAGTAAAAATTGTATTTATTACTTACAATCTAATAAGCTTGAAATGAATTTGAAAAACGCAAACAAACTTGCAAACAGAATAGACAAGATGTCAAAGACCAGTACATACAACAACCACCAATCTAATAAGTCCATAATAAGCAATAAAATAGAATGATCATCAAAAAGCATGTTGGAATAATATATTCAATTCATTTTTCCTTAACATGCAATCAAACAATTTATTTAATGCAAAATAATACAAATTCCAAACCTTACAAAAGGCTTATAAAAATAATAATTTGGTATGCAACATTTTGGTCAGGTTACCCTCAACATATGTTACGTTTCTTGTATCTACTTACAACAAAAATTAACATTGCATACATATAAAAGCTACCGCAAGTAAAGTTATCCCAGTTGAGGAACAAAGTAATTCAATTGGATGTAGTTCATTTTGTCTCCGAGTCTAGGATTCCCATGGGACATCATGTATAAAACTCAAAAGATCCAGCATTGGTAACACTATTTATTGGGCAAGCGATTGCTGAAATTGATGAACATGGCCCTACCCTAGGACATTGATGGCTTTATCCACCCCTGTCTCACCCATGACTCTAATTCCTAATCCCTGGTATTAAAGTTGTTTACTAGTACACCTAATAAGTATTGATGATGGTGACAATAAAGGGATTTCATATTTGGTCAATTACTCTTGGTAAACTGAAACTGTATATAAGGCAGGGAAACACCGAACATCTCTTGAAAGGTGCCAACAAGTACAGCACCGGTCAAAATTTATGCAAAGGGGGCAGGGCTCTAGGCAGGTAATATGTGGAATATTAGATTATTGTTCATAAGTAGAATCAAACTATAGGAGGAGAAAAGGCAAAATCAAATGTCAACCATTAAGTAATATATAATTCCCACCGGTTTCTATTAGGTTGGGAAATATAAGGGCTAGCTCTGTCCAAAGTTAACAAGTCAAGTTTGAGTTGATCGAACTTCGGTCCAAATTTTTTGGCCTAATTAGGTCTCATGCTTAGGGTATCCGACCCAACTCAGCCTGAGTTTTGATGGGCAATAACAAAAAAGGACATCGTTTTTGAAAATTTTTTTTAAATATAATAATACGTTAGGTTAGGTTTGAGAATGTTAGACCTAGTCTGGTCTAATCTGTTGCAATCTCTAATATATACGAGCTTTATTGGTTAGTACAAATAGGCCAAGAACTTACAAATTGCACCTTTGGATCCTAATTATATTATATGATCATAAATAAATGTTTGTATTTCAAGTCACAATTATATGCATATATTCATCCTTCGTATGTAAAAACTTGTTGACATCCACTTTCATTTGGAATCCAAGTGCGAAGCACACCAAATTCTAACTCTGTTTCTATCAATTTTATTTACATACTGATATAAATTTTTATATAATTAGGTGGATGAAATTTACTATAATAAGGTAAGAACTGCATTACTAAACAAAAGATCTACTTCCGTTACGGAGTAGACATAACGTACCATACCATGTGTCTTGCCAGATTTTACGTGTTACAATCTCACTAGACAACAACACTACAGGCCATGTCTGACCAATCACAAGCTCCTAAAATAATTTTTATGTTCCTAAATTACCCTTATCAAATTGCCAATCCCTAAACTGGATACACTCAAATCTGTGTAGTTTCACTTCACCTTAACAAAACACCAGGAAAATAAATTCTAGGGTTTGCCCAAACTGGTAATCCCGAATGCAACCCTCTAAAACTAAATTTTTTCCGATTTTAGGAGTTTTGGCATGGCTAAGGTTGGTGAAGAGGTTGAGTATGAGAGTGATCCAGAGGAAGAAAATGGTTTGTTGGTGAGAAGGAGGAGAGAAGCAGCGAGTGATGATGAGGTAGTAGATGGTGAGGAGAAGGCCAGAGTGGATCGGAGGGTTAACATTCACTCTGATGAATCCGACGATCAGGGCGGGGCAGCTGATTATGATCAAGAAGAAGAAGAAGAAGAAGAGGGATATGGGGAAGAAGTAGATGAGGGGCATGTTGATGGTTTCACGGAAGAAAATGGTGGGAATAAAGAGAGAAGAGGAGGTGGTGGTGGTGGTGGTGTTGGTGATCGTGGGACTGAGGAGAAGAAGGTATTTGAGCAAGTGAATACAGAGGAGCTCATAGAGGGAAAGAGTGATGAGGAGGAGGGAGAAGAGGAAGAGGGGAAGAAGGAGAATGAGCCATTTTCTGTGCCCACTGCGGGGGCTTTTTACATGCACGATAATAGATTTAGGGACAATGCGGTTGGTACGCACAGGTATGTTAACCCTTAGAAGACTCTAGGTTTGCATCTATGTCATATTTTCTGTTAATTGTTATCAATTAATCGATTGTCCAACTAGAAATTTGTTAATGATAATGTGAATGACTAGACCTTTTGGACGAAATTCAGGTTTCCTGCTTGGTCTATACTGTCGTGAATTTTTTTTTTCGTAAAACAAGTTTTCTTTTTCCGTATGTTTCATTGTTATATGAAGTCAATATCTTTTCCCTTGCTTTAGGAGAACCTATGGTGGGAGGAGGTTGTGGGAGTTGAAAGATGACAAGAAGTGGGGGCATGACAAGTTTGAGGAGATGACTTTGCAGGAAAGGCATTTTGGAAAGGTTCTAATTTTGTATACAATAGCTTTTGGTGTGTGAGTGTGACATTCTTTCTGTGTTCTATCTATAACCTTTTTACAATTTGGTTTTGGAAAATCAGGGGAAAAGAAATTCTGAAGTTCAGTATCGAGATCGTGGTGGTAAAAATGAAGCTCTGGACCGGGATTATGGTAGAAGGAGCAAATCTAAAGCATTTAGCAATGGTAACAATCAGAGCCAGGCACCAAGATGCGCAAGAGGGAGAGGGCCAAGAAGGTATGAGCATATTGCAAAAACCGTTGGCCGGACACAACCAACAAATGAGCAACTTGTAAAGTCCCTTGAAAAAACTTCACCCGGTACATCTGGGAGAGTTCTTGCCCCAGTATATATTGCAGAATCTAATCAAGCCCCCCCTTCTAGAAAGAATTTGAACTTGGGTTCAGCTTCTCCTCCCTTTTTTCCTTCTGGGTCTTCTAACAAGGAAATCAATCTCACTCAAAAAGGGGATGTGCAAGTTGGAAGTTCAAGCAGGAATCTTCTTTCTTCTGTTACTGGTGAAAATTTTTCCATGCAACAATCAAGGCCACCAATGCCAAGGAAGAACACAACTCACCCTATTGGACTTGACAAGCTCTATATTGATGAGTCTATCAGCCAATCTGCTCGGAAAACCCCAAACAATAACCAAACTCCACCTTCCAGATCTTCACTGATCAATACTGTGCTATCATCTCACTGCAGGGCACAAGGAAAGGATGTGTCTATGTCTGGGAAAATGTCTTATCAACCAATGTCACTTAGTAACCAAGTCAACAGAGTCTCTTCTGCTACACAGCTCCATGGTTTCCAACGACCTACACAAAGTCGGATCCAACCTTCCATTGAAGCTCATGCTCGGCAGTTGGGTCAACATTCTGATAATGGAACAACTCAAATTTCTTCACTAAAAACTCCATCATCAAGAAATTCTCATGAAAGTGGAGAAGTAGAAAATGCATCAGAATCAAGTAAATCCATGGTTTCATTAGTGACTAAAGGTAAAGTTGGCATTCAAGCAAGCAGAGGAGGTGCTTTTTTGTTTGGTGGGACTCACATTATGGGAGCGGCAGAGAATTTGGGTTTTGAATGTGGTGATCAAAACTTCCCTGGAACCCCAGCCTTTTTGCCAGGTCAGTCTTTTTGGCTGATTTTCACAGTCTGTCTCTTTGAATAACTTTATCAACAGTTAGTTTTAGAAATTTGGCCGCGGCAGTAATAGTAACTAGGTATAATACTCTGTATAGTGTTTCTACGTACCAGTCAGTACAAGTCAATCAACTTTTTTGGAGATCAAGACACGGCTGTTATATATGGTCCTGTATAACTAGGCTTTATTGATATTGATTTTCTTTTGGATCACATATCTTACTTATGATTAATTGTCTTGCAGTAATGCAATTCAGTGGCCGGCATCCTGGTGGCGTTGGACTTCCTGCTGTTGGCATGGCGTTTCCTGGATATGTTGCTAATCCTCAAGTTGTTTTAGGAAATTCTGAGATGACCAGGTAAAGGATACCTTTCTGTATCAGTAAGCTGTATAGTGTATGAATTCTCATGTCTTGTGAGGAAGGCAATGTCTTTGTCCATTTAACTGGCTGCATGATTCTTGAGAAGTAGGAAAATGAACGTGGCCTGAAAAAATTGATCTTAGGGGAAAGCAATATTTGAAGTTCAATTTCTTATAATTCTGGTGAAGCTTTTTGCTATTAGTTTTGTTGGATTAGATATCAGATGATGTCTTTTCCATGGCTTAAACATACATTTTCAAAATGAACAAGCATTCAGATTGGCTGCAAAGTGAGTTTTAGTGGAGCTATTGTTGAGACAAGTTCTTTCTTCAATCTTTCTCTAAAAGCTTTTCTTTAAAAGTTCCCCAAACTTTGGAAAGCTTACAGTTACTGCTATGTTTGTGATGTTTCTAGGCTACCAGTTTTGGCTGGTGCTGCAGGAGCTCTAGGGGCAACATGTTGTTCACCTTATACTGCTGTTGATGGTGCTTATAATGCTCGGCTATCTGGACAGACATCTTCCATGGGCTCTTCAAGGTTGTTTTTGTAACTGTTCGTCATAGTAACTGTTCAAGTTGTGCCTACAATTGCACATCATTGGTATTCTTACTGTTTAATATAATCATCATTTTCAAACTCATCTATGGCAATTTGTTGATGGTAAGTTAATAAATAGTAGATTCACTCAATTTATGTCAATATATCTATCTTTGTTACCAAGAAGTTTAAAAAGTATGCAGTTTATTCTTTTCCCATTTTGATGCATTTGTTCTACATGATGAAATACCTATATGTAGACTAGCTTGGCAGTTCTCTCATTATATTTAGAGAACGCTCCATGTTTTACATTTGTTCTGGAAGCAACATAACTGTTTTCTTTGCTTTCTTTCGTTTTCTTTCCCATGGGAGGGAGCGAGTGATGGATGGGGAGCTGATGTAGCTGGCTGTCTTTAAATTACTTTTTATGACTATATTTCCTTAATTAATTGGCATTAGGCTATTGAAAGTGTGGTTTATTAGCTGGGAACTGTGGCATACTTTAATTTGGTAGCAGAGAAAGTTAATGTTTCATATATGATATCAGTTTTGTTTTGTGGAATAATACCTTTTTAATTAATGCTACAGCTTAAAAGATTTGTCCTTTATCCATATCAGTTATATTTGTATTTTTAACCCGGAGACTTGTGTAACCTTCTGTCTTCGTTGAAATAAGTATGTCCAATTTTCATTGTGCTAGTTTCCTTCGTTAGTTGGCCTATCTGAACCTTGTATGTACTTTATTGACTATGAGTTGGCCTGTTATTGATATATGTGTGTGTGTGTGTGTTTTCCTTTGCAGCAAAGAAACTAGGACTAAGAAAGGTGATAATGAATGGAAGTCTATGCATAGACCTGGTTAGACATCGTCTCACCCTTTGAACTTTCCTCCCTTTGATCTTACTGACCTGGTTCTTAAAATTCATTATTTTTATATTCTGGCAAACTATATTGATGTAGTGACGGGGGAAAGTGTACTTCCTAGTTAGGATGCCAGCCAGGGAGGGGCACTGATAGAGATGGAACTTTATAGCACATTGCTTCTGCAATATTTAGTAAATCGGGTTTTAAAATTTTAAATAATTGCTATAACTGGGATACAATTTTAACAACTGCATAATTCAAAGTTCTTGCAGTTACA
Organism: Erythroxylum novogranatense; assembly: GCA_029891385.1. Classification (NCBI taxonomy): domain Eukaryota; kingdom Viridiplantae; phylum Streptophyta; class Magnoliopsida; order Malpighiales; family Erythroxylaceae; genus Erythroxylum; species Erythroxylum novogranatense. The sequence goes on along the minus strand of CM057224.1, from coordinate 20,157,092 downwards.
GGGGCATTAATATGATTGTTTTACCTTACTTCTATTAAAGTGAATTTGTGAACTTACTTTTGTCCACTGCAGGGCTTGCAAGGGATAAATTTGGGCATCAGCAAAAGCCTCGCAGGCAAGTTAAAGTTTTTGAGGTTTTAGCAGGTTTGTTGACTCAACATGGGGCTTTTGTAGACATAACCTGAACTTCTCTCCTTTCAGATACTCAGAGATGGATTTTAAGCAGCCAAATACAAATGCTTAGATAATGAGGAGAACGTTCAAATAAACAGATAAAGGTTAAAGTGTGCTCAATGCTGCTTTTATGTGGTTTGGATATTGCTAAATTCTTCGCTATGATACATGGTGGTGCAGGCCTTTGTTGGCCCTTTGTGTTCTCCACCTTTTCTTCTTGATTGCTTTGGGCTGCAATATAATATGATCCAGGAAGATATTTTAGGTAACTGTATTATTCCTTAGGTTCTTTTGTATTTCCAATATATGTATTTAGTTGTGTACATTTTATTCCTTCTTCCTCGTCTTTTTGGTTTACACCAAGTTAATAAATTTTATGAGCTCAATGTTGTGGTTATATTAATTGGAAGTATAACATGGATAAAATATAACACCAATTCTTTTTATATCTTTTCACTGTCTTGTTCGATTAGTGCATTGGAGGGCATTTGCTAGATTGAACTCAGAGTAATTGATGTGCTTCTAGTTTTGGTTTAATGGCTAACGGAAACAGAAAATGGGAAGTGTTCCTCTTTTTATCTCTCTTGTAATTGTTTTGGTTTCAGGACATGACTTGTTTTAGACCTACAACTTGAGTTGATCATTTTTCTTTAGTTGGTCTAAACTTTAGATATTACATTGTCTCCTCTCTCACTGGATTTTGTTTCTGCTGAAGTTAGATGGGGAAAAAACGCCTGTTTCATGCTGCAGTCAATTTGAGAACATAATTGTGGCTGGACGGTTAGCAGTTTCGTATTTAGATATGCGGTATTTCAAGAATTATAAATATTTTGGATGTGACAGTTCTCCGAAGGAGCATGGCATACATATTGATTCATTGACTGGGCGTCACAGTTGCAGGTTTTCTGGTGGCTTGGTTTCTGAGTGAAGCTTATGAGAGATGAACGCGGGCTTCTCCAAGGCTAATATCCTAGAAAATTTCAGAAAATGAGAAGAATGGGAAAACACTTGAGTTTGAGCAGATCAACATTTACGGACATTTGTGGCTGACCAAGTCTACTTGCTAGGAGACTGCCTGCTCGAACAGCTAGATAAATGTTCTAGTTGACTGGTGACGAATGATTCTGTGGAATTTGTATGGTGTTCATTTTGTTGTTAATAATGAAAGCTAAATTTTAAAAATATAATAAAATAATTAATTTCCAAATTTTATTCTATAAACTTCACGTCTTTAACCCATATTTGTCATTCTCTTTTCACGTCTCTCCTTAGCCGCATCATCAGTTCTCTTCTTTGTCGTTATAATTCTGTCCTCCCTCGCTCAGAAATTCTGCCTCTGGTATTGAATTTCGCCTTTCTGTTCCTACTGGTGTTGAGTTTTTGCTCGAACATAAGTGGATTTATGCTTCACATAACTAACAACTGCTTTGACCATAAACTGCGGAAAAATAGAGTCCAAGTCATACTTTGTTTCACTGTGAAAGAGTTCCTACGAAAAATATTATCAAATATTCGGGACATACGGAAGACGGTTTGTGACTCTGTGTAGTCTCTCATCTTTACGTAGCCTCTGCCGCAATCGCAGACCCAAAAACATGCACGATATTATCTAATCCCTCTGAACAACAATCTAATGACAAAAGATCAACCAAACAATCTTCTTTCTCGAGAGCTTCAACTCGTACTATTTCCTTTTCCTTATCACCGTCTTATTCTTACTTTGACAATATGGATGGCTTCCACACAATTGGTTTCTTGCCATTGCAATTTGTCTCATGAAAGGTCAGCCAAGCACTGGCAATATTGGTCCTTTCATGCTTTCATTGGTTATTATTTGTCATAAGACATCAAACTCACACCAAAAATTTGTTCATTTTATTTTTATAAATTCACCCAATATAAATAATCGTAAATTTCCAAATAAGGCCTTTCCCTATATATTAATTATGAACAATGTGTTGGTTTATAGTTCTACCCTACAATCAATTAGGTGTTGAAGTTTAGTCACATAATTATTTAAAGACGTGTGATTATTATTGAAGAATTCTAAAATTAAAATTAAAACCCTAATCCTATAATCAGATTTGGATATGATGAAACATTCTTTAGATTTGAATTTTCATATTATATCTTCCACCTTAATTATTTTGAAAAAAATTAGGTTTGTTAAATGAAGAACAATAATTACTTAAAGAGTTAAACATCATATTGAAACTTGTAAACAAGAGGTTTAAAACCCAAATTCTTCTAACAAGTAAAAAAGGCAAAAGACACAAAAGACCATGAATGATGATGGCATTGGTGTTGTTTGGAGTTGTGGTAGTATGTGCTCAATTTATGGATTTAACAATTTGTTGAATTCTAGAATTCAATAGTTGCTTAATTAACTTGAAACCCTAACACAAGTTCCATTTCATATCATTGTCAAATATTAGAATAAGAAGACGTGTGTCTACAACTACTACATTAGAAGGAAGCTGTCTGGATGATGTCGATGTTGGTTTAATATTTTGATGACATCCAGATGAGACACTTGATCATGTAGGAGGAGTCTTGTTGTTGTGTCATTTTTTGTTGCATTGGAGCAATGAAATTGGCTGTGTGAAGTTGTGAACTGTTGTTGAAGGCACATTTGAAGCTCATCAGGATGGTTGGCGGCTTATGGTTAAGTGAAACAAATGTTGGATAAAGCTGGGCAGTTGTGACATACACAAAAGGCAACACAAATGGTGGTGCGTCTTCTGGATCTTTTAAAATCAGGGCGGTGGCAATGTAGCTAGCTAACAGCCAGAGGGATGGAAGGCAGCAACAACATGATCTTTTGTGCTAAGGTTTCGATACCTTAAACTAATGTTTCTTAAAGATGAAGAAGAGGACGTTTGGAAAGATGGAGGAAGTTATCCCAAGGCTAGAATAAAGAGGTTTGACAATATGGATAAGTTTCGAGAGTGCTTAGACATTAGAATAAAATTTGTCTTAGTTTAGTAACAAGATTGGCCTCTAAGTTTTACACCAATGGAAAATTTTAACCTAAATGTTCTGAAGAGAACAAATAAGACCCTTTGTTGGATCGTAAAAGAAAGCATGCAATATTTGGTTAAAAGGTAGATTTTAAAACTTTTTTAGAAATCATAACACAGTGGAAGCAAGATAACCAAATCAATATGTCAATTCATACATGATACGGTATAAAGATAATGTTTAACACAAGAACAAGACGGTAGAAATATAACCGACTCCTTCGCTACGGCTTTAACCCCTCGCTGTGCTATCCTATTCTCGATAATGTATCCTCTCCAAAGTGATGTATCTTCTTCTTCTTGTTATTGTTTCCTTTTTTTGATATTGTATCCTCAACCAATCTGATCTACCATTTATTATTCTTGGACAACTTGGTTAATAAGATCCTTTGATAGGAAATGAGAAGAAAACTTTTAAGGAGATTTTTCTTAGAAGAAAGAAGCAAAAAATGAGACACTTCTCATGCAAATTTCGGCTCATACATACATAAAAGGAGAGAGTCCAAAAATGCAAGAATACCTCTCTTTCTCCTTATCAATTTTGTTTATGCATGAAAAGAAAGAAAAGAAGAACATCTAATGCATCACACCTTTCTTTAATCAAACATAAAGAAGCCATTAAACGAGACTCTTCTCATTTGTTTTAAGATGGCTACATGAAAAGATCAATAACCTAAAATGACTTGTCAATTTCAGTTTTAGTGATGAAAGAAGGAAGATCATCCATCAAATACACTTCTTTCATTAAGATCATCCATTAAATATACATCTTTCATCTTTAATCAAATGAATGTTAAAAAGGTTACAAAACATGTCATCATTAAAAGACAACCATTAAACCATTTAATAGTAAGATCATAACTCCATTTAATGACGATAATATATGATAAATACTATCTTTATTTAACAATTCAATACTAAATATGCAGCTTCAGCATTCAGCCATTAAAAAACCAAAATTTCCTTTCATTTCTTTAAGATTTTCTTTTAATATAATTAATCTAATTAATGAAATTAAACCAAAGTCTAGCCCATTTCTAAATGTTCATTTGGGCTTCTAATTAACCATTAATTAGAGCAAGCCTAATATTCAATCATGGACTTTAAAATCTCCATTTATATTTCTTACTTTGTTTGATAACCTTCCTTGAAGCAAAGTGGTTAATCTTATTGTACTTAGATAATTCATGCTCCAATAAGCTTAGAATTAATTTAATCTCATTAGAGTCAATTCTAATTTATTAACTAAATGTCATTCTACTAAAGACAATTAGTTGAATTCTTGAATTACTAAATATGATGGAAACACATATTTCAAATAATATGCCCAATTACAAACCCTATTATGGACCTTATTATAGTCATCTACATAACAATGGATAAAATTACTGCTTTTCTCTTATGTTGGTTTTTCCTTCTAGATCTCTCGTTTTACTCTAAATGGTGATTAACACACAAGATCTCATCTTAGTGTTAAGATTTGATGGATAGCTAGTCCATCAAACTCCTGGCGCCAGTTTAATCACCATTCTCCATAAAACATCTAGACGTGATGATATCACTACAAATTCTTTATTTGAGTGAATGTTCCTTGATACATATTTCAATTAATAATTCTAACATGCAGACACTAGATTAATACTCTATAAAAATATAATCTGATCATTTCAAGAATTATAATGAAATACATATGAGTTCACTATTCATCAAGATTGTGGTCCATAATAAGCAAATGCTAAAATGTATGTTCTAAGACTAAAGTATCGGCCTACTTTATTTTTGAAAACATACTTGATTCCAGATTCATTTAATAGTGCCATTATCGATAGTTAACTATTATCATGATATGAAACTCATCATTCTCTGGAAGTAAACTCCTTTACTTATATGGAGATAAATTGCATCACCACAGTCTTAACCATAATCAAGCGACCAACTTGATTATTCAACTATGAATCCCTTATTTTAGATTCTTATAATATACATGTTTCCCACACAGCTCTATGTATATGTATATTACTTACAAAATAATCTCGGTACCTTTATGACTAGATATATAATGCTCATAAAAACTAAACTCTTTTGTGTTATTAATAATAAATATTTTCATTACAAAACTGTAACTGAAGAAGATTAAGTTACATGTAAATACACTTGCTTTCCAGGACACTATATTTACATAACGCCAACAATCCTAACATTTAGAAAACATTTAAATATAATCTCATAATAACAGAAAATTTGATGGTTGGATAGCGTTGTCAATTTTTTGCTAGGTCATCACTGGCCTAACACTTTTTGAAAATAATTTGTTTCTTTCGCAAGCCATACGCTGTTACTTTATATCACTCATGGTAATGTAAGCCTCGCTTTCTTTAAAAAAATTAAAATATTATTAATTTTAAACTAACAGAACCCATCGTATTTAATTAATCCTTAAAATTTTCTTAACTAAAATAAAAATATCAACTTAACTAATCAGAAAATAATTGATCAAAACCTAACAAAAACGATCACTCATCTCATTCTTAGGTTTGTATTTGTGTGTTTGGAATCCCTAAAGTTATTGGAGGCTGGCTAGAATCTTTATCACCTCCTTTACTGTCTAGAATCCCTCAATCACTCTCATTTGTCATTTTTTCTATCTGTGTCGAATCCCTCAGTTGATCTAATTAGTACTTGACTGTGAAAGTTTAGGTTGCGATGATTGTGACAATGATGTTCTCCTTTTGATTGCTTCAGTTTGTAATTGTTGTTAAGTAGTACTAAAACGTCCTCTGATGTAACATCTCACCCTCAACGGGAAGGGTAGAATAGTAATTTGGCATAGGATGAGAGTGATTGGGCTTCATTAGGACTGTTCATGCATACTAATATTGGTACACAGTGAATTTTGTGCACATGAAATAACTGTACATGCATACATGACATTCCTGGTTTTTGTGCCTAATGTAGTTTTACTGTGATTAACGTGGTTCTTATGTTTGAAAATTATTCTGAGTGCGCCATTGAGTGTTTTATATTTTTAGGAATTTTTCTGAAATTTTTAGAAAATTCTGATGAAAAAAATCGTCAAGCAATGAACAGGTTGATTTTCTAGATGTAAAATTTCTATCCAATGGCACTGTAATATTGGGTATATTATTTTGGGATTGAAATTAGGACCATTGGACTAGAATGGGTCAAATTGCATTAGGGTTCCTATTTACTAATTTGTTTTTAGCCTATTTTGTCTTTTTCTTAAACATAACACTTGTCCTACACCATTTAATGCATCCACCATTTGTTCCTATCCTTCATTTTCGGCTACTTCATGTGAAAGAAGGGAAAAACATTCATTTTACTTGCTTTATTCTCTCCCATTCGAAGCTTCACCCTTTCTTCTCTCCATGGAATTTTCTTCAAGTTTCTAGCTACAATTGCTTATCTCCTCCTCCTTCCACTTTGCTCTCTTTTCTATTAACTCACCTAAATAGCATAACCTTGCTTCATTGGAGTGATGATGTCGTGGGTGTTATATGAGAGTTAGGAAGTTGTGATTAGTGAAGGATTGAAGGATTGGAAACTTAGTGAGTTAAGACTATGTTTTAAGCTTTCATTTATGCATTTAATGAATAAATTGGTTGTTAGATGCATTGATTGATATGTGATAAGTGCATATTTGTCTAGTATTTGTGTTTTAATTATTCTTTTTTATTCCTCTTGTTGATTCAATTATTGGGACTTAACTTGATTTAATGTTTCCTTGTAGGAAATTATAACTTTTACATGAAATGGGAAACTAAGGGGAAAATAACGCAAGAGGCAATTAAGAGAAAAACAAACGCAAGTGACGCAGCCAAGGAGGAGAGCAATTCAGTGGACTGGACTTGGAGGGATAGTCACGCACGGCACAGAGGGAATAGAGGAATTAAAGGAGGAAAATAAGAGGAAGCAAGAAGACATTGGGCTGACGTGGATGGAGACCATCAAGAGGGGCCCACGGCAATTGAAAAAGAAGACAAAACCTAGGAGTAAAGGGCTGCGGCGGTAAGAAGGCAAGGGAGGAATTAAGAGAGTTTTACATTGACAAGGACCCTGAATGGTCTTGTCATTGAACAGTGGAGAGACAACAGAGAGTGAAGGCACGCAGCACAAGGGAGAAAATTCTTAGGGGATACTGGATAGTCACGCACGGCAGCAGCTCCCGTGGATTTCTTCTTATAGTTTTTCTTCTTTCTTTATTATTTAGACTATGTTAATTAAGAATCTTGTTTTATTTAATTTTCGTATGAGTAGCTAATCTGTTTTAGTCGGAAAATTTCAATTATTATGCTTTGACTCGTGAGACTATTGTTCCTAATATTTGGTTTATAATATTCGTACTGTTTTTGATTTACTGTCATTGTTTATTAATTGATTCTGCGATTGAGGCCTGATTGTAGAGTTAGTTAATTTACATATCGCCAACTGATTTACTTGGTGGAGTCTAACTGGGTGACCGGTGTTTGTGACAATTGGCACTAGGGCATAGTACTTGTCTGATTTTGTGTGGAGGAACTTGCGATCTAACTAGATGAAGCATGAGTCTGTGCGTAGTCAGTTAGGGTTAGTGTGTAACATCCCGTTATCGGAGTGACGGGTAGATTAGTAATTTGGATCGAGTTAGGATTTGGTACAGGCAAAGTGTTGCATTGCACATGCATTACAGTTTTGATAGTCATTGATAAATGATTATTGACTGCATAAGTATATATATATGTACATACATGTATGACAATTCCCGACTTGATTGTGAAATTGAAAATTGGCTAGATGTGTAATCGAAAATTTGGTTATAATAGGACAGATGAGGATTGGGTTGTGAAAAGTGGAAATTGAATAAGTGTATTAATTAAGTTTTGAATATGAAATTGGAAGGAAATGAAATTTAGAGAACTGGAAATTGGAATATGAGTATAGAAATAAGCATTTCCTAATTTTGTGAATTTATGGGAATTTTCCCAGAATTTTTAGAGTAATGGATCCGGACCAGAAAATTGGCCTAGGGACTGATTAATGTGATTCCGGGTCCGAGATTAATTGACAAATGATATGAAATAAATTTGAATTATGAATTCAGGAATTATTGGTTACGAGTATTGCGAAATTAGGAGAAAAATAGAATAGAAATCGGATGTATTAGACCCTAAGAATTGGACATGAGGCTGATGATCTCATATATATATATAGGCATAAGCTTAAAGGTAAGCTCATTTTCTTCATTTTCTCTTTGCCATCGTTGACGGTCGTGGGTGAGCAAATTTGGGATTTGGAGTTGTTTGATGGATTCTCAAAGGATTGAAGCTTAAATCAAGTAAGTTTCTATGTGTTTATGCCTTAAATCATTTGTATTAATCGGTGATTTGAGTAAGAAATGGTTTAGAGAAATTGAAAGTTTACGATGATAGGGTTTGATGGTTTTGATTTGGGTTTTTGATGGAAATCGAGTTAAATGATGGATTGAGGTTAGATATGAGTTGGGTTTAAGGCTTAGAAATGATTGAGAGTGTTTAGAATGAATTTGGATGAGATTAGATGAAAAGATCAGATGAGATTTCTGGGTTTTCGGACGATTTCTGGGTTTGCACGTCGCGACGTGTGAAGAACACGCCGCGGCAAGCTCCCTAAGTGTGCACGTCGCGACGAATGGGATATAGGCGCACGCCGCGGCGAAGGAGTTGGGTGCGCCGCGGCGAGGAGAAAAGGCGTGCGTCGCGACGTACATGGGCATACGCCGCGACGAGGAATGTGCGATTCGCCGCGGCGAGGTGTGCTGGTGCCGCGGCGAGGGATGTGATCCAAAAATGTGAATTTTAAGGTTTTAATAAGGGGATTTAGGAATTTGAAAATTTAGTTGGTTATGGATTAATTGATTTTTTAGAATAGGAAATTGCAATTCAAATGAAATGATTAAAGGATTATAAGGTGATTGTTACAAGTAATGAGCTTGAGGATTTATGTTAAATGATTTGGTTTATTAGTGATTAATTGGTAAATTGGTTTATAATAATTGGAAGTGTTATGGATTAGTGAGAGAGTGATCAAATTGAGTAATTCGGGAATTGGATTGGGAATGTCATAACATGTATAATATTTATCGTATTTGCTATTAATTATTGAATTTGACATAATTGGTAATGTGATTTATTGATTTGATATAGAGGTTCCGATGGATCGGCATTCCACGGACAGTATTGGGACTTCCAGGCTGTAGCTCGGAAGTGCAGGTGAGTAACCTAGTTGGTTTCTCAGCCTTATGTGTTTATTAATTGTATGCACTGATGCCATGAGGAGTTACGGATGGATATATGTGTGATTGATTTGATTGATTTCGGACCATGGGTGTTCGAAATATTTGATTGTGATATCGAAGTGCAAAGATGAGTAAATGTGTATGAATGCATGAGTGAATTAAATTGTAACATGCATTAGTGAAAAATGAATGGAAATGTATTTGAATGAAATACCGGACCAAAGGTCCGAAGAAATGAAAAGTGATATTGAAATGAGAAACGGAAAATAAATGCAAGTGACAAATGATTGAGATTGGAAATTGGTTAGTGACATGTGCATTCATGCATAATAAATGATCAGATAATGGCAGTTGTGACCGGTGCAGCCACCGTTTTCAGAGCTTTAAGCTCAACGCACAGGGCCTCGTGCCCAACGTATTCCGAGCCTCAGCTCGATGATCAGGGCTATGCCCAACGTTTCAGGGCTTCAAGCCCAATGTTTCAGAGCCAATGGCTCAACGTATATGAGCTCAGGCGCACGGTCACAACAACGAAAAGAAAATGGAAGCGTCACATGTGCATTGCATATATATATTACTGACTGAAATTGTAAATTGATTGTAATGACTGTGAAATGTGAATAAGGAAATTGCATGCGATATTACTGTAAATGCTACTATGTGTTATGTGTATATGATTGTGAATGCATGAGTTGGGTGAACCATCGATGATGGTTTCTCACTGAGTTCGCAAACTCACCCAACATTGCATCTATTTTTCAGGAAGTGAAGAGTACCCCGTTAGACCACGGGAGTATGTCTACCGCTAGCCAGGCAGAGTTTCGGGTCGGGATCAGTGTCGTCCACGTCTGCATTAGTATATTGATTTGATTCAGTAGGCCAAATGATTTTGTGTAAATGTGTTGTAAAAACTGAAATTGTTTTTATTGGAAAAGCGTTTTTGTTCTGATTGGGCCAGTTTATTCATTGATTCTGCGCACTCTTTTGGTTTTGAAAGAAAAGAAAAAGGTATAACGTGTTTTAAAAGTTAGTGACTGTTCTAGTACGCCACCCTCGCGGGTCACGGACCCGGATATCACTGTTGATGTCGGGTTCGGGTCACGTCGGGAGTGGGGTGCTACATAGTGTTTCTTTAGAGTTTATTGCTGTTAATTAATTGAATCTCGGAGAGAGTCTCGAAGGGGTTATTAATTAATTAGGGAATAGTTCAAAGGAGTTTTTGCGACTATTCTAAAATTAAGAAAAAACGAGGGAGCCAGAGGTAGTTGGTAACCATAGCTAACCTATTATTAAACTAAAGAAAATATTTGAGTCGATGATCGCGGTCTAAGCATAATTAGGAATTTCTTGGCTAAGTTGTCGTTATTTGAGTTTATCAATTTTATTTGCGTTCTTTGTTATTTGAATCTTAGTTGTTATTTTTATTTAATTTTATTTGAGTTGATAATTTATTAGTTGTTATTTTAATTAGTAGTTTGAGTCGAAAACTTCAAAACCCCCTTTTTATTTAATTTCATTCGTTCTTTGGCATTTGAATAAAATCAATTGTTCCATTCTCTGTGGATCGACCCCATTTATCACTGTGCGCAATTTATTTTTGTTTGGTGTTTGGGATTTATTTTTGGTGGATTCGACACCCATCAAATTTTGGCGCCGTTGCCGGAGATTGGTAACTAATTGATTTTGTTTTGTTTTATGCCTAGGAACATTCAGACGGAGATTCCATCTATACGACCCGAGATCGAAAAGACTGCTAAGAGGCTAAGGAAGTTGAGCAAACTAAGGAAGAAGCAAGGAGAAGCTCGTGGATCATAGACCCCGGTTGAGTCGGATACTGAAACGGAGTACGAAGAGGAGATTGAAGTTGAACAGCAGCCTGATGGGAAGCTTAACCGTGACCACGCATACGTGATATGGCTCTTAATGTAACTCTCGGGACTTGGGTAGACCCACTGAAGCGCAGCATCCGCTGTGCATAGACTTTCCAGAACTTCAAGAAGGGTTCGAATTGAAATCCGGACTCATCCACTTGTTGCCCACCTTCCGTGGATTGGAGAACGAGGATCCGAATAAGCATCTGAAGGAATTTCACCTCGTCTGTACTTCTATGAAACCCCGCAATATCACGGAGGACCAAATCAAACTGAGAGCTTTTCCATTCTCGCTGCAGGATGCAGCCAAGGATTGGCTCTACTACCTACCTCCAGGGACAATCAACACTTGGGAGGGATGTCCCGGCAGTTTCTAGAAAAATATTTCCCAGCATCCCAAACCGCCAACATCAGGCGTGAAATCTGTGGCATTAAGCAGAAGAATTCAGAGAACCTCTACGAGTACTGGGAGAGGTACAAGAGAATTTTAGCAAGCTGCCCACAGCATGGCATATCTGAGCAATTGATCATCCAGTATTTCTACGAGGGTCTAATTCCAATGGAGCGCAGAATGATGGACGCCGCAAGTGGTGGGGCCATTGTCAGCAAAACCCCAGCTGAAGCCCGAGAGTTGATATCAACCATGGCAGCGAACTCCCAGCAATTCGGTGCTCGGCAAGATATATCGCGAAGGGTGAATGAGGTAAATGTTACTTCTCTCGATGAGGTCAAATCTTTACTAACAACTTTGGTCCAGAAATTGAATGTAGGTACTCCTCCACCTGCGAGGGCGTGTGGCATATGCACTAGCCTAGCCCATCCAACCGATGCATGCCCAACGCTCCACGATGAGACACCGGAGAATGTGAATGCTATCGGATTCCAACAGAGGCAGTTTGATCCCTATTCAAATTCCTACAACCCCGGTTGGAGAAGCCACCCAAACTTCAGTTATGCTAACAACCAACCGACCCAACAGAACTTCCATCACGGACCACCACCACCACCGCAACAGCCTTCGAGTTCAGGTAAGCCTCTTGAAGAAATTGTCCATATGTTAGCTACTAATACTGCAAAATTTCAACAGGACACTGCAACCAGATTTCAAAAGATAGAAGAGAGCATGAAGACTCTAGAGACTCAAATGAGTCAGATAGCATCCTCCGTTAGCAGAATGGAGACTCAAGGCAAGCTGTCGTCTCAGACACTCGACCCAAGGCATAATGTGAGCGCGATTGTCTTAAAAAGTGGTAAGGAATTGCAGCCCCCAGTCAACAAGAACCCTACACGTGACCACGCCCAGGGTTCCCGTGCAGAAACAGAACAGGAATCTGAAAGGGAGCTTACACGTGACCACATACAGGATTCGGGTCCAGCTGGAAATTCTCATAAACCCAAACCTTTAGTGGTTCCACCCCCATTCCCTCAGAGACTGGCTCAGAACAAGAAGGAAAAGGAGGATAAGAGCATCATGGAGTTATTCCGAAAAGTTGAAGTAAACATCCCGCTCTTAGAGGCCATTAAACAGGTTCCGCGCTACGCCAAATTCCTTAAGGAATTATGCACAAACAAGCGTAAGTTAACAGGTAATGAATGAGTGAGTGTTGGTGAAAATGTTTCAGCTGTCTTACAGAGGAAACTACCTCCTAAGTGTCGCGACCAAGGTATGTTTTCCATTCCTTGCAAAATTGGAAATATTGGTATAAGTAAGGCCATGTGTGACTTAGGAGCCTCTATTAATGTGATGCCTTTGTCTGTTTATACTTCTTTGGGTCTTGGTCCATTGACTAGTACTGGAGTTATAATTCAATTGGCGGATCGATCGATTGTCTATCCTGAAGGTGTTTTAGAGGATGTGCTAGTTCAAGTTAATGGATTAATTTTTCCTGCTGATTTCTTTGTTCTGGACATGGAAAATGATAGTTCTTCTGAGTCTTCTGATATCTTGTTGGGTAGACCTTTCCTCAATACGGCTAAGGCAAAGATAGATGTGCATAGTGGCTCATTGACTTTAGAGTTTGATGGTGAAGTGGTGAAATTCAATGTTTATGATGCCATGAAACGGGCTGAAGATGTGTCTTGTGTTTATAATGTTGATATCATTGAAGATTTGACTCATGAGGCTTATGCTTTAAATTATGATGATGAGTTGAATTATGCTTCGTGTCATTGGATGTATGTTGATGGAGTTAAGAGATTTACTGATCGGTCTGAAGTTTCTGATGATATACTCGATGAGGCCCCAAAGCTGGAGCTCAAAACACTTCCCGAGCATTTGAAATACGCATATTTAGGTGACGGTGAGACCCTACCCGTGATCGTATCCAGCATGTTCGACGACCTGGAAGAGGAGAAACTAATTAGAGTGCTTCAAGAGTACAGGGAGGCAATTGGTGGGACCATTGCTGATTTCCAACATCGAGACGAGGGTTAACATCGAAATGAGGATCGTCGAGCCTAGGACGTTAAACAAGGGCGCTAATGGGAGGCAACCCATATTTTTATTTTTATTTTTCTTTCTTTTCTTTTGCTTTGTTTTGTGTTCTTTTTGTCTCGTTTGTTTCCTTCTTTCTTTGTTTTTGATTTTTCCCCTCATTCCCTATGTCTTTCAGGAGGTTCGGCATTGGATTAATTCGGAGTTCTTGGATTACAGCTGGCGGGAGTCCTTTATATGATCATATGTTGGCTCTCGTCCCTCACTGTACTAGCTATACCCTACTGGCGGGATGCCTAAACGAGCTCACGTATAAGCCCTCATCTTCACCACCAGACCAGCCCACATCCGAGCACTACTAGGCGCAAGCCCAGCGTCATCGCCTCCCGGATTCAGGGAAGTCTTTAGTTTACTCTTTTTATTTACTTTTACGTTGAGGACAACGCATGCTTTAAGTGTGGGGAGGGAGATTTATAGTTTTTGCGATGCATGCTATTTTGAATTGTGTTGGCTCCTCCGTTGCTTTTTGGTGTATCTTGACTTTTAGCTATTGCTCCATTTTGCTTGATAAATTGCTGTGCCTTAGGTAATGGTGGATTGTTTGAAAGGAGTCGAGAGTATGATTCAGTCCCTTGTTGTTTAATGTTAATTAAATGTTAATGATTTTGTCCTATATGTTGAAGTTGCGAGCCTGAGTTAATTGGTTAAAAAAAAATTGTGTGATTAATCGGTGCCTTTCTTGTCTAGAGTCATGTTAAGCTTAGAAGTTTAGTTGGTATATATGTTGAACTTTAGATTGATGTGGGAAATTATGGTTGTTAGACCCCGAATTTTTTTTTATGATATTATTAAGCATGAATTGTGATAATTCGGTGGTTTTGCTTTAATTGGAGTTATTTGGGAATATTGGATATATAAGGACTAAATGTGGTTTAATTATGATTTATATGAGGGTTAGAGGATTTATAGTGTGTAAGGGTTGAGAAATTAGCTTAAGTTGTTGGGCTTGGGCTTAGGGAGGGCCCATACCCTTAGGTTAAGAAGAGAATTAGAAAGGAAAGGAGAATAGAAAGAAAAGAATAGAAGGAGGAGAGGAGAAGCACGCCGTCGGAGGAGAGAAGAGAGAGAGAAGAGACTTGCGATTTCGAGGTTTTCCGACGATTCAAGCATTTTCGTAAGTTAGTGCCTTTCTAACTTAGTTTGAGTAGATTTAAACTTAGAGAATGTTGAATCCGTAAGAAATCGATGGTTTAGGGTTTTGGGTGAAAAATATGGATAAATCTTTGGGTTGATTCGTTTGTGCCTGGTTTTGAGCTAAGAATGGGTTAGAAAAGCGTTATAAGAGTTGATCTATACTTTGATTGTGTTGCATTTGAGATTGGGAAGAGTTTGAATTGGAAAAATGTAGAAATCTGGGTTCGGAGTCGAGTTCCTCGACCCAGACGTCGCGACGTGCGTATGAACACGCCGTGCTAACGAAGAAGGAGCCACGTCATGACGTGTAAATAATTTTACGATTATTCGTCGCGGCGTGTGAAATGCTGTAAACGTCGCGACGTGCGAAGGGAGACGTCGTGACGTGCGACGTTTGGTTCGCGGCGAACCTTCACTTCGCCGCGGCATCGCGACGAGCGTCCCTTCGTTGCGGCGAGGCCCCTTGTTTCCGAAATTGAGATGTTTATATTGTTAGGGATATCTTTTGGTGTAGATATCCGAATGAGGTGATTTTAGATTCGTTGTGATCTAGAGTTTAAGGACTACGAGTTGTATGAAGAAGGGAAGTTCGGAAATTGTTTCGAAGAATTCGAGAATTTAGATGGGAGTCGAATGAAGACTTTTAACGCTTTCCTTTTTATTTATCGAGCCTTCTTAAATAATTGCTATAGATATTAATTGTGTGGAAACTTGGTTTATTATAGGGAACCAAGGTTATTTGACCCAATCGCGAGAGGAAGGACAACAGTGAGTCTGATACTCAGCGATACTAGGTGGGTAATATGTTTATCGTTATTGTGTGTATGGGAAATTGCATGATGTGTGCTTGCTTGCGTTATATGACATTATTTGTATTGAATTGCATGAGAGATGCTGAATATGCTTTGATCATAATTATGCATGGATTAATGGGCCTTTATGGCAATGGAAAGAATGGAAAGAATGGAAATTATGATATGCTTTGAGCATGAATCGAATGGATTATGTGCTTTGTTTGGGCAAGAGAGTTACGGATGGAGTCACGTGCACGTTGACATTTTTGAAAGCCTTCTCCCGGCTGCCCGCTTGTGGCAACGAGATCCTTGAGAAATCAGACTCGGATGGATTACGGATTTACCTTCGGGTTATCCGGATGGATTACGGAACTCTCGAGCCAATTGATTGTGCATACACGATGGATTTGTTGAGCATAATACATGATGAATTTGACAGTTATGTTGCATAATGATTGATATGATATGTTGAGGAATAGTGAATGCATGACTTATGTTATATGAATATGAATTGAATTGATGAATCGTGATTTACTAATGATCTATGACTATATATATATGTATATTGCTTGATTGTGTGGCTCGTTGCCAATAGCTATAAACGTATATGCCACTGAGCTTCGCAGCTCACCCCATTACTCTCCCCTCCTCAGGTGCAGATCGAGACGATAGTTGATTTGGCGAGGCATCGGAAACTTCCAGCTAATTAGGAGCTTTGCCTTAAGTTAGTAATTTGGATTGGCCCTCCGAGCATTTTATCATGGAGCATCTTTTGTATTTTGAAATTTCATTTTACTTTGTATTACGTTGCATTTGAGAATACTGTTGCATTTCTTCGAATGAGAATGACATATGTTTTATGAATTTGAGATATGGAAATGCATGTTGAGAATGCATGCGATGGTATGTATGAGTATATGTTTATGTATATGTGAATCGAATATGTCTTTGTATGGATGTTGGGATCGGGTCCGACGGTATATGGAGCGTCCGACGTCGGGGCGACCCGAGGGGCCCTCCCTCGGGGATTCGGACGTACGGGGCCCGGGCCCAACAATGGTGGAGAAAGAAAATGAAGAATAAAAATAAAAAAGGTGTTAGATTCGTTCCGCCAATCACCAAAGGTGGTTGTGAGCGAAGCCAAAAATCCGTTTAAAGGTCGGACGGGACTGAGTAACCGGGCGACATTCATCACAAATGTTTGCGCTCGCGTAAAAAGGTCTTGAACAACTATGACGTGTGAGGCAACCAGCTACTCCTCTGATTACTCAAAAAAAAAATATTGCAAGCATATGAGTAATTATGAGTAAGGCTAAAGCCACTTGGTGTTGTGATTGACCGAGTAATCGGGTGACATTCATCACAAATGTTTGCATTCGCGTAAAAAGGCCAATGACAATTCCGAGCATATTATAGCTAAAAACACCTAATTAAGTAATTAAGATTAACCCGATCTTCCCATGACTACCACATAAATTCGGAGTTCCTCATGTATGCCAACCACCTGATAAGTGAAATGTGTTTTCTAGGCTTGATTGGTTTTTAATTAAAATTCGGTAATTCATGCATGCGCTTCAATTTGAGTTCAGGCTTGTGTCTTCCCGTGTGGGAAATTTGTTGCATTTATTTGACATTTCATTGACGTTGGGACAAGATTGCACTCTCATTCCTAGTTTACATTACCTTTGTGCGTGTTTCATTTTGTGGAGTGGTTTTTCATTGTGTCTTGGTCCTCTTTTATGCTTGAGGACAAGCATCGTCTAAGTGTGGGGAGATTTGATAAGTGCATATTTGTCTAGTATTTGTGTTTTAATTATTCTTTTTTATTCCTCTTGTTGATTCAATTATTGGGACTTAACTTGATTTAATGTTTCCTTGTAGGAAATTATAACTTTTACATGAAATGGGAAACTAAGGGGAGAATAACGCAAGAGGCAATTAAGAGAAAAACAAACGCAAGTGACGCAGCCAAGGAGGAGAGCAATTCAATGGACTGGACTTGGAGGGATAGTCACGCACGGCACAGAGGGAATAGAGGAATTAAAGGAGGAAAATAAGAGGAAGCAAGAAGACATTGGGCTGACGTGGATGGAGACCATCAAGAGGGGCCCACGGCAATTGAAAAAGAAGACAAAACCTAGGAGTAAAGGGCTGCGGCGGTAAGAAGGCAAGGGAGGAATTAAGAGAGTTTTACATTGACAAGGACCCTGAATGGTCTTGTCATTGAACAGTGGAGAGACAACAGAGAGTGAAGGCACGCAGCATAAGGGAGAAAATTCTTAGGGGATACTGGATAGTCACGCACGGCAGCAGCTCCCGTGGATTTCTTCTTATAGTTTTTCTTCTTTCTTTATTATTTAGACTATGTTAATTAAGAATCTTGTTTTATTTAATTTTTGTATGAGTAGCTAATCTGTTTTAGTCGAAAAATTTCAATTATTATGCTTTGACTCGTGAGACTATTGTTCCTAATATTTGGTTTATAATATTCGTACTGTTTCTGATTTACTGTCATTGTTTATTAATTGATTCTGCGATTGAGGCCTGATTGTAGAGTTAGTTAATTTACATATCGCCAACTGATTTACTTGGTGGAGTCTAACTGGGTGATCGGTGTTTGTGGCAATTGGCACTAGGGCATAATACTTGTCTGATTTTGTGTGAAGGAACTTGCGATCTAACTAGATGAAGCATGAGTCTGTGCGTAGTCAGTTAGGGTTAGTGTTTCTTTAGAGTTTATTGCTGTTAATTAATTGAATCTCGGAGAGAGTCTCGAAGGGGTTATTAATTAATTAGGGAATAGTTCAAAGGAGTTTCTGCGACTATTCTAAAATTAAGAAGAAACGAGGGAGCCAGAGGTAGTTGGTAACCATAGCTAACCTATTATTAAACCAAAGAAAATATTTGAGTCGATGATCGCGGTCTAAGCATAATTAGGAATTTCCTGGCTAAGTTGTCGTTATTTGAGTTTATCAATTTTATTTGCGTTCTTTGTTATTTGAATCTTAGTTGTTATTTTTATTTAATTTTATTTGAGTTTATAATTTATTAGTTGTTATTTTAATTAGTAGTTTTAGTCGAAAACTTCAAAACTCCCTTTTTATTTAATTTCATTCGTTCTTTGGCATTTGAATAAAATCAATTGTTCCATTCTCTGTGGATCGACCCCATTTATCACTGTGCGCAATTTATTTTTGTTTGGTGTTTGGGATTTATTTTTGGTGGATTCGACACCCATCAATATGTATTGTTCATTAATCATGATTTATGATGCTTTAATGTTATGAAATTTATAGCTTGAATTGTTGGGTATGGTTATGTTGAGTATGATTTGATAAGGTGAGCATGAATGATGTGGTTTAGAAGTGTTTTAGCTTGATTTTGGATTGAATATTGATGACTAATCTTGCATAGAAATTAAGAGTTTAATGCTGCAAAATTTTGACTATGGGTCTAAGTGAGTGTAGGAATGATCTAGGGACTGATTTTGTGTCCAATTGGGATGCTTATGGTAGTAGAAGTTCAATTGGCATGATAGGAAGTGTATTTGAGTAGTAAAGCTGAAAATTGGTTTTTGATCTACTGTACTGTTTTGAGCATAACACATTGTGTGGTTATGCAAATGAGGTGAGATTTGTGCTAAATGAAACTTTGGCTTGTTGGCTACATTTTTGTGTGAAATAGGTGTTGTCTAATTTTAGCCTTAAGAGGGTGCATTTTGGTTGGGAAAGTTACTGTTGATGTCTGTATAAACAGTAACCGAACCAATGACCTAAGTGTTTTGATGATTTTTCTAAATTAATTTAGAAGGAATTGATGAAAATGGTCTTCATGAGAGTTGAAGCCTATATTGTTATCTTTCCATTGCCACTGATTTTGCAATTTTTTGATATGTATATTGGGAGATATCCAATGTTAACTATTGACTGATTTTATACATTGTGGTGAAACCTAGCCTAAGTGTCAGATTTGTGAGCATTCTGATTGGAAGCAATTTTAGCAATTTCTGTGAATTGAATTGGCTTGAGTGATCTGCTGAAGAGTTGTAAAGGAAGAAATTATCTTGAAAATGGTATATCGCATGTGATTTTTGGATATCAGATTTGGGAGTAATGAATTTGTAAAAACTGAACCTAAGTTAGGTTATTAATTTCTGCCCTGATCAGTCAATTATTTGGCAGTTTTGAACTTATTAGAGATGGAATTGGATTTTGAATCCTTCATGAAAATTGAATTATGAGATCTTATCTTTCCAGTGATATAAGGTAGTGATTGTTTTGACATTTGTGCTAGGAGATATGTTGCTTTGAAATGTACTGTTCAGATTGGGAAATTTCAGTGGGCAGATGCTTTGGTGAATTGTTTGGCCTAGTTAGCAAATGAATTTGATTTTAGGTTGTTCATGAAAGTTGTAGATAACATTGGGATCTTTCTGTGCACATTTATTGTGTAAATTTTGACTGAGGAACTGGAAAGTTACGGATTTTATAATCTGTTGCACTGTTTTGAGAGGTATTGTGAGGGCAGTAACTTTGATTGCATTTTTGACACCCTTAGAGGTGAAATTGACTTTTGTGTCCTTCATGAAACTTGTAGAGCTCTCTTTTCTCTATAAAATAGATACCAAGTTTGTCCAATTTGGAGTTCGGAGTAGGGAGTTATGCCCTGTATAAGTTGGGATGTCGGAGGATGTTTGTTCCAGATCTGCTATTGTAGTAGCATAAGTCGACTTGCATCTCAGACAAGTCGACTAGGACATACACAGTAGCATAAGTCGACTAGGATTCTTAAGCAAGTCGACTAGGATCATATATTTTCCTTCTTTTGCTTATAACTTTTCCGTCCGACGTCCGATTGACCTGATTCTTGAAGCATCGGATTCATAGAATATTTAATTTCATTTTCTAAGAGATTAGGAATTTTTGGACGGGAAATTGACGTGGGTCTGGTTTATTATTTTCTGGTCACTGTTTTATTTATTTTTGGACCTATAGAGGTCCGAATTGAGTGCCGTCAGCCCCATTATATTTCTAATTTTTAGACAGATTTTTATGATGGAAAAAGTGAGATTAGGGCCGGGAATATCATCAACAAGCATTATACACTTACATGTGCATATTGAATAGTTATGATTAGACAGTTAGTAATATTCATCTTCTCTGATTTTTTTATATATAGAGGCACAATTGGAGCGTCGATCGACCGACGTAGTAGAGACTTCCCGGCATTAGCTCAGAAGTAATAGGTGAGTAACCTAGATGGGTTTCTCAATTATTATTTGGATAATATGGGGATAATGGCGGGATCAAGAATGTGTAGATTGTGTGACTTGTTTACCCTTACTGGGATTACTGTGATTAATTGTGACTTATGGACTGTTAATTGTGAATTATAGACTGTTAATTGTGACTGATGGACTGTTAATTATGCATTATGGTCTGTTAGTTAACTATTCAATTGGGCATAGGCATTTCATACACAGATGTATAAACGGATAAAATAATTATGAACCGAGTCGCCATCGAATCGAAAACGAGCCAGAGCTCAAGGAGATAATCCTCCCGAGACGTCTCTTCATCGACATCGATTCGCTAAGCGCTCACAACATCGAAATAAAATCTGAAAAAAGAGTCACATGTGCATTGCATCTCGGATCAAGACCGAAATGACTTTTGTTGTATATGATGTGATGATTTGAGCTCAGATACTACTATGATCGCCGCTTTCGAACATGCTTATGTGATGCATGAATTAGGCGAACCATCGATGATGGTTCCTCATTGAGTTCGCAAACTCATCCAAAATTGCAATCTATTTTTTAGGGTTAAGAGTAGATTGTTAGCTCCCTCAGGACTGTAGAGCCTTGGACATCGGATTGGCGAGAGAGGATATGGATCAAAGGTCGGTCAGCTGGGATTTCTTTTGGAGACTTATAGTTAGAACTGTTCTTTGTGCCTTATTGTATAATACTTGATGTAAAGTGTTTTGAAGGATTGTATAGACTGAAACTACTGACAATTTGTAAATTTCTAAGTTTGAGTAAATGAAATGAAATACAATTTAGTTTTAAAAAGTTACCAATTTCTTATTTCTTTTTTATTATTGTGATGCCATGGAGAGTCTAGCGGTGGTTGTCAGTAGTGGTCTCTTATCATAGGATATATACCGGAATGACCTAAGGGCGTTCCAGTGGGTACTCTATGATAAGGGGGCGCTACATCTGAACCGTAAACCCTTTAGCTAAAATGATAATTGAAATATGTGTGGGTCGATATCTTCAAACATTTTTTAATTGGCATGTCCAGGTGTACCAATGTAGAAAATAAAAGATAAAATATTAGAAACACACTTGGTAATTATTTTAACTAAGACTAATTAATAAAAAAACACATTGCTTATAGTATTGCTTTGTTAACTAAGTATAAAATTATCATCAACCAAATGCATGTTGCTTAACTATAGTTCTAATGAAAACAAATTTTTCAGTCATTAAAGCCAATAATAATTAATATAAAACTAAAAACTGGTATACTTATGAAGTTGTCTTTATTCTAACATGATTAACATAATGATAAACATTAGTTACTATATTTTATGAAACTGTATTCATATGATTAAAGTAAGGTCTACGCACCTATAAAGAAACCCCAACATGCTAAGTTGAGGTGTCGTTGTTGCATTTTTTAGTGTTATGACTGCATTTTCAGCATTTATGAACTTGCCCTTTCTGACTTAATTTGCTTGGAATTTTCATTTTCTTCAACTCATTTTGTTGTTTCCTTCTTGCAAATTTTGAATCTACTGGGCATAACTCTTTTAGGTAGAGGATGTATTACCTTTGCATCACTTGAAGGCCAGAAAATTTCACCTTCAATTGGTTGTAACACATGTTCATACAAACTCATGAATTGACCTTTTATATGGCACGAATCAACGAATGTCTCAACCTTTCTCTTAAGTAATGGATTCACTAATTGCATGTTTGCATGGGTTTCTATATAGGTCATATATTTGACAAACACATATTTGTTGTTTACTAATCTTGATAATATGCTTCCCATCACCCTTTGAAACTTCATAAGCACCATCTTCATTCCATACAATTCTCCACCTTATTGCTTCTTTTTTGTTCTTCCTTAACTTAATTCATTATATTTGGTGCAATATTTGACTTCCACCTAACTATAAAATTGTCTCCTCTCAGCATGCCTCTTCATCATCATTATTGTAATTATCTTAAGCATGCTATCACTGGCCTGTCCCTTGCTAGTAGAACCTACCTATTAAAGGTTTCATTAATGTTGTTATCAACAATTGGACATTTACCTTTAAAGGATTGATAAAATCCGGTCCACCTCTCTTTAAGATATTCAAATAATGTTGAAGCATATCCAAAGCTTATTTTGTCAAGCCTCTTCAGTTTCTCATTGCAATCATCAACATAAGTTGACCAAACATAATTCCAAAACTGCTTTCTAAGGTCCTTCCCTTTTAGTTTCCATATTAATTACGATATATATGTTTGGCACACATCCGATGATCTACATTCGACAATGTTTCCTCTACAACACTAACTAATACCTAAATCAAATTAAAAAGATATTAGTTAATATTTCATATAATGATTTTAATTGTAAGTATATTAATATACCTTCTGGATATCATATATAACTGTAATTCCTTCACCCTCTTCCAATTCCAAATCAATTGCTAACAAATTCATGAATCAAGTCCATGAATATGTGTTTTCCACCTCTATAATTGCCCAGGCAAATGTAAACGTTCCACCATCATCATCCTTACCAATTACGCTTAACAATTGGCCTTGTAATTCTATCTTTAGGAAGCTTCCATCAATTCCAAAATTTGGTCTTAAATGTTACCACCCTCTTTTCATGGCAATAAAACAAATGTTCAATCTTTTTAACAACAACAAATATAAAGAAGTATTAATATAATGCATAACATAACATAATGAAGTATGAATATACTGTATAACATAACATATCTATAGCAATGAAATCTCTTGATTTCTCTATAATTATAACTCAATTTTTGATCCGAGTTGCTCATATTTAACTCGTGTACGTAACTTTTCAACTTCGTATATTTAGCCATAGAATATGTTGCTCTCTTTCCTCAATCTCTTTTTTTTTCTTCTACACATGCTTGAATTAACAAAAATATTAAGCTTCTCTCTGTAATCTTTGATCATTCTTTTGGTTATGATACTAGCCTTTCCAAAATTCTATCCTTGAAGTGTCTCCTCAAGAATTTGGTAGAAACTAATTTTGGTTTGTTTGTTTATTGTAAAACAAGTAGGGTTATAATTTGGACTTGAAACATCTCTTTTTCTTATCATATCCAATATACAAAACCTATGGCCATCCATCAATACACATATACCTAATCCGATTACTCTTACACTTTTTAAACCTAACATTGTATCTAATATAGTATCTTTAAATTTTTTTTCAATCTCGTATTCCATTCCTAACTTTCACTCATGTGCAACCTTTGTAGGATTATCCCTAACATTTGAACTGGGTCTATGCAAACCTTCTCATACCTCCTCTCCACTAGGATATTCATCGGTAATAATTAGACTACCACAATCTAATGATTCAATTTCAGTCAGATGATGGTCATCTGGAATGTCTACATATAAGTTTGATTGAAGTTGTGCACTCTATTCCTACAAATTCTCATCCATTTTATGCACCCTATTCCTCCATATTTTCATTCACACCTAAACTTTGTTCCTCTAAATTCTCTTCCATTTGTGCACCCTTTTCCTCCAAATTATCATCTATTTATGCACCATGTTCCTCCAAGTTCTCATCTATTTATACACCCTACCCCTCCACATTCTCATCCATATTAACACCCTGTTTAACATCATCAAGAGCATGGATAAGTGTTTCTACATGATAAGTTACATATACATCAACAATACCATGTATTTGCATAAGGATTGCTAGCCTAATACAACTTTCATTTGAATCTACAACTCTCAATAACTCCTAAAGTTAAAACCAAGTATTTTATAATACACCTTATCAATTTGATCATACTCTAACTCCAATCCCATCTCATATATTTGTCTACTGCTAATATAGTCAACGTCAATATTGTTAAATGTAGCAATATCTCCACCAACATATTTGAATTCAGGCTCTAATATGAAATGTCCACCATGAACAAGCCTTATACTTCTATATTGAGCCATTAAAACCTATAAATATAAGCATAGACATAAGTTAAAATAAAATTGCATTGAAATGAATATTACATTCTAAAAGCCAAAAAAAAATAGATAGCCCATATTACAAACTCTTAACTATATGCATTGTGTCACCACTTAAATTTAAACAACAGTTATTGGTCAAACATTATTAAGTGATACATCTAACTAAAAGTTAAAGCCAACATTAATGCATTCTATTATATACTTTGTTATATGCATTGATCCTTTTGGAACCATTATACATACTTTGTTACATGCATTAGTACTAATGTTACCAACTCTTTACAAGCTTTATGACATGCTTTATAGAATGAAAGTTAAGAAAGTAAGCATTAGGTTATTTAGCGGTGAGCATTTCATAAAAAGAGGCATTTTTTAATATAGTGATCCCAACCTAAAAATATTCAACAATATGGACTTAACATATATTAGCATTAGAGAAGTTTATGAAATAGGTGTACCATTGGGCTATAAGAACAAAGCAAGTGCTTGATGATTGATTTATGGGATGAGCTTAGTTAATGGTTTAGGGAAATTATAGTCTAATTAAAGTGCTCTAGATTTGATTAAATTGTTCAAGGTATATGGGATTGTAGATATATACTTGGAGCATATGGATGATCTAGTAGAGGTATTACTAATGTTAAAGTGGCATGAAAATTAGCATGTATAGATGGAAAATGACATGAATAAAGATATTAACATTTTGAGTGACTTTGTTAAAGGATATTATGTATGGGCAATACTATATGCCAATAAAGATGCATATATAGATCCAAATGTAAATGTAAATACAAGTTATGTAAATAACAATACATTGAGGGACAAAGATGGAGAAGAAAATAATGATGGGGAAGATGCATACAATGAGAAACATAAAGATATCAACGATGAGAAACATAAGGAAAATTCAACTGTAAATGATATGTAATATAGGAAACAAAAACCTTTTCAGAAGGAAGATACAGATCCAGAGTTTGATATCAATGTTGATACTTATCATGAAATGAATATGGGTTCATTAGATCTTAGAAATTTCCTATAATGATAAGTATCATAGTGCAAAAGAGTCAAATTTCTTGAGACATCTTTTATCATTAATGTTACTATTTGAAGAAAAAAAACATCTTCATCTTTAACCCTAAGTGTTGGTTCACCTTCTCTAACATTTATAACCACATCTAGTATAACAAAGAAAGGTTTAACTAAGATTAAATATTTTCCTTCTTCCTTTACTATATTTCCTAATAGTCTTATGCAAGTATTCTAGAATATTTCTTTAAATGGACAACTACTCATGCCTCACCAATTGGCCTACTAGAAAGCAAGAGTTATAACTATGATAATAAATAGAGTTTATACATTCTAGAATTAAGTTTGTAGATAAAGGCATAAAAGCACTTTTTCAAACCATGAATGTAAAGAAAATAATTTCCGCCATACTTGGTAGGCTTTTACTCATCTAATATATATTTAGAGTTTCTAGGTAAGATT
The DNA here is from genome assembly GCA_029891385.1 of Erythroxylum novogranatense. Classification (NCBI taxonomy): domain Eukaryota; kingdom Viridiplantae; phylum Streptophyta; class Magnoliopsida; order Malpighiales; family Erythroxylaceae; genus Erythroxylum; species Erythroxylum novogranatense. The sequence goes on along the minus strand of CM057224.1, from coordinate 20,130,590 downwards.
GAAATGTGTTCAAAAGAAAAAAATTATTTCCATTCGTTATACTTCTTCATTCATGCTAAGAAAAAAAATATTAACAACAAAGATATGTCCAATATGCAATCAAAAGTTATAACTCTCATGTGCAGACTATAAGAAGAAAGCAATAAAAAGATACAACTCCGATATGCAGAGCATAACCAAAACACATGACACAATTTAACAAACTAGTAACAATTAACTCAAGACGGGACCACATTAGAGGTAGCCCAACATAGATATGTCCCAATATGGGATTGCCTCCCATATGCAGTCCATAAGAAGAAAGCACCAAAACACGACAAAATCTAACAGACATTAACAATAAACTCAAAACTTAAATTCTTTACCTCAGTAAATTCAATATGTTATCAAGTTGAAAATGGTGACAACTTCGTTGGACAATTGGTGATGACTTTGTAAGAAAATTGGAGACAACTTTGTGATGACTTCGTCCATGATTAATAACTATTGTCATTTGTCGATTCTAGACGGTGGTGAAGGAGGGGAATGTTCTGTGAAAAATTAGGGACTTTCACTTTACGATTGTAATTGTATGTAATAATTGTAATTAGTTTGCTTAACATGTTTTTATAGTAAATTTAATTGTTAGGTTGAATTAAGTTAGGTTAATTAATTAGTTAAATTAGCAAATTAATTAGTTACATTTATCAAAATTATGGTTAATTAAATACGGTGAGTCCCACTAGTTAAAGATTAATAACATTTTAAAATTTGTTTAAGAAATAGGACCCCAAATTGCCACTTCAGATATGACATGGCAATTTGAGCCTACAAAAGAAAAATATTATTATTAAAAAGTGACTTGATAGAAAACTAACGGCATCATCTAGTTGTCAGTTTTTCTGTTATTATAGAATTATATCTAAACATTTCTTAAATGTTTAGGTCTTATTTGTTCTCTCTAAAACCTTAGGGTTAATTTTGTCTATTGGTGTAAAATTTAGAGTCAAAATTGACCCTTTTGCCATACAAGTTAATATAAACTAACCTAAGAATAAGGCTATTAATATAATTTTAATAAAATTATTTTAATTATGGAATAACGTATTCTACAATTAAATAAATTAAATTTTACATTAAAAATTTTAAAGTATTTTAAATATCAAATTCAATTTCGTAATTAAATCAATTATTTTCTTATTGTGATTAAAATTTATAATTAGATTGATTATTAAATTTAGATTTTAGAAAGATTTTTTAGAATCAAAATTAAATTTTCAATAAAATTGAAATTCATTAATAGAATCTTTTACAATTAAGAAAAGTGTTTTTTAGTAATTAAGAAAGGTGTTTATTAATTATATTTATTTATTTCAATTTGATTAAGATAAATTAAATTTATTGTTTTATTTATTTAGAGAACTTTTATCCTATTTATTTCTAAATTGTTTCCTTATCGATCTATAACTAAAGGGCTTCTTAATTTATTAGCAATTGCATTTTCTTGATTAAATTAGAAAAGACTTTTCATTTATTAATTAAGAAATGAGCCTTTCAAAATATTTTAAAATATTTTATAATTTATTAAAATAATTTTCTAATTAATTGAGAAATTAATATCTAAATAAATAATGTAAAAGATTTTCTTAATTAAATTTAAAGTATTTTATTTAATTTAGAAAAGTAGCTTCTTTAGTACTAGAAAATAGTTTTCTAATTAAGGAAAAGTAATTTTGAATTAGATTAGAAATAATTTTCTAATTGGTTAGAATGTCATACTTATGAATTTTGAAAAAAGTTTTCTAAATTATAGTAAGTAAGAAACATAATATATTGAAAATTGTTTTCAATTAAAATTTGGCAAAGGACTCAAGATAATTAGAAATAGTTTCTAATTAACATTTCAAAAATTTTTAGATCAAATTAAATTTTGTTTAGAATAAGAATGTAATTGATTTAGGAATTAATGAGTTTATTATAATTTAATTACCTAAGGAGTTAGAAATATTGTTTTCAATTATAAAGATCAATAATTAGAAACAAACGATGTTTGATGTTTTATGCGTATCATTTGATTATGACTAAGTTGCATGCTTTATTTAGATGTTTTATATATATATATATATATATATATATAGGATGAATGTTGAAATTCATGTTTTATACGTGTATATATATATATGGATGAATGTTGAAATGCGTGTTTCATACGTATGATATTATTACATGTAATTATGTGTTTGATGAGATCAATAAAATTAAATCCCTCTTTAAAATATTTAGTATACATTGAAAAAGTGATAATTTCGATATGATATTCGTATTCAAAAACTTAAGAATTTATATAAAGTCATGAGCCTAGCCCTGGAATATGAAACAAAACTCGTAGTAACGAAGGGTATTCATAGAAGTCAAACGGGTGGGGTTGGGTCTTCTTTGGCAACTCGAGGTAATTCTTACTCTCCATATAATACAAAAACCTTACCTTCTACTATCAAGAACCCAACAGTAGGCGGAAAAGTGGCTAGCTTTGTCCAATGACAACTTAAAAGGGAACAACAAATCCAAAAGGATAAAGGCTTGTGTTTTCATTGTAATGAGAAATTCAGACTTGGCCATCGTTGCAAGTAGTTGACTTTGGCAGTTATGGAAGCTAAAGAGGGAGAGACAAATTTTTGTGATGAAACCTTGAAAGTAGGGGAAGAAGACATGATGGCTGAGATGACAGAAATTTCAATGCATGCGATTTTAGGCAAAACATCAAGCACTACCATAAAAATCTGGGGAAAAATTAAAGCGAGGGACATCCTCATCTTGATCGACAATGGATCAACCCTCAAATTTATATTGAACAAGTTAGTCACTGACCTTTATCTTCCATTAATTCAAGTCCCTTCTTTTGGAGTGCAGATAGGTAATGGGGACACAATCAACTGTAACAGACTATGTAAGGGAGTTGAGATCTAACTTTCAGACCTCTCAATCACTCAAGATTTTTATGCTTTTTTGGTGAAGTTGACATAGTATTGGGGATTAGATGGCTTGCCTCTCTTAACAATGTCCAAGCCAATTGAAGTAAGATGTTCACGATATTTAACTACAAGGGAAAGAAATACAAATTGTAAAGAGAAGTGAAGCCAAGAGCTGAGGGAGTAACCTTCAAATATATGCAAAAGCTAATCCACAATAAGAAGCAAGGAGTATTTTGCTAAATTATTAACTCTAATAAGCCAAGAGAACGTCATTCCTGACATCCAAAACCTACTCGATGATTTTCATACTATTTTCCAAACACCACATGGAGTCCCACCTAACCAAACCTAATCCTATGCCATAAATATCCTACCTGATGCCAAATCGCCAAATACTCGACCATACAGATATTCTTTTTACCAGAAAAAAGAGATTGAACGTTTGGTTAATGAACTACTTGACAAAGGATTAATACGTCCAAGTTCTAGCCTGTTTGCTAGCTATGTTTTACTAGAAAAAAAGAAAGATGGGAGTTGGAGATTTTGTGTTGACTACAGGAGTTTGAATAAGATTACCATTGTAGATAAATATCTCATTCCAAATATTGATGAATTGTTGGCTGAGTTATATAAAGGCTTTTCTTCTCCAAAATCGACCTTCCCTCTAGATATCACCAAATTTGGATGAAATCTGAAGATGTCTACAAAGCTGCATTTCTAACACATTCTGGTCACTATGAGTTATTAGTCATACCCTTTGGCTTGACCAATGCTCCCTCTACATTCCATTCGGTAATGAATAATTTATTTCAACCCCATCTTTGACAGTTTATCTTTGTTTTCTTTTAAGATATTTTGGTGTATAGTCCCAACCTTGAGCAACACAAAGAACACTTAAGGATTACCCTCACTCTCCTCCAAGAAAACTATTTTCACTAATAGAAATAAGTGTTCCTTCACTCAATAAAGAATGGGATTTCTCAGCCATGTCATTTCTAATCAAGTAGTTGACATAGATCTAGAAAAGATCAAAGCAATTGTTGACTAGCCACAACCCAAAATGTCAAGCAACTGAAAGGATTCCTAAGACTTACCGGTTACAAAATTCTAGCTCATCCTTTAACCGAGCTGACTAAGAAATATTCTTTTAGGTGAAATGAGGTGGCTATTGAAGCTTTCTCTAAACTCAAACAGTTACTCACATCTATACCTATTTTGAAGTTTCCAAATTTTCCCAATTATTCACTATTGAATGTGATGCTTCATCACAAAAGGTAGGAGCTATTTTATCACAAAAGGGCCACCAGATTGCTTTTTACAGTAAGGGATTTTCTTTCTCAAATATATTTAAATCTTCATATGATAGGGAGTTACTTGCATTAGTGTTTTTTCTTTGCAAAAATGGAAGCATTATCTAGGGAGGCATTTCTTTTCTTCGTAAAGACTGATCATTACAGTTTGAAATTTTTATTGGAGCAGAAGATTGCTGCTAGTGAATAATAACGACTTTTAATCAAACTTCTACCCTTTGATTTTACCATCATATATCGAGTTGGAAAGGATAATATTATAGCAGACTCTCTATCCCGTCGACCTCATTTTATGCAGTTATCAGTTCCTTTTTCAATAGAATTTGATAAGCTCCCTACACTCCCATAACAAGACCCAGTGACTACAAGAATTATAGAGCAATTACAGAAAGATCCCGCATCTGTTCCTGATTATTCTAGCTAGAATGGACGCCTTTATTGTCAAGGAAAGCTTGTCATCCCAACTGACTTGCCTTGGAGAAGCTTATAGCTGAAGCACATGATACGTCTTCTGGTGGATATGGAGGATTTTTCAAAACAATCAAGAGGCTTTCTATTGGGGCGTTTTAAATATGTTGAATGATGTTAAACATTATGTTCAAAACTGCTTCGTATATCAACAAAACTAATATGAGACATTATTTGTAGCGGGTTTGCTTCAACCATTGCCGATCCCACAGAGGGTATGGGAAGACATCTTGATAAACTTCATTGACTAATTGCCGAAATCTAATGGATACGATACTATTTTTGGTTGTAGTGGATCGATTTTCTAAATATGGCCATTTTGTGGGACTAACTCACCCATATTTGCAAAAATAGATGTTGATATGTTTTGCAAGAAAATTGTGCAGTTACATGGTGTTCCAAGAAGCATACTATCAGATAAGGACAGATTGTTCAATAGTTTTTTTTGGACATAAATTTTTCAGCTTAATCAGACAAAGTTGTGGATGGGGACAACTTACCACCCACAATCAAATAGACAAACGGAAATCGTAAATCGTTGCTTGGAGGCTTATCTCAAATGCTTTGCAAGTCAAAAGCCGAAGATTTGGAATCATTTCCTGTGCTAGGTTGAATTTCATTCAACACCAATTTCCATACATTGATAAACACTAATCCTTTCCATGTTGTGTATGGTCGTGACCATCCCACCTTACAAGTGTGTTGTCACGACGATACTCACATAGCAGAATTGGAAGAACAACTTGTTGAAAAAGATGCTATATTAAAGGATTTAAAGGACAATTTACTCAAAGCTAAAAATTGGATGAAGACACATATGGATAAGAATTGTAAAGAAAAATCATTTGAAATTGGTGATGTTGTTTTCTTACGAATCCAACCATACAGGCAACATTATTTAGCTAGGCGCATGAATGAGAAGCTTTTGCCTCAATTTTTTATTCCTTATAAGATTCTCAAACGTTGAAGTCCAGTAGCATATGAACTAGAGCTCCCTGATAACTCCAAGATGCATCCTATTTTTCATGTCTCACTACTTAAAAAAGCTAAGGGTCAACTCTCCACGAATCTGCCAACTCCATTATTTTTGAATTCCAATTAGGAGTTTGATATGGAACCTCAAAAAGTATTAGCTCACCGTTGGATTAAGCATAATAATGAATTAGAAATGAAATTGCTCATCTTGTGGCAGAACCGTCCTTGTGAAGATGTCAGCTGATAATCATATGACCTATTACGGTAACGATATTCCAATTTTCACCTTGAGGATAAGTGACTTTTTAAGGGAAGGGTACTGATAGACGACTAAAGACATATTTTCTCAAAAAGACTAAGTCAAGCGTAAATAATGTAATTAGTTAGCAGTCATTAGAGGAAAAAAAGGAAGAGATGGTAGTTTCAAATTTTCAATAGAAGTGGATTACTTGTTTATTTTCGATTTTAAGAGGAAGTGGGTTACTTCTTGTTATCTACAATTAGGATTTATTATTATCCATAAGTAGGTCTATAGGAGTCAAGTCTATAAATAGGTCTATAGTAATTGTCATCAGGTGTGCAATCTTTCTATTTTTAAGTATATTCTTGGAGTTTAAGCAGGTCAAAGTGTCTTTTGTTATTGGTGTGATTGTCTATGAGATTCTTCGGTAGTTTCTATATCAGTTTATTTGCATTTAATAAACAATCATATTTTTCCTTTCCAAAGCGCATTCTTTATTTCCTTCTAGTTCTACCAATAACTGCGGACTGCTGCAACTGGAGAAGTTTCCTCAGATGGATCATGGAGTATAGGAGTCAAATCAGAGGGGATATAATCGTATTCACTATGGCTTTTGGAACCGCAGGCTGCTCAGGGGTGAATATCGAACTACTTCGAGAGTTATGGATGATATCACCTTGTGGGTAAGGGAGATTATCACTTTAGACAGTTATGCTAAACGTTACAGGTGAGACTCCCTGTGTATCTATTTGCTGCTTCGGATGGGGGGTGCGCTCTCAACTCAATCTCTACCGGATAACACATTGCGTGTTCCTTTACCTGTCAATCCTAGCTAATTTACAGATGGTGTTTATATTTAAGGTCATCGTACAAATGATATGGCATGGTTCTACTATAATGGCTTCAAGTCAAAGGGGTTGTTTGTACGTTACCTTTGATGAGAATTGTCCCATCCAGTTATAATATATATTTCATTTAAATTTTCAGGAACAAAGTTGACATACAGGAGCAACTTTTGACCAGTGTGCACAAGGGGTTCATTATCTTTGAAGAAACTGTAAATGCAGCTAAACTTTTTGGGCTTACTAGGAATTGTAGGCAGATCAACGTAATCTCCATGGACTTGTTATATCTGTTGAGATTAAGCTGGTTTTTATGTTAGCCAAGATAATATCTCTGATCTATTCCAGCATACTCGGGTAAAAAACACATCCTATCTTGAGTGCCATTTTTGAGAATACGTTCATTCTTTGCCTTCCACGTAGCATATATATTAGGGCATAATATGGTCTTGATTAGATCATAGTTCTCATTCATCAGGTTTTATTTTTCAGATGCCCATTTCACTATTTGTTTCCAATCATCATCACTATAAAAGTGATTATTCAACATTTGAATTTTTACCCAAAGCTTCTTAGAGAAGTAGCATTTGAAGAACAAGTGATCTTTGTTCTCAAGTTCAGTGTTGCATAACAAACTAGTTGGAGTAATATATATAATACTTCCAATCCTATCAAAGGTGAATAGTTTGTTTATATATATATCATTCCTTATTTTGTTTGGTTAGTTAACTTAATTTAAGACCCACTTTTGAGAGCAATAAAATCTTTGTTAAAGAGTCTTTCCATATATTGCAAGTTTGTTCACTGCCATCAAATGGGTTTCTCAATTCTAAACTATTGCTTAAACACTGAACCGGGTTTCACTTCTAAATTACCCCGCATAGACCTAGACCATTCTCATCAAATCACCACGCATGGACCTTGCAATTAAAGGCTGTGAGAAAAGAGAGCACATCTCGTTGATTTCATAAAGAAGGTTTTATCCGCTACTTGACGCAAAGTGATCATATTACATTGATTTAGCTAATCGTAAGAAATGATAATCAGCTTTAGGCTAAGAAGTACAGAGCAGTTATATCCAAATAAGGAAAATTCTGTCACGGACACATTCCTCGAGATCAACCTCATGAAAATATGCTATATCTCATCAAAAGTCTGGAAGTTACAAGCAGAGGAATGCCAAGTTGCACATTCAAATTTCCAATCAATCTATAGACAGTGGATCACGCTTCAATACAGAGCGGCCAATTGAACTAAATCCTCGTATTTAGGAGGGACGAAAGACTTCACCTTTATCATTCGTTTCCCATCATTACCTGGAGACTCATACTTTATCCCAATTACAGTAGGCAAACCTGCCACGCAAACAGGTTAACTAGTCAATGCTTTTTACTAGAAGAATACAACTAAAGGGTCAATCCAAGTGGTTTTGCATAGAAAGAGAACACGCCAAAATATATATATATATATATATAAAGCAGTCACTCTCAGCATCTTTGCTAAATGCAATAACCAAAAATTTCAAAAGTCGTCCATAAATTCATAGTTTAGCTAGTACCATATGAAACTTATTTTTGCAAAAGAAAAAAGCAAAAAGAAACAAATGTGACCTGTACAACAAACAATATCACTGAACAATATCGTTTATTTTATTTCCTAATATTAGGGTGTTAGGCAAGACTCATTGGTATTTCAACAACATCAACGTATGAACTTATCTACGGCTTTGAAATTTCAATTAAAGGCCGTGAAAAACCTATGTGCCTTTCAACAATATAAGTAGAAGTATCTAAAGAGTCTGGACCCAGCCCAAAGTCAATGGGCAAAGTCTGATTTGATCAAGCTTCAGGCCAGGCTAGTGCCTATATAAAAAAAATTGGGCTTCAGGCCTGGGAGACTCATCTCGGCCAGAACCCTGCATGTGTGGCCTAAAGCCCAAAGGAAATTGGAAGTAAAAAAAGCCTGAAACCCAAACTAGCTCAAATTTTTTGGGCCAGGCTCAGATATTAAAAAAAAAAAACCACTTAACTGCGTATGATAAGCAAAATCCTTTTGAAAAAGAAAAAAAGTTGCATAGATGACGAAAGAGATCTGCAAAGCATTGACAACATAAGAGATATATCCAAAGCACTGCAACTACATTACACATCATGCAGTAATTTCACGAATATTCAATCAGCAATAGGAACTCACTCCCATGAACACGGCCATATAAAAATCTTTCTCCTTTCCAATACTCCAAAGGTCTTGACCTGATCCTGGTACTTTTCCTTTTCCCATTCTCCCATGTTGTACCAGAAGCTATTAGCAAAGCCGTGTTTCAGTTATTTAAGCACATAAAAAATAATCAACACTAAGCAATAGAGTAAGAAACTGATGGTTTGATTCACACTAAGAACCTGCAAGGCTTTGCCTTCTAGATGAAGCCTTTCTCTTAAGTCCTTTGCAAGGATGTGACTCCTTCATGGTTCGCTCCTCCATCACCACAGAGGAATCATCAATTTTCTGTTGGATAAGAAAATTGTAGTAAATTCCCAAAAAGAATAGTCTAGGGGAGAGAAGAGCATGTGATTAGAAGAATATAATAGAAATGTTGACTAAACAGATCCATGGAAACAGAAAGGAAGGCATCATACTGCCTATACAAGACCATGATTCAGAACTTCAGCTAATGCCAAACTTGAGTACCAATTAGAAGAAAGAGTTGACAGTAAGGGCTAGAACCTCATTATGCTGAACCACAGCATTTTGAACTTGTTCTGGATCACTGTCTAGAATTTTAGAGAGTCCACCAATAGCATGCTCATCAACGATCATAGGATTTGATTGACCTTTCAAACAAAAGGTGAAAAAAGACACTTATGAAAACACATATAAGAATAGGAATTGTTAAAACTAAAAGGTGAGAACAATCAAATTCTGAGCACAGAAGTTGTGTGAACTAATCAAAATCACCATGATTCATAACAACGTCAAACTTGGACTCAAAGATTACCCCAGTTCTACCTCCAAATTTCAATCATACAAACCCTTCATTTCTCTTATGTTCTTCATCCTTCTACAAGTGCACCAACTAGTAAATATAAGACTATTTAAATGGAAAGAAAGTGGTGGTTGTACCAGGGAAATTCACATCAAAGTTTTTTGAGTCAAATACCAAATAGCTTAATAAGCCAACAACAATAACCCAGTCATTCAACTTTCTGCAGATAAAAGAAATAATACATTATGGGTTAAATAAACATACCATGCAGAGTTTGGACATCATTCAGTATTTCCACAGTCAAGTCATCCATATTTAAATCAGGCTGTTGAGAGGCCTCACCTTCCTGCTGCATATCTTCTGCCTAATTGTAGCAGAACTCACAGATGAAACTTTCGTAACATTGTAAATCGAAGCAAGACAACAAAGTAAAAGAAAAAACCTCACCATATCCCGAATTCCATTTGGTCCATTTGTATGAATATCTGCACCAGCATCAGGCTGACCTAAACTCTGATTTATGCCCCCACTGTCCAAACCAACATCGATGTGCTCCACATCAGAACGCAATTCTCTTGGATCAGAACTCTGATTAAATTTTTCAGTAGAAGAAGCATGTAATGGTGGTGATTGGTCAAAGTCATCAGCTGAAAACGGATTGTCTGAAGGGTTTGACCGCAATATGTGTTTCCTCAACAAAGACAATGACGCCCATGGACTTTTTACTGGAGTTGGAGAACCAGTAGTAGAAACAGAACTTTCTTGTTTTGTCTGTTTCATAGGAGCTCTACCCCCTGTTGAATGTAAAAGATTCTGTATATCTGTTAGAACATTCCCAGGCTTTGGCAATTTCCCACCAGAAGCTTTGAAATCAATCTTTTCAACTTCCTGGTATTCAGGGAGGTTTAATTTCTTTATATCAACAGATTTGATCTGCAAACATTTCTGCAGTAAAATAAGCGTTTCATCCCCATCTAGTTCATTGTAGTCATGAGCAAGCAATTCCTCTAAAAGCTGGTCAACTCTATTATCAGCCTTGGTTAGTGAACCTACATAGGAAAGAGTAACTCATGTTACCAGCAGGATTGAGAAAAAGAACTAAAAGTTTAGGAAGTATCACGCTGTAATTATTTTGTCCCTGCTTCAGTGACTAACCCTTGCCGGCAAATTCAACCTCTAGTGTAGAAACATTAAATTTTTCCATTTGTTGTGATTCAACATTTTCCAAGTTCATTTCGGGCTCTGTGATGTCTGCATAGGTTGTTCCTTGTCCAGCAACATGATGAGACAGATCAACCTCCTCTTCAATCATCTCTTCAGTAGCTGTGGAATGAAAGAGATTTCTGTAATTCGCTATCCTAGATCTCCTGCAATATGAGTAAATCGACACCATTACACACATATCCATAATCAAACATACACAACCAGTTAGAACGAGGGCATTAACCAAAGCACTGCACTGATCAGACCCTGGGATTCCAGGTCGAATAGGCCGTGCAGCCACAGAGGCACTACAGTGAATCGAGTCTGCCAAAGCATGGCCTGTCTGTTTTGCTATTTCCTTTTTGGCATCTAACAACAGTGAAAACGTTTGATTAATGAACCATAACAGAACGAACTCGAATAGACAGACTCATTACAAATTCTTACAACACAATACGGTTTACTTACTTTCAAGCCTTTCAAAAGCCAAGAAGAACTCCTCAGGATTTTTCAGCTTATCAATGTCCAAAGTAGGTTCCAAACTAGCTTTACGCTCGCTGTCAAAACAAACACACTTCGGTTGCAACATTATTGGAACGTCTAGAAAACAAACATTACAGCTTATAACAATAAAAGGCATGCATTACCTTGAATTAGGAAGCAAAGAAAAGCGAGCACGTTTACGGACTAAGCCTGGTCTCCGCTCTTTTTCAACTACATCTTGATCTTTACCTTGAAAAGGTTCATCTTCATTGTTTTGAAGCTCCGTAGAAGTATCTAGAATAAGTTTTGCCTGCTCTCGAAGCTTGTGTGGGTCTCTCACAGCCTGGTGATCAGAAACGAGAAGATAATTATCAATTAATCCGATTGAAGAGTCATTGAAACCTAAGGAAAAGAGGAAGGTAGAGAAAGAGAAATTACAAGGGATTTGAGGAAATTGTGGGTAGAGAGGAGATCGTCGTCGGAGCCGCGAGGCGGAGGAGGATGTTTCACTGAGAGAGAAGTGAAAGTCCGGTGAAAGAGAGACAGCCCGGAGTATCTCTCCAATGGATCCGACATTTTCAACAGACCCGACCCGACTCCACACTGAGAGAGACAAAAAGAGACAGAGAGTGGTTGTGTTCACTCGGTAATTCAAAGAGAGGAAGTGAGCGGGAGAGAGACGGAAGAAGAATGTGATCTTGTAATTGAAGACCATTTTGATCATCACGCGCCCCTCTCTATACATTCGACACGTGTCCCACCTAAAAAATTGTAGAAATCATAAATTAATAATCAATAAGAACTGAATGATGACGTAAAAGAAAGAACGAAGGAAGAGTCCGGGTCCATGGCTAGTGGTGGCGGAGGAAGGCGGAATCTTCCCCCGTCGATGAGTTCTCCGGAAGGTGGCCGGGATAAGTCCACCGGGAAGAACCTAGAAGACCTTTCTATAATAGCCAACAATTCATCCTCCACTCCTCACTTCTCCAAACTTTTGGTATTTCTTGTTATTTTTTTCTTTTTGTTTTTCTTTTGCTAGATGAATGAACTAGGCTTTGAACTTGGGCAGGAAGGTGTAGTTATAGTGTTGTCTGGGTTGGTTAATCCCGATCGCGCTACGATACGCTCTCAGGCTCTTGAAATGGGTGCCCAGTACAGACCCGATTGGGGCTCTGATTGCACGCTCTTGGTTTCAGCCTATTCAAACACTCCAAAGTTCCGCCAAGTGCAGGCTCTTTCTGGATCAATTGTCCACAAGGTAACATACGTCGACAAACCTTTAAAAAAATTAAGCGTTTTTTCTTATCATTGCTTGCGAGGATTCTAAGTTGTGAACTGCTGGTGACACTATTTGCCAATGCGATTACAATTGTGGGCAGGGCATTTGTAATACTGTGGCCGCAATTGCAGTTGCATTCTGTAATTTAAAACCATTATTGTTTGGTAATTCTGTTCAGGACTGGATAGCAGAATGTTACAGGACGAAGAAGCTTGTTGAGATTGATCCTTACCTCATGCATGCTGGCAAGCCATGGAGGGATACCCCGGTTTCAAATGCAAGTAAGTGGCCTGGTAAATTTACTTCTTTTTTATTTGTTTCGTTTATGTTTATTGGAGATGGATGATTTTAACTGGCCCTCTTGCCCTTGTTGGTATATTTAATGTTTGTGCTTTAAAGTTGCACAGCTGTGAGCAAGCACCAAGGCGTTTTTTTTTTTCTTATGAAGCATACATGCATCAAGTTCGGCAGTTGCTTGTGTTCTGTCCATTTTTTGTGTCTTGAATGTGTTATTGACCATTATACTAACTTTTGATTGATATCTGAATTGTAGGAGTGGTTGCAGATCAAGAAGCAAGCCTGCTGTCTAAAAAATCAGAGAAACAAGTTGAAAGAATATCACATTCAAAGAAGACTTCCACAAAGGTTATTTCAAAAAATTTGTTCTCAATTGAGTGTATTTTCACATTTGAGAACTTACTCTACAATGAGATCTCGGGATTTATATCCACAATCATTTGATCTGCTGATAATAATTGGTGCTGCCTTGTATGTTAACAGAGTGGAGCTTCTGATCCTGCTAAAGTGTATTTTTCTCCTTCTAAAGTGAAAGAGTGGGCTGTTGATGATCTTAATCGAACCATCTCATGGTTAGAAAGTCAGGATGAAAAGGTAAGTTTCACCTAATTGTAGTAACTTTCTCTTTTTATCATTTTCCTGTTCTGGTGCGTACCTTTGACAATTTCTTCCACATTCGTTGCTGCTATCATCTGTGTTTTCAACTAATACTCGTAGAGCCCTGTGAGTCAATTCTTCTGCAATTTATTGTATTTGAGCAATCTCTTCTTTTTATAAAACATGAAACACGATGCTCTTGGATATGAATACAATACTGTAATCAGTGAAGGGAAAAGATAGGTGTGAAAAGATGCCTGGCAGATTATCATTTATGACGACAAGATAACAGAATTTTTTTTTTGCATATTATTTTCCCACTGCTAGTCTCACTAAGTTTAAAGGACAAAGGACCATGTGCACAACCTGATCTTAATTTGTTGTTTCAACAGCCAAACCCAAGTGAGATAAAACAAATAGCTGCGGAGGGGATCATAATTTGTTTACAAGATGCCATAGATTCCCTTGAACAGAATCAGGTGTTATATTCTCATCTAGAGCATTTTCAATCCCCTCTGTAAATTCTGCAGATCTTTAACCCTTCTCAATCTTTTGCATATAAAAGTTGTTTACTTTGCTTAGGATGTACGGAAAGTGGCAGAGCAGTGGAATGTCATTCCTCATGCAGTTGAGGAGCTGGTAAAGCTTGTAGATGGTCGGAATAATCCAAATTTGCTACAGGATGACATTTGCAGACAGGCCAGGGAATTGAAACAAATGTATGAGTCTGAACTTAGATGTTCAAATGACGATTCTAAGTACCAGATTAAAAAACTGAAGATGGATGAAAGTGAGAACGTCAGGAGAAAAAGTGCCATCTCCACAGATGCAGAAGGGTATGACAGTGATGAAACAATTGAGATGACGGAGGAGGAAATTGACCTTGCTTACAATACCGTTGCCTCTTCGGTTTGATCTCAGTGGAAATTTTGATCATTTCAGGAAGGTATTACCTTGCAAAGATTGTTGTTTGTCCTGTGCCTATATGGTTATAGACCAGCTTGTTAATTAGTTGCATTCTGTTACAAGTCGGAGTAGAAATTCTTTACCAGTACATATGGATGAGCAAGCAGCCAGCTTTGCTATTAGATATGCAGTTGAGCCTTTCACTAATATATAGCAGGTTGATTCTATTGCTTTTAATCTTTTGGAATCGGTTGATTCTATTGCTTTTGAAGTGAGCTTTTGTACTCATCGCTGTTACCATCCTATTATTTTACCCTTTTTATTATTCTCAGTTTTGTTTTAATATATTTCAACATTTCTACTTTTTGTGATTGTTTTCTAGCCCCCCAACGCTAACACTTTTCTTTTTCATTCATGTGTATTTCACTCTCTTTCTTTAACTAGGTCCATCATGTCATTAAATAGATGATATGGTAATCACTGATGTCAATTTAGTTACACTTGACGATGCATGGGTGGCTTTAATAGGGTCTTCTACGCCATGTTTTGGAAATTTTATTCCCTCGAGTGTTACAGAACTCCTAATCTTATTTTGTTTCGGTTTCAATTTTTGGAATGTACAATCCTCATTCTTTCCTACACTTTCTCTTGCTCTTCCTGCAACACTACAATTATTTATTTATTTTCAGGTTTCTGCTTAGGTTAATTCAGTGAAGATATGAAAATGAAATTGTATCATTGTCAAGGTTTCATTAGGTCTCTCGATTGAAAGAGAAGATTTACAATTTGTGAGCTGCTCAATTTCACAGAGACACAAAATGATGTGAGATGTAATTCTTTTTTAAGTGTTTGAATTTTTCAATTTGTTCATGTGAGATTGCCAAAAGAATGTACGATATTCTTTTTTTTGAAAATTTAAAAATATCGTACAATATTAAGAGAATGAATTATTTAAAACGAAGAAGCTATGATATGGTTACCTTTTAGATTATTTTAAGCGTTGTTCATCTTCGTTTTGACAAAACAAAAGTCGATTAAAAAAAATGCAAATGAGTCGGATGGAATTGAAAGAAGAGTCCTACTTTTGTATTTTTCTAGTCAAATTCTAGGTAGTGCATGCTGAAACGAAAGATGTCATAGATGATGTGTAAGCCATGTCAAAATTGATCTTAAGATGTGGTAGTCATAAAATAACAAAGGTCCATTTTACTATGACTATCCCATACCATTAAAATGTGTTTCTTTTTAAATGGATTGAATTTGCTTACAAAACAAGATATCATAATGATTGGTTTTATTAATAGAATATGAAGATAATAGTTTATTTGAAGAAGAGAGTAATTAGTCAAATAGCAAGCAAATGATTGAATAATAAAAGTGAGTCTAATTTTCAATTTTCGAAGTTCATTTGCAACTTTTTTTATAGGCTGCTTGAATGTGGCAATAACATTTCAAAGGAAGTTTTGCTAAGATTTGAGATTTAAGGAGGTCCAGAAATACACAATCTTATCTCTAGCTAATAGAGATTATTTGTGATAGATTCATCGAGGAAAAAAAAGACAAAACTATTTTTAAAATAATTTTTGAGAATTGTTTGTAGAGGAAAATCAAAACTATAATAAAAAGATGAAAATGCATATAATATATACAATATCAAATATAACTAAAATAGAAATAGAAAATAACTAATAATAATAAAATTAAATATTAATATAACAAAATAATAATGATACATTAAATATAATTAAATATTTATAAAATAATAGTAATAATAATAATAATAATACAATATATATAGAATAAGATAAAGACCAAAATATAAGGTAAAATAAAAAGTAGAAATAAAGAATAATAATAATAAATAAATACAAACATATGTAAATACAAAATAAATATTTCAATTAATATACAATAAAGTAAATAATAAAGATAAAAGATAAAATCAGCAAATAAATACACAAATAAAAAAGAAGACAAATAAATAAATAAAACAAACAAGTTATTGTCAGAGAACGATCAAGTTAAGTAAGAAAATAGTTAAGCTAAATATCTATAAGGGAAGTACTACACAATAAGAGCTGAGGCTAAATAACTATGAGAAATAGAAGGATCTTTCTATGGAGATCCTTTACCCAATTTTTTATATGCCAAAGTTTTCTACTGAGGGTCAAGTCTTCAATAAGTTTTAACATAATCATATTATCTTTGATCACCTCTCTCAAGTTCTTCTTAGGTTTTTCTCTTTTTCCTTTTACAATCCACAAGTACAATCTTCTTGCATGTTTTCACTAAAGCGTCAAAGTGCATTCTCTTAACATATCTGAACTGCTTAAGTCTTATCTCTCTTAATATTCCATCAATATTAGTCATTCTTAATTTTTCTTTTACCATTACATTACTCACCTTATCTCTTCTTATAAAGTTGCACATCTAACAAAACATCTTCATCTTTTCCATCATTAACTTATGGATATGCACATGTTTGATGGGCCAATGCTTTGCCCTATAAAGTATGATTGACCTAATTTATAAATGATAAAATTTACCTTTGAACTTAAGCAATATCTTCTTGTCACATAAAACTCATGATGTAATCCTCTATTTAAGTCATCATGATCTAACACGGTGCATTATGTCTTCATTGATCTCTTCATTACTCTAGATGATAGATTCTAGATACATAAAACATTCTTTTTGTGATATAACTTTTGAACTAATCTTTACCTCCACATTAGAAGCCACCATATGGCCCGAAAAGTTATACTCTAATTATTCAATCTTAGTCTTGCTCAATTTAAAGACCTTCGACTCTAGTATATCTCTTCGAAGTCCTAGCTTGACATTGACGTCTCATCCACTAAAACAATGTCATCAACAAACAACATACATCAAGGAGCCTTCCCTTGGATGCTCTTAATAAGCTTATCCATCACTACTACAAATAGAAAAGGGTTTAATGAGGAGCCTTGGTGTAGTCTGATATCGATAGAGAAATGCTTTGTGTCTCCTCCTATCATACTTACTCGAGTTTCTACACCTTTATATATATCTCTAATAACTCGTATATATGTCATAGGAATTCCCTTAACTTCTAAACACCTCCACATGATTTCCCTAAGTACCCTGTCATAAGCTTTCTCTAAGTCAATGAAAATCGTATATAGGTTACATTATCTTTCCCTATATTATTCTATTAATCTTTTAAAGAGACGTATAACCTCTTTTGTGGACCTTCCTGGCATGAAACCAAACTAGTTCTCAAGGATAGATGAACCCTTTCTCACTATTTTCTTAATCACCTTCTCCTATAACTTCATGGTGTTATTATGTAGTATGATGCTTCTATAATTGTTATAGCTTTGGATGTCTCCTTTGTTCTTGTATAGAGGAATTAGTATACTAAGTCTCCACTTATTCGGCATTTTGACCGACTTAAGAATCATATTAAAATGTTTTGCTAACCAAGTAAGACCTTCTTCGCCCAGGCTCTTCCACACCTCTATAAGTACCTTATTAGGCCCTCCTACCCTTTCACTCTTCATCCCCTTAAAGCTCTTTTAATTTCTTCCTTTGTGATTTGTCATCAATAATTAAAGTTACAATACCTATCAAACGCGTTAAAATCACCTTAAAAAATGTTTTCCTTTATGTCTTCATTAAGAAAGTTATATAAGTATCTCTGTCATCTTCTTTTGATATCATTTTCAGTCATAAACACCTGCCTTACTTCATCTTTTATACAACGAACTTAATATAAGTCTCATTTTTTATTTCCTAACTTTTGTCAACTTAAATATATTTTTCTCTATTTTTAGTTTCCAATCATTGATATAATTTCTCGTAAGCTCTACTTTTGGCTTTTGATACTATCTTTTTCATTTTTTTCTTTGCCAATTTGTAAGTTTCTTTATTAACTACCCTTTTTACCCATATGGTGCTATCCACTAGAGCTTTATAAGCAACCTTCTCGATCATAACCTTATCTTGTACATCTTCATGCCATCACTAAGACTCCATATTACTACCCTTAGGCTCTTTAAAAATACCCAAGATTTCTTTAGTTACATTATTTAAATGAGTTGCTACTCTCTCCCACATCTGGTTAGCATCTTCTTCCAATTTTTATTCTTCTCCATATATGACTCAATCCCTAAATTGTTTCATCGTATCCCTTTACAAATTCCACCATCAGACTCTAGTGCATCTCTAAGGACTTCACATCTTTCTCTGGCCCTTAATTATAGAATTAATAACCAATAATCTATGCTAAGCTAACATGCAAGTGCTAGATATCACCTTATAATCCTTACAACTAGATTGATTTCTCTAACTTATAAGTATGTAACATCCCATCACCGATGGGAAGGGTATATTGGTAAATTGGGATGAGCTAGTAGGTCATATTGCATATTTTGATTTGTTCATTCATTTGGCCTCTCGATATAGAGAGGAATGAGATATTTTGCACATGCACATATATGTACATGCATTCATGACATTTTTCGGTATTTATTTGTGAATATGACGCGATTTGCGAATTCTGAGATAATTATGTTTGAAAATGTGTTTTGGGATGTCTTAGGAGTGATTTTCACTTGTTAGAGGGATTCTTAGAAATTTTCTGGCAATTTGGGAGAAAATGTCCGGACCGGAGAATTTTTTAGGTGACGGACTGATTAACTTAACAGTACTAAATAATTGTCCAATGGCAATGGAAAAATTAGATACATGATTTTAGAAATAGAAATGTGGAACCATTGAAATTTGGGGACAAATTTGACTAGAAATGGAATCTGAAAAGAGGAGAAATTTTAAATTATGCTTTGAGGTATTGATAAGTGGCAAGTTCCTAGGTATTATAATTGGAGTATAAATTGGAGACTTCTGAAAATGAATGAAACGTTTTTGGGGTTTTAGAAATTTAGTATAATGGGTGAATTTGACCGAATGAATAATACTTTGGCTTTGAGGTCTTTCTTAAGAATTTAAGGGTATTGTCTAAATGTTGTGGTATCTATAGAATGAAAAGTTGGTTTCGAGACAACAGAAAGTGAAACTTGGGAAGTAACATCGGGAATGTCACGAACATGCATCGAATATCTTTTAATTTCGACATGTGCATCATTGAATCATTCTGATTGTGCATTTAGTAATGAGAAATTATTTGACTGTTATAGAGGCGTCGTTGAAACGACATTCTACGGATATTGCTGGGACTTATAGGCAGTAGCTTGGAAGTTACAGGTGAGTAACCTAGTTAGTTCCTCAATCTTTATTGTTAAATTTTTTGTACTTAGAATTGTGGGGAGAATAATGGTGAATATATGTGAATTGTTATGTTTGAAATCTCGGACCGAATGTTGGGTCCGAAACCCAACTACTTAAACTTAACACTTACACTCTACGCTCTGATACCACAACTGTCAGGACCCGATCCGGAGATCGGCGCCCCAACCCCAAAACGGAAGCCAAAGCGAAACGAATCACAAAGAAAACAAAGGGGCGGAACAAATCAAACGATTTTTAAAATCGAAAGTGGGCTCAAAGCGAAACGAACGGATCATATATCGAAGTGAATCGAAACAAATCAATTATGAATCGAAAGCTAACTTGGAAGCAAAGCATACGAACAAGGTCAAATCGAATTGGCTCAAAGACAAACCAAACAAACAATCCAATTGAAACACAAATTCTGACATCCGCACCAATATCTTAGAAAAGCGTCGAAATGGTCGCGTTGGATACCTTAAACTTAATCTATCCGATTCCATGTAAATTTTTCTTTTTCTTATTTTTCATTCCTTCTCTTCTTATTCATCTTTATTCAAGGCTCATACTAATCAAAACAATATCATTTCCCTTTTTGGAAATTCATTCTAAACAAAATCCCACTTACTTGATTCTTCATGATCAAACCACATCTCATCAATAAATTCAAAACTTGTCATTCTCTTTATTCATCATAATCTTATATATTACCATAACAATCTCACACTAATCCATATACTACCATACAAAAATCCGGTAGCATAACGGCTGCATTTCATTAAACCCAAAACCTGCAAAATCATTTAAATTCACTTCTATAAACCAGCTCAAACACACAATCCTCAAATCAATACACAAATCTAATAATGCAATACAATTCATACACAACTTTATTAATCAATTCCTTAAACAGCCCAATCATTCTCATCTATCATAACCATACACAAGTTCTTATACAATTCCATAATCCAAATACATCGTGAACTACACGCTTACATTATATTAATGGCCTTCCAAGCCATGTACAATTTCCAATGATCAAAATCCAAAGTACACAATGCACAATAATTCTCAATTTCTCAACAGCATCTAAACTTAACAATAGTTCAATAAGAACTCATACAAACGAAATCTCTCATTTTCTTTCACCCGTTCTTCTTCTCATCACCTGTGGATGGGAATGAAGGGGGGTGAGCTTAACATGTTTATAATCAATCATAAGCAAAACCATTCAAAAGTTTACTGCCATAGAAATTTCTTGTTGAAAATCCATAAAATGCTCGTTTCTCAAATTTTCATCATGTATTGAAATCCATAATCTTCAAAACATAAATGTATCAACTTGTTCAAAAATCAAAATTTCATAATGCAATACATCATCACATAATACATATCTGAATGCAATTCAATCCAATGCATAGCTTAGCACATTAAGATGCAAATGCACAATCAATTGGCTCGAAGGTTCCGTGAACAAAACGGATAAACCGAAGTTTATACCGTGAACGAAACGAGTCTATTTTCAGATCTCGTGTGGCACAAGCGGCCAGCCGGGAGAAGGCTTTTGTCAATGTGAACGTGACTTACGAAACGGTTCCTCTCTCGCCCACACAATCACATAAACAATGCTCAAATCATTTAATCAAAATGAAATGCTTTCATTGTTACCCCCAGAATTTTTTTCTTTTTATGATAAATCAAGCATAGTTAGATTAGTGGGGTAAATTAATATAGTATTTAATAAAGTTAGCATGAATTAGCATATGACATTAAATGAGTTAGGTGTTAAGAATTAATGTTAGTAAATGTAGTAGTTGACTTAAATGAGTTAGATTTAGTTTAATGTGCTAGTTGGGCCTTGGGCCCAAATGAAATAAAAAAAATGAAATGGGCCAAGATGAAATAAGAAAGAAGAGAGGATATATATGAAATGGGCTTAAATGAAGAAGTGGGCTTGAGTAGTGTGAGTTGTGTTAGTGGGAGAATAAGAAGAAGAAGAGAAGAGTAGATGGGCTTAAAGGCAAATGGGCTTAAGTTAAATGAAAAGGGAGTATAAAAGAAAGGAAAATTAAGTGAGTTAGAGAGGAGAAGAAGTGAAGCACCGAAATTGTGAGAGAGAGGGGGAGAGTGTCGTGAATGGGAAGAAGAAGAGAGAAAGAAGAAGCTTGTTAGGGTGGTGATTTCCAAGAGATCAAGAGGGAGTTGGAAGAAAGTCCAAGAGTTAAAAGTGAAGAGGAAGGAGAGCTTCATCTTGAACCAAGAAACTCTTGGTGTTGTTGAAGATTTAAGGTAAGCCTTTTGTTTAAGTGTGAGATTTTAGTTGGGTTTTTAGTTAGAAAGACTAAGAATGGAATGGGCATAGTGATTTCCAAGTTGATTTCATGAAAGGTGTAACATGGTTTCTCAATTGAAGTGAGATTTACATGGGTTTTTGGTTTTTAATGAAGAGAGAGAAGGAAGAGAAGAGGAACAAGAGTTGTAGCAAGGAAACCAAGGATTTAGCAAGTCTTAAAGGTGGGTTCCATATTTATCTTTATATTTATGAGCAATTAATGCAAGTTGATAAATGACACTAATGAATGTTTGTTACTTGTAAGTGAGTATAAATGATTGCTATAAATGCTTGTGTTAGTTGTGGTTAGATGACATTAATCATGAGTTATGTGTAAATGAAAATAATACATGTTGATGATTTGATTATGGTTGAGTTAGTATTGAATGAAGTAGCTTAAATGAGTATGAATGCACAATATGACTTATGCGTGAAATGTACAATATGAAATATGCATGAAAGATAAGAATTTTCAAGAAAACAGTGAATTGGACAAGAACAGTCCAATTTTATTGTTATGCATGATTGTTATATTATGTGGGTAAGGTATAGTCTCAAGAACCGTCACGTGCACGTCGACCATGAAAAGGCTTCACTACCGCCCGATTGTGGCATAGGATGATCCATTATTTGACTCTCAAGATTTGCCCATATAAGCTCATAAATGAGACTATATGGTTGCCATGAATATGGACTTACCGAGCCATTTGATGTGTTTCATATGTGATTACATGAAATTGTAAGAATTATGAATGTTCGAATTGTGAGAAATTATGTTTATGTATTGATGAAAATTGCATGATGCATGTATTATGATTTCATTGAAAGATTGCTTAATGTGTGAATAACTAAATAGACATGCTTGTTATATAAATATAAATGTGTTACCATGAGTTTAAAGCTCACCCCTCAATTCTCCGTGAAATGAGCAGGATCCCGAGGAGCAAGCTTAAAGGCATTTACTCCAAGAGTTTTCTTTTGGGTTTTGTGATTGAAATGATTTTTGTAAAACAATGCTTTAGTTGCATTTTGAGAATGATATTGTACTTTGAAGTTTCATGTAATTGAACTTAAAATGCCCACTAAAGCATTGTATGAAATATGACATGATTTGATGGAGATGGAATGAATGAGTTATGATTCAAAAGTAAATTTTAAACCCTAATGTATAATGCTTGACTGTATGACCTTTGATCTTTTGAGATGATGCATGAGATGGCATGAATATCATATAGGTAGGTAAATGTTATGAGGTTGGGATTGATGGTCATGCATGTGTAATGAAGGTGAGAATGATGCTTGTGTGAGGTTGATTGTGCAAAGTCTTGTAGATGTGTTAAATTGGTTAGACAATAGAAGTTGGAAGTTGAGAGTTACGATGGTTGAAAGTTAGCAGGATGCATAAGTCTTGTTTATGAGGATAGCTTTGATGGTTGCGTAGGAATCTAGGGTTTGATGGACAAATCAATCAAGAATTGATAGAATGATAAAATAAGTTGGATGTTTGGAGTTGTTATGAAGTATTTAGTAGTAGAGTAAGTGAATCTTGCAAGATTACAAGTGTATTTGGTGTTAGGAATAAGTTAGAAAGCATGGGTGAGGGTTTAAGAGGCTTTGGGAAAAAATCTCATCATTCTGGTCATTTCTTCCTCGCAGGCGCGAGCTCCATACCTAATGGGCGCGACCATAGAAAATCAGAGGAGCCTCAACTTTCTATTCGTCTCTTCCTCGGGGGTGCGACAGAAGTAAATCACGGGCGCGACCCAATTAGAGTGCAAATTTCATTTTTAGGCCTCTAATATGAGTTGTAGATCAGGATGTGTACATATTGATTGGTATAAAGATGACATCAATCGGACATCTGTAGCAAGAGTTATGGCGTTTTTACCAAAGTATGTCAAATATACATCGGGATATGAATATGAAGGATTGTTTTGATCATAACTTCCTCATCAGACCTCCAAATGAAGTGATTTTTGAGCCATGGATTCATGAGACATGTAGGTACCTACCCATAAGAATTTGTGTCATTTGGAGTTAAATTGAAAGAGTTGGCATGAAATCAAGTAAAAGGGTCAGTCGAGAGAGCGTGATCGAGATATGATCACATGTTGGTATTTTGTCGATATCTTGAGTTATAGAACTCCGATTGAAGCGATCCTTGTCTTAAATTAAACAAGAGTCATAAGGCTATAATTTACAAGAGAAATCAAATTTGAAATTAGGGTTAAATGAAATAAACCCTACAAGGCAAGATGATCAAGTTTCGTATTTTACGGTTCAAGAGTTGGACTCCGGTAACGGGATCCAACATCTATGGTATCAAAGCCAAACCGGGTTTAGGGTTTCCTAGGAACCTTAGTGGGATTGTCTAAGGGTCAAGTCATCATGCATTTTCCTACATGAATTATATGAATTATGTGCATTGTTTTAAATGCATAACATGCAACATTGCTTTTAAATGAGTGAATTGACTTGTTTTAAATTGATTTACATGAATTGAACTTGTTTTATGTGAACTAAAGATTTTCACTGATTTTTAAATTGAAGGAGTAATGCCGCCTCGGAAGAGAACTCGAGGAGCTCAATCTCGGCCCAGCTCTCAGTGCAGAAGTACGGATAAGTCGTACGTTCCGCAGGATGCAGGGACCTTCCCTGTCTCCGACTCTGATGCACCAAGTGTGCAACATGAGGTGCCTCCGCCGCCTCCTCCTCAAGTGAACCCTATGGATCCCCAGTTCTTCTAAGCATTTGTTCAGGCTTTCACCTATGCCATGGGCCAAGAAAGACAGGCTCAAGTGCCAGCTCCAGTAGAGAGGAGCGGCTAGTATGATAAGCTCCGGAAGTATGGAGCAGTAGACTTCAGCGGGACTACTAATCCCGAGGAAGCCGAAGCATGGTTGAAGAGGACCGAGAGGGTCCTGAATCAGATGAAGTGTTCTGATAATGAGAAGCTCGATTATGCAATCACCATCAGAAGGGATGCTTTGACCGGTGGGAGTCGTGCCCAGATCGTGAAATACCTCCCAGATCGACATGGAGGGAGTTCTTAGAGGCCTTTCGGAGGAAATATTTCTCGATGGTCTATATGCAGGAGAAGGCCAGGGAATTCTTGAATCTCACTCAGAGGGAGCTGAGTGTGGCAGATTATGAGTGAAGTTCACTCATTGTCGCGATATGCGCCAATATCGTGGCGATCAAGCGCATAAATGCCGGAAGTTCGAGGGTGGATTGCACCTAGGATCGTGGAAAAGGTGGTAATTCACAACTTCCGTGATTACCAAAGAATTGGTTGATCTTTGCTCTTCAAGCAGAGAAGTTAGAGAACATCAGGGCTGAAGTGACTAAGAAGAGAAAGAACAGAGAGCAGTTTTCCAAGAAGGGCATGAGTGCTCCAGCACCTAGAAGGAGCACCAGAAATCAGCATACACAGAGTGAGGTGGGCAGCAGTGGCCCCACTCAGAGCAAGCAACCTAGGGCTATGTCAAAGCAAGCTTCAAGTGTAGCAAGCCCGGGATGGACAGGTAGAGGAAATCCCCAGTGTGATCACTGTGGGAGATTTCACAAAGGAGAATGTCTGTTGAAGATAGGAGCATGTTTTGGCTGTGGTCAAAGGGGGCACAGAATCAAGGATTGTCCCCAGGTAGTCAGGCAGGAAGGGTCTCAGTCTCAGGCCCTAAGAAGAGCAGAAACAGTGGCATCTCGGCCAGTGCATGATGTGGGCAGTTTAGGAACTACAAGGAAGTCATATTCGGCAGGGAGACCTAGAGGATGTGGTCAGCACCACTGGTCTTTGCCACACACTGTGGAAGAAGTCGCACCACTCCGGAAGTAGTGACGGGTATGGCTATGCTATTTGATTTACCAGTTTATGTGTTGATTGATACTGGCTCCACCCATTCATTTGTATTTGCAAGTATGAATATGCATGTTGCATGTCCTGAGATTATGGATAACTTTCTGGTAGTTAGTACTCCTTTAGGGAGTAAGGTGGTGACCAGTTTGATCTACAAGAACTGTGAGCTCAATATAGACGGTGCTAGACTGGTAGTAGACTTACTACCTCTAGACCTTCAAGGGTTGGATGTCATTTTGGGGATGGATGTTATGGAGAAATACAAGACGAAGCTAGATTGTAGTTTGAAGGAAGTAGAATTTGATCTGGGAGATGATCAGAAGAAAGTTTTCAAGGGGGACAGGAAACTGCCAGTGCCGAGGATCATTTCGGCTATGTTAGCTGACAATATGACGAGCCAAGGGTGTGAGGCCTTCTTGGCGCATGTAGTGGATTCAGAAGTGAATGTGGACAGATTAGAAGATTTTCAGGTTGTGAGGGAGTTTCCTGATGTATTTCCAGAAGAATTATCAGGGTTACCGCCGGTGAGGGAAATTGAGTTCGAAATTGACTTGATTCTCGGAACCGCGTCAATCTCCATACCACCCTACAGAATGGCTCCAGTTGAGTTGAGAGAACTCAAGGAGCAATTGCAGAAATTGTTGGAGAAGCAATTCATCAGGCCGAGTTCTTCACCTTGGGGAGCTCCGGTCCTATTTGTTAGGAAGAAGGATGGAACGTGGAGGATGTGTATAGACTACAGGAAGCTTAACAAGATGACGATTCAGAACAAGTATCCGCTACTACGGATAGATGATTTATTTGATCACCGCAGGAGCAAGGGTCTTTTCGAAGATTGACCTAAGATCAGGTTATCATCAACTCCGAATTAGGGAGTCTGATGTAAACAAGATAGCTTTCAGGACCCGTTACGGGCACTATGAATTTAGGGTCATGCCCTTCGGATTGACCAATGCTCCAGCTGCCTTCATGGATATGATGAATAGGGTGTTTAATGAATTCTTAGATCAGTTTGTCATTGTGTTCATTGATGACATTCTGGTCTATTCTAAGGATGAAGGAGAGCATGAACAACATCTCAGGATAATGTTGCAGAGATTGAGAGAGCAGGAGCTATATGCCAAATTCAGAAGTGTGAATTTTGGCTACATGAAGTAGTTTTCCTCGACATGTGATTTCCAGAAAGGGATCCATGTTGATCCGA
This sequence comes from Erythroxylum novogranatense, assembly GCA_029891385.1. NCBI lineage: Eukaryota > Viridiplantae > Streptophyta > Magnoliopsida > Malpighiales > Erythroxylaceae > Erythroxylum > Erythroxylum novogranatense. The sequence continues at coordinate 20,103,395 of CM057224.1, read as the reverse complement.
AGAAAGTAGAAGCGAGAGTGAATTGGCAAGAGCCTAAGGCAAAGGAAAGAGGTAAGAAGCTTCCTAGGTTTGGCAAGTTATTATAGGAGATTCGTGGAAGGATTCTCATGATAGCGCCCTATGACTAAGTCATAAGAAAGAATCAGCAGCTCATATGGAGTGAGGAATGTCAAGAGCTTTGAGGAGCTCAAGAACAGTTGACAAGTGCTCCAAAGATTGGTTTTGCCTAATGGAGACCAGGGTATACGGTGTCTGATGATGCTTCGAGGAAGGGTTTAGGATGTGTGCTTGATGCAGGATGATGTAGTAATAGCCTATGCTTCACGGCGATTGAAGCAAGATGAGTTAAATTATCCGACTCATGACTTGGAGTTAGCAATGTAATTTTGCCCTAAAGATTTGGAGACACTACCTATATAGGGTTCAGACTAGGATCTTCACGGACCACAAAAGTCTTAAGTACATTATGAGTCGAAAGAGTTGAATTTAAGGCGAGACGATGGTTGGAGTTGCTCAGGACTATGACCGATGATAGAGTATCATCCAGCAAGGCGAATGTAGTGGCGATGCTTTGAGCGGGAAGTTATCCATATCTTACGTGTAATCGGTTTACTTGCCTCTGCTGGAACAGATGACCGTTGAAGATCGCTTAAAGGTGATGAATCGATGGTGTTTTTGCTCAATTCGTGGTGAGACCTATCCTTAGGGAGAAGGTCAAGGAGTTGCAGGAGCAGGATACGTAATTAAATGGTGAGAGATGAAATTCAACATGGTAAGCGATCGAAGTGCAAGTAAGGGATAATGGGTTAATGGTAGTGGAAGCAAAGTTATGTATTCAATGATAAGGCGATTAAGGATGAGATCATGGATGAGGCACACAATGCTCCTTATTCCATGCACTCAGCAAAGACCAAAATGTACAAAATTTGAAGGGACATTTCGTGGAAAGGCATGAAGAGGGATGTAGTGAATATGTGAGCAGATGTCTAGTGTGTCGACAAGTCAAGGTGAACACTGTGCACCTTCAGCATGCTAAGGCCATTGTCCATTCTCGAATGGAAGTGGCAAAGGATCACGATGGATTTTTGATGGGCTTGCCTAGACCAAAGAAGAAGCATGATGCCATTTGGGTTATTGTTGATCGGTTGACCAAGTCAGCCCATTTTCTGGCAATCAAGCAAACAGATTCATTACAAGTCTTAGCTAGGAAGTATATTGATGAAGTGGTAAGGTTGCATGGAGTTCCGGATTTCATAGTATCCGACAGGGATCCTCGATTCACATCGAGATTTTGGGGAAGTTTGCAGGAAGCATTAGGAACAAAGCTGAATTTCAGTACGGCGTTTCATCCTCAGACGGATGGTCAGTCTGAGAGGACAATCCAGACTCTAGAGGGGATGCTTAGAGCATGTGTCATGGACTTCAGAGGAGCATGGGATGATCATTTGCCGTTAGTCGAATTTGCTTATAACAATTCGTACCATTCGAGCATACAGATGGCTCCTTATGAAGCCCTTTATGGCAGAAGATGCAGGACTCCGATATGTTGGGATGAAGAAGGTGAGAGGAAATTAGTGGGACCAGAGTTGGTCCAGATGACAGTTGAGAAAGTGGATGTAATCAAACAGCGGCTTAAGGCAGCCCAAGATAAAATGAAGAGTTATGTCGATGCTAACAGAAAAGAAATGGAATATGCGATGGGTGACAAGGTGTTCCTCAAGACGCTCCATGGAAGGGAGTTATGAGATTGCAAGAAGGGAAGTTAAGCCCTCGGATGTGGGTCCGTATGAAGTTTTAAAGAGGATTGGGCGTTAGCCTACAGGTTGGCATTGCCTCCAGAATTGTCGCAGCTTCATGATGTATTCCATGTTTCCATGCTGAGAAGGTACAGATCAGATCATTCTCACATCATTCAGACCTCAGAAGTTCAGCTGAGGGATGATCCGAGTTATGAAGAAATGCCCGTGGTAATTCGACAAGAAGAATAAGGTCCTCGTGAACAAGATAATCAAGCTAGTCAAGGTCCCGTGGAGGAATCATGCAATGAAGAGGCGACGGGAGCCTCGGGATGCAATGCGTGAGAGCAGTACTCAACACCTCTTGATGAACTGTAAGAATTTCAAGGACGAAATTTCTTAAGGGGGGGAGAAATGTTACCCCCAGAATTTTTTTCTTTTTATGATAAATCAAGCATGGTTAGATTAGTGGGGTAAATTAATATAGTATTTAATAAAGTTAGCATGAATTAGCATATGACATTAAATGAGTTAGTTGTTAAGAATTAATGTTAGTAAATGTAGTAGTTGACTTAAATGAGTTAGATGTAGTTTAATGTGCTAGTTGGGCCTTGGGCCCAAATGAAATGAAAAAAAAATGAAATGGGCCAAGATGAAATAAGAAAGAAGAGAGGATATATATGAAATGGGCTTAAATGAAGAAGTGGGCTTGAGTAGTGTGAGTTGTGTTAGTGGGAGAATAAGAAGAAGAAGAGAAGAGTAGATGGGCTTAAAGGCAAATGGGCTTAAGTTAAATGAAAAGGGAGTATAAAAGAAAGGAAAATTAAGTGACTTAGAGAGAGAGGAGAAGAAGTGAAGCACCGAAATTGTGAGAGAGAGGGGAAGAGTGTCGTGAATGGGAAAAAGAAGAGAGAAAGAAGAAGCTTGTTAGGGTGGTGATTTTCAAGAGATCAAGAGGGAGTTGGAAGAAAGTCCAAGAGTTAAAAGTGAAGAGGAAGGCTAGAGCTTCATCTTGAACCAAGAAACTCTTAGTGTTGTTGAAGATTTAAGGTAAGCCTTTTGTTTAAGTGTGAGATTTTAGTTGGGTTTTTGGTTAGAAAGACTAAGAATGGAATGGGCATAGTGATTTCCAAGTTGATTTCATGAAAGGTGTAACATGGTTTCTCAATTGAAGTGATATTTACATGAGTTTTTGGTTTTTAATGAAGAGAGAGAAGGAAGAGAAGAGGAACAAGAGTTGTAGCAAGGAAACCAAGGATTTAGCAAGTCTTAAAGGTGGGTTCCATATTTATCTTTATATTTATGAGCAATTAATGCAAGTTGATAAATGACACTAATGAATGTTTGTTACTTGTAAGTGAGTATAAATGATTGATATAAATGCTTGTGTTAGTTGTGGTTAGATGACATTAATCATGAGTTATGTGTAAATGAAAATAATACATGTTGATGATTTGATTATGGTTGAGTTAGTATTGAATGAAGTAGCTTAAATGAGTATGAATGCACAATATGACTTATGTATGAAATGTACAATATGAAATATGCATGAAAGATAAGAATTTTCAAGAAAACAGTGAATTGGACAAGAACAGTCCAATTTTATTGTTATGCATGATTGTTATGTTATGTGGGTAAGGTATAGTCCCAAGAACCCGCCACGTGCACGCCGACCATGAAAAGGCTTCACCCCCCGCCCGATTGTAGCATAGGATGATCCATTATTTGACTCTCAAGATTTGCCCATATAAGCTCATAAATGAGACTATATGGTTGCCATGAATATGGACTTACCGAGCCATTTGATGTGTTTCATATGTGATTACATGAAATTGCAAGAATTATGAATGTTCGAATTGTGAGAAATTATGTTTATGTATTGATGAAAATTGCATGATGCATGTATTATGATTTCATTGAAAGATTGCTTAATGTGTGAATAACTAAATAGACATGCTTGTTATATAAATATAAATGTGTTATCATGAGTTTAAAGCTCACCCCTCAATTCTTCAAGAAATGAGCAGGATCCCGAGGAGCAAGCTTAAAGGCATTTACTCCAAGAGTTTTCTTTTGGGTTTTGTGATTGAAATGATTTTTGTAAAACAATGCTTTAGTTGCATTTTGAGAATGATATTGTACTTTGAAGTTTCATGTAATTGGACTTAAAATGCCCACTAAAGCATTGTATGAAATATGACATGATTTGATGGAGATGGAATGAATGAGTTATGATTCAAAAGTAAATTTTAAACCCTAATGTATAATGCTTGACTATATGACCTTTGATCTTTTGAGATGATGCATGAGATGGCATGAATATCATATAGGTAGGTAAATGTTATGAGGTTGGGATTGATGGTCATGCATGTGTAATGAAGGTGAGAATGAGGCTTGTGTGAGGTTGATTGTGCAAAGTCTTGTAGATGTGTTAAATTGGTTAGACAATAGAAGTTGGAAGTTGAGAGTTACGATGGTTGAAAGTTAGCAGGATGCATAAGTCTTGTTTATGAGGATAGCTTTGATGGTTGCGTAGGAATCTAGGGTTTGATGGACAAATCAATCAAGAATTGATAGAATGATAAAATAAGTTGGATGTTTGGAGTCATATGAAGTATTTAGTAGTAGAGTAAGTGAATCTTGCAAGATTACAAGTGTATTTGGTGTTAGGAATAAGTTAGAAAGCATGGGTGAGGGTTTAAGAGGCTTTGGGGAAAAATCTCATCATTCTGGTCATTTTTTCCTCGCGGGCGCGAGCTCCATACCTAGTGGGCGCGACCATAGAAAATCAGAGGAGCCTCAACTTTCTGTTCGTCTCTTCCTCGCGGGTGCGACAGAAGTAAATCGCGGGCGCGACCCAGTTAGAGTGCGAATTTCATTTTTAGGCCTCTAATATGAGTTGTAGATCAGGATGTGTACATATTGATTGGTATAAAGATGACATCAATCCGACATCTGTAGCAAGAGTTATGGCGTTTTTACCAAAGTATGTCAAATATACATCGGGATATGAATATGAAGGATTGTTTTGATCATAACTTCCTCATCAGACCTCCAAATGAAGTGATTTTTGAGCCATGGATTCATGAGACATGTAGGTACCTACCCATAAGAATTTGTGTCATTTGGAGTTAAATTGAAGGATTTGGCATGAAATCAAGTAAAAGGGTCAGTCGAGAGAGCGTGATCGAGATATGATCACATGTTGGTATTTTGTCGATATCTTGAGTTATAGAACTCCGATTGAAGCTATCCTTGTCTTAAATTAAACAAGGGTCATAAGGCTATGATTTACAAGAGAAATCAAATTTGAAATTAGGGTTAAATGAAATAAACCCTACAAGGCAAGATGATCAAGTTTCGTATTTTACGGTTCAAGAGTTGGACTCCGGTAACGGGATCCAACATCTATGGTATCAAAGCCAAACCTGGTTTAGGGTTTCCTAGGAACCTTAGTGGGATTGTCTAAGGGTCAAGTCATTCTCTTTATTCATCATAATTCAAAACTTGTCATTCTCTTTATTCATCATAATCTTATATATTACCATAACAATCTCACACTAATCCATATACTACCATACAAAAATCCTGCAGCATAACGGCTGCATTTCATTAAACCCAAAACCTGCAAAATCATTTAAATTCACTTCTATAAACCAGCTCAAACACACAATCCTCAAATCAATACACAAATCTCATAATGCAATACAATTCATACACAACTTTATAAATCAATTCCTTAAACAACCCAATCATTCTCATCTATCATAACCATACACAAGTTCTTATACAATTCCATAATCCAAATACATCGTGAACTACACGCTTACATTACATTAATGGCCTTCCAAGCCATGTACAATTTCCAATGATCAAAATCCAAAGTACACAATGCACAATAATTCTCAATTTCTCAACAACATCTAAACTTAACAATAGTTCAATAAGAACTCATACAAATGAAATCTCTCATTTTCTTTCACCCGTTCTTCTTCTCATCACCTGTGGATGGGAATGAAGGGGGTGAACTTAAAAATCCCGTGGGTAACAGGTTTATAATCAATCATAAGCAAAACCGTTCAAAAGTTTACTGCCATAGAAATTTCTTGTTGAAAATCCATAAAATGCTCGTTTCTCAAATTTTCGTCATGTATTGAAATCCATAATCCGCAAAACATAAATGTATCAACTTGTTCAAAAATCACAATTTCATAATGCAATACATCATCACATAATACATATCTGAATGCAATTCAATCCAATGCATAGCTTAGCACATTAAGATGCAAATGCACAATCAATTGGCTCGAGGGTTCCGTGAACAAAACGGATAAACCGAAGTTTATACCGTGAACGAAACGAGTCTATTTTCAGATCTCGTGTGGCAAAAGCGGCCAGCCGGGAGAAGGCTTTTGTTAACGTGCACGTGACTTATGAAACGGTTCCTCTCTCGCCCACACAATCACATAAGCAATGCTCAAATCATTTAATCAAAATGAAATGCTTTCATGTTCTTTTTCTTCTTTCCATTCAATCACAATGCCATGCTCAAATACATAGCATAATCGCATCATAATTCAATTCTAATCTAAGTATCATATATCTTTCAATGCATAACACAACATAAACACATCACAATGCATCTTTGTGAAGTGAATCACAAGTTAATACAACACTTATAAAATGATAATAGAATGCACGAGAAGGGGGGGGTTGAATTGTGTATTCCCTTTGAATATCTTTTCAAATTACTTGTTAGAAATAAAATTCTTTACGTAATTCTTATTAATCTGATTGATCAAAACTTTTCAATGCTAAGTATATGAATAGTAAATAAAGATCAACTTTGAAACTAAAAGTGAGATAGAGAGTGAGAGTAGTAGACACACAGATTTATCCTGGTTCACCCCAAACCGTGGGCTACGTCCAGTCCTCAGAGTTTCTTTTGAGATTTCACTAACTCTTCAAACTTTACAAGTATTCTTCCACGAGCCTCTTCAGGTCTCTACACCAGTATTCTTTCACACTTAGCCTCTGCAGGCTATCTGTACAACTGTTTATGTAAGCGGTAAGTCGACTTGTACCATGTGTAAGTCGACTTATGCTTGCTCGGTACCGATAAGTCGACTTGTACATTGGATAAGTCGACTTATTCAAGGACGGTACTGTTTATTTGTGCCCTAAAGGCAATCCCTTTAGCGTTTTATTCACAAATGATGCGATCGAATGAATAAATAAAGAAAAGGCATAATTCATTAATTTGATGTTCATGAACATTGTTTATGAATTGATTGGATCTTTAATCGATTAATGAAGTCCATGATATATGACATAGCATGAAGGAAATTATGATGTGATCATACTCCCGAGATTCCTATCATGTGCAATTATGTCAAGATTCTAAATTCTTCCTAGTCATAGGATTAATGAGACCGACATCATTAATCCGGATAGACTAGCACATGTCATATTCCTCGATTGGATCAAGCGGTGGATCTCGTAAACCGTAAATATGAGATATTTAGAATTGACATGTGGATGCTTACTAGCGGTAGTAAGTTCATTGGATGACCTGCCATGAGATCATCACATGGATATCTTATCTAAGTGTCAGTGATAATCTCATCATAGCAATGGTGCAAGTATCCTTAGACTTGAGGTACTCAAGGCTATCTTGGATACTGATCCTGTGCTTTGACTCCATTCCTTGTTGCCTTCCAGAGGTAACTCATAGGGTGGTGCTTGGGTATAGCTTGAGGTATTCGAAGGTAATTGAGTAGCCAATATAGGATTCACCACTTCTGGATTAGCAGAAGAGATACCCATGGCCTCTTGTCAGGATCATTACTCGGAAATCTCTGGCCAGAGTGAATATGTCATGAAGAGTGTCTTCATGGACATATAGAGTAATGAGTCCTAGGACGAGAACTGTTATCACTTGGGCTGGACTTGGTCTAGTAAGAGTTGACACTTTGACCATACTCATAACCAAGTGGGGTATAGGATGGTGAAAGGACTAATTGCACAAGAATTGTTCATGGAAGGGTTCGTGATCCGGTTCGTGATGAATACATCAAACCGATTACTTTCCGGTCAATTGGGGTCATGATGTGTTGCTAGATACCGCCATGACTTGCCAGATTAATTATTAATCTAAGTGGCCAACATAACCTAAACCCTAAAGTGGTCACACGATAAGAGTGTTTGAGAGAATCTGAAATAGTAATTGGACAGAGTTCCAATTATGGAGAGCATTCGGATTAAATGGATCCCGATGGGATTGGGATATGTCCCGATGAGATCGCGACATCGATATTGCTAAGAAAGGTTTCCGGAGCTGTTTCAGTACCGGGGCCCGGTAGGCCGGTAGGACCGACCCCAGTTTGACTGGACCTCTTAGTAATCATATATATGTTAATTAATTAAGTAATTAATTAATTAATATTATATATATATGCATGGCACGTGGAATGAAGGAGAAGAGGTAGGAAGCTTCCAAAAGAAGCTTAGTCATCATCTTTATTAAATGGCTAAAAGACAAATTAAGCTTTGAAAGAAGATGACTTCGTGCCTTTGAAAGAAGTTGAAGAAAAATGGTTTTTCTTGCTTCTGAAGAGAGAAGTTCGTAGGCTTTCAAAGGAAAGAAAGGTTTTTTGTGAAAAACCTAAGAGAAAAATTGTTTTCTCTCTTCTTCATCTTCATCCAAGGCTCTCTCCTCCAAGCTTCTTCTTCATCTCCTCAACGTGATCCAAGCTCTCCAGGACAGAGGTAGGCTCTAGCAGGCTTTATTCTGTTCTAGCTATTCTCGGGTCAAAGGTGTTTGATCCGGTTATGTTTTCTGATCTCTGCGTGGATACCTTTAGAGATAGTCTCTATTGGCTATTCAGGTTTGAGTTTTCATACCGACACCGGGATCCTGGGTTTCGGGAAGGTCCCGGGAATAAAATTTTTTTGTTTCTGCTGCTGGAACATGTGATGTTCCTCCCGGGATTTTCCTACAGTGGTATCAGAGCGTCTGGTATCGTGTATGAAGCTAAAACCGAAGCTAGATCAGAAACCCTAATTGCTGTTGATGTTGATGCATGCATACTGTCTGATTTTCGAATTTATATTTTGATATATTTTTCGAAATTTTTCTGCCCAGGATTGTTCATAACATGTTAGAGAATATGTCTATGAATTTTCAGAATTTATTGATTTGATTTGATATAGTTTTGCTAATTAATTCCCTAAGGTTACAGATGCTGTTTTGTGAAACGATTCTGGAACAGGAATGAGTATAAAATCGAGAATAAATTCTAGAAAAATGTTTTTTCAGATTTTCCTTCACTTACATGTCTCTAAGATGTTGGTGAATGTCTGTGAGCATGGAAATTGGATTTCAAGGTGATTGGATATTTATTCACGAATTTATTCTATGCTGCTGGGAATTGCTGTGCTGATGAACACAGATTTTGAATCGGTTTTGTTATTTAGGTTGACTGAGTTTTTGATGGCTTAAAATCCTAAAAACATTCATGTAGCATGTTCTGAACATTTAGCAACCTATGTAATTTTCTCAGAATTTATTGAAATTGTTTCATTGATCATTTTGAGCAATGTACAGAACTGGACAGTTTTGTGAAAATTGTTGGGACTGTTTTGCTTGGCTTGATTGAGTGTGCTTTTTCAGTTCCAATGCCTTGCACCATTTTTAATGTGATTAAAATGTGTTATCTTGATGTATTATGATTGCCAAACTGAATTGCTTGAAGTTGCATTTCCAAGAATTTTCGGATGCCTAAGTGATCACATTAGCGTCTCGTTAGTATATTGCATTATCTTGTTTGTTTTGACCGTCATATTTTTTTATGGCATGTGCTGAAGTAAATTTGATAATGTATGTGCTAGCTAGAGATGCTTAGGATGATAATTTGGGTGTTCCTAAATTGTTTGGAAATTAATGAGTTTTGACTCATTTCAAGCTTTTCATATAGTTTGACTATTTAAGGCTTTCATGGTTCAATGAATTGTTCATTGATACATCAAATTTATCAGATATTACCTTAGGTATGTAGGTGTTGTGAATTGAATTGCATGGATTGAGGAATTAGCCGATTAGAAATTATAGCAAATTGCATTGGACAAGTCGACTTATTTGGAGTGTAAGGCGACTTGTTCATCAGTTCTGACATAAGGCGACTTGCGGTGTACAAGGCGACTTGTCTTGTGGTAGAGCATAAGGTGACTTATATCGATAAGTCGACTTGTGCGAGGGCAGAAAATAAGGCGACTTGTATTATGATACAAGGCGACTTGTCTATAAGGCGAGAGCATGAGGCGACTTGCATTCGTTGTAAGTCGACTTGTGGCATGCTCAGTTGGATAATGGATGATTATAAGGATTGATTCAATGTGATTGATGACACCTAAATCATTCCATATAGTCCCGGTGACTATAATCCTTCACTTGGAGTCTAGAGTTTTGAAATCCTCCTCGGTATATGAAAACTAACGCCTTCCATTAATATGGTAAGAACCGTAGTTCTTATAGGATGGGTTGTTGGGTAAACCCAAGCTCGCTTCTATACTGAATATGTTCGAACCATGAAAATAAGATTTTCAATTAATGGGTCGGTTTTCACTAAGCGTTGGTTTGTTGAGTAAACTCAAGGTCAACGTGGATGAGGCGAAATTGGGTAGCATACATCGGATGTATGCGCATCAAAGAGTTGATAACCCAATTAAGTGCACACATCAACAAGTTGATAGCACTGATCGATAGTTGTGCCTAAGATGTAATTGGTATATCTGATACCTCCCGAGACTTAAGGTGTCTTGTTGGGCAAACCCAAGGTCATTCTCAAAGTCGGTTATCGATGATGCAATTGGTATGACCGATACCTACCGATTGACCTAAGTTGTGGCTTGTTGGGTAAACCCAAGGTCACTCTTAGCAATGTCGGATATCGACCCACTAGGACATTATGTCACTTTGTTTCTCCGGATTAAGAAGAGGGTTATGGATTCTAGGAAACTAGTGGGAGCCATATGCATATCATGCAAGTCCTTATGATCATGCAGCATATCTATTCTAACATTCCTTCTCTCTATCGCGCTAGGTTGATTGAAGAAGTCTTTCAATGTGAATTTATGCTCTCCTTTCGGACCGATTTTCTTGATTGGTCGAGGACTCGAGAGTTGTTCTCGGATCCGAGGAACGGGATACGCCCTAGATGTTCCACTTCCGATGCACTCGCCGTCGATGCTTCGATAAGGATCGAAAGCATATCGTAAGCATCTAAAGGATGATGATATGGATACTTGCATTATGCTTGTCTTGATGTCACCAGAGCTGCAGCAAAGCAAAGACGAGTCCATGGATGCTCACTCTATAGTATTTCATCTTAGGGAGCTGTTTGTTGAGCAAGCTCGATCCGAAAGGTTCGAGACCTCAGGGCTTCTTCATCATTAAAGATGGCTCCGTGGATATCTGGCATGCAAGATGCCTCAAGATGAATGGCTATATTGAGAGATTGGCCGCCTTAGGATTTGTAATGGATTATGAGTTAAGTAGAGACTTAATTACGGTTGGATTGTCTCGATGGTTATTCACGGTTTGTGATAAACTATCGGATAAACCAAATATCCACAACAATTCTCGAGTGATCAATCTGCTTTCATGACAAATTGAAAGGTGCTATCAAGAGAGATAGCAAGTGCTAGTGGTGGATGCTCCTTCTTCCGGTTCTAGAAGAAAACCAAAGGAAGTGCCATCAAGGAAAACCAAAGATTCGCCCCAAAAGGATTTTGCTTTCATCAGGCAAGTCTAGCCACTAGAGGTGAAACTGTAAAATCTATCTGGAGTCCCTGAAGCAGTAAAAGGCATCAGATGCCTCTACTCCTTCAATTATGTTTGTCATTGAGGTTGATACTATTCCTGATCAAAACATATCGGTCTTTGATACCGGTTGTGGCTCACACATATGAAATGATATGCATGGCCTCAGGGACAGTAGAAAGCTCATTCTAGGAGAACTAGACCTTCGTGTAGGTAATGCAGCAAGAGTTGCTACATTAGCCGTAGACACTTATGTCTTGTTACTCCCTAGTGGGCTTATATTCAAATTAGATGATTGTCATTTTGTACCCGTTTTAAACAAAGAACATATTGTATGTTTTATGTTTAATTAGAGCTGATTTCCATTTGACTTTTAGAAGCAATGGTTGTTCTATTAGTTGAATGGAATGCTCTATGGTATCGGTACATTATGCAATAGAATTGACATATTAGATATGTCATATCCAGGTTATGAATGTCAATGACGCGGAAAGACATAATCGAGATAATTTAAAATCAACTTACTTATGGCATTGTCGGCTTAGCCATATAAATGAGACACGCATCGCTAAGCTCCATAAGAGTGGATGTTTAGGGTCATTTGATTATGAATCATATGACACATGCGAATCTTGTTTATTAGGCAAGATGACTAAGTTATCCTTTAAAGGAAAGGGTGAAAGAGTGAATGGAATATTAGACCTAGTACATTCGGATGTATGTGGTCCGATGTCCATCCATGCCAGAAGTGGTTGTTTCTACTTCAGATACTTTTATCGGTGATTAGTCACGATATGGGTACATGTATCTGATGAGATACAAATCTGAAGCATTTGAATAGTTCAAATAATTCAGAAATGAAGTAGAAAACTAACTTGGTAAAAGTATGAAGACATTACGATCTGATCGTGGTGGACAATACTTAGACCAACAATTTTGGATTATCTCAGAGATAATGGGATTTTATCTCGATTCACTCCACCTTGCACGCCGCAAAGACAATGGTGTGGTTGAAAGGAGAAATCGAACCTGTTAGACATGGTGCGATTGATGATAGGTTTTGCACATTTTAGGGTATCGCCGAGACAAATTGTTTACTTGTTAAACAGAGTTCCATTAAAGACAGTTGATGTTACTCCATATGAGATGTGGACTAACTGAAAGCCCTATCTTTCTCAGCTGAAAGTTTGGGGTTGTCCTGCTTATGTGAAGCGGACACAGTCAGATTAGCTTGATGCAAAGTCTGACAAGTGTTTGTTCGTGGAATATTAATTCTACCTTGCTTAGGAACAAAAGTGTTTGTTTCAAAGCATGCTGTTTTCTTAGAGAAAGAGTTTCTTCTGTAAGAGGACAGTGGGAGCAAAGTTGAACTTAGAGAAGTTCAAGATGCTCGAACAAACATAGATCAACTGCCTGAACCTGAAACTGCCACTCATATAGATGAGATAACAGTTCAACCTTCTGCTACACACGAAGTTCGTAGGTCAAGTAGGATACGCACTGTTCCCGAGAGATGTGAATTTCTCGTAAGTGAACAGAATGACGTATTGCTCATAGAAGGTGATGAGCCTGCTACCTATGAAGAGGTTCTGAAAAGTTCAGAGTTTGACAAATGGCTCCGTGCCATGAAGTCTGAAATGGATTCCATGTATGTAAACCAAGTATGGACTTTGGTTGTTGCACCTAAAGGGATAAAACCCACAGGGTGCAAAGAGGTTTTAGAAGAAAACCAACATGGATGGTAATCTGATTACCTATGAAGCGAGACTAATGGCCAAAGGATTTCACAAAGACAAGGAGTTGACTACGACGAGACCTTCAGCCTAGTAGCAATGCTTAAATCCATTAGGATACTCCTAGCCATAGCCACTCATTATGATTATGAGATATGGCAAATGGATGTGAAGACAGCTTTCCTGAGAGGAAATCTACCCGAGAATGTGTATATGACACAACCAGAGGGCTTCACCTCCTATGATGGCGAAATGGTATGCAAGCTTCAGAAATCCATGTATGGATTGACGCAAGCATCCAGGAATTGAAATGTCCGTTTTGACGAGTTAATCAAAGAGTTTGGTTTCTCATAAAATCCGGATGATTATTGTGTGTATAAGAAGGTTAGTGGGACTGCAATCGTATTCCTTGTGTTGTATGTAGATGATATACTGTTACTCGGAAACGATGTCTCTATGCTGCAATCAGTTAAAATTTGGTTGTCCAAACAATTTGCCTTGAAAGACCTTGGTAAAGCAACTTATATCCTTGGGATATAGATTTATAGAGATAGATCAAAGGTTGCTTGGTCTTTCACAAGCATCGTACATAGTTGAGATGCTAAAGAGGTTTAGCATGAAACGATGCTATGTACGAAGCCCGATGTATCGTATGCTCTAAGTGTTACGAGCAGATACCAATCGGTTCCTAGTGAGGGTCACTGGGTGGCTGTCAAGAATATCCTCAAGTACTTGTGAAGCACTAAGGATGTTTTCTTGATGTTTGGAGATGGAAATCTCCACGTGAGCGGGCATTCAGATGCCAGTATCTAATCTGATAAGGATGATTATGAATCATGATCAGGTTATATACATTCACACTGAATAGCGTGGCGGTCAGTTGGAAAGAGTTCCAAACAAGAGAGGACTGCTGATTCAACAACCGAGGCAGAGTACCTGCCGCATGAGATGCGCAAAGGAAGCAGTTTGGATCAAGAAGTTCATTACTGAACTTGATCTAGTCCCTAGCTGTGATGGGCCCATTGGATTGTATTGTGATACAATGGGGCTAGTGCGCAGGCAAAGGAACCAAGGTCTCATCGACGATCCGAACATGTACTCCGCCGATTCGGGAGATCATTAGTCGAGATGATATCCTAATAGAGAGAATTCCACGAGCAAAGTGTTGTCGATCCGCTGACAAAGCCATTGTCACAGGAGAATTGTGATTCTCATGGACGCGCTTTATGGTATTAGATACCAAGGTGATTGGCTTTAGGTCAGTGGGAGATTTGTAAGTGGTAAGTCGACTTGTACCATGTGTAAGTCGACTTATGCTTGCTCGGTACCGATAAGTCGACTTGTACATTGGATAAGTCGACTTATTCAAGGACGATGATTGTTTATTTGTGCCCTAAAGGCAATCCCTTTAGCGCATTTTATTCACAAATGATGCGCATCGAATGAATAAATAAAGAAAAGGCATAATTCATTAATTTGATGTTCATGAACATTGTTTATGAATTGATTGGATCTTTAATCGATTAATGAAGTCCATGATATATGACATAGAATGAAGGAAATTATGATGTGATCATACTCCCGAGATTCCTATCATGTGCAATTATGTCAAGATTCAAATTCTCCCTAGTCATAGGATTAATGAGACCGACATCATTAATCCGGATAGACTAGCACATGTCATATTCCTTGATTGGATCAAGCGGTGGATCTCGTAAACCGTAAATATGGGATATTTAGAATTGACATGTGGATGCTTACTAGCTGTAGTAAGTTCATTGGATGACTCGCCATGAGATCATCACATGGATATCTTATCTAAGTGTCGGTGATAATCTCATCATAGCAATGGTGCAAGTATCCTTAGACTTGAGGTACTCAAGGCTATCTTGGATCTCGATCCGTGTTTTGACTCCATTCCTTGTTGCCTTCCGAGGTAACTCATAGGGTGGTGCTTGGGTGCGACTTTGAGGTATTCAAGGTAATTGAGTAGCCAATATAGGATTCACCACTCGGATTAGCGTAAGAGATACCCGTAGCCTCTTGTCAGATCATTACTCGAAATCTCGGCAGAGTGAATATGTCATGAAGAGTGTCTTCATGGACATATAGAGTAATGAGTCCTAGGACGAGAACCGTTATCACTCAATGGACTTGGTCTAGTAAGAGTTGACACTTTGACCATACTCATAACCAAGTGGGGTATAGGATGGTGAAAGGACTAATTGCACGAGAATTGTTCATGGAAGGGTTCGTGATCCGTTCGTGATGAATACATCAAACCGATTACTTTCCGATCAATTGGGGGTCATGATGTGTTGCTAGATACCGCTCATGACTTGCTCAGATTAATTATTAATCTAAGTGGCCAACATAACCGGAAACCTAAAGGGTCACACGCATAAGAGTGTTTCAGAGAATCTGTAAAATAGTAATTGGACAGAGTTCCAATTATGGAGAGCATTCGGATTAAATAGATCCCGATGGGATTGGGATATGTCCCGATGAGATCGCGACATCGATATTGCTAAGAAAGGTTTAGAGTCGTTTTGAAGATCGGGTCTTTAGAGGCCGGTAGGACCGACCCCAGTTTGACTGGACCTCTTAGTAATCATATATATGTTAATTAATTAAGTAATTAATTAATTAATATTATATATATATGCATGGCACGTGGAATGAAGGAGAAGAGGTAGGAAGCTTCCAAAAGAAGCTTAGTCATCATCTTTATTAAATGGCTAAAAGACAAATTAAGCTTTGAAAGAAGATGACTTCGTGCCTTTGAAAGAAGTTGAAGAAAATGGTTTTCTTGCTTCAAGAGAGAAGTTCAGTAGGCTTTCAAAGGAAAGAAAGGTTTTGTGAAAACCCAAGAGAAAATTGTTTTCTCTTCTTCATCTTCATCCAAGGCTCTCCTCCAAGCTTCTTCTTCATCTCCTCAACGTGATCCAAGCTCTCCGTGATGTAGGTAGGCTCTAGCAGCTTTATTCTCGTTTCTAGCTATTCCTGTGTCAAAGGTGTTTGATCCAGTTAGGTTTTTTCGATCTCGTGGATACCTTTAGAGATAGTCTCTATTGGCTATTCAGTTTGAGTTTTCATACCGACACAGGGATCCGGGTTTCGGAAGGTCCCGGAATAAAATTTTTTGTTTCATTCGCTGGAACACGTGATGTTCCTCCCGGATTTTCCTACGCTTTTCGAAAAGTATTTGAATACTTTGTTACAAAGAAGATAGCGTTCACTAATTCGCACTTAATCGCTTTTCACTTTGTGTAATTTTTTCTCAAAGCAGTTTAACTCTACGCCTCTCGACTTTGACTTGTATTTATAGCCTTCGCTCAGAATCGCTTCTTGATTCTTGAATCTTGAATCTTTAATCTTTAAAGCAGTTAATCAGTTGAGTTTCAGAACTTAACTCGAATCGACTCTTGCGTCTGTTTCTTTTCTGCGTCTGCTCGCTTCGCTTAAGGCTGCGTCTGCCTCGCTTCCTTCGTTTTGCGTCTGCGTCTGCGCTTGCTTTTCTTTCTACGCCTCAGTATCTACATTTGTGTCTTTGTCATTTATTGTCTTGTGTCATCTGCGCTCTGTGTTGATTTTTTCTTTGACAAACTTAATACATGTTTGACTTGTATCAACTTAAATCATGTTTGACTGACGTCTTGCAACTTTGTCTGTCTCTTTGTCTGTTTATTCAAACTTCTTCTGTCTTCGAACTTCATCTATGACTGTTTTGTTTTTTTTGTTTTTGATCTCACTATATTTTTTATACATCAAAATCATTTATATGTAAAGTCATTCTGACTTAACAATCTCCCCCTTTTTGAATATAACAAATTACATACAAGAAAACAAAACAAAACAAAACAAAATTTACAGATGTTGCAAAATAAGATAAAAACTTATCTTCTTCCTGTCTTCGTCTGTTGTGGTCACACCTTCTTCATCTAAGCATCCTCTCCTCTTCGATTATTTTCTTCTTTTCCGCTCTCCTCCTATTTGTTATAATAAAAATGATTATCGATTCGGTTCTTGGCAGATTCGCTATCATCTTCTTTAGATCATTCACCGCCTCCTTCATGTCATTGAGTTCACCTCGTAATTCATCGACTTCATCGACGAAGAGGCTTGATCCGCTCACCTGGCGATGGAGGATCGAAAGGAATTGAATTAGTATAGGCATCGAAGATGGAGTATAGTCTTCATTAATCTCAAAAGTAGGTGGACGAATGAATGTCTTTGCTTCAGAAGATTTAGATCAAAGGCTGGCGGCAAGATCAAGAATCGCCTTCCTCGCAGGATAAAGCTTGTGCTTCTATAGGCGATGTACTAGACAGAGGCCTAATACGAAGAACTGCCGAACAAGGAACTCAAGAATGTTCTGTTTTATACTTCCCCATTGGACAGTCTTACGCACGATTTGTATGGTGCGGCTCGCTTGATCTGGATCTTGTGCAGAATGCATGCTTCATCAATTTTCCGCACTTCTTCGCAATCGATCATGGATGATCATCATCAACATTATCTTCGTGAAATAATTTTGACTTTCCTTTGTAAAATCTTTTGTACGCCTTGGCTAAATATCTCGAACAACCTTTATCTCTGTGTTCTCTATGATTGGGAACATAGTACACGAAGCAAGGTGGACGTCTTGAGGGATATGGCAAATGATCAGTAATCCTCAAGGTATCGTAAAAAGACTTCTCTTTTTCATTTAGTAACTGCCACGTGATACCATTAATCATCATAGGTTGCACCAGAGCTACTATTTTCTTCATTGGTTCCACACCGATAATAATAGCATTGCTCAGATTGGTAATAACTTCTACCAATTTGATTTCCAACCTATATTTCCGCAAGAACTTCTGGTAGTTATATACCTTCAGACTTGGTTCATCATCACCAAACTGCATCGTAGTTGCTTCTTGTTGTGTTCCTTTAGAAGTTTCCTGAACTGGCCATTCTTCTGCTGGTTCCTCCTTTATAATGCCAGGTGTCTCATGAATCGTGCTTTCATTCACTGGTTCTTCTTGTTGGACTACAGGAGTATCCTGAACTGTAAAATGCTCAGTTTCTGTTTCAACTTGAACAGTATCAGCAGTCTCTTTTTGTAGACTAACATCCTCAGCTATTGAGATGCTCTTCTTTTGACTAACCTTCTTAGTCTTTTTCTCTCGCTTGATTAGTTTTCTGATTTCTTCACGTGAAATTTTCCTTTAACAGATTGTTGTTTTCTCTTCCTCTCAGTCTCTTTTGATCTTCTCGCCGTATCCTCTTCCAGGATTGAGACTAAGGATCTTGTAGCTTTGGCTGCACAAGATTTAGAAGTTTCTTCTCGCCTTTGTTCTCTGGCAATCTTTTCTTCCTGTTGCTTTGAGTCCCGATCCTCGAGATCGCTGGCTTTCTTCACAACTTCGCTCAAGAGACTTTCTCCTTGTCTCTTTGATGCAGTTTGCTTTGCTCTTTGAGATTGATTTTCTTCAAAAAGAGGACTCGCCAATTTCATAAGAGGTCTCCCTAGGACTCTCCTTAATTCGACAGTAGGCGATTTGATACTTACAGGCGATTGAGAACTTGAGACAGGAGTCTTCTTCAATATACGCTCCCCCTCAGTTCTTGGTTTCTTTGAAGAACCGGCGTGATCTTTGTCTACTGTGCTAAGACCCATTCGCCGAATCGTGTGAGCATCAATCTTGCTTTTCATCGCAACAATTGCCTTATACCTTAGTGCGCATTTAATCATCGGATTCTATAAAATCCTTGTCAAAATCATACCATAAGGATAACTGGAAGTTTCCTTTAACCCTTAACCGTATAGTGAAAGATTAAGAAGGGTAGATCTATAGGATTTCGATTGAGAAGAAAGAATGTACATTGTTAAGTCAGAGTGGTCACCAAATGCCTCGAACTAACTGGGAAGAATGCGGTTGAACAGATTGCATGAAGAACTCGGCCTTCTAATCGATTTGATGTCTTCCTCTCTGGAATCATTTGTGCCATAGATTTGCCTCTTGACATCTTCTTCTTTCATTCCAACCGAGGACATCCATCCGCCTTGGTAGACAGTTTTCTCCAACCGATGGGCAACCGTTACCTTCCTTATCAAATCTTTTGTGACAATAATCATTATTCTATCCACAGAGGATACAATAGTGTCTTCTACTGCACGAGGCGTTCTTTCGTAACTCATAAACCTCGCCAGATAGACAGATTCTCGAATCAAAGAAGTTCTTCCAACCAGCTCTTGTGATCTTTGGTTCTACATCCATGCCGTCTCTCCTCAAGGACTCAAAATCCACAAGTCTTCCATAAACCATGGTCGCTTCCATTGTATAGAGTGAAAGATTATCTTCGAAAAACTTTTGAGTGAGAAGATTTTGAGAGAATTGGTAAAGTAGAAATGAACCGTCGGGAGATGATAAAAGATCGCTATAAACTCATCTCGCCTACTTATAGGGTTATAGACCGATGGGTTCTCTAATCATTAAGAACCTCGAGTTTATCGATATTTCCTCCAAAATCTTCCTTGTGAGAGAAGTTACCATTTGTAACTCATCGTATAACGCCGTTAGTTTCTCACGTTATCCTAATCGCCATTTAGCATCACCATATTGAGATTACGCCTTATCTTCTCAAAACGTTCTTCACTCGGTGGTTTAGTGAAGATGTCCGCCCATTGAAGCTCTGTTTCAACGAACTTTAGAAGCACCACCTTTCTCTGAACGTAGTCTCTCAGGAAATGATGTCTGACTTCTATATGCTTTACTCTGGAATGCTGAATTGGATTCTTTGACAGATTTATTGCACTGGTGTTGTCGCAATAAATTGGAATCTCCTCCTCCTTAACTGAATAGTCTTCAAGCTGATACTTGATCCACAGCGTCTGTGAACAGCAACTTGCGGCAGACATGTATTCTGCTTCAGCGGTTGATAGAGCAATTGAGCTTTGTCTCTTGCTTGACCAGGAGACTAGATTTCCTCCAAGAAAGTGACATCCTCCACTTGTGCTCTTTCTTTCGATTCTATCTCCAGCATAGTCCGCATCACAGTATCCGATTAACCTGAAATCTTTACCTTTCTCAAACATTAAGCAAAGATCAGTAGTACCTGCGAGATATCTCAAAATTCTTTTAACAACAGTAAAATGAGACTCTCTAGGATCGGTTTGAAATCTTGCACACAAGCATACACTGAATGTAATATCGTGTCTACTTGTCAGAAGATACAATAAAGAACCGATCATCCTCTATATAGGGTTTGATCCACCTTCTTACCAAGTTCGTCTTTCGACAAAAGGTTTGAAGGATGCATCGGAGTTGCCATTGGCTTCACATTATTCATGTCAAACTTATTCAACAACTCTTTCACATACTTCTGTTGATGAATGAAGATCTTCTCTTTGGTCTGCTTAACTTGCAACCCAAGAAAGAACTTTAATTCACCCATCATACTCATTTCAAATTCTCTTTTCATTAGACTCTCAAACTTCAAGCATAACCCTTTTCAAGTAGCACCAAATATGATATCATCAACTTAAATCAGATTAAGATAAAATCATTCGAGAACTTTTTTCAAGAGCGCCTTATCAACTTGACCTCTGCTGAAACCATTTTCTATTAAGAAAGTACTCAGACGATCATACCAAGCTCTGGGAGCTTGCTTCAGGCCGTATAAGGCTTTGTGAAGTCTATAGACATAATCTGGATTTTTAACATCTTCAAAGCCAGGAGGTTGTTTCACATAGACTTCTTCGTCTATAAAGCCATTCAGAAATGCACTCTTAACATCCATCTGAAACAACTTTATATCGTGACAGATTGCATATGCCAACAAAATCCTTATAGCTTCAAGTCTCGCTACTTTAGCATATGTTTCGTTGTAGTCTATTCCTTCTTGCTGATTGTAGCCTTGTGCTACTAATCTGGCCTTATTACGACTCACTCTTCCTGATTCGTCTAGCTTATTCTTGAAAACCCATCTAGTTCCAATAATGGATTTCTTAGGAGGTTTTGGAACTAAGGACCAGACGTTATTCCTTATGAATTGGTTCAGTTCTTCTTGCATGGCTAATACCCAAGCTTCATCTTGAAGAGCTTCCTCAACCTTCTTAGGTTCTACTTCAGAGATAAAAGCTACATTAGCTTCTCGTCTGAATCTGGACCTTGTCCTAACTCCTTCTGAGGTCTCACCGATAATTAACTCTTCTGGATGAGAACTTTTATACTTCCAATCTCGTCTTAGTTCTATAGTTTCTGGAATATCTTCAATCTTATCCTTATGAGTGACTGACGAGGGAGTTTGTGAGGCAACATCTAGGTTCTTTGAAGGACCTTCAATCTCCATGTCATCTTCCTTATGGGATTGAGAACTATCATCAAACTTGACATTAATTGTCTCTTCAACAGTCTTTGAAATCAAGTTGTAAACTCGAAAGGCCTTAGACGATGATGAGTACCCTAGAAAGATTCCTGGATAGGTCTTCGAGTCGAATTTATCCAACAGCTCTTTCGTATTCAGAATGGAACATTTGCACCCAAATGGATGAAAGTAGGATATGCTTGGTCTTCTTCCATTCCATAACTCGTAAGGAGTTTTCTTCAACATAGGTCGCATCAAGATCCTGTTCTGGATATAGCATGCTGTGTTCACAACTTCTGCCCAGAAATACTTAGGAAGATTCGTCTCACATAGCATGGTCCTTGCCATCTCTTGAATCGTCCTATTCTTTCTCTCAATAACTCCATTCTGTCATTGTGGAGTTCTAGGGTAGAAGTTGTGGGAAATTCCATTCTCTTCACGTAAAACTCTAAACTTCTCATTTTCAAACTCTCCACCATGATCACTCCCGATACTAGCAATGGACATTCCTTTTCGCTCAGTAACTTTCTCGGATAGAGTTCTAAAGCACTTAAAGGACTCATCTTTGTGTGATAAAATAATATCCAACAAAATCGAGTAAAGTCATCAACAATGACAAATCCATATTTCTTTCTGCCAAGACTTAATGTCCTTGTAGGACCAAATAAATCCATATGTAATAGTTCTAAAGGTCTTGAAGACGTTACAAAACTTTTAGAAGAGAAAGAGGTTTTAACCTGTTTTCCTTTTAAACAATTTTCACAGAAAAATTCTTTGTCAAAACTTATTTTTGGTAAACCTCTTACCAAATCATGTTTTACCAATTTTGAAATATGTTTCAAAGAGACATGACCTAGCTTTTTATGCCAGATCAGTCTTTCTTCTTCAAAAGATAGAAAACATGAAATATTTTGACTTTGAAAATCTTCTAAGTTGATTTTGTAAAGGTTGTTTCTTCTCTTGGAAGAGAAAAGTATAGACCCATCTTTGTTCCTGACTTCACAAAGATTTTGATTGAATGTAACTGTGAAACCAGAATCACACAACTGACTCACACTAATCAAGTTATGCTTTAGACCATCAACAAGCAGTACATTATTTATGCATACAAAGGAATCTTTACCTATTTTCCGATTCCAATGATTTTGCCTCGCTGGTTGTCTCCGAAAGTTACCGATCCTCCTTCTTATATCAAGGTCTAGGAACATAGACCTTCTTCCTCATCATGTGTCGCGAGCATCCACCGCCTAAATACTAATGGTGCTTGCCGTATCTTCCAAGGAAGGATATCTGCAGGAGAAACTATTTTATTTCTTGGTACCCAAATTTTCTTGGGTCCTTTATGGTTAGTAGTATGCACATGATGTAATTTATAATGCATATTACTCGGACGTTGATTAAAATGTGTTGTCCTATTTCTTCCTTTTTGAGAGACAAATTTATTACGAGACCGAGTATTGTTTCCAAAGAAACCCTAAACCAGTCTTATCACTAGGATGTCTACTTTTTCCTAGCATATCATTCATTTTCTTTGTACTCTCAGTAAAAGTAGCTAGATCAGCTGATAGATTCTTGATCCTTAGCTTAAGCTGATTAATCTCATCTGATCTGTCTACAAGTTTTCTTTTAACTTCTAACTCCTTTTTTAAGCAAATATTTTCTCTCTATTTTCTCAAGATGTTTAATATTCTCTGCATACTTTTCTTCAACAACTTGTCTGCTTTGAGAATAGCATGAGAATCCTCTAACAATTCTGAATATGCATCATGCAAGTTATCATAATCGGATTTTACCTCCTCATCACTATCTTCTTCAGCCATTTGGCAAATGTTTGCATGTTCTGATGACTCGGAGCTCAGATGTCGATTCGAGATGAATCTAGATCCTCCCATGTTGCCATCATGCTTTTCTTGCCTTCTTTACTCTTCTTAGGTTTCTTCTTGAGAGTAGGGCATTTTGACTTGTAGTGTCCAGGCTGATTGCACTCGTAGCAAATGATAGAAGACTTTTCCGCTTGGCTTCATCTTTTCCATTCTTTCCAATGTCTGATTACTTCTGGACTTCTTTTTCCACATACGTCTTATCTTTCTGGAAATGAAAGATAATTCGTCATCTTCACCACTTGACTCTGATTCAGATTGGCTGGAGTTATCATCCTTTGATTCTTCAATCTTCAATGCCTTCGATGACGTCCTCCTTCTTTGAGTCTTATGATTCTTCTGTCCGGCCTTCAGTGCTATTGACTTGTCTGGCTTGGGCTTGTCTTCAGCATTGAGTTCTACTTCATGAATCTTCAAGGATCCCAGCAACTCATCTAGCTTCAGACGCTCAAGTCTTTTGCTTCAGACCGCAGTTACTTTAGGTCTCCATCTCTTAGGAAGGCTTCTTAGAATCTTTCGAACATGATCTTGGTTATTGTAAGTCCTTCCAAGAGCTTTTAATCCGCTGACAATTGTTTGAAATCTTCCAAACATTTGATCAATAGATTCTTCATCTTCCATCTGAAAAGTTCATATTGATGTACAAGAATACTTATCTTGGATTCTTTAACTTGACTAGTGCCTTCATGAGCAATGGACAATGTGTCCCACATCTCTTTTGCAAAGGTCGCAACCATGCACTTTGTCATATTCGCTTCGCTAGGCACAAGTTAAGAAGAATTTCGCTTTGAATTGAGCTTGTATTCTTGCTTTTCGATCACCGTCCATCCGCTTCGTGGAATAGAAATACCTTCTTCATCTACGGTATATAGGTCCGTTCTCTATTACGTCCCAAAGGTCTACATGTGTAGATTCGATGAATAACCGCATTCTATCTTTCCAAAGAATGGTAGTCTTCTCCATTGAATGCCGGAGGTCTAGGATCGAGGCTCCTTCAACGATGTATACATGTGACTCGCCATTATCTTTAATCCACACTTCGTCAAAGTGATTCTTGGATACCAAGCTCGATACCAATCAAGTGAATCACAAGTTAATACAACACTTATAAAATGATAATAGAATGCACGAGAAGGGGGTTGAAATGTGTATTCCCTTTTGAATATCTTTTCAAATTACTTGTTAGAAATAAAATTCTTTACGTAATTCTTATTAATCTGATTGATCAAAACTTTTCAATGCTAAGTATATAAATAGTAAATAAAGATCAACTTTGAAACTAAAAGTGAGATAGAGAGTGAGAGTAGTAGACACGCAGATTTATCTGGTTCACCCTAAACTGTGGCTACGTCCATCCTCAAAGTTTCTTCCGAGATTTCACTATCTCTTCAAACTTTACAAGTATTCTTTCACGAGCCTCTTCAGTCTCTACACCAAGATTCTTTCACACTTAGCCTCTGCAGCTATCTGCATAACTCTTTCTTTTCGAAAAGTATTTGAACACTTTGTTACAAGATGATAGCGTTCACTAATTCGCACTTAATCGCTTTTTCACTTTGTGTAATTTTTTCTCAAAACAGTTTAACTCTACGGTCTTCGACTTTGACTTGTATTTATAGCCTTAAATCAGAATCGCTTCTTGATTCTTGAATCTTGAATCTTTAATCTTTAAAGAAACGGTTAATTAGTTGAGTTACAGAATTAACTCGAATCGACTCTTGCGTCTGTTTCTTTTTCTGCGTCTGCGTCTGCTTCGCTTTGCGTCTGCTTCGCTTCGTTTTGCGTCTGCGTCTGCTTTGCTTTGCGTCTGCGTCTGCTTTGCTTTGCGTCTGCGTCTGCTTCTGCTTCGTTTTGCGTCTGCGTCTGCGTCTGCTTTTTTTTCTGCGTCTGTATCTACATTTGTGTCTTTGTCTGTTTATTGTCTTGTGTCATCTGCGTCTGTGTTGATTTTTTTCTTTGACAAACTTCGTCTGTGTTTGACTTGTATCAACTTCGTCTGTGTTTGACTGACGTCTTACAACTTCGTCTGTCTCTTTGTCTGTTTATTCAAACTTCGTCTGTCTTCGGACTTCGTCTGTGACTGTTTTGTTTTTATTGTTTTTGATCTCACTATATTTGTTATACATCAAAATCATTTATATGTAAAGTCATTCTGACTTAACACTTTGCATGTTCAAAACCATTCAAATCCAATTCATGAAGTATATGAATACATATAAACCAATTCTTTAAATCATTTGAAAACAATATATGCACAATTTCAAAATACTTGAAATCACTTTATTCTCTCAATTTGGGAAAATCTTTAGTGACTTATTATTCAACTATAAATCTGAAACCCACCTCATATCCATGCTTGGAGCTTGATTAGAGCTTCAATTCTCCAAAGCCTTTCTTCTTTCTCCCAATTTCAAATTCCCTAAATCAAATTAACCCAAATTCCACTTCATAAAAATCATGATTTTCAAAATTGATTACATAAATCACAAACCCATACTCATATCAAGACATCTAAATCAAGAACTTTCAAAATTCCCAAATCATACAATTGGGCATAAACCCTAATTATTAATCATCCCAAAATTGAACCAATTTTAACATGTAATCTCCAAGATTGATCATGGAGTTAACAAGCCCATATCAACCTTAAACTATCCAAACCAAAACTCACTAAAAACTCAAGGATTAAAACTCATCTCTTACCTTTTCATTCT
Organism: Erythroxylum novogranatense; assembly: GCA_029891385.1. Lineage (NCBI taxonomy): Eukaryota > Viridiplantae > Streptophyta > Magnoliopsida > Malpighiales > Erythroxylaceae > Erythroxylum > Erythroxylum novogranatense. The sequence goes on along the minus strand of CM057224.1, from coordinate 20,077,160 downwards.
CTATTTTTGACACTTCTAATCTTGAAAGAAAGCTCTCTTCATCCTCCATGTTTTTCCCTTCTTGAACCACTTGAAAGTCACCCTTAAAGCCCTTGAAAAATGGAACCATAGCTCTTCTTTCTCCTTTCTCCTTCCTCTCCATCGATCCTCTCTCTCATTTCTCTCTCTTCTTGTGTTTTTTTTTCTAATTTTTGTGCCCCACTCTTCTTCTTATACCAACCCACATGCTTAATGATCACCTTGCCCTTCCCCTTAAGCCTAAGGTCTTAACCCTTTAAGTGATGTTCCCAATATACCCTTACACTTTAGTTTCATGTATGCTTACTTTAGGACATTATTTTCACCATCAAATTGAAGGAATTAGTCAAAACTTCCTTCTAGAGAATTTTTCCTCATTGTCTTAATTTCATAATGCCTCAAGAATCATCCAATTTCGAGCACTACACCAAAAGTTATGTTCTAAAAATTTCGGGTATATCTTATGCTAACTCATTTCTCCAGTACATTATTTCCATCCGAAAATCGACCTTCTTAAGGACCAAATTGAAACTCGAATTCTTCATAACAATTGTAGATCTATTTCTCTAGTTTAATCCAAATTAAGAATCACCTTAATTGGATGTCTATAGCAAAAGTTATAATCAAAATACTTTCAGATGTTTTATCATCCAAGACTGCACACTAATCCAAAATTCATTTCAGAATTTGAAACTCTTAGGGGCTAAATTGAAATTTACTTCCTTCATATGACTTGTAGCCCCATGTCTCAATTTTATTTTGCCTCAAGAATCACTTCAATCGGATCACCACAGATCCCGGATTTCTCAAAATACCAAACCATGTTCAGAAAATGGTCCAACTCAATTTGATTAAATTAATCACCCTGAATTTAATCTTATAAATTCACAAATATCTCATAAAATGAAATTCATTGTTTTAGGAATCCAACGCTTCAAGAATCAACTCAATCGGATGTCGGACGGAAAAGTTATAGCCAAATAAATCCGATATGTTCATATCTTAAAAAAACACGGACCGTGTGAAATTTACACGGTCAGGCACATAGGCCGTGTAACCTTCGGGTGGAGGAAGGGGTACTGTGCCCAAAATCACACAGTCCGTGTGAAATTTTGCACGGTCTGTGTGAATTGGAGTCACTGCATTCAGGTTTTACACAGTCTGTGTGAAATTCACACGGGCAGTGTAACCTACGGGAAAAATCATATCTCCTACGCCTGGATTTACACAGTCTGTGTGAAATTCACACAGACAGTGTAACCTACGGGAAAAATCACCAATTTTCACCCCAAGACTCCTCCAAAGGTCTCTAAACCCAACCTAACTTCCCTTTACCTCATATTCTTCTCCAATACCACAATTAAACCACTTCAATCTATGAAACAACTGCAAACATCATTGAAACTCAACTCCAAAGGATTCATCCCACACATTCTTCCCAAAATCAACATATTCTACTAACACTAGCAACAATGGAATTCTCAACCAAATAAAAACTCATCCATCAATCTCAAGCTTTAATAAAACATAATCATACAAAATAAACTTCTAAATTCTCATTCTCATTTTATATCACTCTCATATTCAATAACCTCTTATCATTCACCAACCATCCTATCTTTCTTTTCCATACTATCTCACTTATATATATAACAACGACTCCTAATCAAAGTTCATCAACACAAGTCCTTATTTCACTTACATCATAAAGCAAATGTTTACAAAACTTTAATAATATTTCAAACCATATTACAACATCAATAATAAAAATCCGAATATAACAAAATATACAAAATCCCATAATCCTCAACATACTTCAACATCTTCTTTTTTTTTACAAAATCTAACTTCCAATTGGAATTCCTTCAACACTCAACCTCAATTCATATACTTAGTTCACATTCTAATTTCACAACCATCTATATACCAATTCATAATTCAAAGCCATACATAAACTCATATTCCATTTTGATATTTCCACTAAAAATTCGGGGTCCAACATTTCTCCCCCTCTTAAAAGAATTTTGGCCTCAAAATTAAGCAATCTCCACATAACACATTCTCTTAACTAATTTCTTCCAAATGATCCTAATCATTCACATATTCAAATGTCTCATCACATATATTCATAATGTTTTTCACCTCTTATATCAAATACCATCCATATCATATAAAAACACTATAGCCACAAATCAATTATTTCTTAGCACATTGTCACTAGTCAAGGGTCTCATTTCTTAAGGGACCCAATATGGACCAATCATCATTCACAATCAACCTATTGATCTTCCATACATATATTTCTATCCTTTATCTCATCTTCAATTATCTCACAAAAGCATAGTCAAATCAATTCATCTCAATTCATCAAGGAATTCTAATCTCAATTTCCTTAACACATTCCTAATTTCAATCACAATTCTTGTCACCACAATCAAACATTCAAATAGGTTCTTCAAATAATTCATGCAACTTTATTCACATCAATATCACATCTTCACAAAATCAAACTTAGCCTTACAAACTCTTATCAACTTCTCATACAAGTCACTCATACTCATACGCCCAAGTAAGATCATATAACTGAGCTCTGATACCACAACTGTTGGGTCCAAAACCCAACTACTTAAACTTAACACTTGCACTCTATGCTCTGATACCACAACTGTCGGGACCCGATCCGGAGACCGGCACCCCAACCCGAAAACGGAAGCCAAAACGAAATGAATCACAAAGAAAACAAAGGGGCGGAACAAATCAAACGATTTTTAAAATCGAAAGTGGGCTCAAAGCGAAACGAACGGAAGTGAATCGAAACAAATCAATTACGAAACGAAAGCTAACTTGGAAGCAAAGCATACGAACAAGGTCAAATCGAATTGGCTCGAAGACAAACCAAACAAATGATCCAATTGAAACACAAATTCTGACATCCGCACCAATATCTTATAAAAGCGTCGAAATGGTCGCGTTGGATACCTTAAACTTAATCTATCCGATTCCATGTAAATTTTTCTTTTTCTTATTTTTCATTCCTTCTCTTCTTATTCATCTTTATTCAAGGCTCATACTAATCAAAACAATATCATTTCCCTTTTTGGAAATTCATTCTAAACAAAATCCCACTTACTTGATTCTTCATGATCAAACCACATCTCATCAATAAATTCAAAACTTGTCATTCTCTTTATTCATCATAATCTTATATATTACCATAACAATCTCACATTAATCCATATACTACCATACAAAAATCTGGCAGCATGACGGCTGCGTTTCATTAAACCCAAAACCTGCAAAATCATTTAAATTCATTTCTATAAACCAGCTCAAACACACAATCCTCAAATCAATACACAAATCTCATAATGCAATACAATTCATACACAACTTTATAAATCAATTCCTTAAAATATGGTGTGTGCTTGTTTTTCTTAAAAAATAAGTTAGTTATCACCAACTTAAATGCTACCATGAAGTCCAATAAAGAAATCCCATTATCGTTCATATCTCCATACCTAAAACTCTATCCCATAAATATCTGTCTAAGGTTCCCCCGATATGACCATTAAAGTCTCCTCTCAAAATAACTTTCTTGTCAAGGGGAATTTGCTAAATGACCCCATCTAGCTCTTCCTAAAATTGACATTTAAGTTGTTCGTCCAACCCTACTTGGGGTGCATAAGCACACACCATATTGAAAACAAAAGTTTTCACCATAATCTTTACAAATAATATCCTATCATTAGTCCTCTTTACCCTTATAACATGATATATAAGTTCCTTGACAACTAAGATACCTACTTTATTATATTACCTCAAACCCCCTGGATACTAAAATTTGAACTCATTGATCTCTTTTGTTTTAGCTCTGGTCCACTTTGTCTCTTAGATGCATGTTATATGAATCTTATATTTTTCTAAAACCTCCTCTAATTCTAATGACCTCCCTGTATGTTCCAGGAACCTATCTGCAGTTTATCAACTTCTTCTCTTCTCCTAGACTTAAGACTTGCTAAAGGACTACTCATTGTTATATCATCAGAAGTCACTAGCACCCCTCTTAGTTTGCATAGTAGGATCAACCGATGCAACAAGTCAATTGAAATCTAGGATTAACTCAATATCAAACACGACCATGTAAGATAAGAGAGAATCAAAGATTATAAATAGACATATATGAAACTTCATATATTTAGGCTCAAGTTCTACATAAACAAATCTAAACTACATATAATGAATATCCAAGGTTTGATTACAACTATAATTAAGTAGCCTAACTATACATTAAAAATCCTAAACCAAGGAATTTAAAAAGTAAAAGTTGAACTAAGGATTGAACTACTCCCCTCTTAAGCTCATGGAACTCCAGCCATGGCTATATCATCAAGAGGAAAAGAGGGAAGTTAGAAGATATACCAGTGGTTATAGAATTCTCGGATGTCTTTCCCGAGGAGTTATTAGGACTACCGTCATTTAGGAAAATTGAATTTCCCATTAAGCTTCTTCTAGGAACAACACCAATCTCGATTCTACCTTATAGAATGGCTTTGGCAGAATTGAAGAAGCCTAAGGAGCAATTGGAAGATTTGTTAGAAAAATGTCACATTAGGCTGAGCTCTTCGCCTTGGAGAGCTCCAATCCTTTTTATGAAGAAGCAAGACAGGTCATTGCGAATGTGTGTGGATTATAGGAAGCTTAACCATGTCACCATTAAGAATAGATATCTGCTCCTGCGCATAGATAATTTGTTTGATCAATTGCAAGGGGCAAGAGCTTTTTCTAAGATAGATTTGAGATCGGGTAACCACCAGTTAAGAATAAAGGATTCTGATGTGTCAAAGATTGCTTTTAGAACATAGTATGAACATTTTGAGTTTTTAGTTATGCCTTTTAGATTGACAAATGCACCTACAGCCTTCATGGATTTGATGAATAGAGTCTTCAAGCCTTTTTTAGATCAATTTTTCATAGTCTTTATTGATGACATATTGGTTTATTCCAAGAGTGATAAGGAGCATGAGGAACATTTGAGGCTTGCTTTGAAGACATTAATAAAGGAAGAGTTATATGTCAAATTTGATAAATGTGAATTTTGGCTAAAGGAAGTGGCGTTCCTTGGATTTGTAATTTCAGAAAAAGGAGTGCATGTGAATCCGAGAAAAATAGAGGCATTTGTAAAATAGGAAACACCTAAGAATGTAGCCGAAGTGAGGAGTTTCTTATATTTGGTTGGATATTATAGAAGGTTCATGGATGACTTTCTATGATAACAGCTCCACTTTCCAAACTAACAAGCAAGGATTAGAAGTTTGTGTGGACAGAGGAATGTCAAAAGAGCTTTTAGGAGCTTAAGTACAAATTGATAAATGCACCAATTTTGACATTGCCTTCCAGTGAGGATGAATGCATAGTGTACAGTGATGCCTCGAGGAAGGGATTAGGGTGTGTGTTGATGCAAGAAGATAAGGTGATTGCTTATGCTTCTAGGCAATTAAAGCCTTATGAGATGAACTATCCTACACATGACTTGGCATTAGCTGCCATAATTTTTGTATTAAAGATTTAGAGACATTACTTCTATGGAGTCACTACTAGGGTGTTTACAGATCACAAGAGTCTTAAGTACCTGATGAGCCAAAAGGAGTTGAATTTGATACAAAGAAGGTGGTTAGAACCATTGAAGGATTATGATTTGATGATAGACTGTCACCCAGGGAAAGCGAATGTACTAGCAAATGCACTAAGTAAAAAATTGACTATGGAACATGTGGAGACAGTGTATCTTCATTTGTTGAAGGAATTAGCCAAACTTATGGTGACATTGAGACAAGCCAAATCTGATTATATATTAGCAAATTTTAGAGTAAGGCCAGTGTTGAATGAGAAGATCAAGGAGTTGCAGGAGCAAGATGAGTATTTGAGTAGGCTTAGAAAAGAGATTAAAAGTGGTAAACCTTTTGAAATAGAGGTAAGGGAAATGCAAGAGTTGAAAGACGAGATTCTTGATGAGGCACATAATGCCCCTTATGTAATGCACCCAGGAAGTACGAGAATGTATAGAGATTTGAAGGAGCATTTCTGGTAGAAAGGAATAAAGAAAGAAGTTGCAGAATATGCTAAAAGATGTTTAGTGTACCAGCAAGTCAAGGCTAAATACTAAACATCTTTAGGCAAGCTTAAACCTTTGTCGATTCCGGAATGGAAATGAGAGAAGATTACATTGAATTTGTTAATGGGGTTGTCAAGAACTAGCTGGAAGCATGATATAATATGGGTGATTGTTGATAGGTTAACTAAGTCATCACATTTCTTGCCAATTAAGCAGACAAATTCTTTGAATGCTTTGGCCAAGAAATACATTGATGAGATAATCAGACTTCATAGGATTCCAAGTTTGATAGTCTCGAATAGAGATCCCAGGTTCATCTCTAGATTTTGGGAAAGCTTACAGGAGGTTTTGGGAACTAAGTTGCACTTTAGTACAACTTTCCATCCACAGACTGATGGACAATCGGAAAGAACAATTCGAACATTGGAAGCAATGTTAAGAGCTTGTGCAATGGATTTCAAAGGCTTATGGGATGATCATTTGCCTTTAATTAAATTTTCTTATAATAATTCCTATCACTCAAAAATTCAAATAACACCTTACGAAGCTTTGTATGGTAGGAGGTGCAGAACTCCTATCTATTGGGATGAGGATGGTGAAAGGAAGCTTTTAGGGCCTGTGTTGGTACAAGTCACAGTTAATAAGATTAAAGTAGTGAAACAGAGGCTAAAAACAGCTCAAGACAAAATGAAGAGCTATGTGGATGCACGTAAAAAGGAGATGGAATTTGAAGTTGGAGACAAAGTGCTTCTTAGAGCTTCTCCATGGAAAGTAGTTTTTAGATTTGATAAGAAAGACAAGCTTAGTCCAAGATACATAGACCCAAATGAAATTATTGAGAAGATTGGGCCTTTAACCTACAAGTTAACTTTGCCATCAGAATTATCTAAGATTCATAATATTTTTCACATATCAATGTTGAGGAAGTACCGATCAGATCCTTCACACGTAGTTCAACCTTCAGAGGTTCAGTTAAAAAAGGATTTGACATATGAGGAGCAACCAGTGGAGATCCTAGATTCGAAGGAAAAGGTTTTGAGAAACAAGATTGTAAAATTGGTTAAAGTCTTATGGAAGAACTATTCGACGGAGGAGGAAACATGAGAGCTTTTGGAAGCAATGAAGGAGAAGTATCTACACCTCTTCGTGGACTCAAGTAAGAATTTTGAGGACAAATTTTTTTTTTGGGGGAGAATTGTTGGACCTTAAATATTTTTATTGATTTATTTGTTTCATTATTTTTAAAATTGGGTCATTAAATTAACAAGTATGAATAGAAATTAGAAATTAGAATGAAGTGTTAGAATTAAATTAGCTTAAGTAGTTAGTAGGCTTGTGTTAAAAGAAAGAGGAGTAAATATGGAAGGACTAGTTTAATGAGGAGCAAAATGGGAAGAATGACTAATAAAAAGAGCTTGAAATAAGAAAGAAGGAGAAGAGGATCGTGAGAATCCAAAGAGAGAGGGGAAAATGTGAGAGAAAGAAGAAGGGAAGAGGAGAAAAATCGAATAAGCTAGGGAAGAAGGAAGAGAATCGTGGGAAAAAAAAAAGAAGGAAATCAATTTGTCAAGATAAGTTCATCTTTTTCTTCTTGCTTTGTTAGAGAAAGAGTTAGAGAGAGAAAGGGTTTTGTGTTGAGAATGGGTGTTGTATTGAAAGAAAATGATTTAAGGGAACCCATTTGATTTTAGGGTTTCTAAACTAGATGTTGGTCTTTTTAACTTAGATAGACCATGGGTAAGTTAGTGCTAAGCTCAATTTAGCAATTATTTCATTTTTGTGATTTTGAAGCTGTATCAATTTTATTGGAAATTGGATTGAATGGAAATTTTGATTTATTTAGGAAATCAAGGAAACCCAATCCAAGAGCAAGAGGAAAGGCAAACATGACTTGGATTTTGTAAGCTAATTAGGTGGGTAATTTATTTATTATTATTATGTAATGAACAAATTGCATTGTATGTGTGTTGTGTGCCAAAATGGCTTGCTTTGAAATGTTGTGATGTGGAAATTGCATTATGATGTATGATATTTGATAAAATTGAATTGTGAGTATGATCATGCTATGCCTTGGAATTGTATCATGACATTTTGATTAAAAGGGAAAAAAGAAAAAGCATGCGATTATAAATTTGTGATTGATTGAATTGAGCATAAGAATTGATTGTGTTTGGGAAAGAGAGGAATCGTTTTGTAGTCACGTACATGTCAATATAAATCCTTCTCCCAGCTACCCGCTTGTGGCACACGAGATCCGAAAAGTGGATTCATTTCTTTCATGGTGTAAACTTCGGTTTCTCTATTTTGTTCCATGGAACCCTCAAGCCATTTGTTTGTGCATTTGCATTTTGATATGTTAAGTATGATGCAATTTGTGTGTTATTGCTTTGATGATAAATTACATCCAATATGTTTTAGGTGATGTTGTATTGAACTATGAGTTGTGAATTCAAATTGTGAATGTTGAACTTACATTGCTAGATTAAGATAAGACATGTATGCATATATGAATATTCGTATATATGTTTGATTGTGTGGCTCGTTGTCAATGTCTATAAATATATTAACCACTGAGCTGTGTAACTTAACCTAATATTTTTCCCACTCTTCAGGTGCAAAACGAGAAGATTTGCAACCCTTGCAAGGCATTCAGAAACTCCAAGATAGCTAAAAATCTTTTGTACTAAGTTAGTAACTAGATTTGTAGATAGCTTTATAAACATGTCAAACATTGAGCATCCAATGTATTTTGTATCTTGTGTTAAGCCTTTGATGTAATGTTGATATGTAATTAAAGCTACGTATGAACTTCATTTTGATTTAGAAATGAATTGAGAATTTAAGAAAGTTTCCAATGTGTATGTGCATATTTCTTTTATAGTTGTACATTTCATATTTCAAGTTTTCCATAGGGGTATAATTGTGTACTGACTTTAGGGAAAATCCTGGATTAATCTAGGTTGAATTCAACAAAGTTATCTATTGCAAGTTGTAGTTTATTCTCTTAGCTTTCCAACGGTATAAAGTATGTAAATTTTGGATATCAGAGTTGAGAGATATGAGCATTAAAAGTGGTGATGCTGCATAGGAGGTATGTATAGAATAGCTATAGTAATGATAAAAGTTTGTGTATGTGACGAGTCACTTGAGTTAAGGATTAGGAGTTTAATGTGATCAAATTGGTAATTGAATGTTTAAGGAGTGTTTTTACATTAGAAGAAGTGAATTTGGGAAGATTATGAGTGAAAGTAATGTTAGAATGAATGTAGGAAGCATTGGAGAGGCTTTGGAGCGATTTGGGCATCCCCTATGTCCGTCAGATGGACTTTAGATCCATTAAACGGACTTTCTCGAGTATGTGAGAACCCCCAGCATCGCCCATGTCTGTTTGACATTATTTCTGTTAAACGGACCTTTTCGGGTCTAAAATGGCCACCAGCCTCGTGTATGTCCGTTAGGCGGACATGTAAGTCTATTTAACGGACATACACTGCATAGTTTTGGAAATTTACATTTTTTACCCTTTAAATAGAAAAATCTCACTTTGTGGTCTTCATAAAAGTTGTATATCTAGAAGTCCTCTTTCAAACCGTCTAAGAATAACCTTAATCTGAGGTCTATATAGAAAGTTATGCCAATTTTCCCATGATAGGTATAATATGATTGAGCATATAAACATATTTGATTCTTTTGGCCATAACTTCATCATCCGACATCCAAATGAAGTAATTTTTGAAGCATTAGATTCCTAACTATAGTACCCCTTTACCACAGGGTACATACCGAGATGCCCGCAGGTCATTTCGATATATATCCTATGATAAGGGTGAGCTACGAACAATCACTACAATCACTTCACATGGCATCATAATAAATCATTAATATAAAAATCACGATCTTTTTAAAACCAACTTTTTCCTCATTTTATTTCATCAAAAAACAAACTATTTACACGTCTGTCATCCTTGACTGTCTATACATCAATCCAAAAATCTAGTATAAAATGCTACATGAAAGAGGAAAACAACAGTTCTATCTAGGCCATCCAAAAGTCCCAATTGACCGACCTGTGAGCCATGACTTTTCTCGCCAAAACAATCTACACGACTGGAAAAGTCCCTCTGAAGCTAGGAGTCTACTCTCGGTCCTGAAAAATAATGTTACAATTTTGATGAGTTTTGCAAACTCAGTAAGGCAACCATCATCGATGGTTCACTCAATTCATGCAACAATCAAAACATGTCACAATTCTTTTATAACAGCACATCGATCAGAAGTACCACATGGTCACATAAGCATAAGAAATTTTTGGCCTTTCACTCAATCAAGCATATTTAACAAAATGCATATGAAATGCTCATGTGACACTTTTTCAATTATTACGGTGTTGTGACCGAGCGCCTGAACTGTCCCATATAGGGCACATTAAACGTTGAGCCTGAGGCTCTAAATCACTGTTGAGCTTGAGGCTCAAATTCAATCGTTGAGCTTTAAGCTCTAATCGGTGGCTGCTCTGGTCACAACAGTCATTTATCTGAATATGCATTCATGAATGAAATGCATATGTCACAATCAATCACATTATTATGCATGTATGCATATATCACAAATAATCACATTATAATCACGTAGGTCTCAAATTCACATACAAGTAACACTTCAATAACGCAATCCCCAGTACACAATCATCGGACCTTCTGTCCGGAATCTATAATCCAATCACAATCCATCATTATTCAATAGAGAATCATAAGCATATGTAAATAATAATTGAGGAACCGTCTAGGTTACTCACCAACAGCTTCCGAAGCTAATGCCTAGAAGTCTCGGCAACGTCGGTGGGTTGATGTTTCAAATGCACCTCTATAACAATTCAAATACACATATATTACAAATTGTACAAACAGAAATGTATAATAATGCACATGCATGAATTGAAATGTGTACAATGCATGTTCGTGACATTCCCGGTATCAATCTATAAATTTTCATCAAATATGTTTCCATAAAATTTAGAAATCCTTAGACATCAAAATTACTCAATTCGGAACTCTATAGGTCCGGATATTGCCAAAACATTGTCCAGAAACAAAAAAAATCACTCGGACCTCTCACTTTGATTCGATCAATCAAACTCAATTTTTCTCTCAAAAATCACTAATTTTCATGGAGAGGTAAATAAATGTTTAGAGATCCAATGCTTCGAAAATCAAATCAATCTGAGGTCGAACGAAAAAGATATAAACAAAAGAATGAAGAGAGTCAGATTGGGAAAAAAAATCACAAAACCCGCCGCTGGCACTCGCGAGTAAACGCGGGCGCTCGCGATCACGAGGACGGCCTCGTGAGGTGCTCGCCCTCTCGAGGAGCGCTTAGCGCACTCGCCCTCGCGAGGGCCAACTTCCGTGCCAATTTTTATTATTATTATTTATTTTAATATAAAAATCCACTTATTTCCTATCTTCTTCCAACATGCATAACTTGTGATCTAGAAGTCCAATTTTGGCAAACTTAGTATCAATGAAAAGAGTACAGAAAACTCTACAATTTCTATTAGAGCTCGAAAACCAATTTCACTTCTAAGGGTGTCAAAAACTCAATCAAAGTTACTGTTCAATACATGTCACCCCAAATAGTACCACAATCTTCTAAACATCTTAACTCACTATCCCCTTGTCCAAAAATTCCATGCTTTATATCAATGAAAAGATCATAACATAATCTAAAACTTTCATGAAAAACTTGGAAGCCAATTCAACCTCTAAAAGGGTCAAATGCTCAATCAAAGTTTCTACCCATATAAGTGTTATTCTCAACAGTAACATAATCTTCTAAAACTCATAACTTCCTATCCCATTGTCCAAAAATCCCATGCTTTATATCAATGTAAAGATCAGAACACATTCTATAATTCTCATGAAGTACTTAGAAGCAAATTCTACCTCTAACTAGGTCAAATTCCCACATGATTGTGGTTGCCCTGTTTTCCTTCACCTAAACCAAAATCAAAGTTCAAGCACTTATAACTAGCAACCCCAACATCGAAAAATAGCACATTTTATGGAGATAGAAAGATATCAAGAAGAGCTACAACTTTCATGAAGACCAACTTAGCAAACTCAGCCTCAATCAACCTAGAAAAATTCCTAAAGTTTTAGATCACAATTTCCACTTTAGTGTCACTACAATGGCACTATTCATACCTACACACATTACCCCTTTTAAGTCAAAATTTAGAACTCCTCAAGCCAAAATTGAATAGTACCTCCTTCACAAAAAATGTAGCCAAACACATCAAGTTTAATTCAAACCAAAAATCATCTCAATTGCACAACCATATAAAAAGTTATGGCAAAAACAATGAAACATATACAAATCCAAATTTCCAACTTTTCAATTTAACTCAAATTCTCTCACTTCCATACCAATTCTACACCAATAACCACTCAATTTTCTCAACATATCACCCACAATCGAATCAAGACCTCACTTGAACATTCATTCACAAAATGGCAACACTCTACACTCACTCATCCACCCCTTTTTTCACACTAATCTACAACATTCATTAACTTCCACCACATCAAAAACATCTCTACTTACATTCATTAAATTCTACTTCATCAATCATCAATCAACCATCTATCAAACAAGTAAATTACATACCCAACACAATTTTCATGCAATTTAGTTTAAAGAACATCATAAATAATTAATTTAACTACAAATCCATCATCAATATCATGTTTCTTACCTATTAAGCTTCCAAATCTTCAACTCTCCAAACTTTTCACCAACTCTCTAACTTCCACTCAAACACACGACCATCATCATCTAAAGGGGGGTAGAAAGCTTAGGTTGCTAATGAACCAAAAGAAGAAAAGGCAAGGTAAAGGAAGATAGAAAAGATGAGCAAAATTGCAAAAAGAGCAAGGAAGAAAGAAGACTACGAAGTGGTGGAGGAAATTTTCACAAATATCACCTATCACCTTAGACAAGAGAAGCATCGAGAATGAGTAAAAGATGGGAGGATTTTATTTAACAACTATAACCTTGGTGGCATGCTAGGCAAGTGACAAGTGTCACTTGCCACATGTCACCTTTTTAAGCCTCCATTTAGTTTCTCTCCAATTTAATTCCAACTCCTACTCCAATTTCTCTCCAAATTTCAATGGCTCACATTAATAAATCCTACAAGCATGTATCTAAATTTCTAGTGTCATTGGACAATCATTTTTACTACCGAGAAACAATTAGTCTACCACTTAGCATTTTTCTTAGTCCAAAAATTACATCGAAAATTTTCAAAAAAAATACTAAAATTCACTAAAGTTCTCAAACCTCAATGACCCTCTCCAACTAATTTTTTTTAAGCACACAAATCACATTTTTCATAACAATCACATTTATGACCAAATATACCGGAAAATGTCATGAATGTATGTACAGTCATTTACATGTGCAAAATTTACTATTCACGTGTATATGTATGCATGAACATAGTAAAATAATTCTAACCACTCATAAACCATTCCAAATTACTATTCTACCCTTCCCATCGGTGATGGGATGTTACAACTCTCTCCTCCTAACAAAAAAATTTCGTCCTCGAAATTCTTACCTGTTTGTTCGAACAAGTGAGGATACTGTCTCCTCATATGCTCCTCTATCTCCTAAGTTGCTTCCTTAGTTGAGTGGTTCCTCCATAGGACTTTAACAAATTGAATGACCCTGTTCCTCAACTGCTTAGTCCGTGATCCCACAATCTTGATCGGCTCCTCAACATTATTCAAATTACTAGCAACCTCAATCTCCTGAGCCGGTATTACATGTGTCGAATCTGATCGGTATTTTCGGAGCATACCCATATGAAAAATATTGTGCAATTGAGGCATCTCATTCGGTAAAGCCAACTTATAGATCAAAGGTCCTATCCTCTCAATGATCTCATAAGGACCAATGTACCTAGGGCTCAACTTGCCATTTTTACCGAATCTCAACACTCCTCTCCACGGTGACACCCGTAGGAAAACTCTGTCTCCTACAATGTACTCCATATCCCTTCGATGCTGATCCACATAACTCTTCTGTCTATCTTGAGCCGCTTTAATTCAGCTCTAGATCAATTTCACCTTATCCACTGTATCCTGAACCAATTCTGGGCCTTCAACCATTCTCAAACCCTCTTCATCTCAATACAGAGGCGATCGACACTTTCTTCCATACAATGCCTCGTATGGTGCCATTCTGATGCTACTGTGATAATAGTTGTTATAAGCAAATTCAACTAGGGCTAGATACTGATCCCACACTCCTTTAAACTCCAATACACAAGCTCGAAGCATATCCTCAACAGTTTTGATTGTCCTCTCACTCTGTCCATCTATTTGAGGATGAAATGTTGTACTAAAATTCAACTTGGTACTCATAGCAGACTGCAAACTCTTCTAAAATCTTGAAGTAAATCTGGGATTCTTATCTGATACTATAGACACTGGAACCCTATGCAGTCTCACTACCTCATTCACATACTTCTGGCCCAACTGATCGAGTGAATTATTCTCCCTCACCGGCAAGAAATGGGCCGATTTAGTTAACCAGTCCACTATGACTCAGATAACCTCATGTTGCCTTGAAGTCTTGGGCAATCCCATGATGAAATCCATAGTGATTCGTTCCCATTTCCACTTGGGAATAGGCAACGAATGGAGTTTCTCTACTGGAGCCTGGTGTTCAGCTTTAACTTGTTGGCACGTTATACACCTGGATACATACTCTACTACCTGCTTCTTCATGCCAGGCTATCAGAAATGCTGCTTTAGAGTGTTATACATCTTGGTAATACCAGGATGCATAACATAGACATCCATATGAGCTTCCTCCAAAATCTTCCTCCTCAGATCATCTACATCAGGCACACATAGCCTCTGTCTCAACCATAATGTCTCATCCCGCAATTCGAACTCAGAATTCAAATTTGCCTTTACTTTTTCCATCAGTTTCACCATATCAGGATCTTTGTCCTGAACTCTCCTAATTCTCCAATGTAGCATCGATCTGAGTTTCAGTGTAGCAATCAAAGCCCCATCCTGCCCTATATTCAACTCTACATTTAAGGATCGCAAATGTATCAAATTCGGTAACCTCAATACCTGAATCTGAGCTGCACAGATATGAGACTTCCTGCTCAAAACATCTGCCACCACATTAGCCTTCCCTGGGTGGTACTTGATGGTACAATCATAATCCTTCAACAACTCAATCCATCTCCTCTGCCTCAAGTTCAACTCCCTCTGACTCAACAAGTATCTTAAACTCTTATGATCAGTAAAGATCTGGAAGGTCTCACCATACAAATAATGTCTCCAAATTTTTAGAGCAAAAACAACTGTAGCTAGCTCTAAATCATGTACTGGATAATTTACCTCGTGAGACCTTAACTGTCTCGAGGCATAAGCAATCACCCTGCCATGTTGCATCAGGACACACCCCAATCCCTGATGCAATGCATCACTATACACCACATAACCTCCAGTCCTTGATGGAATAGCCAACACCGGTGCAGTAGTTAACTGATGTTTCAGCTCCTCAAAGCTCTTATGGCACTCCTCGGTCCATCTGAACACTACATTTTTCCTCAGAAGTTTTGTCAAAGGGGTTGAGATCAGTGAAAATCCCTCGACAAACCTACGGTAATACCTGGCCAATCCTAGGAAGCTCCGAATCTCCGACACATTTTGTTGGAGCCTGATCTTAAAGTGAAAATTTAGAGTTATGATTTGAAATAAAAATGAGTATTTCTATCTATAAATTGTGTTAAAGATGTTATTTGTGCCTTCATGAAGTATGGGTTTGTGTATGGCTTTGAATTATGAAGTGATATATGGATGATTATGAAATTAGAATGTGAATTAAGTATGGATGATGAGTAGAGAAACTTTAAACATGAACAATGGTTATATATGTAAGATATTATTTAGTGAATGACAAGATAAGTCATATGAATTGAGGTTGAGTGTTGGATAAATTCCAATGGCAAATGGAATTGTTTGAATGATGTTGAAATAGAAGAAGTGAAGTTTCCATGAATGTTAAGTTTTGTATGAGAATAAAAATGTGTATGCTGATTCAAGGGAAATTCGGGAATAATGGAAAAAGAATTGGCCAAAGTTGCCTTCTTCGAAGTTGTAGCTTGTTCTTTTATCCTCGCAACGATACTAAGTATGCAAGTTTTTTAGATCGGAGTTGAGATTTATGTTTATTACAAGCTAGGATGTCGTGGTAAATGAAATTCCTAGACCCTTCGAGTTTGTGAAGTGATATCGGACTAGAAAATTTTGATTTTTGGTAGAATATGAGTAAAGGGGAAGTTAGGATGGGTTTAGGACCCTTTGGAGGGATCTTGGAGGGTGAAAATTTTGTTACAACCGAAAGTTACACGGTCTGCCCGTGTGAATTTACACGGGCCGTGTATTTCCAGTGCAGGGACACTTTTCACTCGTAGGTTACACGGCCTGACCGTGTGATTTTCACACGGTCCGTGTGTTTTGGACCTCTTAATGATAGATTTTCAAATTTTGGTCTTCATGAAAGTTGTAGCTATAGATGTCTACTTTCCAACCATTTGAAAACAAAGTCAATCTGACATTTATAATGAGAGTTATGGCGTTTGCCCCAAAGTATGTTCATTAGAAGTTAGGACATGAGTATATCGGATTCGTTTGACCATAACTCCTTCATCCGACCTCCGAATGAGGTGATTCTTAAGAGTTGTGGTCGCGTGCCAACTTGGAGTATGCAGGGCCTAGTTTGCCCCGGTACGCAAAACACGGACCCAACACATTTCTTGGAGCTTCCCACTTCATCACTACCTCTATCTTCTTCGGATCTACCTGTATACCATCCCAGTCGTTATATGGCCTAAAAACAATCTCATCCAACAAAAATTCACACTTACTGAATTTGACATACAGATGCTTTTCCCTTATAATCTGCAAAATAATCCTCAGATACTCCGCATGCTCCTATCTGCTCCTCGAATATACCAAAATATCATCAATAAACACAATCACAAACTGATCAAGGAAGGGCTCAAACACCTTGTTCATCAAGTCCATGAAAGTTGTCGGGGATTAGTCAGCCCAAACGACATCACTAGAAACTCGAAATGTCCATACCTGCTCTGGAATGCACTCTTAGGTACATCAGCCTCAGCTATCTTCAACCGATAATACCCTGACCTCAAATCTAGCTTAGTGAACACCTGATCTCCTTACAACTGATCAAATAAATCATCGATTCTAGGCAGTGGGTACTTATTCTTCACTGTCACCTAATTCAACTGCCTATAATCGATGCACAGCCTCAGATTCTCATCCTTCTTCTTCACAAACAACACTGGAGCTCCCCAAGGTGAGACACTGGGTCTAATAAAATCCTTCTCCAGTAACTCTTGCAGTTGAGTATTCAACTCCTTCAGTTCCACAGGTACCATCCTATAGAAAGGAATAGATATAGGAGCAGCTCCTGGAACTAGATCAATCGTGAACTCTGTTTTTCGATCCGGTAGTAAACTCGGTAACTCATCGGGAAACACATCTGAAAATTCTCTAACCACAGGAATGTCCTGAAGCCTCTGCTCAATTCTAGTATTAATGACGTGGGCTAGATAGGCCTCACATCCTCCCTGCATCAACCTCAGGGCACTTAGGAAAGATATCATCCGAGCTGGCACTGCCTCACTAACTCCTTTGAAAACTGCTCTAGGCTGACCAAGAGATTCTAATACTACCTCCTTGGTGTAGCAGTTCATGACGGCTCTATGGGCAGTGAGTCAATCCATGCCTAAAATCATATCTATCTCCCTCAACTGTAAGGCTATCAGGTCTGCCTTCAACTTAACTTGATCAATCTAAATTGAGCACCCCTTGCAGACCCCTCCTAAGGCAGTAGTACTACCTAGAGGTGTACTCACCTCTAGCCTATACTGTAGTAGCTCCCTATCACAATGCAGTCTACATGTCAAATGCGGTGCGATAAAGAAGTGTGTGGATCTTGGATCTAGCAGTGCATATGCTTCAAAATCAGAAATAAGAAGCGCACATGTTACCACATCTGGGGAATCTTGGACCTCCTGTCTAGTCATGGCATAGACCCTGGCCTGGAACTACGGTCGACTGCCCCGCCCCTCAGTCCTCACAATTGAACCCTCAGCTCTACCTCTACCTCTACCTCAGCCCCTCTGTCCAAATCCACCCCCTCGACTCTACTGGATTGTGGTGTTACTCCCAGATCGCCCACTGATAGTAGACTGAGCTCCTAAAGTAGCCAGGCAATCTCTGATCTGGTGGTCTATGGAGCTGCATTTGAGGCAAGCTCTAGTCAGTCGCCAGCACTCACCACCATGCTTCTTCTCACAGTGCTCACAAACTAGGAACTGAGTCTGTCCTGTACCCTTTCCACTGCCACTACCAGTCTGTGCATACCCACGTCTCTGCCTAAATCCTAACTACTTGGATCCACCCGGTGATCGGAAGGCTCTGCTTTGACACTTACTGAAACTCCTGCCAGAACTGCCCTGACAGTCTCTAGGTCTCTTCCTTTTGGATCCCTGCCCAATCTCAGCCTATCTCTCCCTCATCAGTTGTTCAATCCTCACTGAAGCAGCTCTCAACTCAATAAAAAGTACCCATGTCTGATCGTACCAACCTGGTTCGGATCTCCATATTCAACCCATTCTCAAACCTCCGACATTTATCTACTTCAGTAGGAATCAAAGCAATAGCATAACCCATTAACTCATTAAATCTCACCTCATATTCGGCCACTGACATCTTGCCCTGCTTCAATTCTAGAAACTCATGCATCTTCATATCTAAATAAATCTTGGGCATATAGTTGTCCTTGAAAGCCCTCAGAAAATCCTCCCACTTTAATAGGCAAGGCCTGGTGGTACTGCCCAGGACAGTCTTCCACCACTGATAAGCTGAATCCTGCAGGAGAGATACTGCATAATCGAACCTCTCATCTGGATCGCAATCTATCTGATCGAAGGCTCTCTCAGTCCTCTCAAGTCATCCCTCAGTCTCAGCAGGGTCTGTGCTGCCATAAAAGTCCACAGCTCCCTACTTGCGCAGCCTATCATACCTCCTCTCCCATCTCTAGGGAACTCTAGGAGGTAACTCCTCAAATCGAGACACCGAGGACTCCCTACTGGCTCCGACTGATCCTTGGTCAGCTGATTGATCAACTTGATCACCTAAGACGGATGACCTATAACAAACAATAATTTCGATCAATTTCTGCATTTCTCAACTCCTTCAAAATAATTCATGCCTAAACATTCTACATGTCCCAACAGATGCCAAATCATGCTCTGATACCACCTAAATGTAGCGCCCCCTTACCACAAGATACACACCGGGACGCCCGCAGATCATTCCAGTACATATCCTACGATAAGGGTGAACTATGAACAATCACTACAATCACTTCACATGGCATCATAATAAATCATCAATATAAAAATCACGATCTTTTTAAAACCAACTTTTTTCTCATTTCATTTCATCAAAAAACAAACTGTTTACACGTCTGTCATCCTTGACTGTCTATACATCAATCCAAAAACCTAGTACAAAAATGTTACATGAAAGAGGAAAACAACAGTTCTATCTAGGTCATCCAAAAGTCCTCGCTGACCGACCTGTGAGCCATGACTTCTCTCGCCAAAATAATCTACACGGTTGGAAAAGTCCCTCTGAAGCTAGGAGTCTACTCTCGGTCCTGAAAAATAATGTTGCAATTTTGATGAGTTTTGCGAACTCAGTGAGGCAACCATCATCGATAGTTCACTCAATTCATGCAACAATCAAAACATATCACAATTCTTTTATAACAGCACATCGATCAGAAGTACCATATGGTCACATAAGCATAAGAAATTTTTGGCCTTTCACTCAATCAAGCATATTTAACAAAATGCATATGAAATGCTCATGTGATACTTTTTCAGTTATTACGGTGTTGTGACTGAGTGCCTGAGTTGTGTTGGACCCCGTCTCCGAGGCCCAACATTCAGAAGCACACAAGCATGAGGACCCAAAACCGAAGACAAACCGACCTCAATTTGAGGGACTTACAATAGGAATTACAGATCGGCTTCTTAAGGACATTTGTTCCTCATATTCTAACGATTATAACACCTTTAAAATCGCTCAATTCGGATTAGAAATGGAGGAGTTATGGTTAAAATACTATCTTAAAGAAAACAGTGAAAACTAACCCTCTACCGACTTCATGTCAAAATTTGAAAACTTTAAAGGCTGAAATGCCGATCGGCTCCTTCATAAAACTTGTATGTTTATATCTCTAATTTAATTTAAAACAAGAATCGTTTCGATCGGAGCTCTATAGCTCAAGATATATCAAAATTAGTAAAGTATGTTCAGACTTGATCAGCCGACCTCCACACTTTGTTTCAAACCACCCTTTTCAATTTAAAAGCAATACTGGTAAATCAGGTGTAGAAAGATAGAAAAATATCTTAGAATTCCATCACTTCAAAAATGGGGTCAATCGGAGGTCTACACAAATAGTTATCGCCAAAAGAAGGGAGAGGGGTCGGTCGGCCAAAACCGACCCCCAAACGCGCGAGCTCGCCCAAGGGTGAGCATTGGGCGCTCGACAAAGTCTTGAGGCCAAGCTGGCCACAGACGGGCGAGCGGCTTAGTGCTCGACAGCGGGCTGCGCCAGCGCCAAGGTGATGGCGCCCACGCTAGGTGCTCGCGGGTGGGCGACCTACCCAGCGATCCGACCTATCAGATTTCTAACCTTAATAACTTTTGACTCCAGGCTCCAAATCAGACACGGTTAGAAGCGTTGGAAAGCCAGAAGAAAAATATACATTTTTCAAGAAGGACTCAAAGACAAGCTCGGCCACTAAGGGAAACAAAAATTTACTCAAAGGCCAATTGACTAGCTCCTCCTAAATAGTACCAGAACTTACAAACACCATAACTTTTGACCCAGGACTCCAAATTTAACAAACTTAGTGTCTACGGAAAGGTAAAAGAATTATCTACAAATTTCATGAAGATCACCGACCTATATTCTAATTCCATGAGGGTCAAAAGTGGACTCAAAGCTCTGCCTGACAATCTGCCATTTAGACAGCACCTGCATATAATTCTAACGACTCACACCTTGCAATCAATACCTCAAAACTAACTCATTACACCTCATGAACAAGCTCTACAGCTCGTCTAGCACCTTCAACAAGTCTAAATGATCCTATTCAACCTAAAACAACCCAGAATTTGCAGCACAACACAATATACTCAAAACTGACCACATGAGCACATCAGCCCAGAACTTCAACAGCTATTCAATAATAAAAAATACTCACACGCATACTCTTTCAAGGCCATACACAGATTGGAAATCAACAATTTCACAAGATGGGGAGAGTACTAGAGCTCTCATACACCTTTCCAATCATAAGAGTTCAATCATAGCTTTATTTACATATCATCATATTCATCAAGAGTCAAGTACAAAATACAAATATGAGATGCTCAATGATCAATATGCTTATAAAGCCATTCCAAAAGCTAGATACTAACTTAATACAAAAGTTTCTAGTATTCTTGGAGTTATGTCCGATGCCTTGCAAGGTTCCGCGATCAACTAGAATTTTGCACCTGAGGAGGGAGAATAGGGGGTGAGCTAACACGGCTCAGTGGCTAACATGTTTATAGACATCGAGTAATGAGCCACACAACACACAATTTAGAATCCGAACAATAGCAATTTATCATATAAAACACCAATAACCTAAAATCATCACATAAGGCATAATATGAGACTCTATATCAATCAACATATATTATGCATCATAAACACAATTAAAGGATGGAATGCACACACTTGGCTCGAGAGTTTCATAAACACGACAAAAAACTGAAGTTTTACCGTAAACATGACGAGTCCATTTTTCGGATCTCGTAAGCCTCAAGCAGGCAGCCGGGAGAAGGCTAAGGGGGTCAACGTGCACGTGACTATCGAAGTAGGTTCTCTCTTGCCCAATCACAACCAATTTATGTTCACACATTAAGGCACAAGCATAACATTTTATGCTTCTTTCATTCTATCAAATCATCATAGTTTCTTTCTTTTTCTTGCAAACCAAATGAAAACACTTTCAATATACACTCCATTTAACAAAGATAGCACACATAGGGCATTTGCCCATTACACAACAACTATAAAAATGTTACCCACCTATCGTCGGTATCCGAATTCAAGATTTCCCTTCCTCCCTGTCTTGAGTGGGATTTTCTTGAGTTCCTTCAATTAAATCATACTTCATTCAATAAATACATTTTAAAAGAAAGTCATAATATTTATAAATCAAGCAAAGATGAAAATAAACTTTAAACCTAACCTACCCATAGGACATTTAAGCTAGAATAACCATAACCTTAGCTTAAAAGTCCCTAAAATTCATAGATCTCACCTTTCTCTCTATCTTTCTTCAATCTATACACAAACCCTAACTTCCATTTCATCCCATTTTCGAAGCTAACATAAATAAAGATGGAACTAACCTCTAATAAGTCGATTTCTCTTCTTTTTCCTCTTCTTCAAGCTTTCTACGACTCTCTTCCACTTAGCCGAAGGTTCTCTTTTTCCTTGCTCACGTTTTCTCTTCTTCTCTTCTTTTCCTTTTATGACTTACGACAACTTGCTACTCTTATTTAAAGACTTAGCTCATTTATTCTCAACTTAAAGCCCTACCTCAAAACTATGTAGTTTTGATACTCCTTAAGGCTCTCCTTATAACTTACAAGGCTTTGGGCTCTCCTCCTCCTCACAAGCCCACTACACTTAACCACTTAATTCTAAAGCCCATACTTTCCAATATTAAGTCCAAGCCTTCATTTAATTTCTAACTTCTAATCCCAATCATACTTGCTAATTCCAAGACTCAATAAAATATATATCTATATAAACACATAATTAAAATAATTAAAGCAAAATAAAGAATAAGTCAATTAAATCAATAAATAAATAAATAATTTCGGGGCCCAACAATTCTCCCCTCCTAAAAGAATTTCGTCCTCGAAATCCTTACCTGAGCCCATGAAGAGGTATGGGTACTTCTCCTTTATGGCTTCTAAAGGCTCCCACGTTGCCTCCTCGATTGAATGGTTCCTCCATAAGACCTTAACCAGTTTCACAATCTTGTTCCTTAACACTTTTTCCTTTGAATCTAAGATTTCCACTGGTTGCTCCTCATAAGTCAAATCCTCTCTCAACTGAACCTCTGAAGGTCGAACTATATGCGAAGGATCCGATCTGTACCTCCTCAACATCGATACATGGAACACATTGTGAATCTTAGACAACTCCAATGGCAAATCTAACTTATAAGTCAAAGGCCCAATCCTCTCAATGATCTCATATGGGCTTATGTACCTCGGGCCAAGCTTGCCCTTCTTGCCAAACCTCAAAACACCTTTCCATGGAGAAGCTCTAAGAAATACCTTCTCACCCACTTCAAATTCCATCTCTTTCCTATGGGCATCTGTGTAGCTCTTCATCCTATCTTGAGCTGCTTTAAGCCTCTGCTTCACTAACTTAACTTTATCAACTGTAACCTGTACCAACTCAGGTCCTACAAGCTTCCTTTCACCTTCCTCATCCCAACATATAGGAGTTTTGCATCTCATATCATACAAAGTCTCATAAGGTGCCATCTGAATTCCAGAGTGGTAGGAATTATTGTAAGCAAACTCAATCAAAGGTAGGTGATCATCCCACGAACCTTTGAAATCCAAAGCACAAGCTCTCAACATCGCCTCTAAAGTCCGTATCGTCCTCTCTGATTGTCCATCGGTTTGCGGATGGAAAGTCATACTAAAATGCAATCTAGTCCCCAAAGTCTCCTGCAAACTTTCCCAAAATCTGGAGGTAAACCTAGGATCCCTATCAGAAACTATCGAGTTTGGAATCCCATGAAGTCTGATTACCTCATCCATATACTTCTTAGCCAAAACGTTCAAAGAATCTGTCTGTCTAATTGGCAAGAAGTGTGCTGACTTGGTCAACCTATCAACAATCACCCATATAGCGTCATGCTTCTTGCTAGTCCTCGGTAATCCCATCAGAAAATTCATGGTAATCTTCTCCCACTTCCATTAAGGAATCAACAAAGGATTAAGCTTTCCTGAAGGTGCTTGGTGTTCAGCTTTAACTTGTTGACACACTAAACATCTTTTAGCATACTCTGCTACATCTTTTCTCATTCCCTTCCACCAAAAATAATCTTTCAAATCCCGATACATCTTAGAACTCCCTGGATGCATTGCATAAGGAGCATTATGCACCTCATCAAAGATTTCATCCTTCAGCTCTAACACGTCTGGAACACACAATCTCTTGCCCATAACCATCAATCCATCTTCCTTTACCTCTACCTCATAAGGCTTGCCATCTTTTATCTCTTCTCTAAGCTTACTCAAGTACTCATCATGTTCCTGCAATTCTTTAATCTTCTCCTTCAGTACTGGTCTCACTCTGAAATTTGCCAAGATACAATCAAGTTCAACTTGTCTCAACCTCACATCAAGCCTGGCTAATTCCTTCAGCAAGGGAAGGTACACCGTTTCCACATGTGCCATAGTAGACTTCCTACTCAAAGCATCTGCTACCACACTAGTTTTCCCCGGATGGTAGTCTATCATCAAGTCATAATCCTTTAACAATTCTAACCATCGCCTCTGCCTCAAATTCAACTCTTTCTAAGTCAACAAGTACTTAAGACTCTTATGGTCCGTAAACACCCTGGTGGTAACTCCATACAAGTAATGTCTTCAAATCTTCAATGCGAATATTATAGCAGCCAATTCCAAGTCATGAATAGGGTAATTCATCTCATAAGGCTTCAATTGCCTGGAAGCATAGGCAATCACTTTCTCTCCTTGCATCAATACACACCCTAAACCCTTTTTAGAAGCGTCACTGTACACAATGTATCCATCATCACCATAGGGTAGCGTCAAAATCGGTGCAGTAGTAAGCCTATTCTTCAATTCCTTAAAACTACTCTAGCACTCCTCAGTCCACTCAAACTTCTGATTCTTTCTCGTCAATTTGGAAAGTGGGGAAGCTATCAAAGAAAAGCCCTCCACAAACCTCCTGTAATATCCAGCTAATCCCAAGAAACTTCTCACCTTAGCCACATTCTTAGGTGCTTCCCATTTAACCACAGCTTCTATCTTTTGTGGATTCATATGCACTCCACGCTCTGAAATCACATGCCCAAGAAATACTACTTCTCTTAACCAAAATTCGCACTTGTCGAACTTGACATACAACTCGTTCTTTCTTAAGGTCTCCAAAGCAACCCTCAAATGATCTTCGTGCTCCTCATCACTCTTAGAATAGACCAATATATTATCAATAAAGACAATGATAAATTGGTCTAGAAAAGACTTGAAGACTCTATTCATCAAATCCATAAAGACTGCAGGAGCATTCGTTAACCCGAAAGGCATAACCAAAAACTCAAAGTGGCCATACCGAGTCCTAAAAGCAGTCTTTGACACATCGGTCTCCTTAATCCTCAACTGATGGTAACCCGATCTCAAGTCTATCTTGGAAAAGACCCTCACCCCTTGCAATTGATCAAATAAATCATCTATGCGTGGGAGCGGATATCGGTTCTTAATGGTGGCCTGATTCAACTTCCTGTAATCCACACACATCAGCAACGACTTCTTCTTCACAAAGAGAACCGGAGCTCCCCAAGGTGAAGAACTCGGCCTAATGTAACCCTTCTCTAAAAGATCCCCCAATTGTTCCTTAAGCTCCTTCAATTCTGCTGGAGCCATTCGGTAAGGTGGAATTGAAATTGGCGTAGTACCTGGAAGAAGCTCAACGGGAAACTCGATTTCCCTAAGCGGAGGTAGTCCTGGCAAATCCTCGGGAAAGACATCCGAGAATTCCCTGACTACAGGAATGTCTTCCAACCTCCCTCTATCTGCCTCCGTATCTAACACATAGGCCAAAAACGCTTCACACCCCTTACTCATCATTCTCTCTACTGTCATCGCCGAAACAATCCGAGACGGACTGACTTTTCTATCTCCTAGGAATACCACTTTGCTACCATCCTCTAGCTCGAATTCCACTGTCTGCTGCTTGCAGTCTAGGTTGGCATGATACTTTTCTAAGGTATCCATACCTAGGATCACATCAAATCCTCCCATCTTCAAAGGCATCAAATCCACCACAAACATTCCTCCATTAATCTCTATCTCACACTCTCTATACACTTGACTGATAATAATATGCTGGCCAATCGGAGTACTCACCATCAAAGGAGTATCCAATGGGCTCAGACTCCTCCCAAAGGAATGGGTAGAACCCGGATCAATCAAAGCAAGCACACAATCATCAAACAACTTTATCATACCCGTCACCACTTCTGGAGCTGTCTCTGCCTCCTCTCGAGTCATTGCGAAAACTCTAGCTGGAGTTTGCCCCCTGGATCTGTCTGGAGGGTAAACTCTCTTAGGCACTTCAGAGCTACCCACCTCAGTCACAGCCTTCTGTCCCACTGTCTCTGTCCTCCTAGAAGCTTGCATATGTGATCCCTCTCTTCTATCCGGCTTAGGACACTGTCTGGCTATGTGTCCTTTCTGTCCACAATTGAAGCATGCTTCCGTTACTCTGAAACATTCTCCTCTATTATGCATCCCACAGTGCTCACACTTGAGAAGAGGTGGGCTCTCCCCATCTCCTCTTCTACTGTCGCCCACCGTTGAAGCTTGGTAAGAAACAGTAGGAGTCCTCATAGGTCTAGGTCGGCTTCCACCGCTGCTCCTCTCCTCAGACTGCACAGGAACGACTCTGGCACTTCTCTCAGGCATAGAAGTACCACCTCCCCTCTTGAACTGCTCTCTTCCCTTTCTTTTCCTGCTAACAGCACTCTTAATGTTTTCAATGTTCTCAACTCTCAACGCTGCTTCAACAAGCTGTTGAGAGTCGCCAAAGTTCTACACTACCACCTTCTCTCTGATAGCTAGGTGCAGGCCCGACTCAAACCTGCAGCACTTGGCAACCTCACTGAACATCAACTCTGAAGCATATCTCGATAACTGGGTAAACCGGCGCTCATATTCAGCAACCGTCATCTCCCTCTGAGTGAGACTCAGAAACTCCCTCTGCTTCTGCTGAATGTACACTTCAGACAGATACTTCTTCCTGTAAGCAGCCAGGAAGTCTCCCCAGCCAACCCTACTGATCTCATCTGACTTCCCGGCACCATCTCTCACCAATGCAAGGCATCACCCTGAAGTAAGCTGGCAGCATAGACCACTCTCTCATCATCCTCACGCTCCATCTGATCCAAGACCCTCTCGGTCTTCCTCAACCAATTCTCAGCTTCTTCAGGATCCGTGGTCCCGTAGAAGTCCACAGCTCCATACTTTCTCAGCTTGTCAAACTGTCTCCCTTTCTTAACTGGGGCCGAACCAGAAGCTTGGGGCATTTGACCCATAGCCTGAACAAAAGCTTGGGTAAATGCCTGGAACAATCTCGGATCTAACACAGGCACTTGCTCAGACTGGCTAGGCGATAGCTGAGTCTGAGATCGGAGGGGCTCACTACTCTGCCCTTGAGAAGCCTCCACTGGGGCCACTCCCGGGGCTACGGACTCATCCGTGCTCTCCTCTCTCGATGGAGAGTCAGGTGCTGATGGGTGTCGAATCCACCAAAAATAAATCCCAAACACCAAACGAAAATAAATTGCGCACAGTGGTAAATGGGGTCGATCCACAGAGAATGGAATAATTGATTCTATTTAAATGCCAAAGAACGAATGAAAATAATTAAAATGGGGGGTTTAGAGTTTTCTACTAAAACTACTAATTGAAATAAAAATTGATAAAAGATTAATGCAAATTAATAAAACAATAACCAACAAAGAACGCAAATAAAATTGATAAACTCAATAAACAACAGCTTAGCCAGGAAATTCCTAATTATGCTTAGACCACGATCATCGACTCAAATATTTTCTTTGGTTTAATAATAGGTTAGCTATAGTTACCAACTACCTCTGGCTCCCTCGTTTCTTCTTAATTTTATAATAGTCGCAGAAACTCCTTTGACTATTCCCTAATTAACTAATAACCCCTTCGAGACTCTCTCCGAGATTCAATTAATTAACAGCATTAAATTCTAAAGAAACACTAACCCTAACTGACTACGCACTGACTCATGCTTCATCTAGTTAGATCGCAAGTTCCTCCACACAAAATCAGACAAGTACTATGCCCTAGTGCCAATTGCCACAAATACCAATCACCCAGTTAGACTCCACCAAGTAAATCAGTTGGCGATATGTAAATTAACTAACTCTACAATCAGGCCTCATTCGCAGAATCAATTAATAAACAATGACAGTAAATCAGAAACAGTACGAATATTATAAACCAAATATTAGGAACAATAGTCTCACGAGTCAAAGCATAATAGTTGGAATTCCCCGACTAAAACAGATTAGCTACTCATACGGAAATTAAATCTAATAAAGTTCTTAATCAACATAGTCTAAATAACAAAGGAAAGAAGAAAACTAAGAAAGTCTCCCTAAAACACGCCGTTGTCGGTCCAAGAACAATGGCTGCGTCCATTCCTCTTCACTCATAAGCCTCTGCGTCAAATTCCTTTTACGCCAAATTTCGTGTCAGCCGTCACTTCCTTCTTCTCCTAGGTTTTTCTCCTCTTTTTTTAATTGCCATGGGCCCCCTCTTGATGGCCTCTTTTTCTAAACAACGTGGGCCCTTTTCAATTAACCAAAAGCTCCTCTTTTGGGCTGCCACGTTGCTTTCTCCAACAGAATAAGGATCTGTATGTGACCACGGATAGGCTTCTGTCTTGCAAAGAGTTGTTCAGATAGAATTCATCCTTGATTTTAATTGTTGTTTTCCTCTTAAATTCCCACGTTATGCAAAGATTGTAATTCCCTACAAGGAAATATTAAATCAAATTAAGTCTTAATAATTGCATCAACAAGAGGAATAAAAAGGAATAATTAAAACATAAATATTAGACAAATATGCACTTATCAAATCTCCCCACACTTAGACGATGCTTGTCCTCAAGCATAAAAGAAGACCAAGACACAATGAAAACCGCGCCACTCAATGAAACATGCATGAGGTAATGTAAACTAGGAATGAGAGCGCAATCTTGTCCCAATGTCAATGAAATGTCAAATAAATGCAACAAATTTCCTACACGAGAAGACACAAGCCTGAACTCAAATTGAAACGCATGCATGAATTACCAATTTTAATTAAAACCAATCAAGCTAGAAAACACACTTCACTTATCGTGGTTAGCATATATGAGGAATTCAAAATTTATGTGGTAGTCATGGGAAGATCGGGTTAATCTTAATTACTTAATTAGGTGTTTTAGCTATAATTTGCTTGGAATTGTCATTGGCCTTTTTACTAATGCAAACATTTGTGATGAATGTCATCCGGTTACTCGGTCAATCACAACGCCAAGTGGCTTTAGCCTTACTCGTAATTACTCGATGCTTGCAACTTTTTTTCCTTTTTTCGAGTAATCGGAGGAGTAGTTGGTTGCCTCACACGCCATAGTTGTTAGAGACCTTTTACGCGAGCGCAAACATTTGTGATGAATGTCGCCGGTTACTCGGTCCGTCCGACCTTTAGATTTAATTTTTGGCTTCATCACAACCACCTTTGGTGATTGGCGAACGAATCAAACACCTTTTTATTTTTATTTTCCATTCCCTTTCTCACCATAATTTTCCACATTAATCCAAAGTTTAACACATATACCAACTCAACTTCTAAGCTTAACATGACTCTAGACAAGAAAGGCACCAATTAATCACACAAGTTTTTTTAAAATTCTAACCAATTAACTCAGGCTCGCAACTTCAACATATAGGACAAAATCATTAACATTTAATTAACATTAAACAACAAGGGACTCAACCATACTCTCGACTCCTTTAAAATAATCCACCATTACCTAAGGCACAACAATTTATCAAGCAAAATGGAGCAAAAGAGGATTCCTAAGTACAGCCCAAAATAATGCATCAAGCAAAAACAACATGCGTCTCAAAAGCATAAATCACCCCTCCCCACACTTAAAGCATGCGTTGTCCTCAACGTAAAAGTAAATGAAAAGGGTAAACCGAGGACTTCCCTGAATCTGGAGAGAAGATGAGGGCTTATACGTGAGCTCGTTTAGGCATCCCGCCAGTAGGGTACAGCTAGTACAGTGAGGGATGAGAGCCAACATATGATCATATAAAGGACTCCCGCCAACTGTAATCCAAGAACTCCGAATTGATCCAATGCCGAACCTCCTGAAAGACACAGGGAAGGAAAGGAAAATATCAAAACAAAGAAGAAGAAAACAAACGACACAAAAAGAACACAAAACAAAGCAAAAGAAAAGAAAGAAAATAAAATTTAAAATATGGGCTGCCTCCCATTAGCGCTCGGTTTAACGCCCCAGGCTCGACGATCCTCGCTTCGATGTTAACCTCATCTCGATGTTGGAAATCAGCAATGGTCCCACCAATTGCTTCCTTGTACTCTCGAAGCACTCTAATTAGTTTCTCCTCTTCCGTGTCGTCGAGCATCTTTGGATATGATAACGGTAGGTCTCACCGTCACCTAAATATGTGTATTTCAAATGCTCGGAAGCGTTTTGAGCTCCAGCTTTGGGGCCTCATCAAGTATATCATCAGAAACTTTAGACCGATCAGTAAATCTCTTAGCTCCATCAACAGACATCCTATGACACAAAGCATAACTCAACTCATCATCATAATTTAAAGCAAAAACCTCATGAGTCAAATCTTCAATGATATCAACATTATAAACACAAGACACATTTTCAGCCCCTTTCATGGCATCATAAACATTGAATTTCACCACTTCACCATCAAACTCTAAAGTCAATGAACCACTATGCACATCTATCTTTGCTTTAGCCGTGCTAAGGAAAGGCCTACCCAACAAGATATCGAAGACTCGGATGAACTATCATTTCCCATATCAATAACAAAGAAATCAAGCAGAAAAATTAATCCATTAACTTGAACTAGCACATCCTCTAAAACACCTTCGGGATAGACAATCGATCGATCCGCCAATTGAATTATAACTCCAAGATTAGTTAACGGACCAAGACCTGTGGAGGTATAAGCAGATAAAGGCATCACATTAATAGAAGCTCCTAGGTCACACATAGCTTTACCGATACCAATGTTCCCAATTTTGCAAGGAATGGAAAACATACCTTGGTCGCGACACTTAGGAGGTAGTTTCTCTCAGAAGACAATTGAAACATTTTCCCCACACTCACCCTTTCATTACCGTTAACTTACGCTTGTTTGTGCATAATTCCTTAAGGAATTTGGCGTGAATGAACCTGTTTAATGGCCTCGAGGAGTGGGATGTTTACTTCAACTTTTGGAACAACTCCATGATGCTCTTATCCTCCTTTTCTTTCTTGTTCGAGCCGCCTCTCTGGGAATGGTGGTGGAACCACTAAAGGTTTGGGTTTCGATAATTTCCGGTTGGAACCGAATCTCAGATGTGGTCACGTAAGCTCCCTTTCACCTCTGTTCGTCTCTCGCTGGAACCCCGGACGTGGTCACGTGTAGGGTTCTTGTCGATCGGGAATTGCAATTCCTTATCACTTCTTAAGAAAATCGCGCCACATTATACCTCGGGTCTAGTGTCCGAGGCAGCGACTTGCCTTGAGTCTCCATTCTACTAACGGAGGATGCTATCGACTCATTCGAGTCTCTGGGTCTTCATGCTCTTCTAACTTTTGAAATCTGTTGCAGTGTCCTGTTGAAATTTTGCAGATTAGTAGCTAACATATGGACAATTTCTTCAAGAGGCTTACCCGAGCCCAAGGCATTTTGCGGTGGTGGTGGTAGTCCGTGATAGAAGTTCTGTTGGTTTCTGGGTTGTTAGATAAGCGAAATTTGGGTGGCTCCTCCAACCGGATTGTAGGTGTTTGAATAGGATCAAATCGCCTCTGTTGGAACCCAATAGCATTCACATTCTCCGGTGTCTCATCGTGGAGTGTTGGGCACGATCGGTTGGGTGAGCTAGGTGGTGCAGATACCACACGCCTCGCAGTGGAGGAGTACCTACATTCAATTTCTCGACCAAAGTTGTTAGCAAAGATTTGACTTCATTGAGAGAAGTAACATTTACCTCATTCACCCTTCGTGGTATATCTTGCCGAGCACCGAATTGCTGAGAGTTTGTTGCCATGGTTGATATCAACTCCCGGGCTTCAGCTGGGGTTTTGCTGACTATAGCCCCGCCACTTGCAGCGTCCATCATTCTACGCTCCATTGGAATCAGACCCTCGTAGAAATACTGGATGATCAATTGTTCGGATATGCCACGTTGCTGGGCAGCTTGCCAAAATTCTCTTGTACCTCTCCCAAGATTGTAGAGGTTCTCGAATCCTTCGCTTAATGCCACATACTTCACGCCTGATGTTGGCGGCTCGGGATGCTGGGAAATATTTTTCTAGAAACTGTCGGGACATCCCTTCCCAAGTGTTGATTGTCCCTGGAGGTAGGTAGTAGAGCCAATCCTTAGCTGCATCTTGTAGTGAGAATGGAAAAGCTCTCAGTTTGATTTGGTCCTCCGTGACATTGCGGGGCTTCATGGAAGTACAAACGAGGTGAAATTCCTTCAGATGTTTATTCGGATCCTCGTTCTCCAATCCACGGAAGGTGGGCAGCAAGTGAATGAGTCCGGATTTCAATTCGAACCCTTCTTGAAGTTCTGGAAAATCTATGCACAGCGGATGCCGTGCTTCAGTGGGTCTACCCAAGTCCTGGAGTGTTCTGTTGAGAGCCATATCTTGCGCGTGGTCACGGTTAAGCTTCCCGTCACCATTGCTCAACTTCAATCTCCTCTTCAGATTCCGCTTCAAAGATCCGACTCAACCAGGTCTGTGATCCACTAGCTTTTCCTTGCTTCTTCCTTAGCTTGCTTAACTTCCTTAGCCTCTTAGCGCCTTTTTCGATCTCGGGTCGTATAAGATGGAATCTCCCCGTCGAATGTTCCTAGGCATAAAACAAAACAAAATCAATTAGTTACCGGTCCAAGCAACGGCGCCTAAAATTTGATGGGTGTCGAATCCACCAAAATAAATCCCAAACACCAAACGAAAATAAATTGCATAAGTGGTAAATGGGGTCGATCCACGAGAATGGAATAATTGATTCTATTTAAATGCCAAAGAATGAATGAAAATAATTAAATGGGGGTTTAGAGTTTTCTACTAAAACTACTAATTGAAATAAAACCGATAAAAGATTAACGCAAATTAATAAAACAATAACCAACAAAGAACGCAAATAAAATTGATAAACTCAATAAACAACGACTTAGCCAGAAATTCCTAATTATGCTTAGACCACCATCATCGACTCAAATATTTTCTTTGGTTTAATAATAGGTTAGCTATAGTTACCAACTACCTCCGCTCCCTCGTTTCTTCTTAATTTTAGAATAGTCGCAGAAACTCCTTTGACTATTCCCTAATTAACTAATAACCCTTCGAGACTCTCTCCGAGATTCAATTAATTAACAAAGATTAAATTCTAAAGAAACACTAACCCTAATCGACTCACGACCGACTCATGCTTCATCTAGTTAGATCGCAAGTTCCTCCACACAAAATCGATAAGTACTATGCCCTAGTGCCAATTGCCACAAATACCAATCACCCAGTTAGACTCCACCAAGTAAATCGGTTGGCGATATGTAAATTAACTAACTCTACAATGGGGCCTCAATCGCAGAATCAATTAATAAACAATGACAAGAATCGAAACGAAGACGAATATTATAAACCAAATATTAGGAACAATAGTCTCACGAGTCAAAGCATAATAGTTGGAATTCCCGACTAAAACAGATTAGCTACTCATACGGAAATTAAATCTAATAAAGTTCTTAATCAACATAGTCTAAATAACAAAGGAAAGAAGAAAACTAAGAAAGTCTCCTAAAACACGCCGCTGTGTCGGTCCAAGAACAATGGCTGCGTCCATTCCTCTTCACTCATAAGCCTCCTGCGTCAAATTCCTTACGCCGCCAAATTTCGTAGTGCAGTCACTTCCTTCTTCTCCTAGGTTTTCTCCTCTTTTTTAATTGCCATGGGCCCCTCTTGATGGCCTCTTTTTCTAAACAACGTGGGCCCTTTTCAATTAACCAAAAGCTCCTCTTTTGGGCTGCCACGTTGCTTTCCCAACAGAATAAGGATCCGTGCGTGACCACGGATAGGCTTCTGTCTTGCAAAGAGTTATTCGTATAGGAATTCATCCTTGATTTTAATTGTTGTTTTCCTCTTAAATTCCCACGTTATGCAAAGATTGTAATTCCCTACAAGGAAATATTAAATCAAATTAAGTCTTAATAATTGCATCAACAAGAGGAATAAAAAGGAATAATTAAAACATAAATATTAGACAAATATGCACTTATCAGGTGCGATAGAACCTTGCAGAACTCCTCGTGTCCTTCTACGAGATGGCATCTTACTCCTTCAATGAAAACATTAATGATTAGCTACAATTCTTTTTAAATCTAGTTCCTGTATGGATGCATGATATGCATGTCACTTAGTACAAACAATCACTTCATAATGCAAACATTTAATCACATAGCAAACGATTTCCTACTATGCATTCTAAGCCTAGGAGTAAATGGCTCAATGGTAAGAGGCATGCTTGTAAAAGCAACAAAAATTTGAGGTCATGGGTTCGACGCGTGTGGATGCCGCCGCCCATGACCAAAGAGGACAATACTGGATAATGGGGTACGCTAGGCCAATGCCTAGGTGCCTGGGTCGCATGGGTGGGGCTTGACCGTAATCCAACCCGTGGACCCAACATTAAAAGGCACTTTATCATGTTGGGTCCACGGTTTGAGTAAGTAAGACCTGTAGCCAGTATTGTTTATTGCCATATTATTCAAGATTGATGTTCTTTGGGGCGCGCGCCCACACGCGCCAACCCATGACATAATTGTTAAGTTACGCACTCTACCATTGGCTCAATGGTAAGAGGCGTGCTTGTAAAAGCAACAAAACAATGGTAAGAGGCGTGCTTGTAAAAGCAACAAAACCTTGAGGTCATGGGTTCGACGCGTGTGGACGCCGCCGCTCATGACCAAAGAGGACAATACTGGATAATGGGGTACGCTAGGCCAATGTCTAGGTGCCTGGGTCGCATGGGTGGGGTTTGCCCGTAATCCGAACCCGTGGACCCAACAAGTTGTCCCATATAGGGCACATTAAACGTTGAGCCTGAGGCTCTAAATTACTGTTGAGCTCGAGGCTCAAATTCAATCGTTGAGCTTTAAGCTCTAATCGGTGGCTGCTCCGGTCACAACTGTCATTTATCTGAATATGCATTCATGAATGAAATGCATATGCCACAATCAATCACATTATTATGCACGTATGCATATGTCACAAATAATCACATTATAATCACGTCATTCACATACAAGTAACACTTCAATAACGCAATCCCCAGTACACAATCATCTGACCTTCTGTCCAGAACCCATAATCCAATCACAATCCATCATTATTCAATAGAGAATCATAAGCATAAGCAAATAATAATTGAGGAACTGTCTAGGTTACTCACCAACAGCTTCCGAAGCTAATGCCTGGAATTTTGGAACCGTCGGTGGGTTGACGTTCTAAATACACCTCTATAACAATTCAAATACACATATATTACAAATTGTAAAATCAGAAATGTATAATAATGCACTTGCAGGAATTGAAATGTGTACAATGCATGTTCGTGACATTCCCAATATCAATCCATAAATTTTCATCAAATATGTTCCCCTAAAATTTAAAAATCCTTAGACATCAAAATTACTCAATTCGGATCTCTATAGGTCCAGATATTGTCAAAACATTGTCCAAAAACAAAACAAAATCATTCGGACCTCTCACTTTGATTCGATCAATCAATCTCAATTTTTCTCTCAAAAATCTCAAATTTTCATGGAGAGGTAAATAAATGTTTTAGAGATCCAATGCTTTAAAAACCAAATCAATCTGAGATCGGACGAAAAAGATATAAGCAATAGAATGAAGAGGGTCGAATTGGGAAAAAAATCACAAAACTCATCGCTTGCACTCGCGAGTAAACGTGGGCGCTCGCGATCGCGAGGCCGTCACCCAAGTCGAGACGTTCCCCCTCGCGAGCGTCTCGCAGCAGTGAGACAAGCGCCTCACGCGCGCGCTCGCACTTATGAGGAACGCTTAGCGCGCGATGCCTCGCGAGGGCCAGCTTCCGTGCCTATTTTTATTATTTTTATTTATTTATTTATATATTTATATATAAAAATCTACTTATTTCCTCTCTTCTTCCAAAATGCATAACTTGTGATCCAGAAGTCCAATTTTGACAAACTTGGTATCAATGAAAAGAGCACAGAAAGCTCTACAATTTCTATGTAGAGCTTGAAAACTAATTTCACTTTTAAGGGTGTCAAAAACTCAATCAAAGTTACTGCTCAATACATGTCACCCCAAATAGTACCACAATCTTCTAAAAATCATAACTCACTATCCCCTTGTCCAAAAATTCCATGTTTTATATCAATGAAAATATCAGAACACAATATACAACTTTCATGAAAAACTTGAAAGCCAATTCAACCTCTAAAAGGGTCAAATGCTCAATCGAATTTTCTGCCCATATAAGTGTCATTCTCAACAGTAACATAATTTTCTAAAAATCATAACTTCCTATCCCATTGTCCAAAAATTCCATGCTTTATATCAATGTAAAGATCAGAACACATTCTACAATTCTCATGAAGTACTTAGAAGCAAATTCTACCTCTAACTAGGTCAAATTCTCACATGATTGTGGCTGCTCTGTTTTCCTTCACCTAAACCAAAATCAAAGTTCCAGCACTTATAACTTGCAACCTCAACATTGAAAAATAGCACATTTCATGGAGATAGAAAGCTATCAAGAAGAGCTACAACTTTCATGAAGACCAACTTATCAAAATCAGCCTCAATCAACCTAGAAAAATTTCTAAAGTTTCAAATCACAATTTCCACTTTAGTGTCACTACAAGGCACTATTCATACCTACACACATTACCACTTTCAAGTCAAAATGTAGAACTCCTCAAGTCAAATTTGAACAGCACCTCCTTCACAAGAAATGTAGCCAAACACATCAAGTTTAATTCAAGCTAAAAATCATCTCAATTGCATAATCATATAAACAGTTATGGCAAAAACAATGAAACATATACAAATCCAAATTTTCAGCTTTTCAACTTAACTCAAATTCTCTCACTTCCATACCAATTCTACACCAATAACCACTCAATTTTCTCAACATATCACCCACAATTGAATCAAGACCTCACTTGAACATTCATTCACAAAATGGCAACACTCTATACTCACTCATCCACCCCTTTTTTTACACTAATCTACAACATTCATTAACTTCCACCACATCAAAAACATCTCTACTTACATTCATTAAATTCTAATTCGTCAATCATCAATCAACCAAGTAAATTACATACCCAACACAATTTTCATGCAATTTAGTTTAAAGAACATCATAAATAATTAATTTAACTACAAATCAATCACCAATAACATGTTTCTTACCTATTAAGCTTCCAAATCTTCAACTCTTCAACTTTTCACCAACTCTCTAACTTCCACTCAAACACACGACCATCATCATCTAAAGGGGGGTAGAAAGCTTAGGTTGCTAATGAACCAAAAGAAGAGAAGGCAAGGTAAAGGAAGATAGAAAAGATGAGCAAAATTGCAAAAAGAGCAAGGAAGAAAGAAGACTACGAAGTAGTGGAGGAAATTTTACAAATATCACATATCACCTTAGACAAGAGAAGCATCGAGAATGAGTAAAAGATGGGAGGATTTTATTTAACAACTATAATCTTGGTGGCATGCTAGGCAAGTGACAAGTGTCACTTGCCACATGTCACCTTCTTAAGCCTCCATTTAGTTTCTCTCCAATTTAATTCCAATTCCTTCTCCAATTTCTCTCCAAATTCTAATGGCTCACATTAATAAATTCTAAAAGCATGTATCTAAATTTTCAGTGCCATTGGACAGTCATTTCTACTACCGAGAAATAATCAGTCTGTCATTTGACATTTTTTCTAGTCCAAAAATTACATCTAAAATTTTCAAAAAAAATGCTAAAATTCACTAAAATTCTCAAACCTCAATGACCCTCTCCAACTAAATTTTTTTTAAGCACACAAATCACATTTTTCATAAC
Source organism: Erythroxylum novogranatense (assembly GCA_029891385.1). Classification (NCBI taxonomy): domain Eukaryota; kingdom Viridiplantae; phylum Streptophyta; class Magnoliopsida; order Malpighiales; family Erythroxylaceae; genus Erythroxylum; species Erythroxylum novogranatense. Next base: position 20,038,608 of record CM057224.1, on the reverse strand, counting down.
AATCACATTTATGACCAAATATACTGAGAAATGTCATGAATGCATGTACAATCATTTACATGTGCAAAATTTACTATTCACGTGTATGCGGATGCATGAACATAGTAAGATAATTCTAACCACTCATAAACCATTCCAAATTACTATTCTACCCTTCCCATCGGTGATGGGATGTTACACTAACACATTTTTCTATCTCTCCAAAAAAACATTGATAGTCTTTGGTGTTGTTTTCATTAGGATGGATGGAAAGAAAGTGAGGGTTCATTTAAATAACCCTACAGGGTATTCCACCCACGTTTTATGACTTTGGATAGTTGGGCTCTAGAAACGGGGTCCAACATTATCATATATGATTCTAATGCTTTAATTGTTTGCTCATCTAACATCACAGATCAGATGGTGCACCTACAAGTCTATATGGGATCTCTCAATCAACATTTGTGCATTTCATTCATACATGCGCATAATAATGCATATTAGAGCTGCTTTTTGTGGAATCAAATTAAGGATACAGTTGCTTCAATCAACATAACTTGGATGTTTTTAGTTGATTTCAACTTCATTTTGAAAATAGAGGAAGTAGAAGGATTAAGATCAGTATGTAGTCTTTGCACAGAACATGGTAAATGTCTAGATGAAGCTCAACTCATTGACATTCCCTTGAGTGAATGTTTCTAAACTTAGATTAATATGCAAATTGGTCCTCACCTAATCGGGAACAAACTCGATAGAAGTGTTTCCAATCTAGGTTGGATGTCTACTTTCCCCAGTTGTTTTTCCAAGTACTCAAACAATTATTTATCTAATTACCCCTTGATTTCTTAGCCTCTGGAGGAAAACACTACTCATATGATAATTGTGAGGGAATTCAAAAAGGAGATCCATTATCTCCCTACATCTTTGCTTTTGTTATGGAGGCTCTTCATAAGATAATTGTGAGGGTTGTTGAAAGAACAAAAGGCTTCAAATATCACTTAAAGTGCAGGAAACTTAAGCTATCCAATCTTCTTCTTTTTTTTTTGCAGATGATCTAATATTATTATCCAAAGTAGATGCAATCTCTACACCTACCTCAATGAAAGCTCTAGAAATCTTTCAAATATCATTTGGTTTGCAGGTGAACTTTCCAAAAGCAACATCTTTCTCTCAAGAAGTGTTGCTAGTAAAAACCAATTGATTTCATCAATCACTGGATTTAATCAACAACAACTCCCAATGAGATATCTAGGCATTTCCATCTTCTTATAGAGTGAGAACAAGAGATTTCAATGATCTTTTTTAACAAAATTCAATCCAGAATCTCATTTTGTAGCTCTAAGCACCTTTAAATAGTAGGAAGAGTTCAATTGATTGCCTCGATTTTGAATTCTATTAACAAATATTGGAATGCTCACGTAGCATTTCCAAGATGCAATATCAAAACCGTTGATAAGTTTTTTAACAATTTTCTTTGCTTCGGTAGCATGGAAAGAATCTACAAAAGCAAGATGAAGTGGTGTGAAGTTTGTACTCCCAGGAATCAAGAGGTCTTTGCATATGCTCCCTCAAAACCATGAATACCATCTTTGTAACATCCCGTTACCTGCGGGGAGGTTAGAATAATAAATAAGAGTGTTCAATGAGAGCTTAGAATTTGCATTTTCATGCCCTTCCATAAAATGGCATACACATATACATTAATAGTGATTTTGTTGCACATGAAAATAATTGTACATGCATTCATGAATAATTTTGGGTACAATTACATTGATTTGTATGTTTTTTAGAATTAAGAATGTTTTTACATTGGAAATTTTACCTGTTAGTGAAATTGTAGTATTTTTGAATTTTGGTGAATTTAGAAATAATTTCAAAAATTTTGAGATTTTTATGGAAAATAGGAAAAATAAAATAGGAAAAAAAGGGGAATCAAAAGAATATTGAAAATAATTGGATTGTAAAGATGATAGTTGAAGTAATTAGTTCAAAAGGAGCTTGATTAGGCTTAGATTTTATAAAAGTGACAAGTGTCACTGATTTAGTTAAATAGCTTTGGTATTTTTGTCTGAGAGTGAAAAGGGGGATAAGTTATAGGTTTAAGTGTTGTTTCGTAGTCACCTTCTTCATAGCCACCTCCTTCAAATTTTCTTCCAAAACACAAAGTCTTTCATCAAATACCTTTCAAAAGTTAGCTTTGCTTTTCTTTTTCCCACACCACTTCCACTTTGCCGTTTGTTATTTTTCCTTAAGAAAAAAAACCGAAGTTGGTCATTTATACAGTGGTGTACGTGAATTACATCGAGCTTAGGATTTTGGGATAGTTGAAAATCTTGGAGTTTTTAACAAGTAAGTATTGAATAAATCCCTTAAAGTTATAGATTTATGAAATAAATTTGATGAATTACTATCATCTGCATGAACATGGAATTTTCGTGTATATACATGGCTACTGTGAAAATGGGATGAAAAATATGGATAAAGTGTTATTTAGTATTTGATGGATTATTAGTGATCAGGTGATGTAGAAATGATTTTTGGAGTTAGGAATAGAAATGAAATGGTGTATAATATGAGTATAGAAAATTAAAGTGTGAAAAGGTGATATACTCTTTTTTGTTTTTTTTTCTTTGTACATGTAAATATATATATATATATATATATATATATATATATATATATATATATATATGCATGTGTATACGTGAGTAGAGTGAAAGCTTTAAGGATGATCAAGAAAATGGTCTTTGAGTTAAAGAGTAGTTTCCAAATGATGATCTGAGATGGGAATGAGAGTTTAAATGGAAGTTGAGAAGAAAAATAGAGAACGTAAAAAGGATGATATTATGATATACTATGTTTCTCTTCATTGTGAATATGTATATATTTATATGAGTTTACGTGAATATGTGAGTATTTAGAGATTAAAAAAAAGAATGGTTTTTGAGTTGAAAAACAATTGAAAGATGATAGTCTGAAGTGAGAAAGATTGTATAAATGATAGTTAGAGAAAGAGAGTTAAGAAAGTGCAGAGAATGTAAAATGTAGAATATGAAGAGTGAATAATTTATATTTGGTTTTTGATGAGTTTGAGATTTTTGAGTAAACTTGTATATTTAAGGGTATTGTGAAATTTATGGTGAATGAGTTGATTGAAATGGAGTGGAAATGACTAGAATAAAAATTGAAGTGCTGGATTTTGGAAAGTGGAAGTTTGGAAATTTTATGAGAATGAACAGTGGAGAGTTGGATTTTCGATCTGAAATTTCTGTGATTTTTTTGTGTTGATTTAGACATATTTTGATAAAATTGTTTTCATAAAAGTTGTATATCTTTCTTTTAGCTTTCCATTGATATAAAGTTTGCAAATTTTGAAATTCAAGATCAAAAGTTATGAAGTTTAGAAGTTGGGATGTTGGTGAAGAAGAAGAAATGGAAGAGCACCATCGTGCTTTAAGACTTTAAGCCAAAAGCACTGTCGTGCAAAATCACGAGGGTGATATTGAGGGTTAGTCAAAAATCACCGTCGTGCTAACTTTGGAGGTTGGCTGAAGCTTTGAGAGGCTGATAAACATCTAACAATTTTTTAGCTACAACTTCTTCGTCCGACTTCCAAATGACCTAATTTTTGAACCATTGGATTCATAAGATTTTGTAGCATTCTGAATTGAATTGAGAAAGACTGATTGAACGAAAGTGAGAGAATCTGTTGGGATGGTGTGAACTAGTGTTTTTTTTACTAAACACCACTTAGTATTTTGATTATATCTGGATCTATAGGACTTCAAATAAGATTATTTTTAATTTGGAGTAACCTAGAGATATAGGCCTACCAATTTTCTCATGAAGTTAAATTATGATTCAGTCTCTAAGATATTGAATTTCTGGATGGAACTTGTGCATAGTACACTATTTTTAAATATGAATAACCTGATAATTTTTAAGGTATATCTTTCAAATTACTGAACCAAATTGAGTGATTTTAGTGTCAATGGAAAGATAAGACATAGAGGAACACTTTTCTAGAGAGAGTACAACCAATTACATCATTTTGGCTTTCTAATTGAATGTGAACAGTAGACTAAAAAATGTGGCTTGGAAGAAAATCTAAAGTGGTCAATGAAGTTGTGTAATTGGTTTTTCATTGCTTTTTATGGGTCCAAATTATAAGTATACATGGTATTAATAAAGGCTTTGATATCTGAATGATTTGATCATAAGGATCTCAATAAAGTATCCTGAAATTGTCGTTGAACATGCATTGTGCATATTGTATAAGTACGTGTGCATTAAGGAATATTTATATATTTGTACAAAAATGTGATATGTGTAAATGTGTTATGTATGTTATAGAGGAGCACATCCGACTCCAGTTGAACATTGCCGGACCATCCAGACAATAGCATTTTGGAGCGTACTGTGAGTCAACCTAGATAATTTCCTAGGATTGATTTGATTTGATTTGATTTGTTTAAACTTCCAATATTATTGAACTATTTGTGATTTGTTTTTGAATTTCGGACTTAAAGTCCGAGGAGTGTAATAGTAGGCATGTATTAGAAGTGTTTTGATTTGATGTGAAATCCTATATGATACGTGAATTCTCAACGAAAGTTGAATGCCGGACTTAGGTCCAATGATTATGAGTTTCTGATTGAATATCATATGTGATTGTCTGATATGGCATAATCAGTATTTGATGCATTTCATAAAATGTATGCTCAGATAAAGGCGTTGTGACTTGAGTAGCTAGTTTGAAGCGCTTCCATATAGAGCTTTGCTCCTTGATTTCTGATTTAGCACGTAGAGCTATGCTCTGTGATTCTATTCTAACTGAGCCCTATGGACCAGTATTTGTATAAGTATGTGATAGGTACTCGGTCACAACAATAAGAATGAATATGAGTCTCATGCATGTAGCATTATAAGACTGCATTTCTTTGAATGATTTGCAAAGCAGAAATGAGTGATAAATTCATATGAGTTGTTTGCTAATATTGAACTGTTTGATCATATAATATCCCATGTTATGTGAAATATCAAGAATATAAGTATGATCTGAATGAATATATGTGATATGTGTATAAGATCTGGTGAAATCATCAATGACGGTTCACTCATTGAGTTCGCAAAACTTATCAAAATTGTAACGTGGCTTTTCAAGTTTTCTAAAGGTCTCCAAAAAGGCTCCAAGTAAGAGTTTCAAGTCGGGATTAGTTTGCGCCTGCATATGCAGTTCGATACATTGTATTCATAAGTGTAGTCTTAAGTGTTGTACAATGTATATGAAAATGGTTTTTGAAATGTAAAGACATTATGTCTAGAGTGTTTTGTATTTGTAATAGGCTCCACGTGATTAGTAAATCTCTGATGAGTTGTGTACTAGTTGTTGTGTATAATTAAAAATGTTTATGAATGAAAATGGGCCCAATTTAGTTATCGATTTTCGCACTTTATGTTTGTGATTAAGTGATGTAAAAAGAAATTTATACCAATCTTTTTTCTGGTTGAGTGTTCTAATACATCACCCTTGCGGGGCATGGACTCGGATATTACTCATAGATGTCAAACACATGTCTTGCAGGAGTGCGGTGCTACAATGTTACTCACAAAGAGACTTAGGAGACTTATATATGATAAACAACCACTTTTGTTGGACACCCCACCCTTGTGAGTCACGAGTCCAACGTCCTAAGTGACTTCTGAACGTGTATCTCACAAGGATGGTGTGCCCCACAAAGACAAACTTGAAGACAACTCACTTCTACTATTTCCAAACAGATTTTGATCTCAATCATTTTGCCCCTGCCTTGGGATAAGTAGCATAACTGTCACTAGGGATATCGGGTTAAGATCATATAAGGATGATTTCAAAGAGAGCTTTGAGATCAACAACTTTCATGAAGACCTTGAAGACAGATTCTATCTTCTAAAGGGTCTAAAATGGAACAGAAGATAGGTACAAAGCAGACTAATGGAAAAGACAGAAGAAGTGAATAAAAGACAGAAGAAGTGGAAAAATTATTATAACTTTTCCTACAGATATCATATTAAGATTTTCTTTATATGGTTCAAAAGAGGACCTACAACTTTTATGAAGACCTAGAAGATAAATTTTATCTTCTGAAGGGTTTAAAATGAAATAGAAGATAGGTACAAAATAGACAAATGGAAAAAGACAGAAGAAGTGGAAAAAAAGACAGAAGAAGTAGGAAAATTACTATAACTTTCCTTATAGATATCAGATTAAGGTGTTCTTTATATGATCCGAAAGAGAACTTCAAGATCTATAACTTTCATGAAGACCTAGAAGACAAATTCTATCTTCTGAAGGGTATAAAATGGAACATAAAATAGGTACGAAACAAACTAATGGAAAAAGACAAAAGAAGTGGAAAAAGATAGAAGAAGCAGGAAAATTGCTATAACTTTCCCTACAGATATCAGATTAATGTTCTCTTTATATGGTCCGAAAGATAACTTCAAGATCTACAACTTTCATGAAGATTTAGAAGATAGATTATATCTTTTGAAGGGTCTAAAATGGAACAGAAGATAGGTACAAAGCAAACTAATGGAAAAAGACAAAAGAAGTGGGAAAATTGCTATAACTTTCTCTACAGATATCGGATTAAGGTGTTTTTTATATGATTCAAAAGAGGACTTTAAGATCTACAACTTTTATGAAGACCTTGAAGACAAATTCTATCGTTAGAAGGGTCAAGAAGATAGGTCAGGTGAAAAAAATAGAAGAAACAAAACATAGAAGAAGTTGACGTCATCATAGAAAAAACAAAAAGACAGAAAAAGCAAAACACAGAAAAAGATGACGTCATCACAGAAGAAGCAAAATATAGAAGAAGATGACGTCATCACAGAAGAAACGCAAAAGAAGAAAATACAGAAGAAGATGATGTCATTACAGAAGAAACACAGAAGAAGATGATGTCATCATAAAAGAAGCGAAAAGGCAGAAGAAACAAAACACAGAAGAAGATGCCGTCATCACAGAAGAAACACAGAAGAAGATGATGTTATCACAGAAGAAGCAAAAAGGCAGAAGAAGCAAAACATAGAAGAAGATGACATCATCACAGAAGAAGCAAAAAGACAGAAGAAGCAAAACACAGAAGAAGAAAAACATAGAAGAAGCGAAAAGACAGAAGATATATCTTCCATTATAAGGACCATAACTTTCAACTCGGATGCCCAAAATTTTCATGCTATATACCGCTGGAAATTTAAAAGGAAGACCCACAATTTTTCAGAAGACACATTTGCCTAAATCAACCTAGATTAATCCATATTTTTTTCCGAAGTCAAAAAACAAAATTTTCCTTTATGAAACTTGAAAAATTGCAACATACAAACTTGAGAGAGTCATGAGTAAATATGCAAACATATTCTATTTTCATCAAAAGATAAAAGTTTTGCAAAGCTTTAATAGGCATTTCAAGCTGTAATTACATTAATACATCAAAATCCCAAAATACAAAAGATACATGAACCATGATTTGCTCAAAATGCAACTAAAGCCTTGCTTTACAAAACTTGCTTCAAATACAAAATAATCAAAACTAGGAGTGCTGCCTTGCCCTTTGACCTACTTGATATCCTGCTCATCACCTGAATGTATGGGAGGAGATTTGGGGTGAGCTTAAAGCCCGTGGGTAACAATTTTATAATTTGTAACAAACAAAAATATTTATAAGTCATTTTCAATGCAGAAATTCATGTGTATGCAAATCATGAATGCATCACTCATATCAACTTGTCATGAACACATAAACATATCAAATGGTTTTGTAAGTCCAAAACATGACACACTACACATTTCTAATGTAATGGTCCTGTGTAGTCGTAAATTCTTGAGGGAGTCATTGAGGGAGTTCCATGCCACTAGCGGACAGGCAGGAGAAGCCTATACTTGGGCCAACATGCACGTGACGGTTCTTGAGGGATTATCATAAACTTACATAACACATAGATTTCAAAATCTTGTAAGTTTGATGCCTAAAATGGCACATTCTCTTAAAAATTTGCTTTTCACATGCTTGTTATACCTTAAAAACTATTTTCAAAAGTATGGTTTCATAATCATACATCATTTTAAAGCATCATTTTAAAAACAATTTTTCATAAATCATCACACAAATCATGTATAAGCATGTAACACAATCTTGTAACATTTAAAAACATTAAATGCACATGAATGAGGTAGTTGTAAAATTAATTGCTGTCATTTCTTGACAGAAAACTTTCATTGGCTTATTACTTAATTATAAAAGTGAAACCCACCTTGAAGTCCTTGATTATGACTTGTTCAAATATGCCTCTCCTCTTGCTCCTCTTGTCCTTATTGATTCCCTCAAATCTTCTCCAAATTAAGAAATGATTGGTTTAAAAAAAAGCTTTTATCTTCCTCTAACTTTTTCCCTTCTTGCACGACACCCAAATCTCTCTAGAAGTGTAACATCCCATCACCGATGGGAGGGTTATTTGGTAAATTGGGATTGGGTAGGATTGCATACTGCATTTTACTGATTGAGCATCCATTGACCTCTAATTATAGAGGAATGAATTAATTGCTCATGCATTGATTGGTACATGCATTCATGACATTTTCCGGCGTTTAATAGTGCTTATGAATTGATTTGTAAATTTTCGAGATGATCAGGTTTAATTGTGATTTATTGGGAATTATGGCATAATTGGGTTTGTATAGTTAAATTTGAGTGAGAATTGACTTTTAGAGATTCGAAAATTTAGATTGGAGTATAGGATCAAGTGTCTGATATTTTTGAGGATTTATAGGAATTTTTCTGGAATTTTTAGAGTTATGGGTCCGGACCAGGAAATTGACTTAAAGACTGATGGATTAGATTCCGGTTCCGAAATTGATGAGTAAATGGCATGGAAAATTTTGATTTGTGAGTTTAGGAATTTTTATGATGAGCCATTGAAATTTAGAGACTGGAAATTTATGAATTTGAGGACTATGATTTATAGGTTTAAATCAACCCTACACACATATATATATATCTTATGTTTGAAAAATTGGAAGACATCTTCTCCTAGGGCTCGAATCTTCTTCCTCTTCTCATTGGTGACTTTGATCTTCTTCCCTTGGAGATTTTGCTTGTTTTTCCTTTCCTTGTGGTTGAAGAGCTGCTAGAACCCGTGGAGAGTTTGATGTTTGGCTTAGCTATGGAGGATCACTGTGGATGTTAGAGGATTGAAGGATTTTCGGAGATTTTAGGGTTTACGGATTTGATCTTCGATTGGTAAGTTTAATGGTTTTAATGTTGTTATTTATTGTTGTTTGATGCATTTATGACATTTATGGTGAAAGATGGGGTAGTTTAGGGTGGTTAATGCTGAGTTTAGAGAGTGAAAATAGAGGAAAAATTGATCGGGGAAGATGGTGAGATTCGCACGTCGCGACGTCTGAAAAAGGGCAAGCCGCGACGAGAAAAAGCGTGCTCGCCGCGGCGAGCCACGCGAGACGTCGCGGCGAGCGGGCGAATGTTTTGCCGTGACGAGTTTCTGTAGACGTCGCGAAGAGACGCGGGAAAATGTTCGCCGCGGCGAAAGATGTGACGCCGCGGCGAGGAGCTAATTTTTGATTGGTTGTATTTTTAATTATGGGGCATAACTTGTGGTATAGACCTCCAATTGAGGTGATTCTGGATTCGTTATGAACTAGGAAAAAAGGTCTACGTTTGAGGTAAAGAATAAGAGTTCGAATTGTAATTAGCGAGTTCTCAATCATAGAAAGAGAGCCGATTATAGTTTCTATCTTGACCTAAGAATTTTATTATGACTATGGGAGTTTAAATTGGAGACTTGGGGAATTAATGGGTGATATCGATATAGTGAATAGTGAATTTTTGGTTGAGGCAAGAGATTGCGGAATTGGGTTTTAGAGTCAGAAAATCATGAATATGCATTGTACATATTTTTAATTAGACACATGCACCATTGAATTGTTTTAAATTGAGCACCTAGTAATGGGAAATTATTTTACTGTTATAGAGGCACCGTTGGATCGCCATTCCACGGACATTGCTGGGACTTTCAAGCAGTAGCTCGGAAGTTACAGGTGAGTAACCTAGTTGGTTCCTCAATTTCTGATGTGCTAAATGCTCTATGTGAATTGTATGCGAATGTGAATGATTAGGATTGAGATGTATGATTTTGATAATTGGATTTCACTGATACGTGATTATGGGAAACTGTGTTGAATAGGCTTATAGCCATATGACTGTGAACTATCGGACATATGCATTACATGCATAATTACATGAAAAGATAATGGACGTTTTGACCTGAGATGCTACATTTACTGAAAAGAGCTTTAAGCTCTAATACTGTCACTGAACCGAGCTTCGAGCTCGAGGGGAGTTAGTGCATCCTGCATGAGGGCTCTCCTACTCACAGCGTGTCCATTGAAAATCGCCATCGAATCGGCCACGGTCATAACAATGAAATAACTGAAAAAGAGTCACATGTGCATCGCATTATACAATTGTGATAATTGAATTGCAAATTGTCTGTGTGCTGTAAATTGCTATATGATATTTTAACTGTTACTGTATGGTACTGTACGCAATTTGCGTAATGCATGAATTGAGTGAACCATCAATGATGGTTTCTCATTGAGTTCGCAAACTCATCCAAAATTGCATATTGTTTTTCAGGACTGATAGATTAGACTCCTAGCTTCAGAGTTTCTTCTCCTACTGCGTGAGCGTTCTGGCGAGAGAGGCGATGGCTCACAGGTTGGTCAGCTGGGATTGGATTTTTGGGATGGCTTAGTATAGACTTTTGTATCAGTTTCCTTTTTGGATTGTTGTACTTATACTGTAGGGAATTGATAGAATTGTCTATATTTTGATGGATCTTATGAAATGAGAAAGGTTTTATGGTTTTTAAAATTTAGCAAAATTTTGATATTGCGGATTTTTATTGTAATGATGCCATGCGGTTTATAGAATTGATCGAACGTAGTGCACCCTCGTCGTAGGATATGTACCGGAATGACCTGCGGGCGTCCCGGTGTGTACCCTACGGTAAGGGGGCGCTACATTAGGTGGTATCAGAGCATGGTTTGGCATCTTTTGGGCATAGTGTATTTTTAGGCTTGAATTTCAGAGAGGAAAACAGGAAACTGATTAAAATTCTTGTTTGTTGTAGGTCATTTGTTCTCGGAGATCAAGTGGATCAACCAGCTGACCTAGAATCAGTAGGAGCTAGTAGGGAGTCTTCGATGTCTCATTCTGAGGAGTTGCCTCCTAGAGTTCCCGTGAGACAAGAGAGGAGGTACGATCGACTGCGCAAGTAGGGGGCTGTTGATTTCTATGGCAGCACAGACCCTGCGGAGGTTGAGGGATGGTTGGAGAGGATCGAGCGAGTCCTCGATCAGATGGATTGCGACCCTGAGGAGAGATTTGATTATGTCGTCTCTTTGCTACAGGTTCCGGCTTATCAGTAGTGGAAGACTATTCAGGCGTCTGCTTGGACCACGTGTTACGACTTGGGATGATTTTCTGAGGGCCTTCCGGGACAATTACATGCCCAAGGTGTATTTAGAGATGAAGATGCAGGAGTTCCTTGAGTTGAGGCAGGGTACTATGACAGTGGTTGATTATGAGGTGCGGTTTAATGAGTTGATGGGATATGCCACAGTTCTGATTGCTACTGAGGCTAACAGGTGTCGGAGGTTTGAGGGCAGACTCAATATGGAGATCCGTACCAGGTTGGCCCGATCGGACATGGGCACTTTCATTGAGCTGAGAGCGGTCGCCGTGAGGATTGAGCAGTTACTGAGATAGAGTCAGACTGAGTCTGGACAGGGGCCCAGAGGCAAGAGGCTGAGTGATAGTCGAGGCGATGCTAGTAGAGGTTGATGGCGTCGAGCGGGTCCTTCAGTCCATTGGAGGAGCTAAACGATCTGGATTGGGCAGAGAGGCGATTTGTTGGTGGTAGTGGCGATGGCGATCTAGAGGTTCAGGCGAGATCCTCGATCTGTGAGCATTGCGAGAGGAGGCATAGTGGAGAGTGTCGGTGGCTGTCTGGAGCCTGCCTGAGATGTGGCTCGATGGACCACTTGGTTAGGAATTGCCCCGAGACTTTGGGAGCTCAGTCCACTATGACTGTGAGATCTGGCAGCAATACCACGGTGTAGCAAAGCCGTGGAGGCGGATCAGGATGGAGAGGCCGAGGTCGAGCCGAGGGGTCCGTGGTTAGGACTGAGGGACTGAGTAGCAGGCAGCAGTCCCAGGCCAGAGTCTATGCCATGACTCTGCAGGAGGCTCAGGATTCCCCTGATGTTGTTGCGGGTATACTTCTAATTTTTGGTTTTGAAGCATAAGCATTGTTGGATCCTGGATCCACTCATTCATTCATTGCACCGCATTTGGCATGTAGACTGCATGAGGATAGGGAGAGATTGCAGTATGGGTTAGAGGTGAGTACACCTTTAGGTAGTACGACGGTTTTAGGTGAGGTCTGCAAGGGGTGCCCGATTCAGATAGATCGAGCAATTTTGAGTGCAGATTTGATAGTACTGGCTCTGAGGGAGATTGATGTGATTTTGGGGATGGACTGGTTGACTGCGCATAGGGTCGTCATGGACTATTATATCAAGGAGGTGGTATTAGAGTCTCCTGGTCAGCCCAGAGCTGTTTTTTGAGGAGTTAGTTAGGCAGTGCCGGCCAGGATGATTTCTTTCCTGAGTGCCTTGAGGTTGATGCAGGGAGGTTGTGAGGCCTATCTGGCCCATGCTGTGGATACCAGAGTCGAGCAGAGATTGCAGGATATTCCCGTGATCAGGAAATTTTCGGATGTGTTCCTCGATGAGTTACCGGGTTTGCCGCCGGATCAGGAGACGGAGTTTGAGATTAACCTTGTTCCCGGTACTGCTCCTATATCTATACCTTCATATAGGATGGCATCGGTGGAACTGAGGGAACTTAAGGCTCAGTTGCAAGAGCTTTTGGATAAGGGGTTTATTAGACCAAGTGTTTCGCCATGGGGAGCTCTAATACTGTTTGTGAAGAAGAAGGATGGGACGTTAAGGTTATGTATTGACTATAGGCAGTTGAATCGAGTGACGGTGAAGAATAGGTATCCACTGCCTAGGATCGATGATTTATTTGATCAGTTGCAGGGAGGTGTTTACTAAATTGGATCTGAGGTCGGGATATTATCAGTTGAGGATTGCAGAGGCTGATGTGCCTAAGAGTGCCTTTTGGAGCAGGTATGGGCATTTCGAGTTTCTAGTGATGTCGTTTGGGTTGACTAATGCCCCGGCAGCCTTCATGGCCTTGATGAATAAGCTCTTTTAGCCCTACCTGGATCAGTTTGTGATAGTATTCATTGATGATATTCTAGTGTATTCGAGGAGCCGACAGGAGCATGCGAAGCATTTGAGGACTGTATTGCAGATTATGAGAGAGAGACAGTTGTATGCCAAATTCACTAAATGTAAATTTTGGCTGGATGAGGTAGTGTTTCTGGGGCATATTGTGACTGGTGAGGGCATTCAGGTATATTCTCGCAAGGTCGAGGCAATGATGCATTGGGAGGCCCCTAGGAATGTATCTGAGGTTCGGAGTTTCCTAGGATTGGCCGGATATTACCGGAGGTTCGTCGAGGGGTTCTTGCTGATCTCGGCCCCTCTAACAAAGTTGCTGAGGAAACATGTGCCGTTCAGATGGACTGAGGAGTGCCAGAAGAGCTTTGAGGAGCTAAAACATCGACTGACTGCTGCGTCGGTGTTAAGCATCCCGTCTGATACTGGAGGCTATGTAGTATACAGTGATGCTTCGCATCAGGGACTGGGATGTGTATTGATGCAGCATGGCAGAGTGATAGCTTATGCCTCGAGACAGTTGAGGTGTCACGGGGTGAACTATCCAGTGCACGATTTGGAGTTAACAGCAGTAGTTTTTGCTCTGAAGATCTGGAGGCATTATTTGTATGTGGAGACGTTCCAGATCTTCACTGACCATAAGAGTTTGAGATATTTGTTGAGTCAGCGAGAGCTGAATCTGAGACAGAGGAGATGGTTAGAGTTGCTTAAGGATTACGACTGCACTATCGAGTACCACCCCGGGAAGGCCAATGTGGTGGCTGATGCATTGAGTAGGAGATCTCATGGTAGTTCAGCTCAGATTCAGGTTTCGAGGTTACTGTGTTTAGTTCAGTTGAGAGCTCTTAACGTACAGATGGATTTGGGTCAGGATGGAGCTCTGATCGCTACTTTGAGGCTTAGGCCGATGTTGTAGGACAGGATCAGGAGGGTTCAGGATCGGGATCCAGAGCTGGTGAGATTGATGGATAGAGTGAGATCTGATTCGACTACTGATTTTGAGCTGAGAGATGAGACTTTGTGGATGGGACAGAGACTGTGTGTGCCTGATGTAGATGATTTAAGACATGAGATTCTGGAGGAGGCACACGTGGTTGCCTACGCTATGCATCCTGGTACTACTAAGATGTATAATACGCTTAAGTTGCATTTCTAGTGGCCAGGTATGAAGAGGCAGGTGGCAGAGTTTGTTTCTCGGTGTCTGACGTGTTAGCAGGTTAAGGCTGAGCACCAGGCTCCAGTGGGTAAGCTGCATTCGTTGCCTATTCCGGAGTGAAAATGGGAACGGATTACCATGGATTTTATTATGGGATTGCCTAGGACGCCGAGACAGTTTGATGCTATCTGGGTCATAATGGACCAGTTGACCAAATCGGCTCACTTCTTGCCAGTGAGGGAGAGCAATACTCTTGATCAGTTGGCCCAGAAGTATGTGGCTGAGATTGTGCGGCTGCATAGGGTTCCGTTGTCTATAGTCTCAGACAGGGATCCTAGATTTACTTCGAGGTTCTGGAAGAGCTTGCAGTCTGCATTGGGTACTCGGTTCAACTTCAGTACAACATTTCATCCTCAGACAGATGGGCAGAGTGAGAGGACGATTAAGACTGTTGAGGATATGCTTCGGGCTTGTGTATTGGAGTTCAGAGGATCATGGGATTAGTATTTGGCTCTTATCGAGTTTGCTTATAATAATTAGTATCAGAACAGTATCGGGATGGCACCGTATGAGGCCTTATATGGGAGGCCGTGTAGATCGCCACTGTATTGGGATGAAGTAGGTGTGAGGATGATTGAGGGTCCCGAGCTGATTCAGGATACTGTGGATAAGGTGAAGCTTATTCGGAGTCGCATCAAGGCGGCTCAGGATAGACAGAAAAGTTATGTGGATCAGCATCGGAGAGAGATGGAGTACAGTGTGGGTGATAGAGTGTTCCTGCGAGTGTCTCCTTGGAGAGGAGTTCTGAGATTTGGCCGTAAGGGCAAGTTGAGTCCTCGGTATATCGGTCCGTATGAGATTACTGAGAGGATTGGACCGTTGGCCTATAGATTGGCGTTGCCGAGTGAGATGTCCCAGTTGCATGATGTGTTCCATGTTAGTATGCTCTGACGGTACCGATCAGACCCGACCCATTTGATTCCGGCTCAGGAGATTGAGCTAGCCAGTGACTTGAGTTATGTAGAGGAGCCGGTGCGGATTATAGGATCTCAGGTCAAGCAGTTAAGGAACCGGGTGATTCCATTGGTGAAAGTCCTTTGGAAGAACCACTCTTTTGAGGAAGCAACATAGGAGACTGAGGAGCATATGAGGAGCCAGTATCCTCTTTTATTCGATCGGGCAGGTATGAAATTTCGGGATGAAATTTTTATTAGGAGGGGAGAATTGTAACATTCCATAACCGATGGGAGGGTTATTTGGTAAATTGGGATTGGGTAGGATTGCATACTACATTTTACTGATTGAGCATCCATTGACCTCTAATTATAGAGGAATGAATTAATTGCTCATGCATTGATTGGTACATGCATTCATGGCATTTTTTGGCATTTAATAGTGCTCATGAATTGATTTGTAAATTTTCGAAATGATTAGGTTCAATTGTGATTTATTGGAAATTATGGCATAATTGGGTTTGTATAGTTAAATTTGAGTGAGAATTGACTTTTAGAGATTTGAAATTTTAGATTGGAGTATAGGATCAAGTGTCTGATATTTTTGAGGATTTATAGGAATTTTTCTGGAATTTTTAGAGTTATGGGTCCGGACCAGGAAATTGACTTAAAGACTGATGGATTAGATTCCGGTTCCGAAATTGATGAGTAAATGGCATGGAAAATTTTGATTTGTGAGTTTAGGAATTTTTATGATGAGCCATTGAAATTTAGAGACTGGAAATTTATGAATTTGAGGACTATGATTTATAGGTTTAAATCAACCCTACACACATATATATATCTTATGTTTGAAAAATTGGAAGACATCTTCTCCTAGGGCTCGAATCTTCTTCCTCTTCTCGTTGGTGACTTTGATCTTCTTCCCTTGGAGATTTTGCTTGTTTTTCCTTTCCTTGTGGTTGAAGAGCTGCTAGAACCCGTGGAGAGTTTGATGTTTGGCTTAGCTATGGAGGATCACCATGGATGTTAGAGGATTGAAGGATTTTCAGAGATTTTAGGGTTTACGGATTTGATCTTCGATTGGTAAGTTTAATGGCTTTAATGTTGTTATTTATTGTTGTTTGATGCATTTATGACATTTATGGTGAAAGATGGGGTAGTTTAGGGTGGTTAATGCTGAGTTTAGAGAGTGAAAATGGAGGAAAAATCGATCGGGGAAGATGGTGAGACTCGCATGTCACGACGTCTGAAAAAGGGCACGCCGCGACGAGAAAAAGCGTGCTCGCCGCGGCGAGCGGGCGAATGTTTCGCCGTGACGAGTTTCCGTAGACGTCGCAACGAGGCGCGGGAAGATGTTCGCCGCGGCGAACGTTTCCCATGTCGTGGCGCGGCAAGAGATGTGACGCCGCGGCGAGGAGCTAATTTTTGATTGGTTGTATTTTTAATTATGGGGCATAACTTGTGGTATAGACCTCCAATTGAGGTGATTTTGGATTCGTTATGAACTAGGGAAAGAGGTCTACGTTTGAGGTAAAGAATAAGAGTTTTAATTGTAATTAGCGAGTTCTCAATCATAGAAAGAGAACCGATTATAGTTTCTATCGTAACCTAAGAGTTTTATTATGACTATGGGAGTTTAAATTGGAGACTTGGGGAATTAATGGGTGATATCGATCTAGTGAATAGTGAATTTTTTGTTGAGGCAAGAGATTGCGGAATTGGATTTTAGAGTCAGAAAATCATGAATATGCATTGTACATATTTTTAATTAGACACATACACCATTGAATTGTTTTAAATTGAGCACCTAGTAATGGGAAATTATTTTACTGTTATAGAGGCACCGTTGGATCGCCATTCCATGGACATTGCTGGAACTTCCAGGCAGTAGCTCGGAAGTTACAGGTGAGTAACCTAGTTGGTTCCTCAATTTCTAATGTGCTAAATGCTCTACGTGAATTGTATGCGAATGTGAATGATTAGGATTGAGATGCATGATTTTGATAATTGGATTTCACTGATACGTGATTATGGGAAACTGTGTTGAATAGGCTTATAGCCATATGACTGTGAACTATCGGACATATGCATTAAATACATAATTGCATGAACAGATAATGGACGTTGTGACCTAAGACGCTACATTTACTGAAAAGAGCTTTAAGCTCTAATACTATCACTGAACCGAGCTTCGAGCTCGAGGGGAGTTAGTACATCCTACATGAGGGCTCTCCTACTCCACGATCGTCCATCGAAAATCACATGAATCGGTATTTCAATCACAACACTGAAATAACTGGAAAAGAGTCACATGTGCATCGCATTATACAATTGTGATAACTGAATTGCAAATTGTCTATGTGCTGTAAATTGCTATATGATATTTTAATCATTCTTTTGTATGGTATCGCACATAATTTCGTAATGCATGAATTGAGTGAACCATCAATGATGGTTTCTCATTGAGTTCGCAAACTCATCCAAAATTGCATATTGTTTTTCAGGACTGATAGATTAGACTCCTAGCTTCAGAGTTTCTTCTCCTACTGCGTGAGCGTTCTGGCGAGAGAGGCGATGGCTCACAGGTTGGTCAGCTGGGATTGGATTTTTGGGATGGCTTAGTATAGACTTTTGTATCAATTTCCTTTTTGGATTGTTGTACTTAGACTGTAGGGAACTGATAGACTTGTCTATATTTTGATGGATCTTATGAAATGAGAAAGGTTTTATGGTTTTTAAAATTTAGCAAAATTTTGATATTGCGGATTTTTATTGAAATGATGTCATGCGGTTTATAGAATTGATCGAATGTAGTGCACCCTCGTCGTAGGATATGTACTGGAATGACCTGCGGGTATCCCGGTGTGTACCCTACGGTAAGGGGGCGCTACAAGAAGGCTTAGAAAAGATGAAACCCTAGCTCAACTCTCTTCTTTCCTCTCAACCACCGAAACCTCTCTTCTTCCTCTCTTTGGTTTTGTTATATAACGTCATTCTCTCCCATTTTCGTTTTTCCCCCTCTTAAAGAAGGAACAACACTTCTTTCTTCCCATTTTACCCTTAATGAATGATAAAAGTCCACCTTACCTTTCCTTTATCGTCCAGTATGGTTCTTTGTCTTGATGGCTAAAGACGAGCGAACATAACGTAACGAGAATAGAAACTGGAGCAGTAGGATGTTTGGTTGTGATGTATGTAAAAAAAAGCAGATCCGCTCTCAGGATGAGTGTTTAGTTGCAATGGACATAACGAAAAAATTGTGTCAATGACGAAAATGCCCTTGGTCCTTAATATGATTAGAAATATGTAATTCATTGATACTTTAATTATGAATGGATTGTAATAATAAATTTTAATAATAATAAATACAAATTATATAATAATAATAATAATAATAATAATAATAATAAATACAAATTATATAATAATAATAATAATAAATTTGAATAAATTGCAATAATAAATTTGAATAATAATAAATACAAATTATATAATAATAATAATAACAATAATAATAAATTGTAATAAATTGTAATAATATATTTGAATAATAATAAATACAAATTATATTATAATAATAAATTTGAATAAATTGTAATAATATATTTCAATAATAATAAATACAAATTACATAATAATAATAATAATAATAATAATAATAATAATAATTTTGAGTAATAATAAATACAAATTATATAATAATAATAAATTTGAATAAATTGTAATAATATATTTGAATAATAATAAATACAAATTATATAATAATAATAATAATAATAATAATAATTTGAGTAATAATAAATACAAATTATATAATAATAATAATAATAATAATAATAATTTTGAATAATAATAATAATGATAATAATAATAATAAATTTGAATAAATTGTAATAATATATTTTAATAATAATAAATACAAATTATATAATAATAATAATAATAATAATAATAATAATTTGAATAATAATAAATACAAATTACATAATAATAATAACAATAATAATAAATTTGAGTAATAATAAATACAAACTATATAATAATAATAATAATAATAATAATAATAATAATAATATATTTGAATAATAATAAATACAAATTATATAATAATAATAAATTTGAATAATAATAATAATAAATTTGAATAAATTGTAATAATAAATTTGAATAATAATAAAAAATATATATATATATATAATAATAATAATAATAATAATAATAATAATAATAATAAAATACAAATTATATAATAATAATAATAATAATAAATTTGAATAATAATAAATACAAATTATATAATAATAATAGTAATAATAAATTTGAATAATAATAAATACAAATTATATAATAATAATAACGATGATAATAAATTTGATTAATAGTAAATACAAATTATATAATAATAATAATAATAATAATAATAATAATAATAATAATAATAATAATAATAATAATAATAATAATAATAATAATAATAATAATAATAATAATAATAATAATAATAATAATAATAACTAAACATTAATAAACATAATAGTAAACATAATAACTAAACATAATAAACATAGGCGAAAGTGGCTGGAAATAGGGACAAAAATTTGTGTATTTGTCTTTCGGAGACAGGAGATGGAGACTCGAAAATAAGAAGCAAACACCCATGAAGACAGGGATTTTTCTGTCTTGTCTACTGTCCCTCTCTCCGGAGACACTATCCATACGCAGGGTTAATGCCTTATGGTTTTTAAACTTAGATAAACTACTCAAAATACCCCTTTATACATTTATTTACCACCTTGACTTCAACTAACCCATGAAATAAATTCTACTAACATAGACACAAATAAGTAAATACATTTTGCTCCCAAAAATTCACTTATTTAAATCTCAAAATTATCTAAATTATGCTTAACTAAAAGAAAACATTCGGGCCAACAATTTTGGTTCAAGTGGATCCACACTTACTTCTTTAAAGAACATATAGGCATTTGGGCTCTAAATATTAAACACTTCCCTTTATCCACCTTAAAAGCAATTATGAAACTGAGAGACAAATTTAAGGCTGACTTCATTGCACCGGTACGGAATGGGGAATCTGTCACTTTTGGTATGGCAACTGGCTCTTAATGCATCATCTTATTAATGTCATTGAAGTTACATCTCTTAGGACATCAATTCAACTAAATGCCTCAGTTGTAACAACCCTATCTGATAAGTAGATTTTTCAACAGTCATCATTGTCTAGATCTCTTATAGATGAAATTTATCAGACTTACATTAGTGCCGACGAAAACAAATACATTTGGAGGCATGCCAATGATAATAAGTTCTCTAATTTGTCCTGTAAGAAGCTAATCTTCAAAGATCTTTCTAGTGTGACTTGGATTAGAGCAATTTGGTCCAGTTACCTTAATCATCGGGCTGCCATCATCCTTTGGATTAAAATAAAAGATAAGTTAAAAATTGTTGACAAAATTGCTAAATACCTGCACCTCACCAATTGGTGTTGACTCTAATGAGAGACTGAGGAAAATGTAGAATAATTTTTCTTTAATTGCAACTATAGCAAAGAAATCTCGAAAGAACTCCTTAAAAGATGTTTAATAACTGAGGAATTAGACAACCTAAGTAATATTAAAGCTTGGTATTCAACTAGCAAATCTTCCAACAACACTGCTTATAAATGCTTCTAGTTGGTTCTTTCATCTACAGTCATGGCAACATGAGACGAAAGAAACAACATAATCTTTCAGGACAAGTGTCTCCTCGTGGAAAAGTCATGTGAGCAACTTATACAACACACTTTCCTTTTGGAATATCTAGTTTCCTATTCCATTTAAGTCCAATTTTGTTATTCTTTATAGTGACTAATCTCTAGTGGCATTTAGTATTTAATTTTGGATGTCCAGATGATTTGCCTTTTAAGGCTTGATATATTTCTTCTTCTTTTTTTTTAAATAAAAAAGGTCATATTGATGTGATAAAACCTGATTCAAGTGCCCGTGATTAAGATGAAGAATTCAAAAACAATGCGCTAAACTGGGTTTGAAATAACTTAAACAATGTGGCAACTTACGTACAAGTTGGAGAAACAATGGGTTTCAGGCAATAATTCACTATTAGGATTTACCATAACATTGAAGTACAAAAGGAATGTGAGGCTGCATACTTTTCTCCACCCTAAACAAGAAAAAAGCATGATTATATGAATATCAAAACATCATTATATTATAATAATTTTGAGAAGCATCTTTAGCATTTAAAAATTAAAAGAAGCATCTTTAGCATTTAAAAATTAACAGGTTGACGGTCTTCATAATTTGCTTGTCTTCACGAATTGAAGTGCGTGACTATTTTTGCAATATATAAAAGCCATGTCATTAATGTCAGAGACTAGATCCTCTCTTTTGATAACTCTATTTTAGCTCTGTTTTACGCATATCGTTTTATAAGTTTCGCACATAATTATTTACCAAAAAAAAATTCGCACGTAATTCGACATAATTTTTACTATAAAATAATATTGTATTGGGCACAAGACAAGTTAGAACATAATCCTGGAAACTGAGTATTTGAACAGAGAAGGGATGTCACGGCAACTGATATTGACTTGTGCTTTTGTGTGACATGACATGATTTACTGTTTGTTTAAGTTTTTTTCCTTAAAATATACTTCTCATTGCGCTAAATTTTAGCTTACTGTTCACAGTAGGGTTGCTGTTGCAGCAGATACTCGTAAAAGCCACCACTCGCTCACTCCCCTAGCTTCGTTTACTTGTTTTTAAAACCATACCTCCAAATCAATCCCTCTCTCTTTAAAGTAAACCCCTGTCTATCTCTATCGCGCACACTTGCATACGTAGTAACAATGGGGGCTTCTCTGCCTCCCAAAGAGGCCAACCTCTTCAAGCTCATCGTTGTAAGCTTCCATCGTTTCTAGTTTTATTCCTATATGTATATCTTAAGTGTGTGTATTATAAAGGTCGCTGCTTTGTTACTACCCACTTGTCACTTTTGGATTGTTGTAGTTCAGTTGCTTCGTTTTACCAGATGATATCCGAGTGTCGTTTGGTTGCTTTTTAGCAGGGTTGAGAGTTTGATGCACTTGGTGCAATTTGTGCCAACTGAAGCTATCCACAGTCCAGAATTTTCTGGTCTTGAGAGGCTTCACATTTGGAATACGATGTTTTGGGTGTAGGTTGGAGCCTTATTAGCTTTTGGAGCTTGAAATGTTGCATTTTGTCTTCTTTCCTGGAAGAAGGGCCTGTTAAATGGGGTTTTCTTTCAACTGAGAATTTTAATGAATTCTTCTTTTCTTTTTCCGCTAGGGAATAGAATCTTTTTAACATTTTTCGTTTTGAAATTAATTGGAATTCTCTTAGTAGATAACACACGTGAGAGTGGACATGCTCTCGAAGTTTCTTTTTCGTGCTTAAGCATTTTGGTGAATTCTAATATACTCTGCATATGTGATGGTGCCATTTAGTGCCCAGTTTTGATGTCTGATTTTTGCAGAAGTTGGTATTTATATATGTATAACGCTTTGCTTCGTTCTTGTTTATGAGCCTCTGACAAATAGTTTGAATTATGGCAATGTTTCTGTTATTTAGCATTATGCTTTCATTAGTGTTGAAATTTTATTGGTGGTTAACAATT
This sequence comes from Erythroxylum novogranatense, assembly GCA_029891385.1. Lineage (NCBI taxonomy): Eukaryota > Viridiplantae > Streptophyta > Magnoliopsida > Malpighiales > Erythroxylaceae > Erythroxylum > Erythroxylum novogranatense. The sequence goes on along the minus strand of CM057224.1, from coordinate 20,015,489 downwards.
TTTCTTTCTTTCTTTCTTTCAATCACTGCAGAAATCATATGAAACTAAACAGTACAAGAAAGGATTAAAGGCAGCAGATGCTATCTTGAAAAAGTTTCTAGAGCATGGAGGTACTCTTATGCCATCTGATTTTAGTTCCTCCTTTTTCTTTTAAAAGGATAGGCTATACTTGGAACAATTTATTGTTGCCAAAATGCCTTTTATCAGATGTAAATTTACTTGTTTTCAAAGTCTATCTTGAATGATGAATTCCAAATTCTTTGTACAAATTTCTGCCTTTGGGACTTTGAGTTCCTTGCTATGTTGTTGGGTACTTAATATTGCATGTAAGGAAAGGAGTTTTTATGATTTTGATAGAACTCTCAGCAACTGAGAGATTTTGCACTAAATATTATTAATGTGTAACTCGAATTCTATCAAGTTACAAGGTAATTTGTAGACAACTTCAAGAGTGCTGCTCTCTCCTAGCCTAAGGCTCACTAGAATCTTCTTAGTAAATATGCTCCCTCCTTTTCCCAATCATTACATTATTTATTCTTCCTCTGCTACTTACGTCAGTACTATAACTAACTCACCCATCACACCCTCTCTCATGCACGTCATCTAACTACTAGCCCCTACCCTTAACGGAATGGAGTAACTTTACTCAGTTACCCCTTTCCTTGCCCTTCTAGAGTAGACTTGCATAATAGGAGGTCTAACACTGCTCCCCTCCATGATTTGCACCTTGTCCTCAAGGTGAAAATCTAGAAATTGTTCCACCATATTACCCAATGTTTTTGAAGTAGCTTCCGAAGCTGCCAAGCCCTTCCACTTGATCAAGATTTCAAGGCCTTTGGATCCTCCTTGTGGTCTGATTGCTAAGACCTCTTCCGGTTGTATTGTTAACTCCTCTTCCTTTGCCCACTTGTTAGGTAAAATTAGCTGATCAGTATCCTCTCCCACCACTGCTCTCAACTGTGATACATGAAAGATAGGATGGATCTGGGCTGACTCAGCTAGTTGCAATTCGTATGCTACTTCCCCAATCCTTTTTAACACTCGGAATGGGCCAAAATATCTGGGAGCTAGCTTCTCATTAACTCTTTTCATTATAGTTAGTTGTCTATAAGGAGCTAGCTTCAGCCATACCTTGTCTCCCACTTTAAAAGTCACCTCCCGCCTGTGTTTATCAGCTCTACTTTTCATATCACTTTGTGCCTTTGCTAAATGCTGTTAATTTTTACCAAGTAGTGGTCCCTCTGTTGTAATAAAATATCAATTGACTCTGTTTTTGACATTCTTGATCCCATCTGAAAAATAGGAGGAGGATCTCTCCCATACAAAACCTTAAAGGGTGTAGTTTGAAGAGCCACATGATAGGAGGTATTATAGCAATACTCTGCCCATCCTAACCATTTAGCCCATTGCTTGGGGGTGTCTCTTGCAAAGCACCTCAAGTAAGCTTCCACTGATCGATTTACCACTTCAGTAGCACCATCAGTTTAAGGATGATAAGAGGAGCTAAATTTCATAATTGTCTCGTGCACCTTGAACAACTCTCCCCAAAATTTACTCATGAAAACCTTATCTCTGTTAGAAATTACAAATCTAGGGAACCCATGTAACTTCACAATTTTCTTGATGAACACCTCAGCTAATGTTTGTGTCGTGTATGGATGCTTGAGTGGTAAGAAATGAGCATAGTTACTAAGCCTATCCATTACGACCAAGATAGATGAATATTCAAAAGATTTGGGAAGCCCTTCGATAAAATCCATCATTATCTCATCCCAAACCTGACTAGGTATCGCCAGAGGCTGTAGTAATCCTACTGGTGATAAAGTTAAATATTTATTCTGTTGACATTTTAAGCAAGCAGTCACAAACCTGTAAATATTCTTCTTCATACCCGCCCAATACAACTCGCTAGAGATTCGCTTATATGTTTTTAATGGCCCCCCATGTCCTCCCAAGTGACTTTCTTGACCCTCCTTCAAAATCTTGACTATAAAAACAGAAGAGCTGGAGATGACCAATCTGTCTTTGTAACAAAGTCTGCCTTGCTTAACCGTATAGGGAGGCCTAAACCCTGGGTGTTTGTTCATAGCTTCCCTCAACTCTTTTAGCTTGCTATCATCTTCTATTTCCTGCAAGATTGCCTCCATGTCGATGATCTTACATGTCATTATAGTCTGCAACTCCTCTTGGTACTGCACCCTAGATAGAGCATCTATCACCTTGTTTTCTCTGCCCAGTTTGTATTCAATGGCAAAATCAAAACCCAACAACTTGGTGATCTACTTTTGATAATCGGGGTGGATCTCTCTCTGCTCTAATAAAAACTTCAAGGGTTTTTGATCAGTGTGAATGACAAATCAACGGCCAAGGAGATAAGATCTCCATTTCCTGACAGCCAACACAATAGCCATAAGTTCTCTCTCATAAGCTGACTGTCCTTTTCTTTTTGCTAATAATGTTTGCCTATAATATGCAATGGGTCGATTATTCTGTATCAGCATAGCTCTAACCCTAACAGCTGAAGCATCAGTCTCTAAAACAAAAGGTAGGTTGAAATCGGGCAAGGCTAGAATAGGCACGGTGGTCATGGCTTGTTTAAGGTTGTCGAAAGCCTTCTCCGCTTCAACTGTCCACTGAAAATTGTTCTTCTTGAGCAACTGCGTCAACGATTCTGCAACATGGCTGTATCCTCTTACAAACTTCCAGTAATAGTCGGTCAGCTCTAAGAATCCTCTCAACTCCTTCAATGTGGGGATACTTATAGGGTTAGACCCTGACTGGTCCTTCTCCTGGAATCAAGTGGATGTGGTGCTCTCTTCCTCTTTTGGGCGGTAGAGACTGTGGCAATTGAAACACCTCTCTATACTCTTCCAACATCCTTCTAATCTTAGGGTCTGCCACTTGCATACTTGAGTTTGATTCTGCCCTTTGTTCTGCCACGATCGTGTAGAACAAAAACCCCAAAAGTTGCGATTGTGCTTTGTCGCGATTGTGATTTTTGGTACAAAATAGGAATGTTGCGATCATGCTTTCTCGCGATCGTAATTTTCAGTCCAAAATAGGAATGTCGTGATCGTGCTCCCATCCTTTTTCTTAAAAAGCACATCATTTTTTGCAAAATCTTGCTTTCTCCCTTTTCTTCTTTTCTTTGATTCTTATTAAAATGTCTGATTTCTCTTGATCATTTGATCACAAATAAATCGTCAAATTTATCTCATATATTTAGCTTGTCCCTTATATATTTAGCTTTTGTTATTATTATTGCTTAATAATTGATTATTGATTAAATAATAATTAAATTATTATTAATTAGTATTAATTAATTATGATATATTAAGCACCCACTAGCATTTGGCCATGTGTGGAGGATGTCTTCTGATACCCTAGTACGGTGCGGTGAGTTAATAGACCTGGGTGACGAGGGGAAGGCTGTACAAGACTTGGAGGGAAGTGATCAAGAAAGAAATATCAGAGTTAACCCTCACTGAGGCAGTTGCTAGAAGTAGGAAAGCTTGTCATGATAGAATAAGGGTAAACGACACATGTATCACATAGGAAGTTCAACCGAATGCTGGGGAAAGATCATCGCGATGGTCGCCTAAACCGTAGGATAATCATTATCTTTAGGGCCACTCTGTGAAGACCCCTAGTGTACCTAGCAATGAAAAGAGTCGGTCTCTACAAGATGTAAGGTACTGACAGATCGGGTTTTACATCAGGTATGTACTTAATTATGCGGCGTGCTGGTTTTACTTTTTCACTTATTTATTCTGTGTCCTGCATCATTATTTTGCATGTCACATCTGCATGTGAGTCCTCCGAAAACAACATTTCTACTATGTAAGGAAAAGGCTGCTAACTATATGACCTCTCTATCTCAGACTGGGTGATGATGATGATGATGATATTTAGCACCCACCAAAAACTACATTTATTTAATTATCTAATTTCGGTTTATTAAGTACATTACTCACATGTGTGACTTCTTTTTTTATATAGTTTTTGAGTTAACATTTAATTAACTACTCCATTCATGCATGCATGCCACTATTAATAATAATAATAATTGATTAATTAAAATAATTAATTAGTTAATTAAAAATTCAATATTATATATATAACTAAAAATAATTAATTAGTTTATTTAAAAAATCAATATTATATAGCTTTTATTATTATTATTGTTTAATCATTGATTATTGATTAAATAATTATTAAATATTAAGTACATATATCATCCTATAATTTAAATATACTTATCTTTGAAATAATAGTTAATGAATTAATTTTGATATAATTAATAGTTACTATAATATAATCGCAATTATATATAATTATGTTATTATACATATTTAGTATAAAATAATGAATAATAATAAAAAGTTAATATTCGTTTGTATTATTTAAAATACTTAAAATATATCAAAATAATTAATTTAGATGTAATTAATAGTTATTAAAATATAATAAATTAATTCAATTATTAATAATAATTATTGATATATATTTAATTATTTGATTTATTAAAATATAGTTACTTGATTAAGTTGTTAATATTAATATTGGTAAATATGTTATATATATATATACATCCATTTTGGAGATTGGTGGAAGGAGATATATCCAAATTACCGAAGGTTGCTCGAAGTTTTTACAAACCAAAGTGGTTGCGATCATGTGCCTACACGATCGCGAGATTGCAACAAAAACCCCCAAAGTCACGATCGTGCTTTCTCACGATCGCAATTTTCAGTCCTAAATAGGAATGTCGGGATCGGCTTCAACACGTTCGCGATTTCCCATCCTTTTTCCTAAAAAATGCTACTTTTTTTTGCAAAAATCCTGCATTCTCACTTCTCTTCTTCTTTTCTTTAATTCTTATTAAAATGTCCACTTTCTCTTGATCATTTAATCATAAATAAATTGTCAAATTTATCTCATATAGTAACAATTCATTAAGATTTACATGTATATATAATAACATTATTATATATATTAAATATATAATTGATTATATTATAATAACTATTAATCATATATAAAGGAATTCTATTTCAATAAGATAAAAAAATTCATTTGTATGAACTAAATAATGATGATAATAATTACAATGTAATTAATATAGTTATGTTTCTCTGAGGATATTAATCTTGAGCACTTATTTAACTCTCGGTTATTTTATATTGTATTGAAATTAATAATAGTTGGGTATATTAATCATTTTAATTAATATAAACTTTTATTATTATTCATTATTTCAAATTTTATTAAAGCAAAACATTTGTAATTTAATCCAAAATGACCGGACTTCTATAAATAATCCAAGAAAAACTCGCACAAAGTATTGAGCTACTCGTGATCTTAATTTATATGACAAAATACGTCCTTTTTTCAAAAGAACTTTGCTGAGGATTATAATAGAATAAAACTTTAAGGTTTGTGAAGAAGAAAAGTAGAATTGTTATTGAAAAATACTCTGTTTTTTTGCTTACAGATCTCAAAGATACGAAGGCTATTAATATAGCCTACAACTAATACAAAACTAGGGAAAGATAATGATAAACTTCCACAAAGATAATGATAAACTTCCACAAAATCTGCTAGCCTACGGCTAATACAAAACTAGGGAAAGATAATGATAAACTTCCACAGCAATTCTTGATAACACTTTCTTTGTTGATGCATGTCTTTGTAAATGTCTTATCAAATAGAGAAGCTTACATTATCTATTGGGCGACCATTTACATAGGAAGTTGTTACTCTTTAGGAGTCCTTGAAACCAACTATATTCCTTTACTGTTAATCTTCCTTATCTCTCCATAAAACATAATCTTCCTTATCTCTCCATAAAATGTGGAACACCTTATGACTCCTAATACTCATCATGTAGGTTTGCTAATATTTGCTAATATGTGAGAGAAAGGTCACGCCTTATCATAGACTCGTAGAGTGCTAAGTATGCAAAATGCGGCAGAATTATTTGTGAAAAATATTAATAAAAATTAACAATTATTCCCCATTTGTTGTTGTTTCTGCATCTCATTCTAATATTAATAAAAATTAACAATTATTCCCCAGTTCTTGTTGTTCCTGCATCTCATTCTTTTTGTTTTCTTTCTTCTGTTTTTTTAATGCTTTTTGTTGTTATAATATATCGTTCTTTTCTTTTTGATCCTATTGAACATAATTTCTTTTGATATGATTAATAGTTCTTATAATATAATCAATTAAGTATATTTAATATATATAATAATGTTATTATACATACATGTAAATTTTAACTCATTGTTGCTATATGAGATAAATTTGACGATTTATTTGCGATTAAATGATCAAGAGAAAGTCGACATTTTGATAAGAATTAAAGAATAAAAGAACTTTATTGGGGGTTATAATAGAACAAAACCTTAAGGTTTGTGAAAGAAAATTCACGGCTCATCACAGACTTGTTGAATGCTAAGTATGCAAAGCGAGCCAAAATTATTTGTGAAATATTAATATAAATTAGCAATTATTCTCTAGTTCTTGTTGTTCTTGCATTTCATTCTTTTTATTTTTTTCTTCTGTTTTTTATACGTTTTTTGTTGCTACGATATTTCATTCTTTTCTTTCCTTTTTTTCCCTTTCTTTTCATTATAATTACCAAACAAAACTAATATTAACGTCAACATATAATTGCTACTAATCAGCCCCTATCTTCTCAAAGAGTTGCCTAAATCAATCTTTAAGTATATCGCTCAATCCTATTTCTATTATGATATAATTTGCAGGCAACATGTTGGGACCCGATCCGAAAATTGGATCCCAACCGAAAAATGAAAACGGAGACGAAACGGATCGAACCAAAGCAAACAAATCCGACATCCGGAAACAACGAACAGAAAAACATGATCGCGTTGGAAACTTAGACTAACCATCCGAAACCGGTATAAATTTTTTTTTTAATCAAATTTCCTTAAATTCAAAATTTTCTCACCAATTTCTTTCTCACTTAAATTTATTTTAATATTTCTAATTTTCATCAAAAGTTCGGGGTCTAATATTTCTCCCCCTCTTAAAAGAATTTCGTCCTCAAAATTCATGTAGTAAATCATCAAGTAACACATTCTCTTAGCTGATTTCTTTTCAAAAGATCATAGTCACTTTTCTTATCTAATTTTCTCATTATACACATTCTTAACTTACTTCTTATATCAAGTACACCACATTCACTATTATATCACTTCACTATATCCACAATTCAATATGCCTTACATATATAGATATAAACTCAAGTTGTCTCATCTTTCAAGTATCCCTTAATTGTATCTTACATATGCATATTCGAAAATAATTCATCCAAATTTAATTTGTTAAATATTTCATGACATACCTTCATATCAGTTAATCTTATCCTTCAAGTATTTCTTAATTCGACTCACACATGTATAACTAAAATCAATTCTTCCCATTTCATCATGAAATTCTCCTCTCAATTGCCTTTAACACTTTCTTCTAATCAGTCATCACTCATCACAAACCTAAAATTCATTAAAGTTCTTGTCCCTCATCAATCACTTAATTAGGTCTTCAAATATTTCATAAAAATCCATCTCCATGCTCATCTTTCATGAACAATTTCCTAAAATCACTCAACATTCTTATCATCTTCATCTATTAATCACTTTGGTATACACTTTATCTTTATCACAATCTCACAAATTCAATCTTATGCTTGAACACTCTTATACAAATCAGTCAGACACAAACGCTCAAGTACGATCATAATACTGGACTCTGATACCATCTATGTTGGGATTCGATCCGAAAATCGGATCCCAACTGGAAAATGAAAACAGAGACGAAACGGATCGAACCAAAGCAAACAAATCCAACATCCGGAAACAACGAACAGAGAAACATGATCGCGTTGGAAACTTAGACTAACCATCCGAAACCGGTATAAAAATTTTTTTTTCATCAAATTTTCTTAAATTCAAAATTTTCTCACCAATTTCTTTCTCACTTAAATTCATTTTAATATTTCTAATTTTCATCAAAAGTTCGGGGTCTAACACAACAACTCCTAACTTAATATACAACATAATATAGGACAAACAAACACCATAACTACTGAAACCAAATAAGATCCCAAAATTAAGACTGAAGTATAATGACAAAAAATTTAGAAACATCAAAGAAGGAAATGCATGAAAAGAAAATAAATGAGGAATTTTTTTACATTGATAAAGAAGGTGGAGGTGATGGAGGTGGAGATGGGACGTGAAGTCCTTGCATCTCTCAAGCCTCATGAATTTTCTTTTCCAACTTTCGCTACTGATCGACTATCAATTGCATTTGTTTATTGATCGCATTAATTTGTTTTTGTGTGTTGTTAGAAGTGCTAACCAACAACCTATATACTCTTTCCCAATCATTTGGTGCACCTTCGTTCTTGCTTGATTCGTATGACGTGATGGGAGGTGCAGAATTGGAAGCGTCGGCTGAGAACTTGAATTTATATGCAGCACGTGTTCGATGATCTTTAAGCTGCATCTTATCATGTAGTAATATTTTCGTGCGTCTTAAATATGACACATAAAAAAATGACGCTTCATAAACGTTAGTTTACTATCATCAACCTCAAAATACTTGGCCAGAGTAGTAGTTAAATAGCTCATTCCGAGCGATGCTCCTTTCTTTGTTGCACATTGGATGAGAGATTGAGAAAAATGAACAAACATGTTAGATACGTGCCTTTCATCTATGTAATATAGTGGTGACAATTCTTCAGTTGAGCACTTGTTGCTTTAACTTTTTTCAAAGACAACATAACTCATAAATTTATGAAGCAATAACTGATCATCAAAAATTATGTAATAATTCGATGCATTATGAGGATCGAACTCAGTCAAATCAATTAAATACTTCCAATAAGTTGTAGTTGAGAAGGTTTGATGACAACCTTCTACCTTTGTCCTAGAAAACTGGAAAAGCTCCCGTAATAAGCTCTCATCTAATCTATATAGTTGACCTCGTAATTTGAACCAAAATTTCTTAGCTTTATTCGAATGAAACTTCAATAATGTGAATAATTTTAATGTGAACTCAAGAGAAATAACATAATTTATTTGTATAAATTGTCCTCAACCGCCTCTATTAGAGAATGTTATCACTTTATCTTTTGAACCTATCTGTTCTAAGAGGTTGAAATCGAAATATCGTGGAGTGAGAATCAGTTTTTTTAGAGCCAAATACTTCGACCATTCTTCCGTCGAATAAATAAGAAAAGGAGTGTTGTACTTGACTGTCATGTCTACACTTATTTTAGTTCTCAACTTAGCTTCAATTTCTTCAACACTTTTGTTAAATCTCGGAGACATGACAGCGTAAAAACTTGCAAAAATTAGCCAAAGAAATAGAACCAATTTTAGAATCCTAAAAAATAAGAATTTGCGAAAATTAAAGCAATAGAGGAGAAATAAAGACAATGATGATTCGAATGCTCGCAAATGTCAAGCTTTTAACAAAAAATATTAACTAACTTACAAGATTTTGTGGAAACTTTCGACGAAATCCGCAATATCTGTGAAAGGAGAGTTGAGCGAAAGGAGAGTAGAAAAAGAGACGCGCAACAAAAAAATCGATTATCACTCTACGATATTTCGATTTCAACCTATTAGAACAGATAGGTTTAAAAGATAAAGTGATGATATTTTCTAATAGAGACGGTTGGTAACAATTTATACAGATAGATTATCCCATTTCTCCTGAGCTCACATTAGAATTTTTCATATCATTGAAGTTTCAATTGAATAAAGCTAAGAAATTTTAACTTTGATTACGAGGTCAGCTTTATAGATTAGATGAGAGTTTGTTGCGGGAGCTTTTCCATTTTCTTAAGACAGAGGTAGAAAGTTGCCATTAGACATTTTCAGCCATAACCTTTTGGAAGAATTTAACTGATTTACCTGAATTCGATCGTCATAATGCATTGAATTGTTACATAATTTTTGTTGATCGGTTATTGCTCCATAAATTCATGAGTTATGCTATCTTTAAAAAAAGTCAAAACAATAAATGCTCAACAAAGGAATTGTCGCCACTATATTGCATAGATGAAAGGCACGTATCTAACATGTTTATTCTTTTTTCTTAATCTCTCATTCAATGTGTGAAAAAAAAAGGAGAATCGATAGGAATGAGTTATTTAACTACTGCTCTGACCAAGCATTGTGAGGCTGATATTAGTAGACTAGCGTTTATGAAGTGTGAGATGTGCCATATTTAAGACGTGCGGAAATATTATTACATGATAAGATGTAGTTAAAAGATTATCGGACACGTGCTGCATATAAGTTTAGGTTCTCAGCCGACACTTCCAGTTTTGCACCTCCCATCGCGTCATACGAGTCAAGCGAGGGCGAAGGTGCACCAAATGATTGAGAAAGAGTATACAAATTGTTGGTTAGTACTTCCAACAACACACAAAAACAAATTAATGCAATCAATGAACAAATGCGATAGTTGGTCAGTAGCGAAAGTTGAAGAAGAAAATTCATAAGGCTTGAGAGATGTAAGGACTTCATGTTTTATCTCCACCTCCGCCTTCTTTATCAATGTAAAAAAATTCATCATTTGTTGTATTTGTTTCATGCATTTTCTTCTTTGATGTTTCTAAATTTTTTGTCATTATACATCAGTATTAATTTTTCGATGTCTTATTTAATTTCAGTAGATATAGTATTTGTTTGTACTATATTATATTGAATATTAGGTTAAGAGTTATTACCTACAAACTGTATCATAGGAGAAATAGGATTGAACGATATATTTAAAGATTAAATTAGGCAATTCTTTGGGAGGATATGGACTGATTAGTAGAAATTATATGCAAACATTAATGTTAATTCTGTTTGGTGATTATTATGAAAAGAAAGGTTAAAAAATGAAAAAAAGGAAAGAAAAGAATGAGATATCGTAAAAGAATGCGATATCGTAGCAACAAAAAGCGTATAAAAAGAAGAAGAAAGAAAACAAAAAGTTTGAAATGCAGGAACAATAAGAACTAGGAAATAATTGCTAATATTTTTCACAAATAATTCTGGCTCACTTTGCATACTTAGCACTCTACGAGTTTATGTTGAGCTGTGAAGTTTCATTCACAAATTTAAGGTTTTGTTCTATTATAACCCTCAACAAAGTTCTTCTTTTCTTTAATTCTTATTAAAATGTCCACTTTCTCTTAATCATTTAATCACAAATAAATCGTCAAATTTATCTCATATAGCAATAATTCGTTAAGATTTACATGTATGTATAATAACATTATTATATATATGTTAAATATACTTAATTGATTATATTATAATAACTATTAATTATATATAAAGGAATTTTGTTTCAATAGGATTAAAAATTTTCATTTGTATGAACTATATAATGACCGATAATAATTACAATGTAATTAATACAATTATGTTTCTACCAGATATTATCTGAGCACTTATTTAACTCTCGGCTCTTTTATATTGTATCGAAATTAATAATAGTTGGCTATATTAAATATTTTAGATTAATATAAATTGTTTATTATTATTCATTATTTGAATTTTCATTAAAACAAAACATTTATAATTTAATCCAAAACAACCAGTCTTTTATTAATGATCCAAGAAAAACTCATACAAAGTATTGAGCTACTCGTGATCTTAATTTATATGACAAATACGTCCTTTTTTTAAAAGAACTTTACTGAGGGCTATATTAGAATAAAACCTTAAGGCCCTGTTTGGTTTGAGGGTTAATAATGTAATGGAACGTAACACACTTCTATCGTTTGTTTGAAGGTTTTATAATGAAATGGAATGGAATGTGATGGAAGCGGAGGATTTCATGTTATGTTCCATTCTATCCTAAACAGTGAAAATAAGAAACCTTCGATTTGGGAGGTTTAGGATGGAACGTAACCTAATAAATACATAATACCTAATATACTCTCAATAATTCTTCTTAATATCAACTCTGACCAAATCATAATATTAATATATTAAATAGAATATAGTAACATTTAATATAATAAATTTTATTAAATAATTAATAATAAAATTTTCATATTATTAATAATAAATTATTTATATTTAATAATAAAATATAAAATTTTATATTTAAAATTTATTTATTTATTTTATTTATATAGAATTATATAAAACAATTAAATAATAATTTTATATATTTTCTATTTTCATTAATAAAAATATATTAAAATTATTCTTGTTTGTATATATTAATATTTAATATAATAAATTTTATTAAATAATTATTAAAATATTTAATATAATAAATTTTATTAAATAATTATTAATAATATTTTATATTATTAATAATAAATTATATATATTTAATAATAAAATATAAAATTTTATATTTAAAATTATTTATTTATTTTATTTATATAGAAATATATAAAACAATTAAATAATAATTTTATTTATTTTCTATTTTCATTAATAAAACATATATTAAAATTATTCTTATTTGTATATATTTCTATATAAATAAAATAAATAAATAAATTATTTTTATATAAAAATTTAATATAGTAAAATTTATTAAATAATTAATAATAATAATTTTATATAATTAATAATAAATTGTATATAATTAAAAATAAATAAAATTTTATTAATGAAAAATAAAAATATATTTAAAATTATTCTTAATTGTTTGTATATATTTCTATATAAACGAAAATAAAATAAATTATTTTATATATAAATCACCTAGAATATAATAAAATAAAATAAAATACATTAAATAATTAATAATAATATTTTATATAATTAATAATAAATTGTATACAATTAATAAAAATTTTATTAATGAAAATAGAAAATATGTAAAAATATATTCTTTAATTGTTTTATATATTTTTATTTAAATAAATTATTTTAATATAAATCACATAAAATAAAATGTATTAAATAATTAATACTAATATTTTATATAATTAATAATAAAATACTAAACCTCTTACAACAACCATTTTAATATAAAGGGTATAAAAGTCATTTATTATACATTACATTTCATTCCATCCATCTTCCAAACAATATCTCACTACATTACATTATGAACCCTTCCATCTTTCCCAAACAGCTTTTTACTATATTACATTTTATTCCATTATAAACCATTCCATTTCCTTCCATTTTATTACATTCCATTCTATTAATTAACATCCAACCAAACAGGGCCTAAGATTTGTGAAAGAAAGTTCACGTCTTATCATAGACTCGTAAAATGTTAATTATGTAAAACGAGCTAGAATTATTTGTGAAAAATATTAATAATGATTAGCAATTATTTCCCGGTTCTTATTGTTCCTGTATCTCATTCTAATATTAATAAAGATTAGCAATTATTCCCTAATTTTTGTTGTTCCTGCATCTCATTCTTTTTGTTTTCTTTATTCTGTTTTTTTAATATTTTTTGTTGTTATGATATCTCATTCTTTTCTTTTTGATCCAATTGAAGCAGAATTTTTTGATATGATTAATAGTTTTTATAATATAATTAATTAAGTATATTTAATATATATAATAGAGTTATTATACACACATGTAAATCTTAACGAATTGTTGTTATATGAGATAAATTTGACGATTTATTTGGGATTAAATGATCGAAATAAAGTCGACATTTTGATAAGAATTAAAGAAAAGAAGAACAACTTTGCTGAGGGTTATAATAGAACCAAACCTTAAGGTTTGTGAAAGAAAGTTCACCACTCATCATAAACTCGAATAGTGTTAAGTATGCAAAGTGAGCCAGAATTATTTTTGACAAATATTAGCAATTATTCTCCAGTTCTTATTGTTCCTGCATTTTGTACTTTTTGTTTTGTTTTTTTTTTCTGTTTTTTCATACGTTTTTTTTACTACGACATCTCATTCTTTTTTTTTTCCTTTTTTATGTTTTCCTTTCTATTTACAATAATTACCAAACAGAACTAACATTAATGTCTGTATATAATTGCTACTAATCAGTCCCTATCCTCCAAAAGAATTGCCAAATTCAATCTTTAAGTATATCGCTCAATCCTGTTTCTATTATGATACAGTTTGCAGGCAACAACTCCTAACCTAATATACAACATAATATAATACAAACAAACACCATAACTTCTGAAACCAAATAAGATACCGCAAAATTAATACTGAAGTGTAATGACAAAAAATTTAGAAATATCAAAGAAGGAAATGCATGAAACAAAAAAATAAATGAGAAATTTGTTTACATTGATGAAGAAGGTGGAGATGATGGAGGTGGAGATGGGACGTGAAGTCCTTGCATTTCCCAAGCCTTATGAATTTTCTTCTACAACTTTTGTTGCTGGCCGGTTATTAATTGTATTTATTCATTGATCGCATTAAGTTGTTTTTGTGTGTTGTTGAAAGTGCTAACCAGCAATTTGTATACTCTTTCCTAATCATTTGGTGCACCTTCGTCTTCGCTTTGATTCGTATGACTCGATGGGAGGTGCAGAACTGGAAGTGTTGACTGAGAACCTGAACTTATGTGCAGTACATGTCTGATGATCTTTAAGCTACATCTTATCATGTAGTGATATTTCTGCACGTCTTAAATATAACGCATTAAAAAATCACGCTTCGTAAACGTTAGTTCACTAACATCAACCTCAAAATACTTAGCTAGAGCAGTCGTTAAATAGTCATTCCTAGCGATGCTCCTTTCTTTATCACACATTGAATGAGAGATTGGAAAAAATGAGCAAACATGTTAGGTACGTGCCTTTTATTTATGCAATATAGTGGCGATAATTTTTCAGTTAAGCACTTATTGCTTTGACTTTTTCCATAGACAGCATAACTCATGAATTTATGAAACAATAAACGATAAAAAAAAATTATGTAACAATTCGATGCATTATGAAGATCGAACTCATGCAAATCAGTTAAATATTTCCAATAGATTGTAGCTGAGAAGGTCTGATGGCAACCTTCTACCTCTGTTATAGGAAACTAGAAAAACTTCCGTAATAAGCTCTCATCTAATTTACAAAGCTGACCTTGTAATCTAAACCAAAATTTCTTAGCTTTATTCGATTGAAATAATGATATAAAGAATTCTAATATGAGTTCAGGAGAAATGGGATAATCTATCTGTATAAATTATCCCCAACCGCCTCTATTAGAGAATGTCATCACTTTATTTTTTGAACCTATCTGTTCTAAGAGGTTGAAATCGAAATATCGTGGAGTAAGAATCGATTTTTTTAGAGCCAAATATCTCAACCCTTCCACCGAATAAATAGGAAAAGGAGCGTTGTACTCGACTGCCATGTCTACACTCATTTTAGTTCTCAGCTCAGCTTCAATTTCTTCAACACTTTTGTTCGATCTCAGAGGCATGACGATGTAAAAACTTGCAAAAATTAGCTAAAGAAATAGAACCAATTTTAGAACCCTAAAAAAGAAGAATCTACGAAAATTAACGGAATAGAGGAGAAACAAAGACAATGACGATTTGAATGCTCACAAATGTCAAGCTTTTAACGAAAAATATTAGGTAACTTACAAGATTTCGTGGAAACTTTCGACGAAATCCGCAATATCTGTGAAAGGAGAGTTGAGAGAGAGAAGAGTAGAAAAAAGGCACGTAACAAAAAAAAATCGATTATCACTGCACGATATTTCGATTTCAACCTCTTAGAACATATAGGTTTGAAAGATAAAGTGATGTCACTCTCTAATAGAGGCAGTTGGGGACAATTTATACAGATAGATTATCCCATTTCTCCTGAACTCACATTAGAATTTTTCACATCATTGAAGTTTCAATCGAATAAAGTTAAGAAATTTTGGTTCAGATTACTAAGTCAGCTTTATAGATTAGATGAGAGCTTGTTATGGGAGCTTTTTCAGTTTTCTAGGACAGAGGTAGAAGGTTGCCATTAGACCTTCTCAACTACAACTTGTTGGAAACATTTAACTGATTTGCCTGAGTTTAATCCTCATAATGCATCGAATTGTTACATAATTTTTACTGATCGACTATTGCTCCATAAATTCATGAGTTATGTTATCTTTCAAAAAAGTCAAAGCAACAAGTGCTCAACTAAGGAATTGTCGTTACTATATTGCATAGATGAAAGACACGTACTTAACATGTTTGTTCATTTTTTCCAATCTCTCATTCAATGTGTGACAAAAAAAGGAGAATCGATAGAAATGAGTTGTTTAGCTACTGCTTTGGCCAAGCATTGTGTGGTTGATATTAGTAGACTAGCATTTATAAAGCGCGAGTTTTTTGATGTGCCATATTTAAGGCGTGCATAAATATTACTACATGATAAGATATAGCTGAAAGATCATCGAATATGTGTTGCATATAAGTTTAGGTTCTCAGTCGACACTTTCAGTTCTGCACTTCACATTGCGTCCTATGAGTCAACCGAGGACAAAGGTGCACCAAATGATTGGGAAAGAGTATACAAATTGTTGGCTAACACTTCTAACAACACACAAAAACAAATTAATGCGATCAATGAGCAAATGCAATTAATAGTCGGTTAGCAACGAAAGATGAAGAAGAAAATTCATAAGGCTTGGGAGATGCAAGGACTTCACGTCTCATCTCCACCTCCATCACCTCCATCTTCTTCATCAATGTGAAAAAATTCCTCATTTGTTTTTTTGTTTTATGCATTTTCTTCTTTGACGTTTCTAAAAATTTTTGTCATTATACATCAGTATTAATTTTGCGGTATCTTATTTGATTTCAGTAGTTATGGTGTTTGTTTGTACTATATTATGTTGTATATTAGGTTAAGAGTTGTTGCCTGCAAACTGTATCATAAGAGAAATAGGATTGAGCGATATACTTAAAGATTGAATTAGGTAACTTTTTGGGAGGATATAGACTGATTAGTAGCAATTATATGCAGACATTAATGTTAGTTCTATTTGGTGATTATTATGAAAAGAAAGGGAAAAAAAAAGGAAAGAATAAGATATTGTAGCAACAAAGAGCGCATAAAAAATAGAAAAAAGGAAACAAAAAATATGAAATGCAAGAACAACAAGAGTTGGGGAATAATTGCTAATATTTTTCACAAATAATTCTGGCTCCCTTTGCATACTTAGCACCTTACGAGTTTATGATGAGCCGTGAACTTTCTTTTACAAACCTTAACGTTATGTTTCTATTATAACCCTCAGCAAAGTTTTTCTTTAATTCTTATTAAAATGTCCACTTTCTCTTGATCATTTAATCATAAATAAATCATCAAATTTATCTCATATAGCAACAATTCGTTAAGATTTACATGTATATATAATAACATTATTATATATATTAAATATACTTAATTGATTATATTATAATAACTATTAATCATATATAAAGGAATTTTGTTTCAATAGGATTAAAAATTTCATTCGTATGCACTATATAATGACTAATAATAATTACAATGTAATCAACACGGTTATGTTTCTAGGATATTAATATTGAGCACTTATTTAACTCTCAGTTCTTTTATATGGTATTGAAATTAATAATAGTTGGGTATATTAAGTATTTTGAATTAATATAACCTGCTTGTTATTATTCATTATTTCAAATTTTATTAAAGCAAAACATTTATAATTTAATCCAAAACAGCCAGACTTCTGTAAATAATCCAAGAAAAACTCACATAAAGTATTGAGCTACTCGTGATCTTAATTTATATGACAAAATACGTCCTTTTTCCAAAAGAACTTTGCTGAGGGTTATAATAGAATAAAATCTTAAGGTTTGTGAAAGAAAGTTCACACCTCATCACAGACTCGTAGAGTGCTAGTTATGCAAAATAATTAGCATTATTTGTGAAAAATAGTAATAAAGATTAGCAATTATTCCCTAGTTGTTGTTCCTGTATCTCATTCTAATATTAATAAAGATTAGCAATTATTCATTAGTTCTTGTTGTTCCTGCATCTCATTCTTTTTTGTTTTCTTTCTTTAGTTTTTATAATATTTTTTGTTGCTACGATATCTCATTCTTTTCTTTTTGATCCTATTGAAACAAAATTTCTTTTGATATGATTAATAGTTCTTATAATATAATCAATGAAGTATATTTAATATATATAATAATGTTATTATACATATATATAAATATTAACGAACAATACCTTAAGGTTTGTGAAAGAAAGTTCACGGCTCATCATAGACTCGTAGAGTGTTAAGTATGCAAAGTGAGCCAGAATTATTTGTGAAAAATAATAGCAATTATTTCCTAGTTCTTGTTCCTGCATTTCGTACTTTTTGTTTTCTTTCTTCTATTTTTTTATATGCTTTTTGTTGCTACAACATCTCATTCTTTTCTTTCCTTTTTTCTATTTTTTCCCTTTCTATTAACAATAATCACCAAACAGAACTAACATTAACGTCTGCATATAATTGTTACTAATAAGTCCCTATCTTCTCAAGGAGTTGCCTAATTTAATCTTTAAGTATATCGCTCAATCATATTTCTATTATGATACAGTTTACGATAACAACTCCTAACCTAATATACAATATAATATAGTACAAACAAATATTGTAACTATTGAAACCAAATAAGATGCCGCAAAATTAATACTGATTTATAATGAAAAAAAATTCAGAAACATCAAAGAATGAAATGCATGAAACAAAAACAACAAATGAGGAATTTTTTTACCTTGATGAAGAAGGTGGAGGTGATGGAGGTGGAGATTGGACATGAAGTCCTTGCATCTCCCAAGCTTTATGAATTTTCTTCTTCAACTTTCGCTGCTGATCGGCTATTAAATGTATTTGTTCATTGATCGCATTAAGTTATTTTTGTGTGTTGTTGAAAGTGCTAATCAACAATCTGTATACTCTTTCCCAATCATTTGGTACACCTTCGCCCTCGCTTGATTCGTATGACGTAATGGGAGGTGCAGAATTGGAAGCGTCAGCTGATAACCTAAACTTATATACAACACGTGTCCGATGATCTTTAAGCTGTATCTTATCATGTAGCAATATTTTCGTGCGTCTTAAATTTGCAAAATAAAAAAAATCACGTTTCATAAACGTTAGTCTACTAATATCAACCTCAAAATGCTTGACCAGAGCAGTAGCTAAATAGCCCATTTCTAGCGATACTCCTTTCTTTGTCCCACATTGAATGAGAGATTGGAAAAAATGAATAAACATGTTAGATGCGTGCCTTTCATCTATGTAATATAGTGGTGACAATTCCTCAGTTGAGCACTTATTGCTTTGACTTTTTTTAAAGACAGCATAACTCATGAATTTATGGAGCAATAACCGATCAGCAAAAATTATGTAATAATTCGATGCATTATGAGGATCGAACTTAGTCAAATCAATTAAATACTTCCAACAAGTTGTAGATGAGATGGTTTAATGGCAACCTTCTACCTCTGTCCTAGGAAATTGGAAAAACTCTCTTAATAAGCTCTCATCTAATCTATATAGCTGATCTCGTAATCTGAACCAAAATTTCTTAGCTTTATTTGAATGAAACTTTAATAATGTGAATAATTCTAATGTAAGCTCAGGAGAAATGACATAATCTATTTGTATAAATTGTCCCTAACTGCTTCTATTAGAGAATGTTATCACTTTATCTTTTGAACTTATCTGTTCTTAGAGGTTGAAATCGAAATATCGTAGAGTGAGAATCAATTTTTTTAGAGCCAAATACCTCAACCCTTCTTCCGTCGATTAAATAGGAAAAGGTACGTTGTACTTGACTGCCATGTCTACACTTATTTTAGTTTTCACCTCAGCTTCAATTTCTTCAACACTTTTGTTTGATCTCGGAGGCATGACGACGTAAAAACATGCAGAAATTATCCAAAGAAATAGAACCAATTTTAGAACCCTAAAAAATAAGAATTTGCGAAAATTAAAGGAATAGAGGAAAAACAAAGACAATGACGATTTGAATGCTCACAAATGTCAAGCTTTTAACGAAAAATATTAGCTAACTTACAAGTTTTCATGGAAACTTTCGACAAAATCCGTGATATCTGTGAAAGGAGGGTTGAGCGAGAGGAGAGTAGAAAAAGAGGCGCGCAACAAAAAAAAATCAATTCTTACTACACGATATTTCGATTTCAACCTCTTAAAATAGATAGGTTTAAAAGATGAAGTAATGATATTGTCTAATATAGGCGGTTGGGGACAATTTATACAAATAGATTATCCCATTTCTCCTAAGCTCACATTAGAATTCTTCACATCATTGAAGTTTCAATCGAATAAAGCTAAGAAATTTTGGTTCAGATTATGAGATCAGCTTTATAGATTAGATGAGAACTTGTTACAAGAGTTTTTTCAGTTTCCTAGGACAAAGGTAGAAGGTTGACATCAGACGTTCTCAGCTACAACCTATTGGAAGCATTTAACTGATTTGCCTGAGTTCGATCCTCATAATGTATCGAATTGTTACATAATTTTGGTTGATCGGTTATTTTTTCATAAATTCATGAGTTATGCTGTCTTTAGAAAAAGTTAAAGCAACAAGTGTTCAACTAAGAAATTGTCGCTACTATATTGCATAGATGAAAGGCACATACATAACATGTTTGTTCATTTTTTCCAATCTCTTATTCAATGTGTGACAAAGAAAGGAGCATCAGTATGAACGAGTTTTTTAGTTGCTGCTCTGGCCAAGCATTGTGAGGTTGATGTTAGTAGACTGACGTTTATAAAGCGTTAGTTTTTTAGTGCGTCATATTTAAGACGAGCGAAAATATTGCTACGTGATAAGATGCAGCTTAGAGATCATTGGACACGTGTTGCATATAAGTTTATGTTCTCAGCTGACGCTTCTAGTTCTGCACCTCCCATCGCTTCATATGAATCAGCCGAGGACGAAGGTGTATCAAATGATTAGGAAAGAGTATACAGATTGTTGTTTAGCACTTTCAACAACACATAAAAACAAATTAATGCAATCAATGAACAAATGTAGTTGATAGCTAGTCAGTAGCGAAAGTTGGAGAACAAAATTTATAAGGTTTGGGAGATGCAAGGACTTCACGTCCCATCTCCACCTCCACCTTCTTTATTAATGTAAAAAAATTCCTCATTTGTTGTTTTTGTTTCATGCAATTTCTTTTTTTATGTTTCTAAATTTTTTGTCATTATACATCAATATTAATTTTGCAGTGTCTTATTTGATTTCAGTAGTTATGGTGTTTGTTTGTACTATATTATGTTGTATATTAGGTTAGGAGTTGTTGCTTGCAAACTGTATCATAATAAAAATAAGATTAAGCGATATACTTAAAGATTGAATTAGGCAACTCTTTGGGAGGACGGGGATCGATTAGCAGTAATTATATGCAGACTTTAATGTTAGTTCTGTTTGGTGATTATTGTGTAAAGAAAGGGAAAAAATAGGAAAAAGAAAAGAATGAGATATCGTAGCAACAAAAAGCGTATTAAAAAAAGAAGAAAGAAATAAAACGAAGTAATTTTCTCTCATACAAACTATATAATAATTAATAATAATCATAGTAATTATTAATACAATAACATGTCCACCAACTATTGGTATTTACTGCTTAATCATGCATATGCACCATCGTGGCTCTATAGTGTGTATTGACATTATCATTTATATAATTATCGATATATATATATATATATAATACAAATATACAATAATAGTATTTAAAAATTATAATTAGTATAAACTATTTTTATTGTTGTATATATAGTGAAGTCACAGTTATGACTTAATTTATTATATTATAATAATTATTAATCGTATCAAAATGAATTCTATTCCAATGAGGCGTAAAAATACTAAGCGATCTAAAATTTATAATTATTTTAATATTTGTAATCATTGAGAATACAATAACATATGGACCAAATAATAATATTGAATGAATATAAATTTATATTATTTCAAAATTAATAATATTTACATGTATTAAAACAATTCGATTCAATATAAAGTGTACTACATATGTATATAAACACCGATGACTCCACTATATATATACAATAGAAACAAACACTTTATATTAATTGAATTATTTTAATTTTTAATCAATATATATTTCTATATAACATATACATATATTAGTTAACAATAATTCATTATATTAACATGTATAATTTATATATAATTACTTTCTTGATTAAATGATAATTAATTCCTTTATTAATTAAAAAGTATGTGCCAATTTGCCACACTAATTCAACCAAACAATAAAATAAAACAAATTTATTCATAAACAGTCAAAATAATCAAACAAAAAATAGAAATACAATACTAAGTTGGTGGCTGACACTTTCTGGAGTGAGGAGAATCACACTTGTGCAAGACTCACTCACGCCTGTGCAAGAGTCACGGACACGCAACTTTTCACTCAATCTCTCTTAAATGATTTAAGATGGCTAAGATTTTAAATATAAATTAATAAATTTAAATAGTCATAATCTTGCAACAACATTTGAAATTAAATAGTGTTTATTTTTTGTCAGCTTATTTCTTTTTTATATTCTACCTTTTATATTTTCAATATAATTTAAATTTCTACAATTTGATTACTACTTTTTTTGAATTACAAATGTAGAATATTTATAGTTTTAATAACAGATTTTAAATTTCCTGATATTTTAATTCCGAATTTTATATCCAATTAAATTAATTGGGCATTATTATTGCGTATCTATGCAGTATTACTCTGCTAGTACAGCACTATGACAGGCGAGGACATTATGACATGGCTCTCACTAAGGTTGATGAGGCTATTGAACATACGCCAACTGTGATTTACTTATATTCTGTAAAGGTTTGTGATAAGGATGCTTTTGTGGGAAAAGTTATCAAAGGAGAGGCAAGAAGTTGGGTAATGGCTGATAAGCTAGAGAAGGCTGGAAAATTTAGATAGGGAGGAGAAATAATAGAAGATTAGATTAGGATAGCAATTGGATAAGGTTAGAATTGGATAAGGTTAGTTAGCTTTTGAAAGATCCTTTTTTGGTTCTTAATAGAATTCTACTAGAATAGGAGTCCTAGTTAGATGAATTGTTATCTTCTTATTCGCCTATATATAACGTAATTATTAATGAATAAAGGAGATTATCAAGAAAACAAACTAGTTACTTTAGCTATAATTTTTATTCAGCTAGCTCTGTCAAGAGCTAGCTAACGTTCAACCAAAATCGGTTCTTCCTCAAAAGGAAAGAACACCAATAAGGGAAAGAAGGTGGATTTTTCCCTTGATCGTCCAGTGACGAGATCATATAGTAGGGCCCTTACCAGTTTGTATCACCATGCATCACAAACTTTATATGGAATGTTTCATTTAACTAATCTTAGTCTTGCTCCTTGTGGGAAAATTAGTTCCTAATTAGTTCCTAATCTATAGGGATTTTATTCTGCTATTGTATAGATTCTGCTATTGTATAGGGATTTTATATTGTATAGGATTTTATTTCCTAATTCTATTTACTCTAGGATTACCTTGTATAAATAGAGATGTAGTAGTCTTGCAATTCAATTCAATACAATAGAATTATTAAGTTCTCTTATTCTTCATGGTATCAGAGCTTGGCTCTCTAAAAAACCCTACTTTTTCTGTTTGAGGAAAACCTAAGATAGGGCTACCTCACACTAACCACCATCTTAGAGTGGTTTTTTACTGTCACCGTTGGCGTCAATAGGAGCACCACCAGGAGTCGACTGGTCGCCCAAAGTCCGGTCACCGGAAAGTGAGCGTGTGTTCCTCACGCGCCTCCCGTAGCTGTCTGCCGTCAGTCCACGCGTCGGCGCGTGAGCTTCACCCACCGAAGTTTCGTCTTTCGCCTCCTTTTCTCTGCTCTCGCCACTTTGTTTTTGGTCCTACTTTGCTGAAAAATCTTCTGTTCAACAAGAGTTATTGGTTTGTTAGGATCGGATTTGTGGTATTTTTTCTGTAACTACAACACTCCTTTTTTACCTCTTATATTTCGCCATAAGTGGAGTTTGTGGGTCGATCTCTTCTATTGATTTGAGTTTGCCCTAGTTGCTTAAACTATGTGAAACCCCTATTAAAGCTGAAGTGATCAGTAGTTGATAGTACCAATCACTGCTGCAACCGGTGATTTGCAACAAATCCAAGCGACTATAGATTGAATGGTAAAAATTATGTAAAGTGGTCTCGGTTGGTTCGTACTTTTTGAAAGGAAAGGAAAATTGTCTCATTTGTTAGAGTACGGGTCCAAAAGAGGGTGATCCAAAATTTGATCGTGGGATATAGAAGATTCTATGGTAATGTCTTGGCTTTGGAATTCAATGTTACCTGAAATTAGTGATACTTGTATGTTTTTGGGGACAGCTAAAGAAATCTGGGATGCTATTAAACAAACTTATTCAAAGGTTCATGATGCTGCTCAGATTTATGAGATTAAAACTAAAATCTCTAATACCAAACAAGGCAATCGTTCTGTTACGGATTATTCTAATTTTCTGAAAAGTTTATGGCAGGAGATGGATCATTATCAGTGTATTCAAATGCAGTGCAGTGAGGATGTTTCTATCCTTAGAAGGTTTGTTGAAAGGGATAGAATTTATGATTTCTTGGCTGGCTTAAATTTGGAATTTGATGCAGTACGGGTGCAAATCCTTGGCAAAGAAGAATTGTCGTCATTGAATGAGGCAATTGCGATTGTCCTAGCTGAAGAGGGTAGGAGAGAGGTTATGGTTGACACACCAGCTGTAGATAGCTCCGTGCTAGTTTTTAAGAGCAGTAAAGAGCCCAAAAATGTCAACAAAGACACCTTGTGGTGTACTTATTGCAAAAAATCTAGACATACTAGAGAAAAATGTTGGAAGCTTCATGGAAAGCCCACAAATATGAAGAGCGGACAATAGAAAGAGCAAGGACAAGCACATGCAGTTATAAATATGGAGAGTGCTAGTTCTCATGGTGTCAGCTTCAATAATGAGGAGATCGAGAAACTTAGGGTCTTGTTGGATACATTGGAGAAACAAAAATCCCAATCCTCAACAGGTACTAGTGCGTTGGTATTCTCAGGTACTTCTTCTCGGTACATTCCTGTTTCCTCTTCTCATTCATTTAGTGCTTCAGATACTGTCCTTCCCAACTCTTGGGTCATTGACTCAGGAGCTATAGATCACATGACCAACTCCTCCCATAACTTCATCTCATATACACCTTGTCCAAGCAATAGAAAAATCACTACAGCCGATGGATCAGCTACAACTGTAGCTGGTCAAGGAGATGTGTGCTTGAATAAATTCCTCACATTAAAAAATGTTCTTCATTTACCAAACTTATGCATTAATCTTATTTCCATCCATAAATTGACCTCAGATTCTAATTGCGATGCTCTTTTCTCTCCATCTTATTGTGTGTTTCAGGAAAGGAGCACGAAGAGGATGATTGGGCATGCTAAGGAAAGGAATGGTCTCTACCATCTTGACCAGCCATGTAGTGAACAAAGTAGCATTTAGGGTTCGTCACCCGTTGTTTTTCTTTCTGATATGTTAGAATTTAGGAAAAATAAGATTTGGCTTCAACACCGTAGACTTGGACATCCCTCTTTTAATGTTTTTAAAGTCATGTTTCCTTCTTTATTTAAAGACATATCTATTGAACAATTCCATTGTGATGTTTGTGAGTTGGCCAAGCATAAATGTGCTTCTTTTCCCATTCATAAGAAAACATATTTGACGCCTTTTGATCTTATTCATAGTGATATTTGGGGACCATCTACTGTGGCTAATATTTTTGGGGCTAGATGGTTTGTATCTTTTATTGATGACTGCACTCGAGTTTCTTGGATCTTTCTCTTAAAACATAAATCTGATGTGAGTCATATATTTCCTGTTTTTTATAACATGATCAAAACTCAATTTGGGGTAGGAATTAAAAGATTTCGATCAGATAATGCAAAAGACTTTTTCAATCAAAATTTATCTTCCTTTTTTCAGAAAAACATGGCATTGTACATGAATCCTCGTGTGTTTACACACCTCAACAAAATGGTGTGACAGAAAGGAAAAATGGTCATCTTCTTGCTGTCACAAGAGCTTTTTTATTTAAAAACAATGTCCCAAAACATTTTTGGGGAGGAAGCAGTTCTCACTTCCACTCATATTATAAATAGACTTCCTACAAAAGTTCTTGATTTGAAGAGTCCTATGCAAATTCTTTCACAATTTTTTCCAAACTATCCTATCTCAAATCATTTAATTTCAAGGATTTTTGGGTTTGTGGCATTTGTTCATGTGCATTCTCCAAACAGAAATAAACTTGATCCAAGAGCTCACAAGTGTATTTTCATAGGTTACTCCCCTACTCAAAAGGGTTATAAATGTTTCAATCCTCTTACCCAAAAAGTGTTTGTTTCTGCTGATGTCACTTTTGTTGAAACACAACCTTATTTTACCAATCATTATTCTTCAGAGGATAACCACTTACCAAATAGTGAGGATAGCGATTTGTTTCTTCTTGATTTTCCACCCACTAGTCTTCAAGAACTAGCAAATACTTCGGATATTATCCCTTCTGCGTCGTCACCTGAACCTACACCTTTGCCTACTAGGAGGGAATCAACCCAAAATTCTATTCGTCCATTGCAGGTTTATTCAAGAAGGAGGGAACCATTACCTACGAATGAGCATGCCCCATCATCCGACTCTGCTCCTACTAATATGCCGGTAAATATTTCAACCCCTTTGGATGATTTGAATGTTCCTATTGCTCTTCGAAAAGGGACACGAGCATGTACTAAACACCCACTCAATTTGTATGTGTCTTATTCCTCTTTATCTCCTCACCATCAAACTTTCCTTGCTAATCTTCATGCTATTCCTATTCCCAAAACATTATCTGAAGCATTAGGGGATGAAAATTGGAAAAAGGCTATGCAGGTTGAGATGGATGCACTTGAGAAGAACAACACTTGGGATCTAGTCAGACTACCTAGTGGAAAGAAGCCAGTTGGATGCCGATGGGTGTTTACTGTGAAGTACAATTCTGATGGCACATTAGAACGATACAAGGCCAGGTTAGCAGCTAAAGGATATACTCAAACTTATGGGATTGATTATTTGGAGACTTTTGCTCCTGTGGCGAAAATGAATACAGTTAGAATTTTACTGCCATTAGCTGCCCATTTTTCTTGGCCACTTCACCAGTTTGATTTCAAGAACGCATTTCTTCATGGTGATCTTGAAGAAGAAATATATATGGAGATCCCTCTCGGCTTTGCCTCATCAACAACAAAGGGTCTGGTGTGCAAATTGAGAAAGGCCTTGTATGGACTCAAACAATCACCACGAGCTTGGTTTGGAAGGTTTACTAAAGCCTTGCTCTCATTGGGTTACAAGCAAAGTCAAGGAGATCATACACTGTTTGTGAAACATTCTGTTTCAGGGGGAGTGTGCATTCTTCTTGTGTACGTGGATGACATTATTGTCACAGGAGATGATTTTGAAGGGATGGAAATCTTGAAACAACAATTAGTGAAGGAGTTTGAGATCAAAGACCTTGGGAAACTTAAATACTTCCTTGGTATTGAGGTTGCTCGCTCTAAGAACGGAATTTTCATTTCTCAACAAAAATATGTGTTAGATCTTTTGAAAGATACAGGCATGTTGGGTTGTAAACCTGTAGATACGCCTATAGAACAAAATCATAGATTGGGTGAAGTTCCAGAGGATATGGCTGTTGATAAAGGGTCTTACCAAAAACTTGTTGGAAGACTTATTTACTTATCTCATACTAGGCCTGATATTGCCTATGCTGTGAGTGTTGTTAGTCAATTTATGCACAATCCAAAAGAAACTCATCTTAGAGCTGTGAATAGAATTCTACAGTATTTGAAAGGGTCTCCTTCAAAAGGAGTGATGTTCAAGAAACGTGAGAAATTGATCCTTGAAAGCTATACAGATGCAGACTATGCAGGATCTCTAGTTGATAGGCGATCTACTTCTAGATATTGTACCTTCTTGGGAGGTAATCTTGTAACTTGGAGGAGTAAAAAGCAGAATGTAGTTGTCAGGTCTAGTGCAGAAGCAGAATTCAGATCTATGGCACTTGGAATTTGTGAACTTTTGTGACTGAAGGTAATCTTGGATGATCTTAGAATTAAATGGGAAGGTCCAATGAAACTTTTTTGTGATAATAAGTCAGCTATTAGTATTGCTCATAACCCAATACAACATGATCGTACGAAGCATATTGAAGTTGACAGGCATTTTATCAAAGAAAAACTCGACAGTGGTTTGATTTGTACTCCTTTTATCTCTACAAGTGATCAACTTGCTGATATGCTTACTAAGGGTTTGTCCGGAGCAACATTTCAACGATTGGTCTCCAAGCTTGGAATGGATGACATCCATTTACCAGCTTGAGGGGGAGTGTGGGAAAATTAGTTCCTAATTAGTTCCTAATCTATAGGGATTTTATTCTACTATTGTATAGATTCTGCTATTGTATAGGGATTTTATATTGTATAGGATTTTATTTCCTAATTCTATTTACACTAGGATTACCTTGTATAAATAGAGATGTAGTAGTCTTGCAATTCAATTCAATACAATAGAATTATTGAGTTCTCTTATTCTTCACTCCTCTTAGATAGTTTAATATTTTGGTGTTGGTTGCCTGTACTTTGCAATATCAGATCTTTCCAAAAGCTCTGCCCCAGCTCTTTGATTATCATCTTTGATTTCTCATTGAAAATAAGGAGAAAACTGGGATAATTATCAGCTTTAATTGCAGCGAGTTGCTCTTACATCGGACACCATTGATTTCTTCTTCAGCCAATGAAGGACGCTCTTGTACTAAATTGTAGCACATAATAGATTCCGATCAACATGCAGAAAGGAGACAATAAAAAACTTCAGGTCCAGAAAACTGAAAACAACCTGAATTCATGTAATAGTAGCCACTGGGTCAGAGATTTATTTCATGCTACTGTTTGTAGTTAAGAAACCTGATTATTGACTCTTTAGAAAATGAATTTATGAGAACTTAAATGATTCTTTCTCCTTGAGCAAGGAAATTGTTGGAATTTCATACCCTTTTGCCCCATATGAGTATGTATCTCCTCATTCCAGGGCCGAATTTTGAAGCATGCTGGTGATTTAGTGGCTGCTGCATCATTGGCAGATGAAGCTAGATGTATGGATCTATCTGATCGATACATAAATAGTGAAAGTGTCAAATGTATGCTGCAGGCTGATCAGGTTTTGACACTTTTCTTTTGAATATTCTGTTCGTTCCAATTATGTTCAAAATTTTGACATTTTGTCCTGTCTAGCTTTCTTTTTGTTGTTTCTTGATTGGAATGTTTTCTTGAAGGTGACATTAGCAGGAAAGACGGCTGCACTATTCACAAAAGAGGGAGACCAGCACAATAATCTTCATGACATGCAATGCATGTGGTCTGTTCATACTCTGCTCTTTGCTTGTCTGTATATGTATTGACTACTGCTGCTCATTAGTACTGAATGCTTTGAGGCAGGTACGAGCTTGCTTCTGGTCAAAGTTACTTCCGCCAAGGTGATCTTGGGCGGGCTCTCAAGAAGTTTTTGGCTATTGAAAAGCATTATACTGATATGACTGAAGATCAATTTGACTTTCATTCTTATTGCTTAAGAAAAATGACTCTTTGGGCCTATGTGGCAATGCTTAAGTTCCAGGATCGATTGCATTCACATCCATATTTTCACAAAGCGGCGGCTGGAGCAATCAGGTGAAACATTTATTGGATCTTTAGTTAGATATCTTGTATTACATTTTTGTTCATCAGTTGACATCATTTATTTGATGTTGATTCTTCAGTTTCTGAACCTTACCATATCCTTATCAATATATGGACACCAATTCTTTTTGTCTGATAGTTGGTTCTTTAAGAAAGGGTTAGATAGGATTCTCTAGGAAGGACTTCAATTTCTTGTAATTTACTCCACGAGTATTTACCATTCTCATGTTATTTAGGGTCAGTTTTGCCAATTTTACTCATAGGATTCTTAGCTGTCACTATATTTGTGGTGCAGGTGTTACATTAAGTTGTATGATTCTCCTTCAAAGTCAACTGCTGAACAAGATGATGATATTTCAAAATTGGCACCATCTCAAAAAAGGAAGCTTAGACAAAAACAGAAGAAGGCGGAAGCCCGAGCTAAGAAAGTATATCGCTTTACATGCGTGCATTCTGGAGCACTTATTCGATATGAATTAATGGTTTCAATTCTTTTAGGAGGCAGGGCTGAAAAATGAAGAATCACATGCTAGCGGCATATCTAAGTCTGGAAAGCGACTTGTCAAACCTGTAGATCCTGATCCTAATGGGGAAAAGTTGTTGCAGGTTAGTTCTAGATACGGACAGTTTCTTATCTTTAACTTCTACTTATGGCAGGTGCTCATATGGGCTTCTTAAAGCATACATCTTTCTGTGTGGGATGAATAACAGAATGATATCATACATCCGTGTTTAGGTTGAGGATCCGTTGTTTGAAGCTACAAAATATTTGAAACTGCTTCAGAAGAACTCTTCTGATTCATTGGAGACCCACTTGCTGTCATTTGAGAACCCCGAGAATGGGGGTGCTGGCCATCCTGAAGGCGGTGAAATTACAGAGTCCATTGCATCAGATGGAAAGTTGGATGCTTTTAAGAATCTTTCAATTGGAACATAAAGATAATTGCGCACACCATCTGACATGAAGTGGCCTGATGCTTTAGTGGGTAGACTACATAACCAAAGCAGCATATAGAGGATATTTAGGTTGCTGCTCGTTGAGGGGGATTCTGGTGTTTACCGCAAGCCTTACCAATCCATTTGCTCTTAGTTTTTGGTTCTCACCAGTCCTACCTTGCCCTATACTGAATGCATTCATTTGCAATTGTGTATACCAGCATCCATTGTGTTTCTAGGGTCTATTTCTTTGACTCGCTACTTGGTGAGCTGTCGGACAAGGGTGGCTCCATGGAAATGCTTGACGTTATTGATCCGCATCCATTGTGTTTCTAGGGTCTATTTCTTTAACTCGCTACTTGGTGAGCTATCGGACAAGGGTGGCTCCATGGAAATGCTTGACGTTATTGATCCGGTCAAGACAGCTCCGGAGGATTTTTGATGCGCTGATCCTTCATCCGGTGAGCACAGAGCATGTTCTTTTGGAGCTTGGTCTCAGCATGTTGTACTTTGACCCTTTGTCAACTTATACTTCCACGTATAAACCCTACATGTGAAAATTTTTGCTACAATGCTCATATAGTTGCCATAATTTTTGCGGGTTGAGAACAAAATTGGGATTTTGTGGTCTATTTCTTAAATCAACTTTGAAGTTCCAATATTATCCAAGCCAAATTGTGCCTTTGCAGACTATCAAAGTGCTTTTGCATACCCCATTTTAAGCTTTGTATCTTGAATGCAAGTCCATTTTTTAAGGTGCAATATTTAAGGAATTTTAGTTGTGAATTTTTCTTTACTCGGAGTCGGAGCTACAAGGGATGTTGCTTGCAAATGCGCCGTGGACCCTCAGAGATGAGTTCGTAATTGAACATACAAGAGTGATTGCCTAAATGTTCTCCTGTATTCACAGTTTTAACATCAAACTTAGCTTCATCTCAAGTCACAAGAGAGCTTCTGGAAAGCGAAACGAAACTAGAATGAAATTTATGTCGTATCTAATTCCTAAAGTGGAGCATAGGCCTAGAGATTTCGTTT
The DNA here is from genome assembly GCA_029891385.1 of Erythroxylum novogranatense. NCBI lineage: Eukaryota > Viridiplantae > Streptophyta > Magnoliopsida > Malpighiales > Erythroxylaceae > Erythroxylum > Erythroxylum novogranatense. The sequence goes on along the minus strand of CM057224.1, from coordinate 19,983,747 downwards.
TAACGGATATTGCAACAATTTCACGCATAATCCCCAATATTACTATGTGAGCTTGAACCTATGCCAAAATAAAGACCTCGATCGAACAACTATGATAATAAATGCGTGATACATATACATAGAACAGAATGGGCCAAGAAAAGCACTACCTAGTGCCACGATTGGAAATGAATTAGTAGAGTTCCATGCTTCCAGTACCAGTCCCACATACAAGTTCGTCCCCTCAACTTACTGATGGCTCTAATCTTTGGCTGATCACGCCACTGCTCTCCCCAATCTCACTCTTGCAGAGGGGACAGGATGCATTTATCTTCAACCACTTATCCACACAGTCTACATGGAATACATGTGAACAGGGAAGCTCCCGCAGGTCATCATCCTCCACGTATTTATTTAAGCAAATACAACAAACCTGCAACAAGTAAAAGATAATTACTCTCATTCAGGAAAACATTTAGGTTTGTTGCAATCACTTGGAATGAATGGTGTATCTAAATTACCCTACAAATTGGCTATGCATAGATTGGAACCCTAAATAACTAGAAATAGCGGAACTGCAGTCTATTACGAATACTTCCAAGCACACAAAGGATAGAATAAACGCCAATGGCTGGGAAGATATAATTTTCATAATTAAAAATCATGAGGGTGCCGTGGAGAATTGATAGTTAAGACTTCTTCAGATAATTAAGATGGGACTCAAAATCAAGTTAGAGGATTTGGGAAGTGGAACATTGCCATCAAGCTAATGATTGATGTTACACAAACTATTTAAGCTATATTATACTATGTGAAATATGCAAATAACAGTAAATTTTCTTTTAGAACTATGAAATACTTGCATAACTAGGGACAGTTAGTTATGGATTCAAGAACAGAAAGTCTCAAAAGAGGATTTACAAATCTTCTATCAAACTTACAGCATCTTCTCCTGATATCGGGCGTTCATTTTCTGTTCCTGCTGCCAAGACCCCACCTTCAACAACCCCTGAGTTGTCATGACCATCAACACTCCAACTGTTCAGTAACTTGAACTTATACGTTGGCAAAGTATTGATAGATTCCATTGTTGCTCCTCTATCTTGAGAAAAATCCCCCCGAAAACCCAGGAGAGAGATTATGCAGGGCAAGCAGCAACAAATTGTTGCACATATGATAAAAGGCATGGCATATCCTATGCAGCTAAATGTAAGGAACACTATGCACAATCTGCATCAAATCCATGTGACACTTAGATGATTCAGAATGGATGGAACTGAAAAAACTGTACAAACTGGCAAGTCATACTTGTACAATTTGGGAGCATCGGTAGGAGTGGAGTGACCTCCAAAAATCCACACATTTCCCACAACAAACCACACTGCAAAGAAGCAATCTAGGGCCATCTTGAAGTGGTCTACTAATCCATTAAGCCTACACAGAAATATCAGCTCATGCATTGAAGGCATCTATATATAACATAAATAATGGTGAACAGTTCATCTTAATTGGAAGTCTATCTGCATCATAGGTCCTAGAGGAACTTAATGCTGTAGATGGTAAGTACACCATCATACAACACAACCTTCCCTCCATTTTGTGTGAAATTTGGGAATAAGATCTCTATTACGTATGTGGTATCCAGGTTGCAGAAAAATGAAAAACGTAAATTTATTCAAAGTTTGCTTTAGCATCCCAACTCTGATGCACATAATAGAAGGTGTCCAGAAACAATTAGCTTGGCAAGATTGGCTTAAAGAGTATTCAATCCTCAATCAACTTAGAAATCAATTAAATTTAATCAATTGTGGGAAGCAATATATGCATACAGGTATAGCATGGTTTGGATTTCACCATCATTAAGTGGTTGAATAATATCAACAACATCTAAGCTTGTATTTAGTGCAACATAGGTGCACATAGATGTACTTTCTAAAAGAAAAACCTTCACTAACGAATTTCACAGATAATACCGCCTCAATGTACTACGTAGTAATTAGCCCTAAATGATAACAAAAAAAGGGATGACCAGGAATTCTTGAAGAAGTAAAATCTTACCTAGCACGTAATTGTACTGCAAAGTGACCGCTCCCTGCAGTTGATCCAGAATGAGAATTATCCTCATCTAAGGCTTGGCTAACAGAGATTGTGGTATATGAAGAATCAGGACTGTTTCGAGAAGAGCTTTGACGTGACTGAATAGCATCTTGATGTGCACCATGGTTGCGGTTGACAAATCTCCAATAGAGAATAGGAAGTGTTGCAACACAACCAGATGCATATCCCACCACCCATGCAAATAATGGAGCCTGGGGATTTTCAGTTCTTGACATAGATAATACAACAATAGATGCTACAATTTGACCAACAGTGACAAGCAACTCAACAGCTATCCATAGGCCCGAATTCAATGGGCTCCTATGTTGATGACCATATCCAACACCTCGCCTTGTAAATGCTGAACCCTGGGAGTTTAATCTGTTTGAGAAGGTAGATGATCTTCGATGAGTCGGGTCCCTTATACTACTTGATTGTCCATCTTCTTGTTGGAGTTCCACTTCCTCAGGATGACTACTTAATGAGCTCGTTGAAACATCATCATGTGCTATTATATTTATTCGGTGCTCTTGATCATTTTGAACTTCTATCCGCTCCATAAGCAAAGGGGACTCGTCAGCCAGATTGTTGTTATTTGGTTCAGTGGAAGGACTATCCATCTACGGTTGACAACTGAGTTGACAGCATGGATTCGTAACAGAGAACTTCTCAACTTTGCTATATACTTCCAGCCAAATTTGTCTCCTCAAATCATACCAACCTTAGCTGTAATATTCACTGGTATTCACCAGGCATCTTCAAACACTTGGCACCACCATTTTCCTACATATACAAGCTGCCACAGAATAACAAAAAGTGTCAATTTCTTAACTTCTTACAGAACTAACAAGTCTAATTTACTTGGAATTTATTCAACGATGATCCTGCTATTGCTTAGACAGAAGTACCAAGGTAGGACAGTAAGAAAAATAAAACAGCCACACAAACAAATTTCACAACAAAAATGATAGGGCAACTATAAACAAATTCAATGCAAAGAAAATCTACGTCTGCACATCAGTTTGTCAGCGCAACAAAGAAAATAACCAACATTCAAGTCCTAAAATTATCTAATACAAGCAGAAGATTTAATCTCAATTTAGTCTAGAAAATCTAACACCCATGCAATTTGAGTGAACAAGGCTCTCCATACATAAAACACCCTAAAGGGGTGAAATGAAGCTATCAATATAAGCCCTACAATCCACTCGACTAAATGGGACATAAAGAGTGAAAGATAAAGAGGTGTGTTCCGACAATAAAAGCCCTACCTATAATAAACATACACTCAAATATCAATATCATATGCAAGAACAAACATTATAAGGAAAACCCATAAGGCCATATCCCAGAATCGTATTTTGACGATACCCACATGAAAAACTAAAAGCAAGAGAGAGGCAATTCATTCACATTGAGGTCTGGAGGCAAGCATGTTCAAACACTAGGAATTAACTATTGAAGATAAGTACAAATTGGCCAAAAAACCTACAAAAATCAAGCTACAATCAGCCTTAAACAACAAAAATTACGTTGATATAGAGAACTAAAAGTTACCAGATTTATACAAAAGGTTGTACAAGAATGATAAGGTGGTCACTACTGAGAGAAGGGTTTTGAAAGCCGTTATTTTCATTTGCTTCGTCTTTCATTTTCTCGAGGCAAGCTACGGGTCAGTGCTTTAGCACACAGAGTGACATCACACCGAGTCTTATACGATTGTGTTGTTGGTTTGAGAGAATAAGAAACGTCCGGTTTGATGCATAGGTTTTAATCGAATGAAATTATCGGTAATAAAATGGAATATAAATAAATACGATATTAGGAAATTATTGTTTGTAAATAATAGAATAATTAAGAAATATTATTTGAAGGGAAGATTTATAATATAATACATGAAAACGTTTGTTTTTATTTTACAGTAAACCTTTTAAATGAGAATTAACTTATTTTCACTATTTATAATAAAATGAAACATGTAATGCCAAATTCTCCTTTTTATTTTATTTTATATTATTCTATTATAAATTTTCTTATTACATATTACGTTGTATTCTATTTTATTACTAACTATTCAATCAAACATAGTTTAATTTATGATCTAGAAAAGGAACTACACATAGAAGTTTACAAATTAATATATTTAAATTAAAATTTAGCAAATTTTAAAATATTTAAATAGAGCTTCGATAAAAAAATTTAAAATTATATTTTTATCAATTTAATGAATTATTTTTATTTAAAAAATTTACTGTCACATTTTTAAAATTAGCTAAAAAGTAAATTAATTGTCACGTATCAATGATATTTATTTTAATGTATTTTATTTAGAAATAAAACATAACATCAAGTCAATATTAAATAAAAATTTTATTTTGACAATTGTTAATGAGATTGCATATTTTCAGTTTCTTGAATTATATTACCAATTTACGCCTCCACTATCTAATTTAATTCAAAATTAAAATATAAAAAAAAACGACTGTGAAAGCAAGGAAAAATCCGGGGGCGGCTTCTTACAAAAAGTCAAATCTTATGTGCCAGATCTAATGACAAAGATGAGAAGTACAACTGTGGAATCCGATGCTTTAGATAATCATTCCTCGTAAGGCGTTAAGAGGTTAGAATAGGTTCAAAGGCAATGGGATTCAACTCCAAGAAAGCAAAACAAAGCTTCTTCCTCACTAATGGAGGCAAGATGTTAGAGCAGATCATCACTGGTTTCGATGGCAAGTGCAACCCAATAAGGAGCTTCACTGAGGAAGAGCTCAAAAGGGCAACGAACAATTATTCTGAAGATGGGATATTGAGGGAGGATCTATACCACACTTTGAATAAAGGTGTTCACGAAGGCCGCCAAGTTTCAGTCAAGAAGTTCAAGAGCACGTCCAAGGTGGAGTGGATTATAAATGAAATATCAGTAGCTTCCTTCATGAGCAATCATAGAAACATGTTCAAGCTTCTGGGTTGCTGTCTGGAGACCGAACTTCCTATTCTGGTTTATGAATATGCAAGCAAAGGTGTGCTGTCCAATTACATTGTAGCTGAAGGTAATGATCAGGAATTTTCATGGGAGACCAAGCTTAAGATTGTAACTGGGATAGCCAATGCAGTCTCTTATCTTCATTACGGTTCATCTAAAGTAATTCTTCATCGCAACATTAATACAACCAACGTAATCCTCCATGAAGACTACACTGGAAAGTTGATGGATTTTCAGTTGGCAATCCCAATTCCCGCTGGTGAAAACCATGTTGATACAGAAGAATTTTGTGGGATTGCTGGGTACGTAGCGCCAGAAATTTTCCTGATGGGAAGGTATACGGAGAAATGTGATGTCTACAGCTTTGGTGTGATAGTCTTGGAGCTTTTGACGGGTAAAAGAGTGAGGCAATTGCAAGAAGATGAATCTTTTGGAACGACCAGCGCTTCCTTTAGCAGATTGCTTCGGGACTCCTCTGGCTGTTTGGACGAGTGGGACAAGTTCTTTGAGAACAAATTGAAGGACGTACTGGAAAGGGAACACAAGAAGCAGGCAATTCAATGTGTAGACCTCACTCTCCGATGCCTCAGGAAAGACCCTGATAAAAGGCCCACCATGAAGGAAGTTGCCCAAGCACTCAGCTGCATCAAGAGACTACAAGAACCTTAAGACTAGCAGCTCAACATCCAAGTGTAGGTTCACTCCAATCCCGATCCCAATACCACTTGCTTTTAATGAATGTTCTTATACCCCCACACATTGCAGCCCTTCATAATGGGCATGATATGGATTCAAAACAGCTGTGCGTCTAATTACAAACTATTTTGTTTGGAATGCCAACACATATAGCATCCCTCCTAAATTGTTCTTGTAGTCTTTTTTTATCTTTTGCAGGTGACTAGTCTGAATTAGCAGCACTCAAAATCAATGAAAACCGCTTTCTGTCATGGGATTTCTGAATTTCAGATTTAGTTACTGATCAGTGAGTCTATTACAAAATTCAAAACCATGAAACATGCCGATTATGCATCCTGTACCCAATCAATGTCCACAACCAGAATGATGAACTACCTCACATATGTGAGAAGGCAAGAGTCCTCAACTCAATATTTGCGTGCAATGGGAAACTAGTTTCATACTCTTCAACTACATGATCACAACTCACCTGGTGCTCTCATTTTCACTTCTTTGAATTATCTGTTTAAACTAGAATCAGGTCCTCCTAGATATTCTTCAAATTTCGAATCCAATTCACCGAATCACCATCTTCTTTCAAACTGCCAACCACGACAGACAATATGTCTAATACGTAGGAAATTACCTTGTCACATGCCAGACAATCAATGATTTTAGTCTTTGAAGTACTCAATTGTAGCGTTGTTCGCTTATGCATCTTCAACTGTTACGATAAATGTATTCTTCATTCTCCAGTCAGGCAAACAGTAGCGATTGCCTCACAACCATCATCAGGAGCAGCTAAAAAAAGGAAAGTAATACTACTCTGTCCAATCTCCAATCGTTGCTAACAAATTGAGCTGTAAAAGATACGCGGGCTATTTTGTCCAGAAGAACACCATTCTGTACTAAAATAGACCTTTAAACATAATTCTTAGAAAACTGCTTTTCGCCAAGTAAAGCTGAAAACAATCCCAAGTAACTTCAGATCGCCCCAGAAGAAAACTTTGCAATATAAAGCAAACACAAACTGAATTCTTCACAAGCTTAGGAGGAACTTTATCAACTATAATCTTACAAGCCAACTGAATCCTCATTGCATTATGGCCATCCCACGTAGATAAAGCAAACATAAATTTTCTAAATACCCGACTCTCAACAAACTCGGGAGGAAATTGATTAACTATAAACATATAAACAGCCGTTCCTTACAGCATCCTGCTTAATTCCATAATTAATAACAGTACACATCTCCTGGTGATTCTCCATAGCTTTCTGATCGGAATTAAATTTCTTATCACAATGATTACACTTACCATTCGCATCACCGCCATTAATTAATAAGACTGGTATAAATATCCTATGCATCTGATTTCGAGTCCCTTCTTGATGTAGATTTTTTGTGGGAAGATGATTGCGCCGGTGATGAGTTTGTGTCTGTCAACGTAAGATGAAGGATAATCACACTAAATAAATTGAGAAGATCACGCCAGAAGATTAATCAATCCACCAGTTTTGTAGCTAAAGCGATATTAACTTGCCTTGTGCAATTATTGCAAAAAATCTGGACACATCATTCTGGATTGTAAAGTGTAAACAAGGTCATTTAGCACTACGGGCAATTATGAAGAAAAATCTAATGCTAAGGAGAACCCAGCTTCATTACAAGCGATTCAAAAATGATTCAGGACTCAGTGCAATCAACTCTTCCAGGTGCTATTTCTTCCATTTTTTCTATTGCCGGGGTGTCAGGTAAAGGAAATAAAATTGTTCCTTGGTTCCTTGATTTAGCCGCTTTTAATCATATGACAAGCCAAAAATATGGTTTTACTGAACTTAAACCTTGTCACTCAAATAGATCAATTACCACAGCTAATGCAAGAAAACTACCCATTAAAGGAATTGGGCATTGTTCGTTTACCTACTGAATCCAACAAATCTATTTGTCTACCTCATGCTCTTTACATTGCTCGCTTAATAGCTAATTTGGTTTCTATTGGACAATAACAGATCAAAACTATTTGGTAAAATTTTCTTCTTTTGGTTGTGATGTAAAAGACCTTCAAACGGGACAAGTGATCATGAAAGGACGTAAACATGGACGTTTGTTTCAACTTGATATGGATTCTCCTATGTGTCTTACACCATCCAATTTTGTTTAACATGAAAATAAAGTTTCTATCGCATTGACATCTTGGTCACCCATATGGTAGAAGGTTAGAGTATATGTTCCATTCCAATTTTCTTCCAGACAAATTGCATGTTATATATGATATTTCCAAGAATTGTTAGAGTTGTGCTCTTAGAAAATTTGCCAAGCTACCTATTATTTCCCGTACTACAAAAGTTGATGCACCTTTTCATCTAATACATTGTGATTTATGGAGTCATTCACTTGTCTTATCTAAACTTGGTTATAAATATTTTGTTCTGTTCATTGATCATTCCGCACGTTTTACTTGGGTCAATTTTTTTCGAGTTAAATCCGATCTAACTAATATAGCTAAGAATTTTGTTGCTATGATTGAGACACAATTTGGAAAAATCATTAAAATATTTCGTTTAGATTCGAATGGAGAATTTTATGCGTCTAATTTTGTATCCTTTTTTCAAGCAAAAGGCATTATAACTTAACAATCTTGTCTGAGCACACCAGAACAAAATGGAGTTATGGAGCATAAAAATCGTCATGTTTTAGAAATTGCTAGAACTATTTTACTCGAATCACATGTACCACCTCAATTTTGGGTTGAAGCAGTACACACAGCTGTCTATCTCATAAATTGACAACCTTCTCCAATAATTGGTAATCAATCTCCATACTTTATGCTCTATAATAAAATACCTAATTATGCACATCTCCATGTTTTTGGTTGTGTATGCTTCGTATTACTTCCTCCTCATGAAGGAGATAAATTAACTGCGAAGGCTGCTAAATGTGTTTTTGTTGGTTATAGTGATAAACAAAAAGGATATGCTTGCTATGATCCACACAGTCATCACATGCGTGTGTCTCGTCATGTTACATTTTTTGAAAACATATACTTTTATTCTTTATCCCCTAGTTCTGAAGTCACTTATCAATCTATTTCCTTTTTGCATGATTTTTTCGATTCCTCTCCCAATCATAATAACATTATTGTTGAAACAACGTCTAAATCGCCATCAAATGATCCTATTCTTGAAGGTTTTGTCTCCAACTTCTCTATTGTCGATTCCACACCACATCAACTGCAATTGCGAAGATCTACTTGTGTCAATTTTGGTAAACCATCTATAAGGTATGACCATTTCTATTCTTTCTTTACCAAAATAAACTTTGCTCATATTCCTTCTACTTATAACAAACAATAGAATAGGAATGTTGGAGAAAGCAACGGAAGAAGAGCTTTAGGCATTAGAAGTGAATCATACTTGGGATTTAGTTTCTTATTCACCTGACATGTCTGAATAGGAAGTGAATGGGTTTATAACATTAAAGTTAAACTGGATGGTTCTCTTGATCGATATAAAGCTCGTTCGGTAGCACTAGGATATAAACAAGAACATGGTATTGATTATGAAGAAACCTTTGCTCCAGTGGCAAAAATAACTACTATTCGTACTTTTCTAGCTGTAGCATCCAACAAGCAATGGCCTTTTTATCAATTAGATGTGAAAATACCTTTCTTCATGGTGATTTGAAAGAAACAGTTTATATTAGATGTCGTGCAGAATATTCTAATACAAATCCTAATATGGTTTACAAACTTCGCAAGTCACTTTATGGACTAAATAAGCACCTCGGGCATGGTTTGAGAAATTTTAGTCTACTATTTGCTCCATTGGATTTCACCAAAGGTCAAATGATCACTCACTTTTTATTCTTCATTCTCATATTGGCATCATTATTATACTTCTATATGTTGATGATATGATCATTATAGTTAGTGATCAACAAGGCATTACATAATTTAAGCAATTTGTCACAAACTCCTTTTATATGTAGGATCTTGGCACTCTTACTTATTCTCTTAGGTTGGAAATATCGTCCACATTTGATGGCATCTTTCTAACTCGATGATAATACATTGAAGACTTACTCAAATTGGCTAATCTCACTGATCAGAAAACTTACTCCAATATGATGGAACAAAATATGAAGTTAACGTGCGATGATGACGCCCTTTCTTTGATCCTACATTGTATTGACGCTTAGTGGGAAGTCTCATTTATCTCACTACTACTCATCTTGACATTTCATTTGTCATTCAAATTGTTAGTCAGTTTGTTTCCTAATTGAAAAGCCTACATCTTTCAGCTCTTCATCGCATTCTTCGTTATTTAAAGGGAACTTATGATTGTGGACCCCTTTTTCCTTCCACTTCTTTTGTTACTCTTCTAGCATATAGTGGCATAGATTATGCTAGGTGTGTTGATACATAACGATCTACAATAGGATGGTGCGTGTTCTTGGGCAACACTTTGATCTCTTGGAAATGTAAGAAGCAGGACCGTGTCTCCAAATCTTCTACTGAAGCTGAGTATCGTTCAATATCATTAGTTAATTTTGAAATTGTATGGCTCTAAAGGCCATCTATGGATTTTGGTATTTCTTGTTCTAAACTTGTCACGCATTTTATCGATAACACAAGTGTTATCGGCATTGCTACTAATCTCATACACCATGATCACACTAAACACATTAGGGTTAACTATCATTATATCCGGGATTTAAATTGTGACAATATTATTCACCTTGCCCATGTCTGATCTCAAGATCAACTTGCTGATATATTTACTAAGTCCATTTCTTCTATGTGCCATGCTTATCTTGTGAGTAAATTAATACTTGTTGACAACCCACATTAATTTGAGGGGGGACGTCAATTTAAGATCAAGGAGAATCACACTACATAAATTGAGAAGATCATGCCAAAAGATCAAGGATCATAATAATCAATCCACCATATTTTTAGTTAAAGAGAATATTTAGAAATCTTTGAATTTATTTTGATTTGTTCACTTGCCTTGTTTAGACATCAACCTTGTACATAAACATACTTTATACATATCAATACAAGGTACCTGAATTCATTCAGCTCTATTTCAATTATCAGTTTCATCATTCCTAGCATTAGGTGTGTCACCTAGCATTGAAATCTAAGAAGCAAAATATATACATTTAAAACTAAATTACAAAACAAATTGATAAGAAAAAGAATTAAGACTACATAAGTTACCATTGCAAGAGAAATGAGAAAACTACTTGATAGTCTATTTCTAGAACAAAATTGATATAACCAACTTAGGAACCAAATCTAGTAGATTATAGTTAATTACAATCTAAAACAAAAGCTTCAAACCTTTTACTCATTCCAAAAAAAAGCCAAAAGAGCAATTTAACCCTAACGTTTACGTTGAAATCTACGTTAGAGGTAACATTTTAGTGTGTTCAAAATGAACCCTAATATTTGCAAAAAGTTCAAAATAACCTATGATTGGATGAAATTGCTCACGGAGTAAGACCTCTATGAGTTAAATGCTAGCGTGGTAATTTTTTTACTAACGTGGATTTTTTTAACTTTATTAAAGTGGGACCCACATTAGGTTAAATGGATATGGGTTCCACTTCCATTTAAAAGTTGAGTCCTCATTTTCTTCATTCCAACCATATTCCTCATCATAACACCTTGTCAAAGCACATTCAAAATCTGCTCTAGGTTAGGAACTTATCCAGACATAAATAATTTGGTTCGTGAAAAGGGATCCTCTGTAATTAAGCTTGGTTAGGTATAACTATACGCTTTTAGAACAAAATTGCCTGAGGGTTCAAGGATTTCAGTACTAAATGCAGGCCCTAATGGTCAATTGACATCTTGAACATGAGAAACATTACAGTGCCGTAATGAAAAGGCTAACACCATAAGCTATCCATAACAACAAACTATGCAAGCATTGAAAGCAATGGTTTAGTCTTTGCTGAAACCTTCACCTTATCATACAAGAATATTTTTTCAAGAAAGAAAATTGGATTAAGGTAAGATAGGATAATAACAAGTCACAAGCCAAGCTTTTCATCCATCAACCAATAGGAATGCATGGTCCTAATTCACTGTTAGGATTGATCTTTCAAGCAGGCCTAGCTATAACCAAAAAAAAAGTTTAATGCTATTGAAATCAAGAATAATATGGAAGTCAACACATCCAATATTTCTCAGTTTGCCTAGAATATACACCTAATAAGTGTCACATCAAACAAAAGAAAGACCTTTTAAAGAGAATTAGAGAAGAAGGAATATATAGAACAAGCTATCCATATATTGTCTCTGAACCCTACCTAACAACTTAACTTGCAAAATTCCATCAACACAAAGAGCAGGCAGGCTTTGGACTGCAAGCAATTTTCCTGTTTAAAAAGAAGAGATGATAATGAGAGCTTCCCTTGAGATACACCTAAAAAGACATTACCACTCAAAGACAAATAGATGATAACCAAACTATTAAAAAAATAACCAAGAGTGTATGCTTGTATGTTTTTGTGTGTGTGTGAATGAGATAATACATTGCTTCTCCTTCATGGTCTTAAAATTACAACCACATTACGAGCAACAATGTTTTCCTTTACTCCTCATGAGGAGTTTACACTACATGCTACTAAAATAAAATTAAATACTAAGAATGATTTTTCATTCTTATATGAAATGGACTCCAAAAATAGAACATATCTACGTTTTAAAGATTAGTTGTTTGGTTATCAGTAACATGACAAGCATTATGACCATACCCTAGTCTCCCATAAAAAAAAGAAAGCATTTCAAACTTCAAATTCAGGATCTAGACCAAAGTTAGCTTGTGAAATGAATTTTAAGTTAGTAATGCAATATATTGGTGTTAGCAGTAATGACTATTGCCTTATAGAAGAGAATTATGAACTTGTAATCAAGCATAACAATGGAACGTGCCAAAAAAGTCTTATTCTAACAATAGTAAAACAAGAATTATCCATAACAAAAGGTTCTTGGTTTATTTTTCTATATGGTATAAAGAATGAAGTGAAGTTAAATATATAGTAAGGAACACACTAGGGGAAATGCTTCATCTTATTTCCTCAGTCTTCTATGCTTTCCAAGTGAAATGGGTTGGCAATTTAATAACTGTACCCACAATTAAAGGAGAAAAAAATTGAAAACAATGCAATTGAGCTTTCCTGAGCTATTGGAAACTATAGGGAATTGTAAGTCCACAAGAACTTGTCATCTAGACAACAATCTAAAAGCTCATCTATAGATCATACAGTGGGACTTTGATATGTCCCATCCTAAAGAACACAACTTTAGTAAAAGGATAACCTTAATGAAAATAAGTTGGACACCAAATAAACAAAATGTCCAGCCTCAATAAAAGAAAGACAAAAAAAGAAGAAGTTGGACATTAAGAAGAATATATACTTAAAATACTGAGATGTACATTAACTGAGATAATTTGAAGACTAACTTTGGAAATATTGTATTCTGATCTCAGTGATGAAACAAATGTCAGCAACTAACTTATATATGAGTGTCTCAGGCACTGCAAGATTTCTTTGCCCTTTACTTGACTAGTATGAAAAATCTACTTACAACCATGTCTCTGGGCTCAAGGGTATTAATCTTATACATATGATATATTAAAGGCTATTTTCATTAAATTACTAGTGACTTTATATGTTATAGCCATAATTATTAAATATAATATTGATTTAAAATTTGAGAATGTTCAAAAATTTTAAATCTAAATAGAATTTAAGCATCGATAATGTCAAAGTACTTGATGATATCACTATGGTAAGTTTCAAATTTTCTTTGTTATCTGTAGATAATGAGATTTTATGGTGAGTATCTCCACAACAAATTTACATAATTGTATGATTTTGTGTAAGAAGGAATATACAATATGGGATATTGTATGATGCTACATATATTTCTTTTATAACTATACCTAGTATAATAACTTACCTTTAGTGGTTCAATTAAATTAATTAGTAGGATTCTATATTAAATATGGAATGGTAAGACTTTAAAAGTGTCAAAGTTAATAGATTTAGGATGCGATTCTTAGTTGAAATATATATTATGTTACTAGATTGTAACTAAATTGAATAATAGAAAGTTATAATATATCCAAAAGTTTGAATGTCATCTTACAAACTCTATTGAATAAAATGTTTATTTTAATGTACACTTATAAAAGAATGATTCTCAAGATAAGTAGTAGAAGTAAGATGAAGTTTGGAAAACTTCAAATCTCATGACAGTGCTTCTATATGAAACTAGTACCTTTGTTAATACATTTGATGTATCATATAGAAATGTTATAAAATGGTGAAAGAATCACTTTGATGATGAATTGAAGGTTTTATTTTTCTAGATGATTGTGGATTTATAATGCCTATAAGAATGGGTTATAATTCTTATTAGATATGAAAAGGTGACAACTTAATTATAGAAATTAGGTTTATAGAGATAGATATAAATTTTGTTTACCTATTATATTCTTTATTCTACATATGAGTTGATATTTAAGTACAAAGTTCTACAAATAATAACTTTAGTTTGACAAAATTAATCCTAATTAAGGTATATTTTACTTAGAAAATATTACTTTCAGTTAGTAAGGTTCAATGTAGCACTAGTTATTGATCAACCCATGATATATTTTCATATAGTGGAAATAATTATTTGGATTAAGAATTGCTTTAATAGGCTTGGTATAGATCCTTACATTGTTAAATTAATGTAGTACAGAACATTAGAGCTATTAGGCTTGTGAAATAAGCTAAAGTCTCATCACATATCTAAATATGTATCTAGGAATCTCTTAATTACAATCATAATTGAGATGACAGTTGTACTATTTAAGTTCTCATTATAGAGAATGGTGTAGAATTTTCTCACTACACTATTGTTCTAACTATAGCATGATTGTCATATGGAGATATAAAATGAGATACTTAAGCCATATTTGTTTACCATAAATAGGTGATTGTTGATTTATGCATATAACCATTCTTTTGATTGTAATTTTTGTGTCAATTATTTAAAGGAACTCTTTATCTTATGTACATTAGTTTAATTTGCAGATGCATATGATAAAATCTATAAGATAAATATATATTGTGAATAAAATTACAATAAAATCATAATTATGAGATTCATATTGTATTTATGTATTATCTCTAAATTATTATTTTGTTGTTCAATTAAGATTGAACATTAATAGAGCATAAAAACTAGAATATATTGTGTTTCTTCCTTGTGAAGGGAGTGGTTGATCTCCTAAATTAAAGTATAGAGATACTTCAATAAATGTGTAGATACTTATGAGAGAATAAGTTTACTAAACCGATCGATATGAGAATTATATTTAGAACATTACTTGTATGCCTATGAAAATTTTATTATAATGCTTGTATACATAATCTTTTAATTTGAGATCTTTAAAGCATCTCATATAAAATTGTTATGTTTTGATACTACTTATAGCTTTGTCTTACTCAAGGATAGTTTAATTAGTAGTCATTGATTACAATATGAGTTATATAGAAATAGTTGAGTGATTGATATAGGATTTATTACTATATAAAGTGATTAAGAAAAACGATGTACCATTCTTAATTGGTATTTGGTTGAGAAAATTTTGCCGTGTGGAATAATGCTTAGAAAATAGTTTTCATATGTTATTAATAAAATTAATTACTAATAATAAAGAACTAATATGACTAAAATAAAAAAAGAGTAGGCACTAATTCAATTATCTATGTCTAGTCAAAATATTGTATAATAAAATGATTGAATTATACAAAAAAAATCATACATGAAAAGTTTCTTGATATTTCTATTATTTGGCTAGTTGTAATGTGTTGCTAGGCGACAATCTTAATTTTAGATATAAATTATTCATTTAATTGATTAAAGATAAATAAAACGAGTTTAAACTATCTAATCATATATACACGATCTATAGTTATAATTGATATCAATTACTAACATATTTAGGAATCTAAAAGGGACACAAAAAACAATCGAAGAGGAAAAAGTAAATTAATTAAGTGGACTTAATTGTAAGTTTTAAAAACTTTAAATGCTAAGTATAAGATATTTAATATGCAAGGACTAATATGATATATTAGATCATATTCAAACATAATTAATAATTATAATTAAAGTATAATTACAATTAATTAGAATTTTATTTAAATTTAATTAAACTTCAAATTATAATTCAATTAAATAACTAAGAGTCTAAACTATTATAAATAAGTGTACGATCTAAATGAGCTAACAATTCGACTTACTTTTCTATACTTTTAAAGATTGTTTAGTTCTACTATTGTTTTCTATTGTAGTTTTTATTTTCGTTTTAAATTTTTATTTATGTTTTTCTTTCAAATAAAACAAAACTTATTTGGTTGTCAATGTTAATTGTGTTATAAATTTTAAAATAACTTTAAAAATAGAAAATTTTGAATTTTCTTTTGTTACGTGCAAGATTAGATTTCACTTTAATTTCCTAGCAAGAACTTCCGAAGCGACAAAGAAAATTATATAATGAATATTTCAAATTTCTAATTATGCTTACTCCCAATCCCAAGTTTAGCCTAAAAGGAAAGAACTTTAAGAGAAAAATATACCAAACCAAAACTAGTTTCAGGGAAGAAGAAAGGCAAAGCAAAAGAGTGCCACTTAATATTTACAGAGGTGAAACATGGTCGTATTTTAGTAATTCTTTTCTGTTATTTTTTATTATAAAAAAATTAGTTTTCATTTATTATTTCTAATATAAATAATAATTAAAAGTAGCTGGACTTGGACTTCTTTTTATAATGTCATTGCATGAAATTGTAAGTCTCATAACGATGACATTTTTTTATTACCCACCTCAATTATGGTTATCTATGAAGTATTAGCTTTACGATAAATGAATATGTGTACAATGATTCAATCATATTTTTTATTATCATAATTGAATGAATTTTGTCAAAATAATATTTTATTATTTATAGCATGTGGATTTATCAGAAGAAATTGTTAGAAGACCCAAGTCAAGATATGAGCTTTACTTAATACGCAGCAGGCCCTCCTTTTATTTCTTTTGTTGTCCTGGTCCAGTGGTCCCCCTTTTCATTTTGCACTTTCCCTTTATTTGTCTTTTCCTCCTGTACATATGCTTTTTTCGTCTCTATACATTGTGTGCTCCAGTACCATAGCTTAGCCAACATTTTCGTTATTCTCTGCTGTTTTCTGCCAGCCAATAGCATTAGGAGGATAATTGTATATATACCTTTCGAAAGCTCATTACATGATATGAAAAGAAATCTCTTTCATCATCTCTACCAAGTTTTCTTGCATGGTATCAGAGCCACCCCTTTCTCTACTCCTAACCTAATACATGTCAAATACAACAGATATTAGTGGCTCCAGTGCCACACACATACCAGTACACCAAGAGCATGAACCCTACTCTGTCACAAATACAGAAAACCCAGGTGTTGTGCTAGTCACAACACCTTTCAATGGAAATAACTTCCTTACCTGGAGTAAATCCATGACCATAGCTTTATGCGCCAAGGATAAGCTTTCCTTCATTGATGGAACCTGCATCATGCCTACAGAAGATGTGATTTTAACAGCAAAATGGAGAAGAGCAGATAGCATGGTGAAGTCATAGATTCTCAATGCCATGATCAAGGAGTTCAGTGATGCATTTTTATCTTTCCATACATCTAGAGAGCTTTGGGTGGAGTTACAGGAAAGATTTGGAGAAGCTAATGAGCCACTATTATACCAAATAGAAAGGGAAATAAGTTCTTTAAAGCAAGGTACACTCACTGTTTCTGCTTATTACACTAAACTGAAAAAGTTATGGGATGATTTGTTTAGTTTAAACCCTACACCTATATGCACATGTGATGCATCCAAACTCATCACTGCTAAGGAAAATACTCACCGACTTGTGCAATTTTTAATGGGACTCAATGACTAGTTTGAGCATGTAGTGAACCAAATCATGCTAATGGAGCCACTGCCCACTGCAAACAAAGCTTTCTCCATGCTTCAGACTGTTGAAAGGCAGAAAATGGTCAATGCCACTACAGACAGTACCCCTAACATTGCAATGCTAGCCAAGCAATCCAATAACTGAAAGAGAGGAGGGAAAATTAACACTACCAATGCAAGCAAAGGACAGTATCTTAAGAAAGAGGACAAATATTGTGAAAAATGCAAGAAGAATGGGCATACCTTGGAGACATGTTTCAAAATCCATGGTGTTCCTGATTGGTATAAAGAGCTCAATGCACAAAAAGAAAGAGGACGGGCGAACTTGGCACAGATGGTGGACACTCCTGCAGAAAACACACAAGAGCAGAATCTGGAAAAACCATGGAATGGAGGGATAACTTCAGATTTAGCAAGTTTCATTCAACAAGAAATAAGCAAGGCAATTAAAGGCAAGACTGCAGGGGAGGTAAAATACTCAGGCTTTCAAAATTATGCAGGTAATGCTACTCACTCTGTGAACATGGCATCTAACTATCCTAATTCCTGGGTTATTGATTCGGGTGCTTCCACACACATGATAAATGACCTGAAGCTTTGCACTGGATATGAAGCTAACACAAATGCTTATGATCACGTGATTCTTCCTGATGGGACTAAGCAAGAAGTTGCTCACATTGGTCATGCTCAAATAAGGGACAAAATCATTCTCAAAGAAATATTACATATGCCCAACTTCTTCAAAAACTTGTTGTCAGTTAATAAGCTCACTACACAGAATGAAATAGCTGCTATTTTTCTATCTAACAAGCTGTTTTTGTAGGACCTTCGGACTAATGATGTCATTGCAATCATCAAGGCAGTGAATGGACTGTATGAGTTGACTCCCAAAACTTTCCTACCATCCAATACCCTAAAAGGTCCCTTTTTGGAATTTCACAATTCTGAAAATATTGCTCTCAATGTTACAATAGCTTTTAATTTATGGCATTCTAGGTTAGGGCATGTATCCAAAGAAAAATTACAGCACATCAATGAAATCAAAGTTTCTGTTCCACATAAATATGAGTGTCAAATATGTCCTTTAGCCAAACAGCATAGAAAACCCTTTCCTAAACGTGAGATACACACAAGTAGACCTTTTGAAATCATTCACATGGACCTATGGGGACCCTACAATGTTCCTACTATGAATGGTTCGCATTACTTTCTCACAATCGTGGATGATTTCACTAGAGCCACTTGGACTTTCATATTTAAACACAAACACCAAACCCAACTAACCATACTACAGTTTCTCAAAAATATTGAGAGACAATTCAGCACCCAAATAATGAAAGTACAGACAGATAATGGGAGGGAATTCATTAACCAAGAATGCACCAAAAGAAATGGGAATTCAACATAAAAAAAGCAACCCATACACACCACAACAGAATGGGGTAGTGGAAATCAAACATAAGCATTTACTTCAAATTACTAGAGCCCTACTCTTCCAAGCTAAGTTACCTAAGGGATATTGGGGAGAAGCATTGCTTACGGTTACATACCTCATAAATCGAATTCCAACCAAAGTTCTGGGATGGATTAGCCCTTTTGAAAAACTGCACAAGAGAAGACCTAGGTATGAGCTTTTGAGAACCTTCGGGTGCTTATGCTTTGCATTGGACAAGACACCAAACAGAACCAAGTTAGATCCTAGATCAAAAAGATGCATTTTTCTTGGATACATGCCAGATTATAAGGCTTATAGGATCATGGACCTAGACACCAAAGTAGTATTTGTATCTAGAGACGTGATGTTTTATGAGAGCAACTTTCCATATGCAGATCAAAACCTAAACACTGCACAAATACCAGATCCCCTATTCTCAAGTATGCTGACCAATGAAGAAGCAGATTATCCTACACAAATACCTACCATAGCTACCACACCACAAGCAGAAACAAGTTCCCAACCTTTGGACCATTACATACCCGATAATTCACCAAATCAAGACACAATACCAATTGTTCCGATACCTCCAAAATACCTGCAAGATTATGTTCTTCAAGCCACAGCACAACAGTCCACTCACTCCTTTGATGATGGCAATGTTACATCACAAATCTGTTGTCCTGCAGGAATAAATGGAGAAGGATTAAAGTAGCTCAACATCAAGCACAGCAGTAATTACAGCACTTTCATAGGTAATGTATCTAGAATTTTTGAGCCATTGTCATATGAGACTGCTAGCTAAGACAATCGGTGGGTAAACTCCATGAATGAACAATTAACTGCATTGGAGAAGAATGGAACTTGGAAACTTACAGAATTACCTAAAGGGAGGAAAGCCATAGCCTCAAAGTGGGTTTACAAGGTAAAAAGGAATTCGGATGGAACAGTGGCAAAATTGAAGTCTAGGCTTGTAGCCAAGGGTTTCTGTCAAAAGGAAGGGGCTGACTACTCTGAAATTTTTTCTCCCGTGGCAAAGATGGTAACAATCCGAATTTTTCTTGCTATGGCTACCTCTAAGCAATGGCCAATACACCAATGTGACATCAATGATGCTTTCCTCCATGGTTACCTAGAGGAAGAGCTCTATATGCTACCACCGAAAGGCTACAATGCAGCTAAGGAAGGCCAGGTATGCCGACTACTTAAATCAATTTATGGGCTAAAACAGGCTGGGAGACAGTTGCATAAGGAATTGTCCTCAAAATTATTCACCATGCAGTTCACTAAGTCTGAAGCAGATCATTGTCTATACACTAGGGGCACAAGAGACAACTTTGTGGCAGTAATTATATATGTGGATGACATATTAATTACAGGTGCAAATGAAGAACACATAGTCTCGGTTAAGAAAGCCTTGAATTCGGAGTTCACTATCAAGGATCTTGGTTATGCAAAATTCTTCTTGGGAATTGAAATCGCCAGAGCACAAAATGGAATGATACTTACCCAAGGAAAGTATATCCGGGACATCCTCCATGAAGCTGAACTGATGGATTGTACACCGTGTGCCACACCCATAGTGCCTGGAACAAAATTAACCATCGAAACTGGTGATTTGCTTGCCAAACCAGAAGAATACAGAAGAGTAGTGGGGAGACTACAATACTTAGGGTTTACCAGACCGAACATCACATATGTCACTCAGCAACTCAGTCAATTCATGTGTAACCCTAGACTACCGCACTGGGAGGCAGTCAAAAGAGTACTAAAATATTTAAAGGGAACACAAAACCTAGGAATTTTCTACGCAGCGAAGGAAAGCCCTAACCTTGTCGCCTACTCCAACTCAGATTGGGGCAGCTGTGTCTTCTCCCGCCGTTCTCTAACAGGGTTCTGCGTCTTCCTCAGAAAATCGCTGATCTCCTGGAAAACAAAAAAACAATCCACCGTGAGTCGCTCCTCAGCTGAATCGGAATATCGAAGCCTTGCCTCGACTACCTGCGAACTCAAGTGGATCACCCAGATCTTAGACACTTTCCAACTTAAAATCAAGAGACCTATACCTTTGTTTTGCGATAACCAGGCTGCGATCTACATCTCCAGAAATCCGGTTTTCCACGAGAGGACGAAACACCTTGAGATCGATCTTCATCTGGTGCGTGACTGCGTCACTCTAGGTTTCTTGGATCTGAAGCACGTGCACACCTCCCGACAACTCGCAGATGTCTTCACAAAGGCTCTGACCGCACGAATGTTCTCGAATCTTATTTGCAAGCTCGGAGTTGTTGGTTTTCACCCACAACTTCTGCTTGTGCAGGGTGTGTTAGAAGACCCAAGTCAAGATATGGGCTTTACTTAATAATCAGCAGGCCCTCCTTTTATTTCTTTTGTTGTCCTGGTCCAGTGGTCCCCCTTTTCATTTTGCACTTTCCCTTTATTTGTCTTTTCCTCCTGTACATATGCTTTTTTCGTCTCTGTACATTGTGTGCTCCAGTACCATAGCTTAGCCAACATTTTCGTTATTCTCTGCTGTTTTCTGCCAGCCAATAGCATTAGGAGGATAATTGTATATATACCTTCCGAAAGCTCATTACATGATATGAAAAGAAATCTCTTTCATCATCTCTACCAAGTTTTCTTGCAGAAACAGTGTCTCCATTATAGGACATCTTAAGATTTCGGGACTTAGCATGGAT
This sequence comes from Erythroxylum novogranatense, assembly GCA_029891385.1. NCBI lineage: Eukaryota > Viridiplantae > Streptophyta > Magnoliopsida > Malpighiales > Erythroxylaceae > Erythroxylum > Erythroxylum novogranatense. Next base: position 19,961,862 of record CM057224.1, on the reverse strand, counting down.
ACGAGTTTAGATTCACCGTTCAATATTATGGTGTTTTATTGTGTCCAATGAATCTCAGCCATTTATTTATGTGGGTTCCGCATAAATCCTGCATGAGTCCCGCAAAATAAATGGTTGAGATTCTATGAGACAGAATAAGACATAGTAATATTGAACAGAGGATCTTTTCTCCATAGATACAGTCGGATGTTGGTGATGAAAATAAATATTTTATTATTTATAATATTAATAATTACCGCTACTACTAATCCGAAAATAAAAGGGCGAGAGTTTATGGAACCAAGATCTTCTGTCCAATATTATTCTGTCTTATTCTGTCTCATGAAATCTCAATTATTTATTTTGTGGGACTCACGCGGGATCCACACGAGATCTATATAAGACCCACATAAATAAACGACTGAGATTCATTGAACACAATAAAACATCGTAATATTAGACAGGAGACCTGAACATATTAGACAGGAGACTGGACTTGATTTTATAGAGAGGTGGCGTCAATGAAATCCTATCATCATATTAAAACTTTTTCTGTGACCCTCCTTCCTATTTATTTTCGGCAGAGAATCATTTGGATCAATTCAAAAACTACACGTAAGATAAGTCCACCGTTAGGTTTCACGAATTAGGTCCAACCTTGGTGCTTGTCGGGTTCGAATAGGATGTTTATTTCTTACCTCCCCTCCTCATTGAAACGACAGTAAACCAATTGTTCATGCTAGCACGTTCATCCTTTCAGCTTAAAATGACACTGATTGAGAGTTTCACGTGAAATGTTTTCATAATCTTTAATGCGAGTATCACCGCACGCTTCATATAAACATCGTCAACCTATACTAGACTCAAACCAATTATCCGATTCCACAACTTTCCCATATCAGCATCTTCACCATGGTAACATCTTCTCTTTCATCTGCTCTTTCTATGGCTATGATCTTTAGCAAAACCTCGCATACGACGAGCAAACCAGCACCAGGAAGTAATTGCTCAAACGATAACAGAAGAGTGCCTAGTTTCCGTTCTGCTCATGGTTTCCTTGTTTACAGCAAGCATGGTCAGCCTTTTCTCACAAATGCATCTTCTTGTCTGCCAATACCAATAAGATGGATTAGCGGCCAGATTCAAACGATGTGTACTATTTCATTTGATGCAATTTCGACGGACAAGTTGGAAGACATCCCTCATTCGTTTGTGCAGGACAAACGTGCTTACAGTCAAAAGCTTAGGATTAGATCATTTGAAATAGACCGCGACCATAAACTATCCCTTGAGGCCTTGATGGGTTATCTACAGGCTTGTCTTGTTTTCTAAATTTTCTTTGCTAAGTAGCTGGCTTGTAAATGCTGTCGCATGGTTGATGATAAACTGGTACATATTGTTCTAGGATACTGCACTTAACCATGCGAGAACGATGGGGATAGTGGAGGATGGTTTTGGTTCAACAATAGAGATGGTAAAAAATGACCTCATATGGGTGATCTCTACTATGCATATCCTGGTTGATCGTTACCCTACATGGTTCGTAATTTGCACAATTTGGTTCAGCTAAGTCAACTAAACAGAAAAACCTTTCTTTCATCTCCATCATGAAAACTTTTAGTCCTGACTGACACTACTTAAGCCCCTCTCCTAATTTCAGGGATGAACCTATTGAGTTTTTCTTTCTGGTGGCATTACTAAAGTTAATTTGTCATTTAGTTCTGAATATGTTTGCATATTGAATTGGTTTCCACTGGAAATCACAACCAGTAATGTCATTTTTTTCTTACTAAAGGGCTGATGATGTTCAACTACATACCTGGATATATGCAGAAGGAAAGAATGGTATGGGTCGTGACTGGCTTATTCGTGATGACAGGACAGGCGACATTCTGGTTCGGGCGACCAGGTCTGTTTACATCTCTACAAGACATGCAAAAGTACCATTGTTTTGATACCTATCTTTTAATTCATGATAAAACTTGATACAAGTTCTCTATGCATGCAGCTTAAACTTCCTGTTAAACAAGTTCCAAGTGGTGATTACATCACTAAAATATTATTTTTTGTGCAGCGTTTTTCTAATAATTAACAAAAAAACACGGAAACTTTCCAAGTTCAGGGATGAAATCAGAGAAGCTTGTGCACCTTTCTTTTCCTCCCGTGATCCTATCATTGAGAAGGACAGCATAAAAATACCCCAGTTTAATGATGACACCGAAGTTCATATCCGGTCCGGCTTAAGGGTGAGTCCGATGAATATACAAATTTTGTGTGCTTTTGTTTGAGTTACTGCGCTTAATGTCTTCTAACATGCAGCCTGGCTGGAATGACTTGGACATCAATGAGCATGTAAACAACATTAAATACATTGACTGGATTCTTGAGGTATGCGATTTTTTGCCTTGCTTTCTGGTTCTTAATCTTCTTTCCAGAGTATGAAACATGCATTCCAATTGAATATGTACGACATGAATGCATATATCAAGTATTTTGTTTGTCTGGATGACTTGAATTATCCTATTCTGTCCAGAGCTATTACAGCTTTTTTTGGCTTTTGTCAGACATGTAATTAGATGGCGGTTTGGTACTGAAAGGAACTCTTCTTCTGTTCTTTCAGGGTACTCCTGGCTCATTTATGGAGCATAACGAGGTTTCTGCTATGACTTTGGAGTACCGAAAAGAGTGTGATAGGGACAGTGTCTTGGAATCTCTGTCAAGGGTCTCTAGGAATGCCACCGCATGTGACGGTGTGGTGGAGTTAGAGCATTTGCTTCGGCATGAAAATGGATCAGAGGTAATGAAGGCAAGGACAACGTGGAAGCCAAAAGATGTGAACAGCCATAAGACCCGATTCTGGATACCAGGGAAGCAGCAAACTTATTAGAGCTTACGCGTGCATCAACACTTGTGACTTCATCAAAAGTCTCTGGAAATGATCAATTTCAGTGGCTCTAATGTTCTTAACAACACTTACCATGTACTGTATGTATGACTTATATCAGAATATTGTGAGATATATTGCACGACTTGTTAAATCAAAAAAAAAAATTCAATACACGTTATATATTATGATTATTATTTTACAAATATCTTTTACCTTTTTAAGTTAATTTTATAAAAGAAAATAAATAAATAAATAAATGCATTCATAAAATTGAAACATAAAATAAATATATATGTATACGTATGTATGTAGGTAGGTAGGTAGGTAGGCAGGTAGGTAAGTATGCATGGATGGATGTATACATGTTTACGTTAAGTTTGACAAATCACAAATCTTGGAGGAAGTAACTATAATTTTCTTTTTAAAAATTAGTAAACAATTTATTTGAATTTAAATGATGATTTATAATTATAGTTCTACACTTTATTATCAGAAGAGGCGTAATTTTTACTTAAAATTTTCTATTTAAACTTTAGCAACTATTACATATTTGTATTTTGTGATTTGTATAATCATCACACATATATATATAAAACTTTCTCTAGAATCCCTATTAATGTTTAGAATTTTGCACCATACTGACCAGAAAAGTGATACAAAACTTGTTCTGTTGGTGTCGGTACTACCAACGATTTTACGAGGCAGGTGGCCAGTATTTAAAATATTATTCGAAGACTAGCTAGTATTGTAAATTAATATTTAAAAAGTTGAAGGACCATTTGAAAAAAAAAGTAACGATAACTTAACCCTTTTTAATTAAAGCTTAAAATTAAATTAAATAAAATGAAAATTATAATATAAATTAAAATTTTAAATTTATATCTCTTCAATGTATTTTTTTAAAGTGAATATACGGTCGAATTGCTCCTTTCAACCCGTATATGCTTTATTGCCCTTAGACGGAAGCATATACGGGTTAGAGGGTTATTTTACTTGTGACATTTACAGGAGATAGACCTTTAGTTTAAAATAAATTATCACATAAATTTAAGTTAATGAAAATTTAACTATAATTAGTAGATTTGTTTATAGACCTTTAGTAAAAAAATATAACATAAATTTAAGCTAATAAAATTTAATTAAAATTAGTACATTAAAATAAAAATTAAATTTTGATAAGAAATTAAAGATTGAAACCTATCTTTTTCTTTAGGAAGAAGAGGAAACATAATATAATTAATATCCACAGAGTTCCTTTCAGAAAGATTTTTAAATGTTTTAATAATTATTAAATTTAAACTATAAAATTTTCTAAAATTTTGTATCAGTGGAAAAAGATGTCCAGTTTGTTTAATTATAATATTAGTTAGTTTAACATGTGTGTTATTTAATTATTGCTCAATAATATTGAAGAACAAATCAGTCGAAGTGAAAATAACGATGCAAGTTCTCAAGTGAAGTATAATATCACTCCAGCACAACTTCGAAGTATGCATGAAAGCGAGATGAAATTGCTAGACAAATGTGGAATGATTATATTATTTTTAATTGATTTATGTTTCTTTTTGTAAATGATAATTTTATTATATTTTCAAGAATTATAATATGATGAACAATTTTTTGGTAATTATGTTGGACATCTTTTATTGATTAGAACGACTTAATGTAATTTTTAATTTATGTAATTTTATTATATACAATTAATGTGTAATTTTTAATAATATTTGATTAGTATATATTTAATTTTAGCTATAATGATAATTAATTAATTTAAAAATATAATGTATTAGATTATAATTATTACATATAATAGTATAATTACAAAAAATAGAAACATGATAATAAAACCAAACACGTTTTTGTTTTCAGTTTTTATTAGAAAACTCAACCAAACAGGTTTTTTTTCAATTTTATATTACAAATCTCAACCAAACATGTTTTCGTTATTTTAAGGAAAAGAACATAAACAAAAACAACAACGAGAAAAAGCGTAAGTGGAATCAAACGACCCTAAAAAATATACTTCTCAAGTTATACTATATATGAAAATAATGTTAATAAAAAAATTGTTGTTATTTTAAAATTTTATTATTATGATTTTGGAGATAAAGTTGATGTAAAATTATAAAATATACAATAAAATATATTGAAGGACTATTTTGTAATTTTTTAAAAATTAGGGACTATTTTATAATATAAAATACCTAAAATAGTACTTGATATTAATAGGTACTTGATACAATATCGTATTAAAACTAAATTCAGACTGTGTCGATATGGTATTCATAACATTATTCCTAGATGCAATAGGCAATAGCTCTAATTTTGTATTAAATAATTAAGTAAAAATGAAAGAATTTATTTGAATTAAAATACTGATTTGTATTTAAAGGATGCATATGTCCCTACACTTCTCAATAATAGATAACCATATTTGAAAGACTCATAGGAGAAAACATATATTGTAGGAAATATACATTTGTTTTAGAAGATATGTGAAACTTATCAATAAGTTTTTCAAAAGTGCTTTTAATCTATGAATAATTTATAAATATTTCTATGTGAAAATTTACAATGATTAATGATATGTGTATATAAATAATATTATTTATTTATATACAAGTCTTTATTAAAATTTCTTCCGCACTTTACTTTGACTATATTATTCTTAATCACTGGGTTTTTTCTTTTTCTTTTTTGACAAGGTTAAAGAAACTTAACCATCAAGCAATACAAGAGGGCTACTAAGAGATCGAGAGGGGGAGAGGATTGTGTGCGGTCATGGATTCGAGCCTTGGGAGGAGCAGCCTTTCTTTAAGGTGATGTAATCTCCCTTGTGATGAAGGCTCACCCGTTAGAGCGGGTATCTCTGATATTATCTAAGATCAAACCCGGATTTACTTATCTATGAGTTTAAGTTGGTGGTTCATAGGTCCCAAGTAGTCGGGCCAAACTTGGATCCTGAATTATCAATAAAAAAAAAGCCCTACTAAGAGACCTTCACACCTTACTAACAAACATTAAAGTACACTGGTCAAGGTTACACAATGCTATATACTAATGTAGGGATATAATAGAAGATAAAAGGAATAATGCTTTAGCCGTCTTTAGCTAAGCACTGCTTCCTATCAAAGATTGATCCATTCCCTTAACAATACCTGACTCATTCCCACATTTATTCCCTTTTACTATTAAGTATTCTCTGATCCATTTAAAGAAAATATTGGATATTGAGCTTTTAACCATTAACCATGTATCGTTTGGCATATATCCCTGCACTCGGTCCTATTTTAAAGGTAGTTGCATCATCCTAATGAATTTGACGTTCTCCGCCCCTAAGAGAAGATATGCCCAGTTAACACCAAAGGACGTGAGTCTACATCTTCTCTAGGCTTGTCTTAAAAACTCTTGACCGTACTAATAATGTAAGAGCAAGCAATCTTATGTTTTAGGCAGCCACAGATCCAAGAATTTAAGATAAGAGTTCAAATATTTAATTTTTAAAATTTTGAAGGATCCAGTACACCATAAACCTTTAAATAATCCTGTTTATATATATATATAATAACAATAATAATAATAATAATAATAATAATAATCTTGGGAGTGAGCGGTCCAGTGCACCATTGACCCCCACCTACCTCCGTCCCTAATTTTAGGGATAGTTTTATAGCAGCTATAAAGATGGTTGGATAAAAAAAAAAATCCTTTCACTCCATCTAGAGTACTTAGAGCTTATTTTTAATAGCCAACCAAGAGACAAAAGTTCCCTCCATGAGATTTGCACCCTAAGTTATTTAAAATCTCTATGCATGATTTATTTGTGAATTTTCCAGAACTATGTCTCTCAACCATATCATTCTATTTTCCTCTTCTATATTTGGTCTATAGGCAAGAACTTATTGAATAATTTTATCAAATCCTTTTAATCAACAAAACCATTTCCAGGGATCAGTAGTTTGAGATTCTGTAAACCTATAACCTATGTAAAAGGGTTAACTTATTCCACTCTTCGTGTATTGCCAACTCTTTTTTTTTAATCTCATCTTTTGAAACATAAAATCTTATTCATCCTTATCCACCGATTAAAGGGATCTCTAGCTATAACCATTTTCTTTTCTTTTATGTTTTGTATATAAACTTATCCCTCTAATACAATCAATGATAATTCTCCACCTACCACTATTTCCTAAGAGATGCATGCATAAATTAAGTGACATGACAACATGGGCCAGCACCAACCATTACAGATTAATTTTCTGCATCATATTCACTATGACTCGTAAATGTGGAGCATTACAATTACATCCATAATAGATTAATATGTTCAATTTAATATTATTTAAAATTTACTTAATCTTCCACGCATAGTTTTATCTATCTTTAATCAATATATCATAATGAATGTTAGATTATAATTTAAATTTTAAGTTTTTTTTTTTTGAGATTCGAGAAATCCAGAAGTGGTGCAATGCACCTCTCTGAGGTCCAATGGCATGATCACCCACAAAGGGCCAAGCGGGCGCACCTCATCATTGAGGACCTAACTAGTTCTCCATCTACAGGTAAAATCCCGGCTGCCCCAGGCTCTTACAAGAGGGGCTAATATGGAGTCGAACCTGGGACCTAACCAAAATCAAGCCCCGTTCTCAACCATCAAGTCACGCCCCTTGAGGGCTTAAATTTTAAGTATGCTAAAAGCTACGACAATAACATTTTATCCCGTAAGAAATATTTATAATTTTTTTTTACTTTATCCAACATTATAATTCTTATACAAATGCCATATATAAGGAACCTTTTTAAGGCCTCACTATTTGGGATTTGTTTGGCCAGTACGAGTAATTATCAATACTGAAGTTGACATCACTTGGCCAACATCGAGAATGGCAATCAATCAAGGCTAATTTTTACATTATTCATATGTATGGGATAAGCATTTATATAATTTTTTTTTCATGAAATAAGAATTTGGATTATGATTTTAGTTTCAAGTGTCGAGAATAACAATAGGGGATTGAAAATACATCTAATATCTTTTTGTATGGATTAGTAAAGCTGATATCCATTTCCAAATCTTTAGTCATATGCCACCGTCCATGAGCATGGTTTAAAGTTAGTTATCATGAGCCCCCTTCTGCTTTGGTACTAAAAAGGGCCGTGCATTATAACACGTCTCATGCAGTATCGTAATCACTTGACATCATAACACGATCCATAAATTACATTATAATATAGATTGTGAATGAGTGCCTACTGAAATTTATATTAAACATGATTGACCACTTGATTATGTAGATAGTTAGGTTGAATAAAAAGTTTAATCGATATAGTTTTATGCATGGTGGTCTACCAATCAGTGTACTTAACATTTTTTGTTCAAGTTTTTAAATAAGAACACGGTTGATTGCACGAGTATACACTAAAACCATATTAAACAGAACCTTTATAATTTTATGCATAGTCTTGCACCAATCCTTCCACTTCACAATTTCTCATTAAATTTTCCATTAATAACATGCTTGATCATGTGACCATGTATTTATCCTCACTAAATACTTTAACAGACACAGATTATTGTAAGGTTGATTACACAATAGTGTATTTAATGGTATTGCTAAAACCTTTATAGAACACACTTTGTTTCATGGGCATGTACCAATATGTGTTCGTCATATTAATTATTAGTTTGTTACTAGTACCACTCATCGGTTACGGTATTCCTACTTTGTACTGAATATTTGACTTTCTTTAAAATGTTTTCAAGTAATTGTCATTTATAGCTATAGAACAAAATGGAATAACTGATAATATAGTTTGTATATATTGAGGCGTGATATTCTTTCCACTCAGTCATTATATTCCTATTTAAAAGTATAGGTATTAATTATCTATAATCAACGATTGTATTTTTGTACCTAATAGTTTTAATTTATATGGAAAGACATAAGAATTTTGTATCATTTTAATTATCCTTGCTAGATTATAATTTAAATTTAACAATTTATCCTATAAGAAAAATATGGATTTTTTAATTTTATTTCAGCCAACCACAATAAATAATAATATTGATACATATTCCATACATAAGCTACCTTCCTTAGGCTTCACTATTTAGGGTTTGTTTAGGTAGAACTAGTATTGTCACTACTAAAATTAACATCACTTAGTCAATAACGAGAATATCATGATCTATTATAGTTATACCTCCAATATTAACTCAAATAAAGATTTCTTTCTCAAATGGCAATCCTTGACCATCAAGAACATATACACATTCAATAATCTGAAACTTTATATATCTTACCTAATTGCTTTCATTGATAAGCCTGACAAATACCATTTCATCATATTCAAGAACTTATTTATAAGAACCTAGAAAATTTTAACATTTGAGTATTCTTAGATAATTATTTCCTACAAAATAAAAATGGTACATAATCCTTCTTCTAGCATCATAGTTTTGATCATAAATTTATATCACCAAAGCTTTTTCTCGATTATCTCAATACTACTCCTTTTAGAGGGAAGACCAAAAACACATATAAATATTGAAATATGGAGGAAGGAAATTTGGTAGGTATATATTCATTAACATGATTATTTTTTTGTCAAGAATTTATATAGTCAAAGTTCATTTCTCTCGATCTCAATATTTGTATGTTAGTTTGATGGTCGCTTTTATACAAATATATTCTTACATAATAATCATAATCTTCAAATAAGACACCATGCATAGACAAAAGAATTGTAAAAGTGATGGTGGAACTTTAGTAGGTATACATTCATTATCATAACCATAGTTTTGATAAGGAATTTACATAACCAAAGTCCCATTCCATTTTATCTTAATATTTGCTAATTCTCCTTTCATTCGCTACTATATGCTACTAAAATTATACGTTTAAAAAAAAGGTGGAAATGGTTCAAAAGAAGAACACAAAGAATGACTTGTGTTAAGTCTTGTGAATTGTACAAAGTGGATGGACGCAATTAGAGTAATAAATTAAATAGCTTTATAGGGCATCAATGAGTTTTTTACCTTACTGATGTATTTTATAGTGGATGGGACAAGTGACATATATAATAGTTTTTCAGGAAAGAAGAACTGGAACTATCACTTCAATTATGAAAGCAAAAAATGGTGATAGAGGGTTAAAAATACATTTCACGTCTTTTAGTGGAGCTAATAAAGCTGACACCTATGTGAAAATTTTCAGTCATACACTACTACTCATAAACATGGTTTAAAGGTAGTTATTATGAACTCCCTTATTCTTTCTAAGTAAGAATAACCAATGCATTATAGTAACTCATATGTATTATCATCACCATTTGATATCATAATACGATCTATACATGACATCATAATACGACCCATTTATGACATCAAAGCAACAACCATGAATAAGTTCCTAGAAAAAATTGAATTAGAAAGTGATTGACCACACAAACTTGTAGCTAATCATGTTAAACAAATCCTTTAATATACACAATTTCATGCATGATTGTGTACCAATCTGTATACTTCACATTTTCACTTCAGTTATTTAAAGAACATGATTGAACACATGGTCTTGCACTGAACTATGTTAAACAAAATCTTTAATAAACCTATTTTTAGAAATTATTGTTTATTAATTTGTGTACTTTACAATTTTTCTTCAAATTTCCTTTAATAGCATGCTTGATCACATGGTTGTGTATTTATCCATGTTTACCAAAAAATTTAATGAACAAAATTTATTGTAAGGTTGACTACAAGATGGAGTATTTAACTAAATTAGATAATACCTTTATACGACTCACTTTTATTACATGGGCATGTATCAATTTATGTCCATCATATTAATGTTTGGTACTATTTTAACTCAGTCATGGTATTCTTATTTTACATTAAAGTTATCACTTACTTTAAAAATATTTTAATATTTATTATCTATAACTATGGTATTGGGTGTACTGACTACTAGTATAGTTTATATTGAGGCATGATATTCTTTCCACTCAGTTGCTATATTCCCATTTAAAAGTGTAGATGCTACTTATTTGTAGACAATGATGGTAAATTTTTATACCTAGACCCGATATTAAGTAGATAGAGAACTTGTATAGTTTATATTAAGGATAGGGTACAGTTTGTAAGAGATGGTATTCCCATTTTTCATTACGTTGTAACTTATTTAAATGCGTCTTAGTAACATTTGGTTTTAGTGTTGGTATTAAACATACTAAGTGCTAGTATAGTTTGTATTAAGCTATAATATTCTCTCTATTCAGTCAATATTTTCCTATTTAAAAGTGTATGTCTTATAAGTAATAAGTGATGATGTTTTTTCTATGTAAATATGGTATTTAATGTAGGATCGCGTACGGTCTGAGTATTCACAATACACTGCGGAAAAACCATACAACAACATGATGTATAATCGAAAATACTAAGGATGTATGAAAATACCTTGTTTTCGTGAATAGGTTGCTTCTTTTTCGGATTCCAAGACACTGCAAACGTGAATGCCTTCTACCGGTATCTACACGAGTATGCACGATCCGGGCTGCGGCTATGGTGTGTTAGCACGTCCTGAAACGCTTTCCGAACGCCGCTCTGATTTTCCTCTCTGATGGTGGCTAGGGTTTCGTGACAATTGTGTCTCCTATATCCTAATGAGACCTAAGCTTCTCTATTTATAGAGAAACCCTAATCCCATTGAGGTCCCAATAAGTTTCGGCCCATTATATCTCATATAATAAAAGCCCGACAACTTAATTCAATCTAGCCCAATAAATATATCTACATATATTTATTCAGTACCTAATAAATTAGGTCCAAGAGAATAAGCCCAGATCACATCACTCTTTGTGTGCGACCCTGTAGGCTCATTTGATGTTGGCAATGGGCTTGGTCACACTTCAAGGCCCATAAGTCATAAGTGGTCTCTAGCAAGACATTATGACTACCCAAATCAAATGAGGATCGATAATCCGATTTAACCTGTAACTATGGTTATAAGCTCAGTCCTTTTGTAACACGATATCAAGATTAATCACAAGGCATGGTACATGTCAACCTTTGATTAATCATAGTTTCTTGATCCCCAAGTTGACTGATTATAACAAATGACATTTGATGACTCTTCATCAATTCATTTGAGCACGGCCATGCATTTCTTCAGTCACACTTGTCAAGAGGCCCAAATGATATCTCTCTCATTTAAGAGAGGTACAAATCCCATCTACGTCATTCACATCCCTCCGCATGATTCATTTAGTGTCCAACATAAGACTATTTGTTATTCGGTTAAAAATAACTTAGTCTAATATCAAAACACTAAATTCCTTATGTAGGGAACCATGATGACTTCAGGTCAAAGGACTAAAGTCAAACCATATAAATGATAAGTCATTTTAAATGCATATGTTTTGGACTTAATTTTGATTGATTTGTGAAATTGGTACTTAAAAGTTGATGGAATTGTTTTTATAAATGTTCACAGATGGTCTTCAATACCATAAAGACAAAAAAGGATAAAAAAGAGCAAAAAGATGGCAAGAAATCCAAAATTTCTAGATTGGCCGAAATTCAAGGATTAGGCGTGGGCACGCCTAAGGTCAAGATCCTAATACTGCAGATTTTTCAGAAGATTGTCTCCAATTAGAACAAAATCTCCGAAGATCTTCTGGAGTCTTTTTTCAAGAAGTTTCCCACCTAAATTAGAAGATTATCTACCTAAGATGAAATCCAATTAAGATATGTAGATACACATCACATAGGGAAATTGAGAGCTTGCAGTGGATATAAATACATGTGTAGGGGTTAGAGGGGGATCATGAAGTCTTAGTATTCTTGCATTAGGAGGTTTTAGGGTAGGTTTAGGATAGGTTTCTTTGCTGCACTTTTATGGGTTTGTTGTTCACGTTTTCTACACAATTTTAGATAGGATTTTCGTTTCTTTCATTAAAAGACTAGTTATGGAGACAATTTCTTTTGTTGTTTTCTTTGATTTCAATTCAAATATGAGTAGTTAATTTTCTTATCTTGGTTAAGGGATCCATGTTACATATTATTTTGGTGAGATTATTTGGATATTTTTCATGATTGTTAATGAACATTGAATATTTTCAGATCTATTCTTTCTAATTGGATTTGTTGGTTTCTAGGAGCGCTACTAGAGATTAATTGATTCAACCGCTAGATTAACGAAATATGACGTTTAGTTTAGGTAATCATAAGTAGCAATTAGGATTAACCTCTCTACGTTAGAGTCGAAAAATTCTAAGAAGATATTCGCTTGATTGATTGTATGTCGTACATGTTCATCACTTGTCATTGGTTCTTAATGCTACTATTCAATTTACCTATGATCGTATATAGGTTATTGTTTAATAAGATTGCTAGAATATATGTTTCTAGTCATTACACTTAAGAGAGATTTTCCCCCTAATGAATGTTTATTAATAATTGCAATTTTATGTCGAGGATCCATAATAGCATGGTAACATTGGTGACTGATACCAAGGTATTTTTCTTATTGAATTTTTAGATTTAATTATTGTTTTCAATTTTTGATTTTTCCTTTTATTTTTATTATTGCCGTGACAAACCCCCCTTTTATTTTCGTTTAAACTAGCTAACCTTTACCGTTAGAGATTCCTCGTGGGAACGATATCCGCTTACCGCTACTACATTAGTTTGTTTTAACGGAAGTGATTTCTTTTATATTTGGTTGTAGGCGATAGTATCACCAAATTTTGGCGCCGTTGCCGGGGAATTTTTTTAACGATTTTTGTTAGTGATGTTTTTGTTTTTGTTTTCGTTGCGCTTGGTTACCTTATCTTTTGTTTGTTTCAGTTTCACAGCTCTTTCGATTTTTCGATCTTTTAGCGGCATGGCTCACTATCAGTACGCTTTTAATTCAGATTATCCATATTATTCTTATTATGATAATGAGTTTTCGTCTTCCAGGTTTGACCATCAATTGGCGGATTGCACACCCTTAGCCGTGCAAGTACCGAGAGACAACCAACAAGCTAAGGTATGTGAAGTTTGCTCATTTTTGGGTTATTCTTTTTGTAGATGTTCCTTTTGCAGGATACAAAGTACGGATACACTTCTCCACCAAGTTACTATGAAGAGCAGTCCTACTTCGAGCCTCCACCTCCACCATCGCCACCACAAGCTAATGATATGTCTTTGGAGGAGATCATAATGATTTTGGAGGCGAGGACTCTTCAATTCTAGCAGTTTAAACAACCGTACGTACCTCGACAAAATCCGAATATGACATCAAATGTCGAAGGTAAGTCTTCTTTGGAAATTATGTTGCAAACTTTGACCGCTAACACTTTGATGTTTCAACGAACTACGGAAGCAAGTGTTCAGAATATGGAAAATCAATATAAGAATTTCGAGAACCAGCTAAGTCAAATTGCAGCTGCCGTCAACCGACTGGAGGTACAAAGTTTTGAAAATTTTCCAGCCCAACTTGAATTGACGCCAAAACGGGTGCTAAACGAGGTGCTTCCGCCTTCTTTTCCAAATCGATTTTTCACGGCAAAGAAGGAAGACCATGCAGAGTTAGAAGAGGAAGAGATTACAGTTCGAGAAAAGATGGAGGAAGTGCAACCTCCTATGGTAAGTGATGCAGTTCATGTTATCGCTAATCAAACTTCGTTTCCTTTTCCTAGTTATTCACAGGTACAAGAAGATGAAGAACAGGAAGAGCCACAAGGAGTACAATTTTTAAGAGAGCTGTGGGCAAATGAGCTGAAGGTCGAAGGTAATAAGCAGGATGTCGAGTCTCCACCACCATTGGCGGTACTTTTACAGAAACCATCCTGGTGTGAGAAGGGCGATGCCCGAAAAGACGAGTGGACATTAGAGTATGATGGTGAAGCGATAAAATTCTACTCTTCCGAAGTCATGGAGCATCGTGCCGATAAGGAGCAGCATTCAAAGGAAGTTGTTCCAGGTTTTTCACAGAATTTGAACATGTTTCCTGTTGGACTCAAGCACCCATTCGATAATGGATGATGCATATGTGCCAAGGGTCCAGCTTATGACCTTTGATAAGCGCTTAATGGGAGGCACCCCATTCGTATCCTTTCTTTTATGTTTTTAGCAATTTTCTTTTATTTATTTATTTTTTTGTTTAATTCAGTTTTGTTAGGAATTTAATTTAATATTTTTCTGCAATTTTAGTTTTCATAAAAAAACACTCAAAAACAAAATTCAGATTGCCGCCCCCCTAATTATTTCCCCTATTTTCTTTTCCCCTTGTTTTTCCCCTGTTTTCGTTCTTCCCAAAATTTTTTTCTTCTTTCCTCCAGTTGCCGCCCACCCCCTTCTCCTCCTCTGTTGATTTCCTTTCACCCCTAAATTCTCTACTGACATTCGAACCCCAACCCCCCTTCGTTCAACATCCAATTGCCAATATTTTCTTCACTCATTCAACCACTTGCCCTCTACTCTGTCAATTTATGCCCAACCCACGCAAATCCCTAATCTTCATCACATAGCCCAAAATCTTCCCAATTTATTTACGACACACCCCTAATTGTTTCCTACATTACCCCTTTCAATTGCCTACCTCATCTCCACCATCAACCATCGACTCCATAAGTAATTTCTGTTCTTCTTGTGTGCGTTAAATCTCTGTTTTGCAGGTATCTTCAATTGATTGGAATAATGCCCAGGAAGAAAAGTCACTCCCGAAGGCTTCCCAAGCCCATCCAATTTGAGGCTGACTTTTCTCCACCGCAAATTTGCGAATCTTTGATTGGGCACTTCGTCAATAGAGAAGCTTTCTTTACCTTTTCCTTTATTTTGTTTGTATGCTTCTTTAACATTGGGGACAATGTTAGTTTAGGTGTGGGGGAGTACTTTAGATTTTTAATGTGGATAATTTTGGCTTCTATGTGCATATTGCTGGAATATTATGGCTGTTTTGTTTGGATGAATTTTGTTTGGAGTTGCATGTCAACCCGTGAAATTTGATCATAGTAGTTTGGATGAGATTGGGGGTACACATGAAGTTGATTTGGGCTAAGTAGGTTTAAGATGTAATATATTGATTGGTTGCTCTAATTAATCCCATAAACTTGGTCAAAATTTTGATATTGGAGTGATAGGGTAAATTGTGAAATGAAAGTGAACTCTTAATCGAATTAAAACCGGTAAGGGAATTGAGCCTAAACAACATCACTTTTATGTCATGATGCTTCTTTCAATTGAGTGATGCTCCTCTAGTTGTGTTGCCTCTAGAACTTGCATGGAACCGATTTGAGTATTGTTTGATCACAAGGGACTTAGAAGTAATTAAGGCCTTCTTTGTTTTACACCATTAGCCTAAAATAGACCCACCTACTATTCCCTTTTGAAAACACGTTTGAGCCCCATCCATGTTCTTCAATTTATCACTTCACATTAAAACCCAAAAACCACATTAGCCTTACCTTATCACAAGTTTAATAAAGTATTAACTAAATTGGGATTTTTGTTATACATTGTGTTTTGAGATATCTTTATTGGTACTTCTACTCAATTGTTGTTATTTTCTTTTATTTGCATTGCTTTCTCGTGTTCTTAGTGGATTCGAAGAAAAAAAATAAAAAAATAATTAAAAAAAATAAAAAAGTAGAAAAAATCAGAAAAAGAAAAAGAAAAAAAGAGAGGAGAAAAGCAAAGAAAAAGAAAGAATAAAGTGCAGTGGCTTGAGTTAGAATGAGTAGTTGTAGTGCCTTGTCATGTTCATCTCAAAATTCTAAATTGTGTGTCCCTTTTGCGTAATGCTTTATGAAAACTTGTGACAAATCTTTTTACCATGTTTTTGCCTCACCCATGAAACTAGCCCCATTACAACCCTTGATAAAGTCCTTATGATCTATGAGCCTATGTGATCTAAATAAAAAAGAATTGGTGAAATTGCAAGCCTATGGTAGTGCCACATGATAGAGCGAGATTTGAGTGAAACACCTACCCACAAACACTTGAGTGTAAGAGCGAAATCCGTGAGAAGAATTCACTTAATTTCATGTTTGCTTTTGAACAAAGATGCTGAATTTTGATTTGGTTTATTTGCATTAGTGAAAGGCAATTATGATGTGTGTTGCAAATTGGATCTTGCTAGCCTAAGTTGATGGATTGTGTGCACTTGGTTTCTGAAGGATGAATTGATTGAGTTTAATGGTTTAATGTGTTGCTCGAGGGCGAGCAAAGGTTCGGTGTGGGGGAATTTGATAAGTCATTTTAAATGCATATGTTTTGGACTTAATTTTGATTGATTTATGAAATTGGTACTTAAAAGTTGATGGAATTGTTTTATAAATGTTCACAGATGGTCTTCAACACCATAAAGACAAAAAAGGATCAAAAAGAGCAAAAAGATGGCAAAAAATCCAAAATTTCCAGATTGGCCGAAATTCAAGGATTAGATGTGGGCACGCCTAAGGTCAAGATCCTAATACTGCAGATTTTTTCAGAAGATTGTCTCCAATTAGAACAAAATTTCCGAAGATCTTCTGGAGTCTTTTTTCAAGAAGTTTCCCACCTAAATTAGAAGATTATCTACCTAAGATGAAATCCAATTAAGATATGGAGATACACATCAATAGGGAAATTGGGAGCTTGCAGTGGATATAAATACATGTGTAGGGGTTAGAGGGGGATCATGAAGTCTTAGTATTCTTGCATTAGGAGGTTTTAGGGTAGGTTTAGGATAGGTTTCTTTGCTGCACTTTTATGGGTTTGTTGTTCACGTTTTCTACACAATTTTAGATAGGATTTTCGTTTCTTTCATTAAAAGACTAGTTATGGAGACAATTTCTTTTGTTGTTTTCTTTGATTTCAATTCAAATATGAGTAGTTAATTTTCTTATCTTGGTTAAGGGATCCATGTTACATGTTATTTTGGTGAGATTATTTGGATGTTTTTCATGATTGTTAATGAACATTGAATATTTTCAGATCTATTCTTTCTAATTGGATTTGTTGGTTTCTAGGAGTGCTACTAGAGATTAATTGATTCAACCACTAGATTAACGAAATATGACGTTCAGTTTCGGTAATCATAAGTAGCAATTAGGATTAACCTCTCTACGTTAGAGTCGGAAAATTCTAAGAAGATATTCGCTTGATTGATTGCATGTCGTATATGTTCATCACTTGTTATTGGTTCTTAATGCTACTATTCAATTTACCTATGATCGTATCTAGGTTATTGTTTAATAAGATTGCTAGAATACATGTTTCTAGTCATTACACTTAAGAGAGATTTTTTCCCCAATGAATGTTTATTAATAATTGCAATTTTATGTCGAGGATCCATAATAGCATGGTAACATCGGTGATTGAAACCAAGGTATTTTTCTTATTGAATTTTCAGATTTAATTATTATTTTCGATTTGTGATTTTTCCTTTTATTTTTATTATTGCCGTGACAAACCCCCCTTTTATTTTCGTTTAAACTAGCTAACCTTTACTGTTAGAGATTCCTCGTGGGAACGATATTCGCTTACCGCTACTACATTAGTTTGTTTTAACGGAAGTGATTTCTTTTATATTTGGTTGCAGGCGACAGTATCACCAATAAAGAATCACTAATGACATGAAACCATGTAGTATTCTTTATGTGGGTCGGTCCAATATATGTTCTCTAACATATATCTATGTTTCTGATTTGATATCTCATATCCATGATCGAGAAACGTGATCATCAATCGAACACATACTAGTCTTAATTCATTATTGTTCTACCAATAATGATCGACCAGGGACAATCTAGAATAGTGTTATAACGCTTATGGTTTTACTATCAAGTCACATACTTGATGACATAAGTCTAATACCATTCATGGAATGTAAATCACATTACACAAACGAAATACATGCATATATGAAAGGAATACCTCATAATATATTATTAACAAGTCATAATGTTAATACATGAATCACAAATATCCATTGGCCTAGGGCACACTACTAACAATCTCCCACTTGCACTAGGCCTAATCAGTCAGATATCTAATACCCATAGACCTCGTATGACCCTCATGTTTAGGCTGTGGAAGAGGCTTAGTAAGTGGATCGACAATGTTGTCATCTGTGCCCACTTTGCATATCTTCACGTCTCCTCTCCCAATGATCTCTCTAATCAGATGGAAACGTCTGAGTATGTGTTTGTATATATGATGTGAGTTTGGTTCCTTAGCCTGTGCTATAGCCCCATTATTATCACAATAAAGGTCTATAGGACTTACAATGCTAGGAACAGCTCCAAGCTCTGTAATGAACTTCCTGATCCATACAGCTTCCTTAGCTACATCCGAGTCAGCAATGTACTCAGCTTCAGTTGTAGAATCAGCAACAGTGTCTTGCTTTGAACTTTTCCAGCTCACTGCACCTCCATTCAAACAGAACACAAAACCTGATTGCGATCTAAAATCATCTATGTCAGACTGAAAACTAGCATAAGTGTAACCATTTACAACGAGTTCTCCTTCAAGTCCTCCATAGATTAGGAACATATCCTTAGTTCTTCTCAAGTACTTAAGGATATTCTTAACTGTTATCCAGTGACTCTCACCATAATTAGATTGGTATCTACTTGTTATGCTCAAAGCATATAAGACATCAGGTCGAGTACATAACATGGCATACATGATTGATCCAATTGCAAATGCATATGGAATCTTACTCATGCGCTCAAGCTCTTTATCTGAAGTAGGACAATCCTTCTTAGAAAGCTTGATTCCATGTGACATAGGCAAGAAACCTCTCTTGGAATCTTGCATACTGAACATTTTCAGTATCTTATCTATGTATGTACTCTGACTTAGGCCTATAAGCTTTCTTGATCTATCTCTATAGATCTTAATGCCTAAAACATAGGTAGCCTCACCTAAGTCTTTCATTGAGAAACGTTTCCTTAACCAAATCTTGACACTCTGTAAGGTTGGAATATCGTTTCCAATGAGCAATATGTCATCAACATATAAAACTAAAAAGACAACAGCACTCCCACTAACCTTTTTGTAAACACAAGGTTCATCTTCATTCTTGATGAATCCAAACTCTTTGACAACTTCATCAAAACGAAGATTCCAACTTCTTTATGCTTGCTTCAATCCATAAATGGATCTTTGAAGCTTGCACACTTTTCCCGAATTCTTAGGATGGACAAAACCCTCAGGCTGTATCATATATATATATCCTCAAGTAAGTTTCCATTAAGGAAAACCATTTTGACATCCATTTGTCATATCTCATAGTCGTAGTATGCAGCTATGGCAATAAGAATTCTAATGGATTTGATCATGACCACTGGAGAAAATTTCTCATTATAATCAATTCCATGAACTTGTCGACAACCTTTAGCAACAAGTCTTGCTTTATAAGTGTGCACATTTCCATCCATGTCGAGTTTCTTTTTGAAAACCCATTTGCATCCAATGGTCTTCAAGCCATCAGACGTGTTGGACCCCGATCTTTCAGTGGAAATTAGAAATATGAAAATGAAAATTTGATAAGAGTTTTTGTATATGAATGGAGTTATATATATTTTGCCTTAAGGAAATTGATGAGAAAAGATTTGTTTGATTTGATAACTTTGGGTTTCAAATAGATTCGTATGGGTTCTGAAAGTTCAAGTGGATGAGTGGATTGAAATGGAAGTTGAAATCAAGAAATAGAAAGTAAAAGTGTAAAATTTTGAAGAAATTAGAAAGCAAAGACAATTTATTTGGTTATGCATGTGGTGTTTTAAGTTAGATTATTGTAAGAATTAGATTTCAGTCATATGTGGAGAATGATGGAGTTTTGTATCTTTTGTACTTGGACTTGAATACTGCTGTTGTAGCATGGCTTAGAATGCCATTTAATTTTATAAACATTTATCTTATGATGTTAATGAGACATGGATTTATATATGGATATGAAAGATCAATTGTGTAAGAATATCAATTGTGTATAGATTTGTGTGTTTTGTGTTTGAGAGGAATTAGTTGAAGAGCTTGTGGTGATATGTTGATATGTGAAGTTGATGTGTTGGAACGGGATTTAGAAACTTCAATGGCAAATCTGTACTGATCTAGATATATTTGGCCAAAGTGGTCTTAATGAAAGTTGTAGTTCATGTTGCCAGCTTTCTAACGCCATAAAGTATGCAATTTTTCGATATCGGGGCAAGAAGTTATGATAAATTGAAGTTTGGATATTGCTTAGGTGATTGCTAAAAGGGCAGAAACTTTGATTGAAAAATTGACTTAACTAGAGGTTGAAGTTACTTTGGAATTCTTTATGAACATTTTAGAGGTTGTTTTATCTTTCCATTGATATAAAGCATGAAAAATATTGGACAAGAGAGTAGAAAGAGTGATCTTGGTATGAGTTGTGATAACGAAAGATTTGGAGACAAGATTGGTAGTGATTTGAAAAATGTTCACTGAATATGTTTCAGTATTTTAACCATAACATTTTCTTTAGTAATCCAAACGAGATGATTCTTAATTTGGATTAAACTAGAGACATATGACTACATTTTGTGAGAAGACATCGAATTTCAATTATGTGCCTAAGAGTCTCAAATATTGTCATGAAGTTAAGAATTGGGTGCAGTGTTGGTGCAGGAATGAAAGTCTTATCTTCTGACTTTAGGGGCAATTTTGGAATTGATAAAGATAGATTTTGGCAAAATTTCCTTCTATAAAGTTGTAGATTTTTCTCTTAGCTTTCCAACGAATGAAACCGTGTCTAATTTGGAGTTCTGAGTAGAAAGTTATGATCTTTCTAAGTGTGGATGTTCTGGAGAAGGGGGTCAGACGAAATTTTGCGTCTGTGCTGACGTCATCACAGACGAATTTTTGCGTCTGTGCTGACGTCATCACATACGAAATTTTGCGTCTGTGCTGACATCACCACAGACGAATTTTTGCATTTGTGCTGATGTCACCACAGACGAATTTTGCGTCTGTGCTGACGTCATCACAGACGAATTTGCGTCTGTGCTGACATCATCGTCTGCTTTTGTGTTTTTGACCCCTCTGCCTTCTTTTGGTCATAACTTTTTGTGTAGACCTCCGATTGAGTCGATTTTCAAAACGTTGGATTCCTAAGACATTTTTCTATCTTTTCATACTACATAGATCAGTTTTGGAATTAAATGGAGAACGATAGCTCGGATTTTCGTGAACTGATCGGTTATAAAAGTTTGAACAGTGTTCAGTATTTTAGAGATATCTTGATCGGTAGAGCTCCGATCGATTTGATTCTTTTTGCAAATGAAAATAGAGACATGGGGCTACAAATGTTATGAAGGAGCCGATCAACAATGTAGCCTCTAAAACTTCCAAATTCGGGCCGGAAGTTAGGTGTAGTGTTCAGCCTCGAGTCTGAAGAACAGACTTCAGTATTTTGGAGATATCTTGAGCTATAGAGCTCCGATTGATCCGATTCTTGAAGGGTTGGATTTGTAAGACATAGAGGAACATTTCTTTAGAAGAAAGTTTTGTCAAATGACTTCATTTACCTGATAGAAATAATCAGACAAGATGTCAGTTTTAAAGACCAATGAAGGGGCAATTTTGGAAGTTTACTTAAAGGGTTAAGTTTATAGGCTTAAATGGAGGGGCTTATGGGTCATTCCTTATTCATTAATTGACCTGACACTATAAAAGCAAGGGGGCTGTAGTTGTTTGGAGGAGAATCATGATTATTGCCCAAAAGACTTAAAAGAAATAAGAGAAAGAAGAGAGAAGGGAGAGCACTTTCGGATGAGAGAAAATGAAAGAGAAAGAGAGGGAAAGCATAGGGTTTTCGATTTTTGGGAGATCTCAAGGGGATTTTGAGCTGTTTCAAGGGAAAAAGGATGGAAGATGGTGAAAGCTTCCTTCCAAACCAAGATGCATCCGAAAATGGTGAAGGATGAGGTAAGACCCAAAATTTTGATTTGTGAATTTTGGAAGAGTTTTGGTTTAGAATCATGGAAAAGGGAATGGGTTTGTGGAGTATGAAGTTAATTTTGTTGATTGCTAAGTATTATGGGTTTAATTTTGGATGGAAATTAATTAGGGTTTATGCCCAAATTTAGAATTTGGGGATTTTGGAAATTTGTGATTTAGAAAGCTTGAATATATGAGGGATTAGTGTTTCTAAGTTCAATTTGAGGATTAAGTTAATTATGATATTGAATTTGTGTGGGATTGCTTTAGGTAAAGTTAAATTGGAAGAAAGAAGGAATCAATGGACAAATTGGAGCAAGGAACAAGTTTCTAGCATCGATTCGAGGTAGGTAATGTGTTTATAATTTGAATTTATAAGCCACTACTGCTTTCTTTAAATAAAGAGATTTTCTAATTTCAATTGCATCATAAATGTTGCATCATTGTATGAATATTTTGAAAAATCACTTTTGATTCAATACATGGACTTTGGATGAATTGCAACATACATTGTGTTATGCCTCGGAAGATTTCATGGCATTGTGTATATTCGTAAAAGAGTATTCGATTAATTGATTTGAGCATGATATGTGCTTTGTTTGGGTAAGAGAGTTACGGATGGAGTCACTTGCACATCGACGTATGGAAAATTATAGCCTTCTCCCGGCTGCCCGCTTGTGGGCCTACGAGATCCAAAATCGGACTCGTTGTATTTACGGTATAAACTTCGGTTTATCCGTAGTGTTTACGGAACTCTCGAGCCATTTGTGTGCATTGCATATGTGATATGACATTGCATCTATGAATTGTCAAGTTGATGCATTCACGTTTTATAAACTTATGAGTTTATGGATGAAAGCCTAAAAATCATATGTTTTGCAAATGGAGATTTTGGCTACAACAAGGAAAAGAACCTTTTGAAAATGTGCTTTACGGATTTCAAAGAAATGTTTTCTAAGACCAAAAAAGAAAAAGAATTTCAAGGATTTTGCTTATATATATTCGTTATAAACTGTTACCCATGGGCTATAAAGCTCACCCCCCCTTCATTCCCATCCACAGGTGATGAGAAGAAGATCGGGTGAAAGAAATGAAGATTTCTGTTTGCATGTGTTTTTATTGTATTATTGTTAAGTGAGATGGTTGCCGAAAAGTCTGGAATTGTTGTGTATTGTGGACTTTGGTTTAGGGTTATGGAAAATATATAAGGCTTGAAAATGCTACTATGATTTGTATAGAGCTTTAATTTATGAAATGGTGTATAAGTCGTAATTGAATTTATGAGGTTTGGATGAGGCTATTGAATTATGGTATTGCACATGGATATGTTATATAACTTGTGTATGTTCAACTGAGATATAAGCATGATTTGTATATGGAGAAATGTGAATGAACGGGTGTTAGACGTGGGATAGTGCGATTGTATGTGAATGTTATTGGATTGAGGATATTGAAGTCACTTGCAAGAGATGGAATGAAAATGAAAGAAAGAAAAAAAAGATATACCGATTTCAGATTGGATTAGTTTTGACTGATAGTCTTAAGGTTTCCAACGCAAACGCTTTCTTTGATATTTGTTCATGGATGTCGGCTCCGTTTTGTTACGTATCGGAAATTGGTTTCGATTCGATTTGTATTCGATTCGTTTTGATTCGATACCTTCGTATTTGTTTCGCATGTTGTGATTCGATTTATTCGATTTGAATCCGCTTTGTTCCTTCATTTTTCGGTTGGGATCCGGTTTCCGGATCGGGTCCCAACAAGACGGATCAGTCAAAGTCCAAACTTGATTGTCATACATGGATTGCATCTCTGCTTTCATGGCCTCTAACCATTTAACAGATTTTGGACTTTCCACAGCTTCCTGATAGGTTGTGGGCTCATTATGATCGATGAGCATCACATTATCATCATCGAGAATGAGAAATCCATATCTCTCGGGCTCATGACGAATCTATCGGATCTACGTAGGCCTTGTGTTGTTGAAGGCGCTCATCAACGACTTGTGAGCTCGCTTCAATCTCCTTTTCGAGCTCAATGTCATTTTGTGAAACTTGAATTTCTTCAAGTTGTACTTTACTCCACTGTTTCCTTTGGAAACAAATTCCTTCTCTAAGAAAAACCATTTCGAGCAACAAACACTTTGTTCTCTGCTGGGATGTAAAAGTAATATCCTTTAGTTTCCTTAGGATATCCCACAAAATAACATTTTTCAGATTTGGGTGCCAACTTGTCAGCAATTGGACGCTTCACATAAGCTTCACAACCCCAAATCTTTAGAAAAGATAAATTGGGATGCTTCCCAGTCCATATCTCATAAGGTGTCTTTTCTATAGCCTTTGAAGGAATACGGTTCAATATGAATGCTGTTGTTTCTAAAGCATAGCCCTAGAAATATTTTGGAAGATCAGTTTGACTCATCATTGATCGAACCATATCTAATAGAGTTCGATTTCTCCTTTCAGAAACACCATTCCATTGAGGAGTTCCTGGAGGAGTCAGTTGTGAAACAATTCCACAATCCTTAAGATAATCATCAAACTCTTGGCTTAAGTATTCACCCCCTCGATCAGATCGAAGGATTTTAATTATTTTGCCAAGCTGATTTTGTACTTCATTATTATATTCTTTGAATTTTTCAAAAGATTCAGATTTGTGCTTCATTAAATAGACATACCCATATCTACTGAAGTCATCTGAAAAAGTAATGAAATACAAGTAACCTACTCTCGCTGAAATGCTAAAAGGACCACATACATCTGTATGTATAAGGCCCAATAGCTCATTGGCCCTTTCCCCTTTACCTGTGAAGGGGGCCTTTGTCATCTTACCCAGTAAACAAGAATCACATGTCTCAAAAGATTCAAAAGAATCAATGAATCCATTTTGATGGAGTTTTGAAATGCGTTTTTCATTTACATGGCCTAAGCGACAATGCCAAAGATAGGTTGGCTTCAAATCGTTAGATTTAAACTTCTTGGTATTTATGTTGTAGATGGGCTCATTTGTAACAAACTCAGTGTCTAGAGTATAAATGCCATTTAATTGACGCGCAATGCTATATAAAATGTCATTCTTATAAATGGAAATACTTCTATTCTCAATAGAAAATTTAAATCCATCATTCTCTAAACAAGCAAAAGAAATAATGTTCCTACTCATAGTAGGTACATAATAACAATTCTTGAGTTTCAAAATGAGCCCAGTAGGCAAAATAAGATCATAAGTCCCCACAGATAAAGTAGCAACTCTTGCTCCATTTCCCTTGAAGTCGATCTCACGGACATCAATCTTCTAGTCCTTCTTAGACTCTGCACATTAGTACAAATGTGAGTTGCAGCTCCGGTATCTAATACCCAAGATGTAGAAGGAGTAAAATTGATTTCTATAACAAACATACCTGAAGAAGTAGTCGCACTATTTTTCTTCTCTTTCAGCTCTTCCAAATAGAGTTTGCAGTTCCTTTTCCAATGACCAGGTTCATTGCAATGAAAACAAACTCCCTCCTTGGGTGCCTTAGTCTTAGCTTTAGGCTTGGGCTTGGACTTAGACTTGGGTACTTTACCTTTGTCCTTTGTTGTGCCCTTCTTCTTGAAAGCTTTTCCCTTTTGAACCACAAGAACTTCATTGGTGGTCTTAACCTTTCCCTTTAAGTTCTCTTCAGCAGTTTTCAGCATCCCATGCAATTCATCAATGAACTTCTCCATATTATGCATGTTGTAGTTAAGAATGAACTGATCATATTCATCAGTCAAAGATGATAGAATAAGATCAGTTGCCAATTCTTGACTGACAGGTGCACCTAATTTCTCAAGATGATGAATGTAACTCTTCATCTTGAGAATATGAGCACTCACGGGTGTGCCAGGAGTCATCTTGCATGAATTCAATGCCTTAGTGGTTCTAAACCTCTCTTGGCGTGCTTGCTCTTGAAACATAGCTTTCAGTTGAGCAAGCATGTCATAGGCCTCCATTTCCTCTAAATCCTTCTGAAGGTCAGAGATCATGGCGCCTAACATAAGGCATGACACATCCGTAGAGTCATTGATATGCTTCGTGTAAGCATCCTTTTGAGCCTTAGGTGCATTTGTTGGTGGTTCCTCAGGGATGGGCTCTTCTAAGACATAAAGCTTTCTTTCTTGCTTGAGAACAATTCTCAAGTTCCTATACCAATCTAGGAAATTTGTTCCATTAAGCTTTTCTTTCTGTAAGATAGTTCGCATAGAAACTTTTGTGGATGGAGTAGCCATAATCTACAAAATTATGCAGTAAGGGTCAACATTCATATATTATGAGGTATTAGCTCCCACTCAAATAAATAACCCTCAATTGAAAAATGGGAGAAACAAGACCCATATTTCACTAAGTCCTAAGAAAGCTTTGGCTTAACACTCAAGACTTAGTTATTTAGGTAGAAAACTCTTTTCAATTACATCACATGTAATTCTTGATGGGCTTATGTTAAAATACATCTTATGTACTGCATGTATGTATAAACCCAATCTTATGCCCTAAGCCCAAAACCGTTTTGATAGCTTAGTTAAGTTTAACCATACTTTACCTATGAATAGCACCATTATTCAAATGTCTTCCCTAGATGATCCCCGCATGCCTTGCTTTGGCAAAAACCCACATAAGGATAAGCTAGAGATAAACATTGGTAAAGATTTATGGAAGGCATATAAACTTAAAATTATGAAGAGGGTCGTTCTTAGTACATTATGAAGGCTACTAATCCTATTAGGAAGGGTGTTTGTACTATGCTATTTCTAATCCTATACTACAACATACTTGAGTATATATATATTAGAAGTATAGAATAGTAACTTACACATGAATATAAATATTTAAAAAATATAAATAAACACATGTAATATCACCCAGAATATATAACCCATAACGAACAAACAAGCGTAAGGGAAGCAGCCCCTTGCTGGGCTTGTCAGTCTACTGGAAGAGATGATAGTCGACTGGTCGACTTGTGCTAGTCGACTGGAAGAGATGATAGTCGACTGGTCGACTTGTGCTAGTCGATTGGAAGAGATGATAGTCGACTGGTCGACTTGTGCTAGTCGACTGGAACAAACGTTTTTGCTGAAACACTCCTCTCCGCTCTCCAATCAGTCGACTGGAACGCTTCTAGTCGACTAGAAGAGATGATAGTCGACTGGTCGACTTGTGCTAGTCGACTGGAACAAACGTTTTTCCTGAAACACTCATCTCCGCTCTCCGATCAGAAGACTGGAACGCTTCTAGTCGACTAGAAGAGATGATAGTCGACTGGAGTACCCTTGTCCAACATGGATACTTGCGGTTTCCTATTCCACATCCATGTCTTACATGGTGGAAACCCTAGCAGCCACCATTTTTTGGTCAAACCCTTCAAGCTTGTCATATATTCTCATCAGTACCAAGATAATCAACAAATTCGAAAACAACATGCATGAAATAAAAACACTTTCGTATCATGCAACCAAAAACCGTGAGCACATGTAATCCAAACATGCATATTTTCGATTATACAGAAGCCAAATCGTGAACATATGTAATCAAAAACACGTATATTAAAGATTATACAGAAGAACCTGTCTCTGATACCACAGTAGGATCGCGTACGGTCTGAGTATTCACAATACACTGCAGAAAAACCATACAACAACATGATGTATAATCGAAAATACCAAGGATGTACGAAAATACCTTGTTTTCGTGAATAGGTTGCTTCTTTTTCGGATTCCAAGACACTGCAAACGCGAATGTCCTCTACCGGTATCCACATGAGTATGCACGATCCGGGCTGCGGCTATGGTGTGCTAGCACGTCTGAACGCAGCTTTCGAGCACGCTGTTCGATTTTCCTCTCGGATGGTGGCTAGGGTTTCGTGACAATTGTGTCTCCTATATCCTAATGAGACCTAAGCTTCTCTATTTATAGAGAAACCCTAATCCCATTGAGGCCCTAATAAGTTTCGGCCCATTATATCTCACATAATAAAAGCCCAACAACTTAATTCAATCTAGCCCAATAAATATATCTACATATATTTATTTAGTGCCTAATAAATTAGGTCCAAAAGAATAAGCCCAGATCACATCACTCTTTGTGTGCGACCCTGTAGGCTCATTTGATGTTGGCAATGGGCTTGATCACACTTCAAGACCCATAAGTCATAAGCGGCCTCTAGCAAGACATTATGACTACCCAAATCAAATGAGGATCGATAATCCGATTTAACCTGTAATTATGGTTATAAGCTCAGTCCTTTTGTAACACGATATCAAGATTAATCACAAGATATGGTACATGTCAACCTTTGATTAATCATAATTTCTTGATCCCCAAGTTGACTGATTATAACAAATGACATTTGATGACTCTTCATCAATTCATTTGAGCACGACCATGCATTTCTTCAGTCACACTTGTCAAGAGGCCCAAATGATATCTCTCTCATTTAAGAGAGGTACAAATCCCATCTACGTCATTCACATCCCTCCGCATGATTCATTTAGTGTCCAACATAAGATTATTTGTTATTCGGTTAAAAATAACTTAGTCTAATATCAAAACACTAAATTCTTCATGTAGGGAACCATGATGACTTCAGGTCAAAGGACTAAAGTCAAACCATATAAAGAATCACTAATGACATGAAACCATGTAGTATTCTTTATGTGGGTCGGTCCAATATATGTTCTCTAACATATATCTATGTTTCTGATTTGATATCTCATATCCATGATCATTAAAACGTGATCATCAATCAGAACACATACTAGTCTTAATTTATTATTGTTCCATCAATAATGATCGACCAGGGACGGTCTAGAATAGTGTTATAACGCTTATGGTTTTACTATCAAGCCACATACTTGATGACATAAGTCTAATACCATTCATGGAATGTAAATCACATTACACAAACGAAATACATGCATATATGAAAGGAATACCTCATAATATATTATTAACAAGTCATAATGTTAATACATGAATCACAAATATCCATTGGCCTAGGGCACACTACTAATATTTAATAAATAGAGTACTAGAATAGTTTATAGTAAGGAGAGACAAAGATTGTACATAGAGATGGTATTCTTAGTTTCATTGAAATTGTTATTTTAAGTGCATACTTCTAACTTTTGAATGTACTGGATACAACTATATTTTGTATTGAGGCATAATATTCTTTCCACTAAGTCACTATATTCCCATTTAAAGTGTAGGTGTTATTTATCTATGATTAATGGTGGAATTTTTTATATCTAGACTTACTATTGAGTAGATAAAATACTAGTATATTTTATATTAAGGGGATATAATTTATAATTAGAGATGATATTCTAGTTGTAAAGTGTATATGGTACTTAAATTTAATAAGTGATAGCATTATTTTATAAATTAAGTTGGTATGATGTATATTAAGTATTAGTATGGTCTCTATTAAGCCATAAAATTGTTTGTATTTAGTCATAGTGTTCCCTCATAAAAGTGAAGCTGGTACCTTTTTCAAATGAACATGTAAGAGTAATTTTTCTATACAAGGTAGGTAATGCAATGAGGCATGGTACTGTTTGTCCAAATTTTTGTTACAATAATTACATACCAAAATATATCATATATAAATTGTAAATAAGCCAAAATAATGTAGCACATTAACAGGGATATTCTTCTTCCAACATTCTTCTTTTTCAAACTTTGCTTTAATTTCATTATGAAAACAATAAATTGATGATGTTAAGATACTCTTCTCTGTACAATTACGTGAGAGTCTTACCTAGAAATGAAGTGAAGAAAACAAATATCAGGATAGAGAAGATGGAGAGAATAACAAATCAAAACAACTAATTCCAAATTTAAGTTATAGAAAAACAAGGGTCATAGTTCTCACATTCTAACTTATACAATGAAATCTATATCTTGTATGGGGATGGAGGGGAAAAAACCAAAGAGAGAGAGAGAGAGAGAGAGAGAGAGAAGATGGCATGAATAACTTTTTTATTTTAATCATAAGTGACATATTTACTCTTATAAGTCTTGACTTCTTTATCATTTCTTTTATCCTAGTTACCATGGGTGGCCATGTATGAACACCAAAGATTGGCCAAATTTTTTCCCTTTCAAACCTTGATTTGGTTATTTTGATTATGCATAAGCATCCTTTCTATACTTCCATTTGTAGACTTAATTATACGATCTCATTATTTCCACATTAGTAGTTTGACACAATCCTTATAGCATCATCTTTACCATCACATGAATTTTCATGTCTATTACTTTTCTTTTAACCTCGCACTTAAAAGAAAAAATAAACAAAAAATTATAAATTAAAACATTAACACCAAAATTTAGCTTCAAAATTGTTTA
Organism: Erythroxylum novogranatense; assembly: GCA_029891385.1. Classification (NCBI taxonomy): domain Eukaryota; kingdom Viridiplantae; phylum Streptophyta; class Magnoliopsida; order Malpighiales; family Erythroxylaceae; genus Erythroxylum; species Erythroxylum novogranatense. Next base: position 19,930,693 of record CM057224.1, on the reverse strand, counting down.
TTGCTTCCTTGTTATAAAGAAACATGATCATGATCTTTTGAAAAATGAAATTAAATACTTCGATTTTCTTCTAGCTTATAAAACCACATGCATCACAAATAAAAGTACTTAATGAGTTTATGATACTACCTACTCATTTATAAAGTAACACATCACTTGCCTTGTGACATGACTATGGAATACTGGAAAGAGTATGACGGAGAGAATGTATGACAATATCTATTAGGAGTTACTAGGACTATCATGACATTTAAAGATGTGTTAGAGTTAGAGTATCTGATTCTTTTTTTAAATGGATTGAAAATTCTTAGGGAAAGGACAATGTGGAAACCAAAAGATATGAATAATAGTAAGAAAAGAAGGGGCAACAGTGAGCTAATTAAAACTAGCATGCACATATTTACTTTAACAGTAGTAGAATAAAAGATCTTTTTGTTGCTTTGTTCTTATTATATGTAACATATGTAGTGTAATATATGTTGGACCTCGAACTTTCGGTAGAAATTAGAAATATTAAATGGAATTAAATGAGTGTGTTTGTATAGGTATTGTGTTATAGATGTTATTGTGCTTAAAGGAAATTGATGAGAAATGAAGTGATTGGTTTTGATGACTTTGAAATTTGAGTAGATTTGTATGAGTTATGAAAGTTAAGCGGATGAGATGATTGAAATGGAAGTTGAAATCAAGAAATAGAAAGTAAAAGTATGAAATTTTGAAAAAATTAGAAAGTTTGACTTTTTGGAGTAGAGAGTTGACTTTTGGTTTAAGCAGATTTTGAGAAAATGATCTCCATGAAATTTGTAGATTATGTTGAGAGCTTTTTGTAGCCATAAAGTATGCTATTTTTTGATATCGGGATTGAAAGTTATGATCTTTGAAAGTTAAGTGTATTTTACTTGATTTGAAAAATGCTATTAAGAGTAAGATTGCGTATGACTTTTGTGAAAGAGAAATGTTTATGCGTATATCCTTTGGTGTTGAGTTTGATGTGGGGAAATGGCTTTGGAATAGTTTATTTGGGGAGTTGAATTGTGTTTGAGATGAATTAGTTGAAGAGTTTGTGGTAGTGGGTGAATATGTGAAGTTCATGTATTGGAATGGCATTTAGAGACTTCAATGGCAAATCTGTATTGATTTAGATAAATTTAGCCAAAGTGGTCTTAATGAAAGTGGTAGATTATGTTTTTTTTCTTTCCATTGATATATGGCATGAAAATATTGGATAAGGGAGTAGAAAGTTATGATTTTTAGAAGTTCTGATGCTGTTTAGTGTGAAGCTGATCGATCCATCAGTTTGTGTGGAGTTTTTGACCCATTTAGAGGTCGATCTGATTTTTAAGGCCTTCATGAAAGTTGTAGAGGGTTCTTTTACCTTTCTATAGACACCGAGTTTGTCAAATTTGGGGTTTCAGATCAAAAGTTATAATGTTTACAAGTTTTGTACTGTTGAGGAGTTTATCGATCGGTCACCTTGTAGCAAACTTTTGATTCCTTTAGTGTCCTAGCTTGCCTTTGAGTCCTTCTTGAAAATGGTAGAGCTGTCTCTTAGCTTTCCAACGAAACAAACCGCAACTGATTTGGAGCTCGGAGTCAAAAGTTATGAGGGTTTGAAGTTTGAAGGTCGGATTGGGTGCCGACCGACCTCTGTTGGCCGACCGACCTCTGTTGGCCGAGCCGACCTCTGTTGGCCGACCGATCTTCGTTCTGGCCGAGTTTTGATTTTCTGGCCGAGCTTTGATTTTTCTGGCCGAGCTCTGACGTCTCTTCACTCTTTTGAGCATAACTTCTTCGTCCGACATCCGATCGATCTGATTCTTTTTGAAAATTAAAGTAGAGATACAGATCTACAAATGTTATGAAGGAACCGAGCTATGATTTAGCCTCTAAGACTTCCCAATACGGGTCGGAAGTTTAGTGTAGTGTTCAGTCTTGTGTTGTAAGGACTGAACAGTGTTCAGTATTTTGGAGATATCTCGATCGGTAGAGCTCCGATCGATCTGATTCTTTTTGGAAATTAAACTAGAGACATGAGGCTACAAATGTTATGAAGGAGATGAGCTATGATTTAGCCTATAAGACTTCCAAATGCGGGTCGGAATTTTAGTGTAGTGTTCAGTCTTGGTGTTGTAAGGACTGAATAGTGTTTAGTATTTTGGAGATATATCGATCGCTAGAGCTCGGATTGAGCTTATTCTTTTTTATAATTAAACTAGAGAGATGGGGCTACAAATGTTATGAAGGAGCTGATCGACAATTGAGCCTCTAAGACTTTCAAATACGGATCGGAAGTTAGATGTAATGTTCAGTCTCAGTTCTGTAATGGCTGAATAGTGTTCAGTATTTTGGAGATATCTCGATCGATAGAGCTCCGATTGAGTTGGTTCTTGTTGGTAATGAAAATAGAGAGATGGGGCTACAAATGTTATGAAGGAGCCGAGCTATAATTTAGCCTCTAAGACTTCCAAATATGGGTCGGAAGTTAGGTGTAGTGTTCAGTCATAAGACTATTTCCACTAGGACAATCACTGGATGGAGAGTTTGCATGGATTATAGGAAGTTGAACAAAGCCACTAGGAAGGACCATTTTCCTTTGCCCTTCATAGATCAGATGTTGGATAGACTTGCTGGACATGCATTTTACTGTTTTCTAGATGGTTACTCGGGATATAACCAAATAGCCATAGCACCTGAAGATCAAGAAAAGACCACATTCACTTGTCCTTTTGGCATATTTGCATTTAGGCGTATGCCTTTTGGTCTTTGCAATGCTCCTGCTACATTTCAGCGTTGTATGATGGCTATCTTTTCAGATATGGTTGAGAATTTCATGGAAGTCTTTATGGATGATTTTTCTGTTTTTGGTGATTCATTTGATAAGTGCTTACATAATCTGTCTCTGGTGTTGAAAAGATGTCAGGATACCAACTTGGTACTCATTTGGGAGAAATGTCATTTTATGGTGAGGGAAGGAATTGTGTTAGGTCACAAAGTATCTTCCCATGACATTGAAGTGGACCGAGCCAAAACAACAGCTATTGAAAAGCTTCCTCCACCGACAAATGTAAAGGGTATCCGCAGTTTCCTTGGACATGCAGGATTTTACCGAAGATTCATCAAAGATTTCTCCAAGATCGCCAAACCCCTTTGCAATCTTTTGGAAAAGGACGTGAAATTTGAGTTCAATGAGAAATGTTTGCAAGCTTTTGAGTTGATCAAGAAAAAGTTGATTTCACCCGTGATGATCACTTTGATTGGCAACAACCGTTTGAAATTATGTGTGATGCGGTGACTTCAGCGATGGGGCGACTTTAGGCCAAAGGCGAGAGAAAGTGTTTAGGGTTATCTACTACTCTAGCCGAACTTTGGATGATGCCCAAAAAAATTACACTACTACAGAGAAGGAAATGTTGGCAGTTGTGTTTGCTTTGGACAAATTTCGGTCATATATCATTGGATCCAAAGTTGTGGTTTTCACAGATCATGCATCAATCCGATATTTGTTTGCAAAGAAAGATGCCAAGCCGCGACTCATTCGATAGGTGTTGCTTTTGCAAGAGTTTGATGTGGAGATCAAGGACAAAAAGGGGACAAAAAATGCAATTGCCGACCATTTGTCTCGATTAGAGCTTGAGTAATCAAAGCCACCAACACCTATTCAAGAGACTTTCGCAGATGAGCAGTTATTCAGATTCAATGAAAATCTTCCATGGTTTGCCGATGTAGTGAATTATTTAGCTACAGGTTTGATTCCTTTGGATTTAAATCCATCCCAAAAGAAAAAGTTCCTATTTGATGCAAAAAGTTATTTATACGATGAGCCTTTACTGTTTAAGAGAGGTCCTGATCAAGTGATTCGAAGATGTATCCTAGAAGATGAAGTCTTAACAATTCTAGAGCATTGTCATTCATCAGCATATGGAGATCACTTTGGCCCAACAAGAACAGCAGCAAAAGTTTGCCAATCTGGTTTCTATTGGCCTACACTTCATAAGGAGAGCTATGCTTTCACTAAGACGAGTGACCGATGTCAATAAGTAGAACTCTTCGATTTGTGGGGTATTGATTTCATGGGACCGTTTCCCAAATCTTGTGGACAATCCTATATCCTTTTGGCAGTGGATTATGTATCAAAATGGGTTGAAACCATAGCTTCACCAACAAATGATGCCAAGGTTGTTCTCAGATTTCTCAAGAAAAATATTTTCACAAGATTTGGCACTCCAAAGGCTATTATTAGTGATGAAGGTACCCACTTTTGCAACAAGCTTATGGGTAATCTTTTAACCAAATATGGAGTTCGACATAAGGTTGCTTTACCTTACCACCCACAGTCAAATGGCCAAGCTGAAATTTCAAATCGAGAGATCAAGGACATTCTTGAAAAGACGGTGAACCCTAATCGGAAAGACTGGGCTCTTAAGCTTGATGATGCTCTTTGGGCATATAGGAAAGCTTTCAAAACTCCAATTGGCATGTCTCCATATCGTTTAGTTTTTGGAAAAGCTTGTCATCTTTCGGTAAAGTTGGAACACAAAACTTATTGGGCAATTAGGAAGTTAAATCTTGATTGACAAAAATCAGTTAAAAATCGATCTCTTCAGTTGTGTGAATTAGAAGAATTTCGAAATGAGGCATATGAGAACTCCAAAATCTACAAGGAGAAGACTAAGAAATGGCATGACCAATACATCATGAGGAAAGAATTTGCTCCAGGAGAGAAAGTTTTACTTTTCAACTCGAGATTGAAGCTTTTTCCAGGTAAATTGCGCTTTAGATGGTCGAGCCCCTTTGTTGTTAAGAATTTCACCCTTTTTGGAGTAATTGAAGTTGAGGGAAGTGATGGAAGAACTTTCAAAGTGAATGGGCAAAGATTGAAGAATTGTTATGGTCAAGATTTTAGAAACATTACAAGCATTTCACTCAAGGAACCGTGATCAAATGGCTACGTCGAGCTATCGACGTTAAACTTAGCACCTGTTGGGAGGCACCCCAATCTTATCATTTCATTTTAGTTATGTGTTGTTTCAATTTCTTTTTATTGCTTTCATTTGAGTATCTTATTTACTTTTATCTGTTTTGTTAGGAATGCAAGATTGGAGCTGTGAATTATGATTTCAAGTTGCTGAGCCTTTTACACTCCAGGTAGTTCTTATGTTCTCATTTCCTTATTATTCTTATTATCTTTTAAACATTGAGGACAATGTTGTGTTTAAGTGTGAGGGGAGGCTTTAGTTTGTTCTAGGTTATTTGGATTTATGTTGTATTTTGATGGGCAAATTGGGGCACCTTCTTGCTCTTGCTTGAATTTGAGAAAATTTTCATGTTAGTTGCATGTTGCATGTTTTACATTAAAACCATAAATTAAAAAATTGAAAACAAAACATGAAAAAAAACATTGAAATTTTTTTCAACAATTACACCAATATATATATATTTTAGTGTGTTAACTTTCTTTAAGATTCCCAATCATTGAATGAGTTCGAGTATTATGCGTGAGACTTGGTTAATAACGACAAAAGTATAAACTTAATGAATGAGTTTTAATGTAACACTTGAGCTTTCTAAATAGTAGATTGATCTTGAAACTATGTTGTATTGACTTAATAAATGACCTATGTGAGCTATTGTGTCTTCAACATTATTCTTTGTTGTGTGCATTCTTTCAACGGTATAATTCTCTAGAACTTGCTTAATATCTTGACTTAGCATGCTTGCATGAACATGATAAAGGCATCTAGGTTAAGCCACTTGAACTTAAAAAGCCAACCTAAAGCATGATTTCCATTAGAAAGCCCCTTTGAGCTTTTATCCTTTTGTTTGCTTTCCACATTATTAACTTAGCTTTGATCTCTTTTTTATACTCTATACCCTATGGCCAAGGTTAGTAGAGCATCTATTTGGCAAAGTTAAAGATGTGAGTTGGTTGACATATGATGACGTGTTAGTAATCCGAATGTTTGGCTACAAAAAAAACAAAATAAAAAAACCAAAAAAGAAAAAAAGAAAAAGGAAAAGGAAAAGTGTTTCCCAAGTGTTTCGAATTATATACTTGTCTATGGGAAATCCAAATGGAATGAAAAGAAGTGGAGTTGTTTGTGTTTAATTTGCAGAATTATGTGCCCGGATGCATACATGTACATGAGTTCTATGATATTCCATTCAGCTTTATTACCTTTGTTTTAGCCTTCTTTTATCTTTCTTTTACCTCACCTTTTGATTTATGTATAGTATATGCGCACTTTGATAATGTTGTCAAGATTGAAAAACAAGCATATGGTAGAATGTATTCGTTGATCGAATTTTGAGAGTTACACATTTGAGCCTAAATAGTTTGAGTGTTGGAGTGTCTATCAATGAGAGGACTTATTATTTCGATATAGCATAGATTTCCTCTAACTCTATTACGCTAGATTAGTTCGATTGTTACATGTAAACTAAGTTCATTGATTTTATGTGTTGATCGTGGTAAACCGAATTCTAGTTATCATGCTTGAATTAATTGATATGGTTGGGATCTGATTTAAATGCAGCATACTTAAATATTTTTATTTTCATTGCATGTTTTTGTTTTTCTGCACTTTGTTTTTCAGGTTTTCTGTAGTTCTACTTTCTGTTCTTTTTCTTACTTGAGGACAAGCAAGATCTAAGTGTGGGGGAATTTGATACGCTCATATTTTCATATATGTTTAGGACTTAATTCATAGTCTTTTACGTTCATTTTATGTTCATCTATGGATGGTTTATCGTGTTTTAGCATTATTTGAGGTCCGTTGACGTAAAATGTATAATTGAAACAAATAGACTTGAATTGTACTGTTTTTTAGTTTTCGGCAGACTTGACCTCTAGTCATTATGGGATTTTTATCTCGAGATTGGTTTAGCCAAAACTTCTAAAATTTCATACGTAAATTCTTGACTCATTGACGGATTTTTGGGACCAATTGCAGATTTTTTGGAGCTGGAATTAAAGAGCAATAAATTAACGAAAATTCACGTCATATGTTCGAGCACCAGAATGACCTATTGACGATGTTTTGGCCATAACTTTTGACTCAGATGTTGAAATCCTGTGATTCAAGTCTCATATCGAAGCTAACTCAGCGACGAAGACACTGAAAAAATTTGAGCTCTTAAGTCATCATCAATTAATTTTTATGCATTGTCGAAATTTACCTTAGAAAACTCATTCCAACCAGCCATATAGCTTCCATCCTTGACTTTCCACTCACAAAACAGCCACCACACATCCACGCACAAGACCAAAGCAGCCTCCATACTTGAATAAAAAACCCATGCTTAGCCCCTCATTCCATCTCACAAAATTCCACTCCATGCAACAGCCAAAAGCTCCACTCTTCACTACAAAGCCAAGCAGTGTTTATTGACTAAACAACTAGCCTCCAATAATACCTCTCCAATCATGCAAGTCACGCCACTTACCTACCAGTTGAATATTTCAACAGACGCATGCAACAAGGTGGATGAGGATTTGGACAGCTCACATACAAGCATTCAGCCCCTAAAAACTGAGGGAGACCTTCCATGATTGACGCACAAAAGCAGCTCTCTTTTGCTTGAATTTCTCCACCAACTTAAGCCATCTTCTAGTAGCTTCCATAGAAAAAATCACGCAGCAGCAACCCATTGGAAGCCAAAAATTATTCAAGCAGCTGATTCCTCTCTAGTTTTCCACATGCACCCATCGTTTTTATTATTAAAGCCTTCATATTTCAGCTCCAACTTTTACGAATGTAGCGAACTCTCCCATCCAACACACTTCACCTCCACTCCACCAAAAACCACCAGCTCTCTCATCACTCAAGCTCCAACCTTCATCTTCATCCAAAACAACTCTCTCATCCATCCTCACTCACACAAGCCATTCTCTAAAATCTGCACACATCAAGCCATTAATGCAACCTGTATCTACTCTCCAAGGAGCTTCCAATCACCAGCAGCAACAACGCGGTCTCTTCGTGCAAGCACTCCACGCAAGGAGATGGGAGAGTTCATTTTATTTTGCTATACATTTGGAGCTTTGTTCTTAATTTTTAATTGATTCCGTCATAAGCTTGTTCAGGGTTTTTGTTTGTGGATTGTTTGGCATGATGATTTGTGGCTAGAAATTTAATTTCTCTTAGCGATTTGATATTTTTGATGATGCTTTAATATTAAATTTTGCTATAATCCATGATTGAATATTCATATGCTTGTTGATTTTTCCTTGGATTTATTTGTTATTCCTTTAGACTATTGAAAAATGACTTGGTATAAATTCGCCTTTGGGAGAAGGGAGTTTTTGCTAGAAGATTAAAGAAAAATTTGACTAAGATTTTCTTGTGAGTTGGGAGACCTAAGAAACTTAGGAGGTGAAAATTGAAGTTTTGGAACTTAAGAAACTCTAGGAAAAACTTAAGTAAGGGATTACTAAGTGACATATAGAGTTGATAAATTAATTCATCTTTGGGAAAAGGGGAGTAATTACTCTTAAAATTCACCTACAATGGTAGAATATTTAGGTTGTAGAAAATAACTAATTTAATATTAAGGTTGACAAAAATATCATTCCCTAAGAGAAAGTCATTCCCTTTACCGTACACTTTTAATTGACAAATTGTTAAAATCTTTTCTTAATTAGTTCCTGCACAAATTTGTTATTTTCATAGTTATTTTGGTCACATTAACTTTGGTAGTTGTTAACAAAATTTATTTATGTAACGCCCCCTCACCGTAGAGTATACACCGGGTCGCCCGTAGGTCGTACCGATGCATAACCTACGACAAGGGTGCACTACAAAACGGTCATTTCTATTCACCTCACGGCATCAATATAAAGAAAGCAGTAAAATCAAATTCACTAAATTTTAAAACCAAAAGATCCCTTTCATTCATTTCATAAAACCCTGAATACACCATTCGATCATATTCACAATTGTACAAGTCCAAAACAACTAACACAGCTCCTAGATAAGTCATCCACAAAATATCCCCAAAAGATCCCAGCTGACCGACCTGTGGGCCATGCTCCACTTGCCGGCACACACACAGCAGGAAAAGTCTCACTGACTGGAGCTACGAGTCAAAATATAGCTGTCCTGAAAAAAATAGATGCAATGTTGAGTGAGTTTGCGAACTCAGTGAGAAACCATCATCGATGGTCCACCCCAACTCATGCATAGGCAAACAATCACACAGTATCGCATAAACAAGATATCACATGCAATTAATTTCACATTTATAAGGCGATATGCCTTTCACAAAAATTCCCGTGTAAACATTCATATATGCAATGTGCATGTGACTCTTTCATTTTCTTTCGTTGTTGTGACCGTGCGCTTTGAGCTCATATCGTTGAGCCATTGGCTCACGAAAACATTGGGCTCCAAAGCCTAATCGTTGAGCATAAAGCTCGAAAATCGTTGGGCACGAAGCCACATGCGTTGAGCTTAAAGCTCTGGATACGGTGGCTACACCGGTCACAACTGCCTTTATCTGATCATACTGTTATGCATGTATGCACATGTCCAATTTCCAATACATGTATCACACTAAAACTTCATATACCTAATTCTCACCATTTGAATCCAATTATGAACAATTATACACAATTAACACTTCTATATCACAACCAAAATATTTCGGACACCTGTGGTCCGAAATCAATCAAAACAAACACATACAATCCATCCTTAACTCCTCATGGCATATTTGCATAGAATTAAACACATATAGGTTGAGAAACCAACTAGGTTACTCACCTCAGAACTTCCGAGCTACTACCGGGAAGTGTCGCCTACGTCGGACAATCGACGATCCACTGGAGCCGCTATAACAATCAAAATATAAATAACATTACTAAATGTACCAATTCTAATGTCCAATGATGCATATGAATCGAATAATGTACGTACTATACATGTTATGACATTTCCGACACAATTCTGAATTTCCCGATCTCAATTTCTAATTCCCAAATTTCAACCCTAAAACTAACGAAAATAACCAATCGGAAACCCTACATAACAATTCCTCAAATATACAAATCAAATCATCAAATAACTCTATAAACCAACCAATCAAACTATATAAGACAAGATAGAAGTAACTTACTTGATTAAGAACCTCAAATCTCCAAGGATCACTCAAATCCAAGCTCTTAGACACCCACGGCTATCACCCAAACAAAACCCATTTTCATCTCTTCTTTACACACTCCAAAGAGAAAGATTCAAGGGTGGAAGAGGAAACTAAAAGTAAGGAGGAATCACAAGGAAGATCCACGATGGAGAAGAAAAATCAAGGGCTAAATGTCTTTCAAAGAGGAGAGAAAATCGTGGAAGGTAAATTCAAAGAATAGGACTTATATACAAAAGGACTAAGGCTTGTTTGGCAAACGTTAATTGCCACAAGTCCAACTCCGAACAACCTCAAACCAATTTTAAATTCTAATTTCTCCCGAATTCCAATGACTAAACCCTAATTCCTCAAATCAAATTTCTAACTTGTCAGTGCCATTGGATAATCAATTTTAACAGGACATTCAAATAACCGATCATTGATCAATTTTTGATAGGACCTATTGCTCGAAAATTCCAGAAAAATTCTATAAATCCTCAAAATAGAAATCTCATTATCATATACTCTAATTTCATAATTCAATTTCGACTTTCATTTCTAACTCAAATTGATTCTCGAGCTTAATTTGACCTACTTTCCACACAAGTCTAATCATCTCCAAATTCAATTTATCCAAATCAAATCGGAATATGTCATACATGTATGTACGTACGAATGCCAATAAAATCATTGCCAATTATACATAAATAAATCATGCATGAGCATGTCAAATATGAATGCAATGAACTGTACCCATCCCATCGGTGACGGGATGTTACAATTCTCCCTTCCTAATAAAAATTTCGTCCCGAAATTTTCTTACCTGACTGATCGAACAAGTGAGGATACTGTCTCCTCATGTGCTCCTCAGTCTCCCAAGTCGCCTCCTCAGATGAGTGATTCTTCCAAAGGACTTTCACCATTGGAATCAACCTGGATCTCAGCTACTTGACCCGCGATCCAATAATCCGCACCGGCTCCTCAACATAACTCAGATCACTAGCTATCTCGATCTCCTGAGCCGGAATCACATGAGTCGGGTCAGAACGATATCTCCGAAGCATGCTCACATGAAAAATGTCATGCAACTGAGACATCTCACTCGGCAAGGCCAACCTGTAGGCCAACGGTCCTATCCTCTCGATAATCTCATACGGACTGATATACCGAGGACTCAACTTGCCCTTACAGCCAAATCTGAGAACTCCTCTCCACGGAAACACTATGAGGAACACTCTATCACCCACAGTATACTCCATCTCTCTCCGATGCTGATCCACATAACTCTTACACTTCGTCCCGAGCGCTTGATGCGACTCAGAGTCACCATATCTTATCTGATGTCTGGATCGCTCGGGACCTCTAACATCCTCATACCCTCTTCATCCCGATAAGAGGGGATCTACAGTCTCCCATAAAGCGCCTCATACGGTGCCATACCAATCTTGCTCTGATGCGGTTATTATAAGCAAACTCTACAGAGGCAAATCATCGATCCCATGCACCTCGGAACTCCAATACGGGCTCTCGACATATCCTCAGCGATCACGAATAGTCCTCTCACTCTGCCCATCTGTCCGAGGATGAAACGATGTGCTAAAGTTCAATCTCGTACCCATAGCCGACTGCAAACTCCTCCAAAACCTCGAAGTAAACCTGGGATCCCGGTCTGACACTATCGATACTGGGATCCCATGCAGTCGAACTATCTCCGCTACATACTTACGGCCCGGCGATCGAGGGTATTACTCTCCCTTCTTGGCAAGAAGTGGCCGATTTAATAACCGGTCCCTAAGACCCGGATAGCATCGCCTTTGCCTCGGCGTCTGGGCAACCCATAATAAAGTCCATCGTGTCGCTCTATTTCCACTCCGGAATGGGCAGCGAATGCAATCTCCCAAGCTGGGCTGGTGCTCATCCTTAACCTCTCGCACGTCAAACAGAAACAAACTCCACATACCTCTTCATACCGCCACCGAAATGCAACTTAAGCGTGCGATACATCTTAGTGACACCGGGATGCATGGCATAAGCGGCCAAATGAGCCTCCTCCAAGATCTCTCGCCTCGGATCATCTACATCAGAACACACAACCTCGACCCATCCACAGTACCATCTCTCGGCTCAAACTCGAAAGCCATCTGATCGACTCATCCATCGGTCTCACCAACGCTGGATCACGATCCACGAACTCTCTGATCCAATCATGCAATCTGGCCTCGGCCTCAAAGTCGCAATCGAGCTCCATCGACTCAAATCCATCGCACATTAAGAGCTCTCATTTGGACCAAGCACGACAACCTTGAAACACGAATAAATTTGCCTACCATGCGATCTCTACTCGATGCATCCGCCACCACATTAGCCTTTCTGGATGGTACTCAATAGTGCGATCGTAATCCTTAGCAGCTCTAACCATCTCCTCGCCTCGATTCAGCTCTCGTGACTCAATAAGTACCTCAAACTCTTATGATCGGTGAAGATGCGGGCGTCTCCCATACAAATAATGTCTCCGGATCTTGAAGCAAATACTAGCTAACTGCTAACTCCAAGTCATGCACAGGATAATTAATCTCATGGAATCTCAACTGTCTCGAAGCATAAGCTATAACTCTCCCATGCTGCATAAACACACAGCCTGAACCCTGCTGCGAAGCATCACTGAACACCTCAAATCCTCCTGCTCCAGATGGCAGGGCTAACATCGGTGCCGTAGTCAACCGATGTATCAACTCCTCAAAACCCCTTTGACACTCATCTGTCCAACTGCAGGCCACACCCTTCCTCAGAAGTCTTGTCAAAGGGGCGGAGATCACAGAAAACTCCTCGACAAACCTCCGATAATATCCTGCTAATCTGAGAAAACTCCTCAACTCTGACACGCTCCTCGGAATCTCCCAACTCCTCACTACCTCAATCTTGTGAGGATCCACCCGGATACCCTCACCAGATACAATGTGGCCTAGGAACACCACCTCATCTAGCCAAAATTTACACTTAGTGAATTTGGCGCCTAGCTACCTCTCTCTCATGTCAAAGACAATCCTCAAATGCTCGCGTGCTCTGTCTAGACCTCGAATACCTAGGATATCATCAATGAATACGATCCTGGCCTGATCCGGTATGGCTGAAAGACCCTATTCATCAAGGCCATGAAGGCTTAGGGTATTAGTCGACCCGAGCGGCATCACTAAGAACTTCGTAATGCCCGTACACTCTCGAAAGCACTCTTGGGCACATCGGCCTCTGCGATCCTCAAGCGATAGTATCCGGATCTCAAATCCAACTTGGTAAACACAGAGCTCCCTGCAACTGATCAAATAAGTCATCGATCCTAGGCAGTGGGTACTTATTCTTATGATAACCGATTAAGCTGCCTATAATCGATGCATAATCTCATAATCTCGTCCTTCTTCTTCACAAACAATCAGGAGCTCCCGGTGAAACACTCGGCTGATAAACCCTTATCCAATAACTCCTATAATGAGCCTTAAGCTCCCTCGATTCTCTGGTGCCATCCTATCTGAGGTATCGATATAGGGCGGTACAGAGCGAGTCAATCTCAAATTCGTCTCCGTCCGTGGCAAACCCGGTAACTTCTGGGAAATACATCAGGAACTCCACGATCCGGGACATCCTGCGGACTCTGCGCACTCTAAAATCCACTACATCGTCAAATAAGCCTCACGACCACCTCGCATCAATCTTAAAGCACTCGTGAGCGAAATCATCTTGGTGGCCTTTGCCGACTAACACCTCGAAATCTGACCCTAAGTGACCAGGAGACTCCAATACTACTTCCTTGGTATAACAATCCATAAGAGTCATATGGGCAGTGAGTCAGTCCATCCCCAAAATCAAATCGATCTCTCGAAGGGGCAACACAATCAAATCTACACTCAATACCGCTGAATCAATCCGAATCTGACACCCCATACAGACCTCGCCTAAAGCAGTAGTACTACCCAAAGGTGTACTTACCTGCAACCCATACTGCAATATATCCCTATCCACATGTAATCTACATGCCACATGTGGTGCAATAAATGAATGCGTGGACCCTGGATCTATCAATACATACACCTCAATATCTGAGAGTAGAAGCAAACCTGCAACCACCTCGGGAGAATCCTGGGCCTCCTGCCTGGTCCTGGCATAGACCCTGACCTGGGACTGTGGCCTGCTGCCTTGCCCCTCGGTCCCCACATAGGAATCTCCGTCTCTACCTCGGGCTCCGCCTCGGTCCCTAAATCTAGATCCACCGCTGCGACTCTGCTGCACCGTTGAGCTACTACCAGCTCTCCCACTAGCGGCTGACTGAACTCCCAAAGTCAGAGGACAACTCCGAATCATGTGATCCATAGATCCACATGCTAGGTAGGCTCCTGTCACTCTCCAGCACTCTCCACTGTGCCTCTTATCATAATGCACGCAAACCGGCAAAGCCTGTCCTGCCCCTCTGCCACCACTTCGCCGCTTTGCGCTAATCGCCCCAAATCTCCCTCTCGGCCCGATCGTATGCGAATCCCCGGTGATCTGATACGCTCTGGCGTGCCTTTCAGCTCTACAGAGCTACCCTGACTATCACTCGATCTCTTGCCTCCAGATCCCTGACCAGTCTCAGCTCGGCTCTGTCTCAGAAGCTGCTTTATCCTTACTGCATCTGATCTCAACTCCACAAAGGTGCCCATATCCGACCGGGCTAACCTGGTACGAATCTCCAGATTCAGCCCTCCCTCAAATCTTCGGCACCTATCAGCCTCGGAGGCAATCAAAACAGACGCATATGCTGATAGCTCATTGAATCGGACCTCATAATCAGCCACTGTCATCAACCCTTGTCTCAGCTCAAAGAACTCCTGCATCTTCATTTCCAAATAGTCCTTGGGCATGAAATTATCCCGGAAAGCCCTCAGAAAATCAGCCCAAGTCAATACACAAGGCCTGGTGGAACTACGGGACGATCTTCCACCACCGATCTGTTTGGACCACAAGCAAAAAGCGGCATAATCGAAGCGCTCCTCAGGGTCGCAATCCATCTGATCTAGGACCCGCTCGGTCCTCTCCAACCATCCTCGGCCTCGGCGGGATCATCTTTGCAGTAAAGTCCTGACCCCACCACGCAGCGATCATACCTCCGCTCCCGTCTCATGGGAACTTTAGGAGGCTGCTCCTCATGCAGAGGTACAGAAGACTCCCTACTCGCTCCGGCTGATCTTTGGTCAGCTGGTTGATCAACTTGATCACCAAAGATGGATGACCTACAATAAAATCACAATTCCGATCAATTTCTTGCTTTCCTTACAAAATTCAAGCCTAAAATATACTATGCACAAAAGATGCCAAACCATGCTCTGATACCACCTAATGTAGCGCCCCTCGTAGTAGAGTATACACCGGTGGCCGTAGGTCGCATCGATGCATAACCTCACGACAAGGGTGCCTACTGAAACAGTCATTCTATTCACCTCATGGCATCAATATAAAAGCGGTAAAATCAAATTCACTAAATTTTAAAACCAAAAGATCCCTTTCATTCATTTCATAAAACCCTGAATACACCATTCGATCATATTCACAACTGTACAAGTCCAAAATAACTAACACAACTCCTAGATAAGTCATCCACAAAATATCCCTAAAAGATCCCAGCTGACCGACCTGTGGGCCATGCTCCACTCGCCGGCACACACACAGCAGGAAAAGTCTCACTGACTGGAGCTACGAGTCAAACTATAGCTGTCCTGAAAAAAATAGATGCAATGTTGAGTGAGTTTGCGAACTCAGTGAGAAACCATCATCGATGGTCCACCCTAACTCATGCATAGGCAAACAATCACACAGTATCGCATAAACAAGATATCACATGCAGTTAATTTCACATTTATAAGGCGATATGCCTTTCACAAAAATTCTCGTGTAAACATTCATATATGTAATGTGCATGTGACTGTTTCATTTTCTTTCGTTGTTGTGACCGTGCGCCTGAGCTCATATACGTTGAGCCATTGGCTTTGAAAACATTGGGCTTCAAAAGCCCTAATACGTTGAGCATAAAGCTTTGAAAATCGTTGGAGTGCGAAGCCACGTGCGTTGAGCTTAAAGCTCGGATCGGTGGCTACACGGTCACTGCCGCTTTTATATCGATCATCTTGTTGTGCATGTATGCACATGTCCAATTTCCAATACATGCATCACACTAAAACTTCATATACCTAATTGTCACCATTTGAATCTAATTATGAACAATTATACACAATTAACACTTCTATATCACAACCAAAATATTTCAGACACCTGTGGTCCGAAATCAATCAAAACAAACACATACAATCCATCCTTAACTCCTCATGGCATATTTGCATAGAATTAAACACATATAGGTTGAGAAACCAACTAGGTTACTCACCTCGAACTTCAGAACTCTTGCCAGAAGTGTAGCCTCGTCGGACAATCGACGATCCTTTGGAGCCATTATAACAATCAAAATATAAATAACATTACTAAATGTACCAATTCTAATGTCCAATGATGCATATGAATCGAATAATGTACGTACTATACGTGTTATGACATTTCCGACACAATTCCGAATTTCCCGATCTCAATTTCTAATTCCCAAATTTCAACCCTAAAACTAACGAAAATACCCAATCGGAAACCCTACATAACAATTCCTCAAATATACAAATCAAATCATCAAATAACTTTATAAACCAACCAATCAAACTATATAAGACAAGATAGAAGTAACTTACCTGATTAAGAACCTCAAATCTCCAAGGATCACTCAAATCCAAGCTCATCGACACCCACGGCTATCACCCAAACAAAACCCATTTTCATCTCTTCTTTACACACTCCAAAGAGAAAGATTCAAGGGTGGAAGAGGAAACTAAAAGCAAGGAGGAATCACAAGGAAGATCCACGATGGAGAAAAAAAATCAAGGGCTAAATGTCTTTCAAAGAGGAGAGAAAATCGTGGAAGGTAAATTCAAAGAATAGAACTTATATACAAAGGACTAAGGCTTGTTTGGCAAACGTTAATTGCCACAAGTCGACTCCGAACAACCTCAAACCAATTTTAAATTCTAATTTCTCCCGAATTCCAATGACTAAACCCTAATTCCTCAAATCAAATTTCTAACCTGTCCGTGCCATTGGATAATCAATTTCGGAACCGGACATTCAAATAACCAGTCATTGATCAATTTTTGAT
This sequence comes from Erythroxylum novogranatense, assembly GCA_029891385.1. Lineage (NCBI taxonomy): Eukaryota > Viridiplantae > Streptophyta > Magnoliopsida > Malpighiales > Erythroxylaceae > Erythroxylum > Erythroxylum novogranatense. The sequence continues at coordinate 19,913,355 of CM057224.1, read as the reverse complement.
TCCGCCTATTGCTAGAAAATTTCAGAAAAATTCCTATAAATCCTCAAAAATAGAAAACTTATTATCATATACTCTAATTTCATAATTCAATTTCCTGACTTTCATTTCTAACTCAAATTCGATTCTCGAGCTTAATTTGACCTACTTTCCACACAAGTCCTAATCATCTCCAAATTCAATTTATCCAAATCAAATCGGAATATGTCATACATGTATGTACGTACGAATGCCAATAAAATCATTGCCAATTATACATAAATAAATCATGCATGAGCATGTCAAATATGAATGCAATGAACTGTACCCATCCCATCGGTGACGGGATGTTACAATTCTCCCCTCCTAATAAAAATTTCGTCCCGAAATTTTCTTACCTGACTGATAGAACAAGTGAGGATACTGTCTCCTCATGTGCTCCTCAGTCTCCCAAGTCGCCTCCTCAGATGAGTGATTCTTCCAAAGGAATTTCACCAATGGAATCACCATGGATCTCAACTGCTTGACCTGCGATCCAATAATCCGCACCGGCTCCTCAACATAACTCAGATCACTAGCTATCTCGATCTCCTGAGCCGGAATCACATGAGTCGGGTCAGAACGATATCTCCGAAGTATGCTCACATGAAAAACGTCATGCAACTGAGACATCTCACTCGGCAAGGCCAACCTGTAGGCCAACGGTCCTATCCTCTCGGTAATCTCATACGAACCGATATACCGAGGACTCAACTTGCCCTTACGGCCAAATCTGAGAACTCCTCTCCACGAAGACACTATGAGGAACACTCTATCACCCACAGTATACTCCATCTCTTTCCGATGCTGATCCACATAACTCTTCTGCCTGTCCTGAGCCGCCTTGATGTGACTCCGAATCAGCTGTATCTTATCTACAGTGTCCTGGATCAGCTCGGGACCCTCTAACATCCTCATACCCTCTTCATCCCAGTAAAGAGGGGATCTACATGGTCTCCCATAAAGCGCCTCATACGGTGCCATACCAATACTGCTCTGGTACTGATTATTATAAGCAAACTCTACCAGAGGCAAATACTGATCCCATGCACCTCGGAACTCCAATACACAGGCTCTCAACATATCCTCAACAGTCTAAATAGTCCTCTCACTCTACCCGTCTGTCTGAGGATGAAACGATGTGCTAAAGTTCAATCTCGTACCCATAACCGACTGCAAACTCCTTCAAAACCTCGAAGTAAACCTGGGATCCCGGTCTGACACTATCGATACTAGGATCCCATGCAGTCGAACTATCTCCGCTACATACTTCTGGGCCAACTGATCGAGGGTATTACTCTCCCTTACTGGCAAGAAGTGAGTCGATTTAGTCAACCGGTCCACTATGACCCAGATAGCATAGCACTGCCTCGGCGTCCTGGGCAACCCCATAATAAAGTCCATCGTAATACGCTCCCATTTCCACTCCGGAATGGGCAACGAATGCAATCTCCCAACTGGGGCCTGGTGCTCAGCCTTAACCTGCTGGCACGTCAAACACCGAGAAACAAACTCCGCCACATGCCTCTTCATACCTGGCCACCAGAAATGCAACTTAAGCGTGCGATACATCTTAGTGACACCAGGATGCATGACATAAGCAGCCAAATGAGCCTCGCATAAGCAGCCAAATGAGCCTCCTCCAAGATCTCTCGCCTCAGATCATTTACATCAGGAACATACAACCTCTGACCCATCCACAAAGTACCATCTCTCAACTCAAACTCAGAAAGCCATCCTGATCTGACTCTATCCATCAGTCTCACCAATGCTGGATCCTGATCCTGAACTCTCCTGATCTAATCATGCAATACTGGTCTCAGCCTCAAAGTCGCAATCAGAGCTCCATCCTGACTCAAATCCATCTGCACATTAAGAGCTCTCAACTGGACTAAGCACGGCAACCTCGAAACCTGAATATGAGCTGCACTACCATGCAATCTCCTACTCAATGCATCTGCCACCACATTAGCCTTTCCTGGATGGTACTCAATAGTGCAGTCGTAATCCTTAAGCAGCTCTAACCATCTCCTCTGCCTCAGATTCAGCTCTCGCTGACTCAATAAGTACCTCAAACTCTTATGATCGGTGAAGATCTGGAACGTCTCCCCATACAAATAATGTCTCCAGATCTTCAAAGCAAATACAACTGCTGCTAACTCCAAGTCATGCACAGAATAATTAATCTCATGGAATCTTAACTGTCTCGAAGCATAAGCTATAACTCTCCCATGCTGCATCAACACACAACCTAAACCCTGCTGCGAAGCATCACTGAACACCTCAAATCCTCCTGCTCCAGATGGCAGGGCTAACACCGGTGCCGTAGTCAACCGATGTATCAACTCCTCGAAACCCCTCTGACACTCATCTGTCTAACTGAAGGCCACACCCTTCCTTAGAAGTCTTGTCAAAGGGGCGGAGATCACAGAAAACCCCTCGACAAACCTCCGATAATATCCTGCCAATCCGAGGAAACTCCTCAACTCTGACACGCTCCTCGGAATCTCCCAACTCCTCACTGCCTCAATCTTGTGAGGATCCACCCGGATACCCTCGCCAGATACAATGTGGCCTAGGAACACCACCTCATCCAACCAAAATTCACACTTAGTGAATTTGGCATATAACTGCCTCTCTCTCATAATCTGCAGCACTATCCTCAGATGCTCCGCATGCTCCTGTCTAGACCTCGAATACACTAGGATATCATCAATGAATACGATCACAAACTGATCCAGGTATGGCTGAAAGATCCTATTCATCAAGGCCATGAAGGCTGCCGGGGCATTAGTCAACCCGAACGGCTTCACTAAAAACTTGTAATGCCCATACCTGCTCCTGAAAGCACTCTTAGGCACATCGGCCACTGCGATCCTCAACTGATAGTATTCGGATCTCAAATCCAACTTGGTAAACACCTGAGCTCCCTGCAACTGATCAAATAAGTCATCGATCCTAGGTAGTGAGTACTTATTCTTAACAGTAACCCGATTAAGCTACCTATAATTGATGTATAATCTCATAGTCCCGTCCTTCTTCACAAACAATACCGGAGCTCCCCACGGCGAAACACTCGGCCTGATAAACCCCTTATCCAATAACTCCTGCAGCTGAGCCTTAAGCTCCCTCAGTTCTACTGGTGCCGTTCTATACGAAGGTATCGATATAGGAGCGGTACCTGGAACGAGGTCAATCTCAAACTCTGTCTCCCGATCCGGCGGCAAACCCGGTAACTCCTCGGGAAACACATCTGGGAACTCCCTGATCACCGCGACATCCTGCAGACTCTGCTGCACTCTAAAATCCACTACATGCGCCAAATAAGCCTCACAGTCACCTCGCATCAATCTTAAAGCACTCATGAACGAAATCATCATGGCTGACACTGCCTGACTAACACCTCGAAATATAGCCCTCGGCTGACTAGGAGACTCCAATACTACTTCCTTGGTATAACAATCCATAAGAGCCCTATGGGCAGTGAGCCAGTCCATCCCCAAAATCAAATCGATCTCTCGAAGGGGCAACACAATCAAATCTGCACTCAATACCGCTGAATCAATCCGAATCTGACACCCCATGCAGACCTCGCCTAAAGCAGTAGTACTACCCAAAGGTGTACTTACCTGCAACCCATACTGCAATATCTCCCTACGCACATGCAATCTAAGAGAAAGTCATTCCCTTTACCGTACGCTTTTAATTGACAAATTGTTAAAATCTTTTCTTAATTAGTTCCTACACAAATTTGTTATTTTCACAGTTATTTTGGTCACATTAAATTTGGTAGTTGTTAACAAAATTTATTTAAGTTAATTTTGGTTTTTAAACAAAGTGAAAAAATTCTTTACATTAATTTTAATTTTCTAAAATTTCATCCAACCAGATTTCAAATATCGTTAGCTAGCGTAGAATTAAATTTTCGCATAATCCCTGTAGACACTACTCGGTTCTTATCGATTTATTACTCACTTCGACAACCGTGCACTTGCGGTACACGAACAAGTTTTTGATAGGTTCTGATAAGAAGGTTTAAAGACTAGGAAAAAGACAATCGCAGTGGTCAAGGAGATTATCTTTTGTTTTCAAAATGTTCAGTTTGTTTTTGAGTTGGATTTAATGTAATGAGATATATTGGAATTTGTATCTTGTTTGATGGTATGTAACAACCTTAATACAAGTTAGATTTGGATTTAAGGCTTATATGTGATAAGTATCATGTGTATGTTATATTCTGAATATGACCCAACCTATAAAATGAAATGTATGTTACTTGAGTTTCTGGAAATGTTTTAGATTGTTTCAATACTACTTTGTATGGCATCTACATATCCTTCCATGAGGTATGTGGGTGTTACAAAATTAGAATAAGATATGATCCCAATCGAAGGCTAAAGTTGCTCAATGCTTTAACTATAAAGTTAAAGGGCACTTTAAGACGGACTTTCCATATTAAAAGAATGGAAACGAGAGAAAGAAAATAGATGAATAACAATGTTGATGTAGTTCAAAAGAAATCTATTGAAGAGGACAAAAGAGGTGATAGACATTCTGGTCACTTATCATGTTACTTTTTAATAAAAACTAGTTCTATTCTTTTAAAGAATGAAATGATACTGTTAGATTAAGTGATGAAGAGCATATTGTCAAAGGCAGTTGTTTAATATAGATCAAGATGTATAATGAAATTGTTAAAACATTGAATGCTTGGTACATTCCTAAGTTTCAAAAGACTTTGACTTCTATAGATACTCTTGATAGTTAAACATATAAGTTTTCTAATAATGATAGGCAACTTAAGGAATTAAATGGTGTGTTACTTATGGTGAGAGGAAAATTACAAGATGCCATCTATGTCTTAATAGGAAATATAGTAATAAGGATTAGTGGTTATGTCTCAATCTTCAAGGAAGAAAGATAGTATTGTGGTGTGATACTTATGAATGAGTCATCTTGGTGACCAAGAGATAACAAAACTTTATAAGGGGAGTTTATTAAAGGATAACATGCAGGGGAAGGTAAAATTTTGTAAGTTTCGTTTGCTTAGTAAAAAGTCTATGTTAACTTTCAAGAATGCAATATTTGAGGAGCAATATATATTGAGGCAAACATATAGAAAGGACATTTTAGGGTCAATAGTGAACAGTAGTGGATTACAAGTGGTACTATAATAGTTTGGAACATATACTAGGAGGGCTTAAAATTCTAATTCAGGAGATAGAATAATGTTAAGAAGAAAGCAGTAGTACGATATAGCAAATGATAGAGCAGGAAGTATCATTAAATAGATAAGGAAATATAGTAAGGGAGACTTAGTCATGTATGCTCTTACCATTTATGATAGGGATGGAACTTTCAAAAGACTAAGAAAACTCAAGTGAAAGATAGATGAATAGGTGTTACAGTGAAAGATGTAAGGTTTTACAAAATTGAAAAATTGATTGCACTTATTTAGATCTTGTTGAAAAAGGTTCACACTTTAAAAGATAGAGTTGTCATGTTGATAAAGTCATTGTTCGCAAAAAAAGTCCAAGCAATAAATATTTTCTTAGCCTAAAACGTTCAGGAGCTTATAAGATAGGGAGTCTATCTTAATTACATGTAGAGAATTTAAGTCAAGGTAAAGAATTGTGATACATGTTCTAAATTCTGGTTAAATAGAAATTTAGTAACCTTAGACGTCTTGTGAAATAGAATTTTAGTGCCACTAATCATCTATGCAAAGATAGTTTATATGACATTAATCTTTTAAGGAAATAAAATATCAATGACCTTAGACTTCTGTCGTAATAAATTTTATCTTAATTAAACTTCTTACAAATAATCTTTGTCTGTAAATAGTTTGATAAGGATTTTATATTTAAAAAAGATATAGCAAGACCTTGGTGAGACTTTTTAAGACAACTTTTAAACCTTATGTAAAGTAATTGTCATCTATTGTTCTTATAACATCTTTATTACTTAAACCTTATGTAAAGTTATTGTCATCCATTCTTCTTATATCATCATGATTATGTAAAGTTATTGTCATCTATTCTTCTTATATCATGTTTATTACGTAAAGTTATTGTCATCTCTTATAAAAGTCTCACCAAGGTCCTGCAGTAATAAAGGAATTGTCTCTTTATCCGTAAAGATAAGTCACATAGATTTATCGAACCTCATAAATTATTGTATTTATTGCCTTCTTTTATACTAATTTTATTTTCTTGAAAATTGATACCATAATAATTAATATCGTAACAAATATTTCATGTCTCCAGTTAATATTCTTAAAGAAAAGAGTGGTACTTCGCATTCGGGGATAGGAACTCTTGGCTGACAAGACAAACATTTGAATATTTTTCCTTCTGAAGATTCTTATAATTCACCATTTCTTGTAACTAACGCCTTAATGGTACTTTTACTATTTTACATTCCAGAAAAGCGAAGTGGCAAGTAACACGAATTGAGCTGTCTAATCGTATGCAAGTAACACTAATGGTGGTCTTTCCATTTTCATTCAGTTGGCAGGTGCCAAGTAAAAAGCAACAAAAAAAAAGAAGGTATCTGCTTGTTGCAATAGTTCTTGCTGCGACACGCATCCATTACTTCTTTTTTGTTTAGTTTCTTTGTATTTTGCTACCAGATGTTTATATTTATGAATTTAGCCTTAGCATTTAATGGATCAGCTTCAGGAAATACGTACAATGGAGTTGACAATTTATCAAGTCAACCCAGTCACTTGACAAATAACCTTCCCTCCTTATAAGCTATAAATAAAATAAATACGACACAGGACAACTCTCGCACTGTTCCGTTTTTGTGGAGAAAAAGTCTGATAAAATGGTTCAATTAAGGCACCTTCAAATTCTGCAGGCAAGCCTGCAAATCATCTTACTCCCACGAGTTGCAATATCTAAGCAAATGGAGCAAAACTTTCTAAGCATCCGAGACATATCCGCAGTTCATTAAATAAAACTCTCGAGAATCGAACGGAATCAGAAACAAAAATTAAGTCACCACTTAGATGTATCGTATATTATAGAATACAAGTAATCTGAAACTCGCAAGTATGCTATTGAAACAAGATGAAGTTAAGATGCATTAGTCATCAACCTCAGCTTTAATCTCTCTCAGCAGCTCTTCCTTGTACTCCTCAAATGTACCCGGGAAGGTACTCACAGTTCCATCATCAACTACCCAAATCTCACTTCTTTCTTCATCCTCACACACACGAGATATAAGTCTAGAATCATGACTGACCAGAACTACTCCACCAGTGAATTCATCTAGTGCATCAGCCAGAGCGTCAATGCTCTGCATGTCTAAATGATTTGTTGGCTCATCCAACAGTAATATGTGCGGCTTTGACATGGAAATTGAAGTGAAGACTACCCGAGCTTTCTGGCCTCCAGACAACTTTGCAATTGGTGTGAGATGATTGTGGCTAGGAAGACCAAATTTTCCAAGTTTGGCACGAACAGCCTCCTGTTTACTAAGTCCCTCTTGATCTGGATGGAGACGAAGAAGGTATTGAACTGGTGTCTCATCCATTGTCAAGAGATCCACAAAATGCTGTGAATACCTCCCAATTCGCAGCTTCTGACTTCTTCTCACTTCACCTTCTGTTGGAACCAGATCACCAGCAAGAAGATTCAGTAGAGTAGATTTTCCAGCCCCATTGGGCCCAATAATAGCGACACGAGTTCCCATGTCAATGCCCACATCAACATTTGACAGCCTGAAATCCTCTCGATTTGGATAACTGAAGCTAACTTCTATCAGCTGTAGAAGTGGTGGCGTCAACTCTGTGGGTTCAGGAAAGTGGAACTGCACAGTATAATCTTTCCATTTCTTCGGAGCTTCTTGAATGGGTTCCTCTTCATCAACTTTTCCCTTTCCCCTGCTTTTTGAAGCTTCTTTAGCAGCAACAAATTTTGCCCGATCTTTAACCTTTTCCTGTTGAACACGGTTCCCTGATCTCTTGGCAGCTTTCATCTGCTTCTCATAGTTTTCAAATTTTTTGTTCATCTCTTTACGTCGCTGCTCATAACCACCTTCAAAATCATCAAAATTTCCACGATATACATGGAGCTTCAGCTCATGAAGATGGATGATTTCATTGCACACACTGTTGAGGAAATCCCGATCATGAGAAACAACAACAAGAGTTTTCTTCCACCTGCACAAATACTCTTCCAACCAGAGCACAGCTCTGAGGTCAAGATGGTTGGTGGGTTCATCCAGTAGTAAAAGAGTCGGTTGTAAAAAAAGTGCTCTAGCCAATGAAATTCTCATTCGCCAACCTCCACTAAATGAATGTGTAGGACGGCCTTGCATTTCTTTTGTGAAACCCAAACCAGCAAGAATCTTTGAAGCCTGTGCCTCTGCAGCATCAGAACCCAAGAGCTGCAATTGCTCATACAACTCAACAAGTTTCTCCCCTGCATCACCATTAGCATCATCATCTTCATCCTCATTGCCAGCCGCAGAAGCTAAATTCTGCAAAGATGAAACTTCTCTTCGGACCTTGATTAGATCTTCATTAGCTGCAACAACTGCTTCAAGGGCAGTCTTGTCATCTCCAATCACCTCTTGTTCAACCAGAAGAACATCAATATTTTTAGGTACAGGAATCTTCCTCCAAGCAAGGAGCTTTAACAATGTAGATTTTCCCTTTCCATTGGGTCCAACCAAACCATATCTCTTTCCATGTGATATCTTCACTGATGCATTCTTCAAAAGTTCCTTACCTCGTGCTGAGACAGAGAAATTTTCTATTGTAATATCTTTGACATTGGCATCAGCTTCATCATTGCCTTCCAATACTGAAGTCCGACTACCAATAACCACAGAAAAAGCATCATGATCATCCCTCAGAGCCTCTTGTTTGGCATGTTCTGCAGCATGGACAGCAAGTAAATCCTTCTTTTCCCTTTTCTTTAGTTCTTTGTCAGTTGCAGAAATTTCAAGATGCTTCAGCTCACTTCTTTTCTGTCTATTTAGCAGTTTCAACTGTTCTGCCTCTTCTTCGGAGGCATAAACATCTTCCTCATCGTCAGAAGGGGGTAGATCAATCCCATCAGTGTAAGATGAAACTTTTGGAGCAGCTTTTGTCTTAGGTTTATTGGAAGCTCCAGTGGAAGATGCTGATCCTTTTTTAGTTTTGTCAGGTTTCTGGTCCATGCTCGCGAGCATGGCTGAAACAGACATTTTCTCTCTCTTTCCATCGCTGGAAATATCTTTACTGCTTGATTTAGCCTTACTGGCTGCCCCAGTGCCCTCTGTTTTCTTCTTTCCCATTGCACCTAATAATTGACAAAGGAAAAATCTAAAAGGCAAAAAGAAAATTAACAACCTCCGAATGTTTTATATGTATCAAACAAACAATAAAAAATTCGCATCCCTCATTAGTAATCTATCATTGTTGTTTGCGTAAACATATGATGAGAAACCAATAAAAGAATAAAAGGAAAAAGAGGACAAGGGTTTACAGAAAAAGTATCACAGAGACTAAGAAAATAACACTTCATCGACAAGCCCCAACAACAGTTAATTTTAAGCATTACTGAAATAGGTTCTCCTAATCATCAAATAATCCCACGAAAACCTCAATATTAAACTGTAAAAATTAAAAGAAGGAAGGCCTCTAAAACACAATCGAAAACAAGGGAAAACCCCAAAAATTATATCGCCAACAATTAATCGAAAAAGTAAGATATTTTTATGTCAGAACACCAAATTAACTCCAACACAAAACACGAACGCTACTTAATCCCAGCGTGTAACGAGGTCCATCCCCAAATTGATGCCATAACTTATAAACCCAAACAACAATCCACTTCAATTCAGATTCCCCAACACAAAAACAATCTACTACAAATATAACTATCCACAAGAGCTCCCACTAGAAGACCAAGAACAATCCTCAGTTAAAAAACAAAAGAATCTTTAACACAGGAAGAGACACAGCCCACGCACAAAAGACAGATAGTTATAAATATGCATGAGGCACACGGCTCACCTGAAAGGAATAAACTTGCCTAAATCTGAGATCTCGCGCAAAGACAGAAATGCAAGCAGACACTAACTGGTGAAATTTCACAGTTCGGTTTTAAATTCGAACAGTTTAAGCCCTAAAATTTGGGCTTATAGTGAGTAGACGTAAGACTTAATCGGTTCTAATATAAGAGATCTTAAATTGTCAAATTTTAGCCCACGGGCTGGTCTATAAAATCGATGCTACCCCTATTAGAGAGTGCCACGACAAATGGACCATTGGCATACGATACCACAATAGAGTATAATTTAAATAATAATATTTTGAACATTTTTTCTACCCTAATATCGTATAATAATATAGAAATTATATATAATAAATAAAATAATATGAAAAAATTTATCTATTATCTATATATTCATATATCATTATATTAATTACCGTGTATCATGAACGAAGAGCTTTTCTCCCTTTTTGACCTATTATTTAATCTTAAGAATGCTGATTTAAGAACAAAAATGTGTGATTTCCTTTCTTCGACTCTTACTGCACATCCGATTGTGAATCTTTAGTCTATTATCTATATATTCATATATCATTATATTAATTACCGTATACCATGAACGGAGAGTTTTTTCCCCTTTCCGACCCACCCTTTGGTCTTAAAAATACTGATTTAAAAGCAAGAATGAGTGATTGCCTCTCTTCGACCCTTATTGCCCATCCGATTGTGAACCTTCTAGTCCTATCTTATTCAATGTTTGTTCAATTACTCTTTTACTTGCAAATGTACTGTAAGCATTAGGTTTAGCAATAATGATACCTCCCAACATACCAAAACTAGCTGTCAAATCTTTCTAGTTCTTCAAAATAAATAGTTTGAAAAGGTTCAATTGTCTAAAATGAATTTCTAGATATGTGAATTTATCAATATCAAGTTTTTTAAAAAAAATTGTGCAATGTACTAGATGGTTGCTTACTTATGGAGAGGTTGAGGAAGAGAAGAAGCAATAGGAGTAAGAGAAGAGAGAACGCAGAAGGAGGAGAGAGAATGAAGTGATAGAGAGAATATTGTATTGATTTTCTGTTATGTCCTCTGTAGGACAAATGTATCAACATATATTCTCATGTATGGTTGTTGTAACCGTAGAACTAGGAATAAAATGAAACGATAACAGAGTAAAAATATATGCTTGCACGTGGTCTGGTATGCTTTGGTGGGCCTCCAGCCTTGTAGTAAATTCCTTAGGTCCAATTCCATAATCGTAGTAGATTCATAACACTCCATTCCCTGTAGAAGAGCCCTTGACCTCAAAGGTTAAAATTTAGGAACTGGCTTCGATTTATCGAGGATCCTCCCACGTGGCTTCCTCAACTTCACAATCCTTCCACCGCACGAGCCACTTCAATCCATCTGGGTTTCTCTGAGTGACGAATCGCCTTTCAACCACAGCTTCGGGACATTCTTCTGGCGGTGTTGTTCCCTCATCGATGGGTTTGTTGGTTGGTTTTGTCCCCAACCCTAATGCCTTCTTTAGCAGTGAGATGTGAATCACTGGGTGAATGCGACTCCCTGCTGGTAGATCTAACAGATAAGCGACCTCTCCTACTTTCTTATTTATTCGGTAAGGCCCATAGTATTTGGCACTCAATTTCTGATTTTTTCGTTTATTTGCAGAGTTCTGACGGTAATGTTTCAATTTCATATAGACTAGATCTCCTTCTTCAAAGGTTCTTTCGGTCCTCCCTCTATCCGCCTGGGTCTTCATCCGATCCTTGGTCTTGAGAAGCTGCAGCTTCAGTGAAGAAAGCATACGTTGACACTCCTCGAAATAACGATTCACACTCTCCACTGATGAAGGTAACTCCAAGGCGGCAGCTTGTGGAGGTGGAGGGTACCCATACAGAGCTTGGAACGGCGTGGTGTGGATTGCGTTATGGAAGTTAGTGTTGTACCACCATTCGGCTAAGTGAAGTCATCTGTGCCACTTCTTGGGATGTTGGTGCGTCTTATGTGGCACCCACTTACTGCATGGTACGCACCGGGACGCCCGTGGGTCGTACCGACGCATATCTCACAATAAGGGTACACTACGTTCGATCATTTCTATAATCCACATGGCATCAATACAATAAAACCGCAATATCAAAATCACTGAATTTTTAAAACCATAATGCTATTCTCATTCATAACATCAAACAGAAGTACAGACAAGTCTATCAGTTCCCTACGGTCTAAATACAATATTCCCAAAAAAGAAACTGATACAAAAGTCTATACTATGTCATCCTCAAAATCAATTCCAGCTGACTGACCTGTGTGTCATCGCTTCTCTTGCCAAAGCGCTCACGCGATAAGAAAAGTCTATCTCTGGAGCTAGGGGTCTAATCTATCAGATCTGAAAAATAGATGTAATTTTGGGTGAGTTTGCAAACTCAATAAGAAACCATCATTGATGGTTCACTCAATTCATGCATTACGCAAATTGCGTACAGCACATCACAGTAACATTCAATTATCATATAACAGTTTGCAATTTCTCATGCCATCACGAACTTCATAATTATCACAAATCGTTAACTCATTTGTTTGCAATGCATATGTGACTCTTTCCGGTTTGTTTCGATGTTGTGACCGAGCGCTAAATCGATGTCGGTGTTCGATGGGCGCGTCAGGGAGTAGGAGAGCCCTCATGCGGGATGCACTAACTCTCCTCGAGCTCGAGGCCGAGTTCGAGAATGATGTTCGAGCTCAAAGCTCTTTTAGTATTAATGGCGACTCGGTCACAACGTTCATTATCGTGTTGGACCCGAATCCAGGAATCAACTCAAACCAAAACCATAACACTTACTAACTGGTTTGATACATGCAGATCTTTGGGCCACGCTTTGAAACCCAACCTTGGTACAAAATACCGACTTCTTGAGCGTGATCTGCTGAAATCTCTTCTTTCTCTCGCTACTAAATATGATGAGCCCGAACTGGAATCCGACCATTGAACCGAACATTGGCGTATATAGAAATACATATGCATAACCAAGATTTTCGGTCCAAAATCATACCATAACCATAACTCCCTCGAAAACCAAATTCTCACTCAATGTCAAAGGATAGAATGCTACAAGCTTTAATGGCATTCCACGCCACAATACAATACCAAGATCGAATATCCGAATATACAAAAATACAGATCCCATAATTCCTGATGCCAATCTAAATTAGAACAATACAATATGTACACAAATATAATCAAAACCTTCACTTCCCTTCACTCGATCTTCTTCTCATCACCTGTGGATGGGAATGAAGGGGGGTGAGCTTATAAGCTCGTGGGTAACAGGCTTATAACGAAGAACAAGCAAAACTGTTGGAAAAAGTTCATTTGTTATACAAAAATCATAATCGGTTCATAAAAAGCTTTGCTCCCAAATTCTCAATCAAATTCGAAATTCTGAGTTCAAACCCATTGTTGAAAAGTGTCATTGCATAGTGAAAAATATTATCATATCAACACAACATTTTCAATCAATCATCAATATCAAATGCTCAATTTATACACATACTTGACAATTCATAGATGCAATGCACAAACAAATGGCTCGTGGGTCCATGGAAACAAAAGGAGAAACCGAGTTTACACTCAAGGAAATGAGTCCATTCGGAACTCATATGCCACAAGCGGGCAGCCGGGAGAAGGCTCTTGTCGACGTGCACGTGACGAACGAAATGGTTCCACTCTCGCCCAAACAAAGCACATAACGAATCGTTTCATGCTCAAAGCATGTTATCAAAGCTTTTCATTCTTTTCATGCTTTCATTTCTTACAAATGGCCATAATGCCTATCAAGGCAGTTCATAAACATGATCATAATGCATTTAAAATATTTTGTACTCATAATTCATCAGAAACGTTCATATGCTGAAACATGTAGAAATTTTGCAAATCATTTAATAGAAACAAAACGATATTTATGAAGTATTTGAAATCATTCTTGATTTGGGAGAAAACTTTAGTGGCTCATTACTAAATTATAAACATGAAACCCACCTGAATTCCATTGCTTATCAGATGCCTCTCCTTTTGATCCTCTTGCTTTCATTGATCCCCTTTTTATCAAATGCAAATTTCCTATTCAAATAGGAATACAAATTAAGGATCCAATTATTACATATTGACTAAGATAAATTCTAAACAAACCCAAACTTTACCTAAAGTCCACACATTCGGGTCACTTTTTCCATCAAAGTCCTCATTGTCTTACGTTTCTATTGTCCTCAAAATCATTCAATAAGGTGCAAAAACCCAAAAAGTTATACCCCAAAACATATTGAGACTATCCTTAAGTTGATACAAGAATCTATACTCAACTTGTGACCAAAATTCAAGATTCTTATAGACTGAATTTCAATTTCATTGCTTCATAAAACTTGTAGTCTTTTATTTCTAGAACACAACGAATCTAAAATCACCTCAATTGGACATCTATACCAAAAGATATGCCTAAAATACTAAAAATCTTACTTTCGAAAAAACAGGGGGCTCGCCGCGACGTCAGGTCGCTCGTCGCGGCGAACAAACCCGTGCTTTCGCCATGGCGTGCACGCGCATCGCCATGCATGCAAGACGCACGCCACGTCGTCTGCTCCTCGCGGCGAACAAATGTCTCACGTCGCGACGTCTCCTTTCGCACGTCGCGACGTCCACGGCATGTCACACGTCGCGACGAATAATGTAAAATCATTTACACGTCGCGACGTGGCTCCCTTCCTCACACGCCGCGGCGCTATTCATACGCACGTCGCGACGTCTGGTCTGGAGCTCGACTCCGAAACTCAGATTTCTGCAGATCCTAAATTCGATTCTTTCCCTTAACCAAATCCAACACATCTAAACAATAGATCAAGTCTTATACTACATTTTTAACCCAGTAACAGCTAAAAAACATGCACAAATCCATCAACTCACGAAATCTAGCCATTTCTATTATGCAAACCCTAAATCTCCGATTAACACCCATTCCAAACGATTCCAAAGTTAAATCTTACCACAACAAGATAGATCAAGCTTAAACTTACCAGAAGCGTCTTGATCTGTCGAAAATAGCTGAAATCGCGAAACCCTATTTCTCTTCTCTTCTTCTCCACCGACGGTGCTCCTTCTCCCTCTTCTTTTTCTTTCCTCTTCTTTCTTTCTTTTCTCTTTTTTTCCATCTTTCTTCTATTTCTAATTTCCTACTTAATTGTAAAATGTCCATTATGCCCCTTTCCTTTAAGCCTTAATTCTTATAACTTAAGTATCATGACCAAAATGCCCTTATTCATTCTTACCACTTTTAATACAACCAAACCACATACTAAATTCTACAAGTAGATCCAAACTTTTCATCCATCAACCTTAATTATCCAATAATCTTCTCAATTTAATCAAACTAAGGCAGAAACGCATAACTATCACAATTCATGCTTAATGACATCATTAAAAAAATTCAGGGTCTAACATTTCTCCCCCTCTTAAAAGAAATTTCATCCTCGAAATTCTTGTCTGATCGAACAGAAGTGCAGGATGCTCTTCCATTCCTTCGTTAGCTTCATTACTCGAATACTTTCTTCCACATGATCGTGGTCAACAGATTCACTTGGTCTTTCAACCTCTTAATGGCCATTCACTGTCTTAACTAATTCTTCATTATTCTTCGAATCACTTTCACTTTTTCCCACTTCCTAAGTCGATAAAACTGATATCATCTCAATCCATGTCTCCTTCTAATACTCGAATATATCACACTTCGAATCCAAGACATCTCTTGTCAGAAGCACTAACTCATAATAATTTCATAAAAACCCAATTCAAAGCGACTTAGCGAATTCTTTGTCTTAACTTGAGCACAACTTGTACCCCATGTAAGCACATCTGGCACACCTTGTAAGGTGATATCCTCAGAAACAAATTACCTTTCACTTGATAATTCACATCACTTTAATATCAGTACATTTACCTCTTACGATTATCTCACTACATTCTATTTCCTCGCACGAATCCACCTAATTAGTCCATCCTTCTTGAGTCACTTAATAACACCAAATCCATAACAATTCCAATATTAGCCTTAGATAACCAGTAGGCCTTACCCATCAACAAAAGCGATGACTCTTTCTATCACCAAACTCCTTATACAGTATTCTATCGCAATCACCATGACAACGATTGTGATGCTTAACGTCGAATAGAACCGTACATTGGTCTCATATTCTCACGAACTCCAAACTAGAACCTTGAAGCATATCTCCGATAGTTAAAACCGTCGACGATTCAAACTTTCAATCACTGGACATATTCCTTTTAGGACGTATAACTTAAATCACCACTTGCACTTGTCTAATAATCTCTTTGTTCAATCATCTTTGCCGAACCACCTACTTTTTGTCTCAATCACCCGGTATCATTTTTCCTACTCAAATTCAAAATGCTCATTCGTTTTCGATTCCTTGGTAAGGTTTACAAGTCCTAAATCCTTAATTTGCACTTTGTTCCTGCAAAACTGATCTTACATTTTCCGTGCCTAATGGCACATCATTGTGCCCTGAAATTTTGACTTCATTCAGCACTCTTTCTTGAGCTTGATCTGATAACCTCTATCTCTGAATTCATACTTCACTACTATGGAATTTTCTATTTAATGCATCTGATTACAACACTAGCTTTACCATTTTTGCACTCATTCGCACAGTCTATCTGCCTGTAACTTTACCCATCGTCTCAGTCTCGCATTCAAATTCTTCACCTCAAAAGTACCGTAATTACATGATGCGCTATATCGACGATAGTCAAAATATTTACGTACATATCTTGTATTCAACTTTCAAGCAATCACTACAAGAGAAAATTCAATTCATGTATCAACAATCAACCTATGAGGTTTCAATTGTCTCTATGCACACGAATTCACTTCACTTTTCTGCTTTGAATTTTATTCTGATCTCTTATGCAACCATCCTTGTATACCATACCACTGAAATTTTCTTACCTTCCTCTTTGAATACACTTAACATATCATCGAAAGTCGTTTGGATTGCTTTAATCTTTAATACCATAACTTGAACCACCATTGTCAGAACTCCATAAGTCCACAACTGGTTCTAACAATTCCTCAATTAACTAATTTCTCCACGAAACAATATCACCTCTTGTTATTTTTTTTTGATTCCCAATTGTTTTACCTTTCGTGACTGATTTTCTCCATTCTTTAGATTTTCTCATAATTTACATTGACGTGCTCTAATGTCTACTCATTTATACTCGTTGCTCCACACACGCTGGTCTATTTGCAATCTTAACTTCCGGTGCTTGTCACACCTTCATCTGATAACTTGCATTTCACGAACTTATTTACCCAGAACATAACGTGAAATTATATACTCCTCATCTTGGCAATTAATACCTTCTCAACTTTAGGAATCCACCCTCATAGTCGAATCCTTTACATTAAATCAAAAATACATACATTCTCAGTAGTATATTCTACCTCTTTTACTTGAGTCTCCGCTAGGGATAGAACTCCAATACTCACTTTCGAATCATTACATATTCCTTTTTGATCAGCTCTTTCATTGATCATTCTTCATATAAACCATCTGATCTGCTTGATCTTGCTACTATCATATATACTATTCCTACAAATCTTTATCAATCACTTGCTATTATCATCACATTATCAGTTACCTTTAATCCCTCGAGAAGAACAATTTCTCTCATCTTCGTAGTCGATATTGTTGAGTTACTCAAACTCAACAGAGTAACAAACATACTTGCTATCGCATATGCTTGGCTGAGCATCATCAAAGTCATGTCATTCTATCCACCAACTTACTCCTTCAAATCACTAATTCATATCTTACGCAATTAATACCTTGATCGCCATTGATCTTAGACAACAGTTCACTCCTTATCGAACATACTAACACAAAGTTCTATGCTAGTTTTTCTGAATTCACTTTTCTCATGCTATATCAATTCATCTTGAGTCAATTACCATATTGAGTACATAGGACTCACTTCCTTGCCTTCTGAAGCTTAATCATTTTTGGGGCCACCGATTAAATGACACTCTCTCTCTCGTCAGAGTCAAGTAACCGATTCTTCCGAACTCCTCGTATCCTTCTACGAGATGAAGTTCTTCATTCTTTCTCTCATCACGAAAGAGTATCATCATTTTCTCACCTCAAATCATATCCACAAATCAATATTCCTTAACACACTTCACTAGCTAAGGGTCCCATTTCTTAAGGAATCCATATGAACCAATCATCATTTCATACTCAACCTATTGATCTGCCATATTCTTCATCCCATCTTTCAAACTTTTATCTCACACAAGGAGATTCAACATCAACTTACCCCAATTCATCACGAAATTCAAATCTCAATTTCGTAACACATTCCTAAAATCAATCAACATTCTTGTCAACCTAAGTCAAACAATCACCTTAGTTCCTCACATAATTCATGAAAATTCCTCCACAGCAAAATCACATTCTCACTAGTCCTTCAGACACTTTACAAACATAAGCGCCCATGCAAGATCATAATGATGGGCTCTGATACCACAAATGTTGGACCCCGAATCCGGAATCCAACTCAAACCAAAACCATAACACTTACTAACCTGGTTTGATACCGCAGATGCTGGGCCACGCTTTCGAAACCCAACCTCGGTACAAAAATACCGACTTACTGAAGCGTGATCTGCTGAAATCTCTTCTTTCTCTGCTACTAAATATGATGAGCCCCGAACTCGGAATCCGACCATTGAACCAGAACATTGGCGTATATAGAAATACATATGCATAACCAAGATTTTCAGTCCAAAAATCATACCATAACCATAACTCCCTCAAGAAAACCAAATTCTCACTCAATATCAAAGGATAGAATGCTCTGACTTTAATGGCATTCCACGCCACAATACAATACCAAGATCGAATATCCGAATATACAAAAATACAGATCCCATAATTCCTGATGCCAATCTAAATTAGAACAATACAATATGTACACAAATATAATCAAAACCTTCACTTCCCTTCACTCGATCTTCTTCTCATCACCTGTGGATGGGAATGAAGGGGTGAGCTTATAAGCTCGTGGGTAACAGGCTTATAACGAAGAACAAGCAAAAGCTGTTGGAAAAAGTTCATTTGTTATACAAAATCATAATCGGTTCATAAAAGCTTTGCTCCCAAATTCTCAATCAAATTGAAATTCGAGTTCAAACCCATTGTTGAAAAGTGTCATTGCATAGTGAAAATATTATCATATCAACACTGACATTTTCAATCAATCATCAATATCAAATGCTCAATTTATACACATACTTGACAATTCATAGATGCAATGCACAAACAAATGGCTCGAGGCTCCATGGAAACAAAAGGGAGAAACCGGAGTTTACACCCTGAAGGAAATGAGTCCATTCGGAGCTCATATGCCTGGCAAGCGGCAGGAGAAGGCTCTTGTCGGCGTGCACGTGATTTAACGAAATGGTTCCACTCTCGCCCAAACAAAGCACATAACGAATCGTTTCATGCTCAAAGCATGTTATTAAAGCTTTTCATTCTTTTCATGCTTTCATTTCTTACAAATGGCCATAATGCCTATCAAGGCAGTTCATAAACATGATCATAATGCATTTAAAATATTTTGTACTCATAATTCATCAGAAACGTTCATATGCTGAAACATGTAGAAATTTTGCAAATCATTTAATAGAAACAAAACGATATTTATGAAGTATTTGAAATCATTCTTGATTTGGGAGAAAACTTTAGTGGCTCATTACTAAATTATAAACATGAAACCCACCTGAATTCCGTTGCTTATCAGATGCCTCTCCTTTTGATCCTCTTGCTTTCATTGATCCCCTTTTTATCAAATGCAAATTTCCTATTCAAATAGGAATACAAATTAAGGATCCAATTATTACATATTGACTAAGATAAATTCTAAACAAACCCAAACTTTGCCTAAAGTCCACACATTCGGGTCACTTTTTCCATCAAAGTCCTCATTGTCTTACGTTTCTATTGTCCTCAAAATCATTCAATAAGGTGCAAAAACCCAAAAAGTTATACTCCAAAACATATTGAGACTATCCTTAAGTTGATACAAGAATCTATACTCAACTTGTGACCAAAATTCAAGATTCTTATAGACTGAATTTCAATTTCATTGCTTCATAAAACTTGTAGTCTTTTATTTCTAGAACACAACGAATCTGAAATCACCTCAATTGGACATCTATACCAAAAGATATGCCTAAAATACTAAAAATCTTACTTTCGAAAAAACAGGGGCTCATGGCGACGTCAGTCGCTTCGTCGCGTGAACGAACCGTCTTTCGCTGCTCACATGGCGCGACGACGCCACGTTATACGCTCCTCGCGGCGAACAAATGTCTCACGTCGCGGCGTCTCCTTTCAGACGTCGCGGCGTCCACGGCATGTCACTGCGTCGCGACGAATAATGTAAAATCATTTACACGTCGCGACGTGGCTCCCTTCTCACACCGCCGGCGCTATTCATACGCACGTCGTGGCGCCAGTGCGGAGCTCGACTCCAAACTCAGATTTCTGCAGATCCTAAATTCGATTCTTTCCCTTAACCAAATCCAACACATTTAAACAATAGATCAAGTCTTATACTACATTTTTAACCCAGTAACAGCTAAAAAACATGCACAAATCCATCAACTCACGAAATCTAGCCATTTCTATTATGCAAACCCTAAATCTCCGATTAACACCCATTCCAAACGATTCCAAAGTTAAATCTTACCACAACAAGATAGATCAAGCTTAAACTTACCAGAAGCGTCTTGAACATCGAAAATAATGAAATCGCGAAACCCTATTTCTCTTCTCTTCTTCTCCACCGACGGTGCTCCTTCTCCCTCTTCTTTTTCTTTCCTCTTCTTTCTTTCTTTTCTCTTTTTTTCCATCTTTCTTCTATTTCTAATTTCCTACTTAATTGTAAAATGTCCATTATGCCCCTTTCCTTTAAGCCTTAATTCTTATAACTTAAGTATCATGACCAAAATGCCCTTATTCATTCTTACCACTTTTAATACAACCAAACCACATACTAAATTCTACAAGTAGATCCAAACTTTTCATCCATCAACCTTAATTATCCAATAATCTTCTCAATTTAATCAAACTAAGGCAGAAACACATAACTATCACAATTCATGCTTAATGACATCATTAAAAAAATTCAGGGTCTAACAATCTGTTCATGCATTTATGCATGAAATGCAAATGCTCAATAATTCACAGTCAAATGGCTATGAAAGCCCGTTTATCACAATTTCTCAAAAAGCACGTAGCAGTCAATTCCAATTTATCAAAAGCATGCATTTCAATCCTAACCATTCCCGTAATCATACAATTCACATTTGTAAACAGTTCACACAGAGCATTTAATAATCAGAAATTGAGGAACCAACTAGGTTACTCACTAGTTGCTCCTGAAGCTAACGCCTGGAAGATCCAGCAACGTCTGGAAGTTGACGTTCCGGTTGCTCCTCTATAACAAATAGCATACATGATATCAAAATTTGCACCATTAAGAGTGTTCAACAATGTACATGTATGAGATGTATTATGTACAATGCATGTTCATGATAAATCACAGGTATCGCTCTTTGATTCTTCTCAATACTATCCCATACCAAAATTCATTTAAGCATAACTAACACTTAGGTTTCTGCCTCTCTAGAACCATTGAAATCACAATTCGTTTGTCACTGGCTTACTTTCAGATTTTCAGAAATACCCTTTCGGGTTCACTGTTCACATTCAATCAGGAGGCAAAACTTGTGAAATTTGAGCTCACTCTCTTCTAGAAAAGTGTTCCTCTGTCTTGTATCTTTCCATCGCCCCTAATTTCACTTAATTCGGTTCAGTAATTTGGAAGACATGCCTCAAACATTTTCGGACTATTCCTTTCCAAAACAGAGTACTATATCCAACTTCCATCCAGAATTTGAACACCTTAGAGACTGGATCGAGATTCAGCTTCTTCATATGATATTTAGCCCTATTACTCTAGTTTTCTAAAAATCAAGAATCACTTCAATTGGAATCCTATAGACCAAGATATTGTCAAAATACTGAAATACGTTCAGTGAAATATTCAGTTCATGCTCCTTCCACCGATACCCTTACTTTGATTCAATCTATCATTTCTAATTTAATGCGAAAAATCATAACTTTTTGTGGAGAGATAAAGAAATGTGTTAGGAATCTAATGCTTAAAAAATCAGGTCATTTGGAGGTCTAGAGAAAAAGTTATGACCAAAAGACTCCAATCAGTTCTTGCTTTCGTCTGAGTTTTTCTATCGTCTCATTTACATCGTCTGCTTTTCCTATCGTCTCATTTCCATCGTCTGCTTTTCCTTCGTCTCATTTCCATCGTCTGCTTTTCCTTCGTCTCATTTCCATCGTCTGCTTTTCCTATCGTCTCATTTCCATCGTCTGCTTTTCCTTCGTCTCATTTCCATCGTCTGCTTTTCCTTCGTCTCACTTCCATCGTCTGCTTTTCCTTCGTCTCATTTCCATTGTCTGCTTTTCCTTTAGAACATCTCCACTTATAACAATCATAACTTTTGACTCTGATATTCAAAATTTACAAACTTTATACCGTTGGAAAGATACAAGAAAGCTCTACAACTTTTTAGAAGGCAACTTTACCAAAATCTATCTAAATCAGGTCCATATTTCCTCCCGAAGTTGGAACACGATTTTCGCTCAACTCTCAACATCCTGCACCCAGTTCTCAACTTCGAGACAACTTTTGAGACTCTTAAAGACATAAATGAAATTCGATGTCTTCATACAAATTGTAGCCATATATTCCTAGTTTACTCTGAATCAAGAATCATCTTATTTGGACAACTACAGAAAATGTTATGGCTAAAGTCCTGAAGCATACTCAGTGAGAAATTTTCCAGATTTTCTAACTTTCAACACTATAACTAAATTTATTTCTCCCCAACTACCCAGTATTTATGAATAAACACATAAAGTACATTTTTCATGCCGATGACAGTAATTTAACAACTTTATTTCACAAATCCCTAACAACAAAGGATTTCTCTAGCACTTACCTGCTGAAAACCCCAAAATCTTCAAGCCCTAAACTTCACACGTTTTCATACTTCGCTGAGAGAAATGATCAGCTTCTGGTTTTTCCTTAGAGTAGATGACACAAATGACAAAGTAAGTTTGGTGAAGGAAAGGAAGAACACAGAAGTCCCTTAAAAGATATTTTGATGGAAAACTCTGTGTTCGAAGAGAGAGAAGTTTTAGGAAGATGAGAAAAAGGAAGGGGCTTGGACAAGACTTAACCCGTCAATTCTCAAGGAATAGAACCTACTCTTAGCTAGAGTACAAGGCCTAAGTGACACTTGTCACTTACCCAATACCCAAGTTCCAACTGAGTTTCTTTTGAACTAACTCCCTTGACTGCCATCTTTACAACCCAACTATCTCCAAAACTTCATTTAATTTATTTCTTGTTCCCTAATATCAATATATCTTTCTCAATACTCCATAACTTCACCAACATATACAAATACAATATTTCCACCAATTACTAATATTTTCAATGCAAAAACATCCGTAACTCTAAAAATTCATAGATTAATCCAATTATACCCGAAATTTTCATGAATGCATGTACAATTATTTCATGTGCAAATAAATTTACTATTTAAGTGCAAGTGTATGGCATATCATGCATGAACATAGAAGTGCATCACTAACTCTCATGAGCCACTCACATTTACCATTCTACCCTTTCCACTAGAAATGGGATATTACAACTCTCCCCTCCTTAAAGAAATTTCGTCCTCGAAATTTTTACCTGCTTGCTCGAATAGGTGGGGATATTGTCTCCTCATATGCTCCTCTGTCTCCCATGTTGCTTCTTCAGTCGAGTGGTTTCTCCAAAGGACTTTTACCAATGGAATAACCTTGTTCCTCAACTGCTTAATTCGCGATCCCACAATCTTGATCGTGTAAGTGATAAGTCGACTTGTTCAAGGTCGGTACTGTTTATTTGTGCCCTAAAGGCAATCCCCTTTAGCGCGTTTTATTCACAGTCGTATGCTGGTGAATGAATAAATAAAGAAAAGGCATTATTCATTAATTTGATATTCATAAACATTGTTTATGAATTGATTTGATCTTTAATCAAATTAATGAAGTCCATGATATATGACATAGCATGAAGGAAATTATGATGTGATCATACTACTGAAATTCCTATCATGTGCAATTATGTCGATATCTAAATTCTCCTAGTCATAGGATTAATGAGACTGGACATCATTAATCCGGATAGACTAACACATGTCATATTCCTTGATTGGATCAGCGGTGGATCTCTAAAGCGTAAATATGAGATATTTAGAATTGACATGTGGATGCTTACTAGCGGTAGTAAGTTCATTGGATGACTGCCATGAGATCATCACATGGATATCTTATCTAAGTGTCGGTGATAATCTCATCATAGCAATGGTGCAAGTATCCTTAGACTTGAGGTACTCGAGGATATCTTGAATCTTGATCACGTGCTTTGACTACATTCCTTGTTGCCTTCAGAGGTAACTCATAGGGTGGTGCTTGGAGTGCGGCTTGAGGTATTGAAGATAATTGAGTAGCCAATAAAGGATTCACCACTTACGGATTAGCGTAAGAGATACCCGTGGCCTCTTGTCGGGATCATTACTAAGGTGGCAAAGATATATGTCATGAAGAGTGTCTTCATTGACATATAAAGTAATGAGTCCCGGGGCGAGAAGCGATATCACTAGGCTAGACTCGGTCTAGTGAGAGTTAACACTTTGACCATACTCGTAACCAAGTGGGGTATAGGATGGTGAAAGGACGAATTGCGAGAATTGTCATGGAAGGGTTTGTGATACGGTTCGTAATGAATACATCAAACCGATTACTTTCCGGTCAATTGGGGTCATGATGTGTTGCTAGATACGCTCATGACTTGCTTAGATTAAGTGTTAATCTAAGTGGCTAACATAACCGGAGCCTAAAGGGTCACACGATAAGAGTGATTGAGAGAATCGTAAAATAGTAATTAGACGAGTTCCAATTATGGAAACATTAGGATTAAATGGATCCCGATGAGATCGGGATATGTCCCGATGAGATCGCGACATCAATATTGCTAAGAAAGGTTTAGGAGTCGCTTTTTGATCTTAGGGGCCGATGGCAGAGGGCCAGACCCATTAATGCACAGCCTCGGACAATAATATACATATATATATATGTTATTAATTAATTAAATAATTAATTAATATATATATATATGTAGAATACGTGAGGTGGGAAGAAGAAAAGAAGCTTCTTTTGATTATGCTTAGTCATCAAAGCATTAACTCACTAAAAGACAAAAATGATGGATGAGGAAAGATGATGATCGTGGCTTATATAAAAGGAGAAGGAAGAAAGAGTTCCTTGGGTTTTTTAGAAGACCATCTTCGTGGGATTTGAAAGGAGAAGGAAGAAAGAGTTTTTCCTCTCATTTTTCTCATCTCCAACGATCATCACTTTAGTCTCCAAGCTTCTTCATCCTCCTTCATCGTCAATCTCAAGCTCTCCGGAGAGAGGTAGGCTCTAGCGGGCTTTAATCTGTTCTAGCTATTCCGGGTCAAAGGGTTTGACTCGGTTAGGTTTTCGATCTCTGCGTGGATCACCTTTAGAGATAGTCTCTTTTGGCTATTTAGGTTGATGTCTTCATACCGATACGGATCTGGGTTTGGGAAAGTCCAGGAACAAAATTTTGTTTTCATTCTTTGGTACATGTGATGTACCTCCGGGATTTTCCTACTGAGTGGTATCGAGGCGTCTGGTGTCCGTGATGAAGCTACAACGGCTCCTCGACATAGCTTAAGTTACTAGCAACCACAATCTCTGGTAGGAATCAAATGTGCCGGATCCGATCGGTACCTTGAGCATACTTATATGGAACACATTATGCAATTGAGACATCTCATTCGGTAAAGCCAACTTATAGGCCAAGGTCCTATCCTCTCAATGATCTCATAAGGACCAATGTACTAGGGCTCAACTTGCCCTTTTACCAAATCTCAAAACTCCCTCGGGGTGACACTCTAAAAATACTCTATCTCCTACATCTTGAACTCCATATCACGTCGGTGTTGATCCACATAACTCTTTTGCCTATCTGAGCCGCTTTAATTGACGGATCAACTTCACCTTATCCACTGTGTCCTGTATCAACTCTGGGCCTTCCATCATTCTCAAGCCCTCTTCATCCCAATACAATGGCAACCGACATTTCCTACCGTATAATGCCTCATACGGTGCCATTCCAATATTACTGTGGTAGTGGTTATAATAGGCAAACTCTATCAATTCCATATAATGATCCCAAGCTCCTCTAAATTCCAATACACAAGTTCTAAGCATATCCTCAACAGTCTTGATTGTCCTCTCACTCTGTCCATCTGTCTGAGGATGAAATGCTGTACTGAAGTTCAATTTAGTTCCATGGTAGTCAAGCTCTTCCAAAATCTCAAGTAAATCTAGGATCCTGTCCGATACTATGGACCTTTGGTACTCCATGCAGCCTCACCACCTCATTTACATACTGGCTAAGCGATCAGTGAGTTATTCTCTCTCTTTGGTAAGAAATGGGCCGATTTAGTCAACCGGTCTACTATGAACCAAATAGCATCATGCTGCCTCGGAGTCTTAGGCAAACCCATGATAAAGTCCATAGTGATCCGTTCCCATTTTCACTCTGGAATGGGCAACGAATTCAACTTACCTACGGGACCCTGGTGCTCCGCCTTCACTCGCTGGCACGTCATACATCTAGACACATACTCAGCTACTTGTTTCTTCATTCCAGGCCACCAAAAATGTTGCTTCAAAGTGTTATACATCTTGGTAGTACCAGGATGCATAGCATAGGCGGCCATATGAGCTTCTCAAGGATCTCCTTCCTCAAATTATCCACATTAGGTACACATAGCCTATGTCTCAACCACAAAGTCTCATCCCTTAACTCAAACTCGGACTCCGGATTTGCCTTCACTTTCTCTATAAGCTTTACCATATCAGAATCTTTGTTATGTACTCTTCTGATTCTATCATGTAACATTGGCCTCAACTTCAAAGTAGCAACTAGTGCCTCATCTTGCTCCAGATTCAACTCTACATTTAGAGCTCTCAAATGAATCAGATTAGGTAACCTCGATAATTGAATCTGAGCTGTACTAGCATTAGACTTCCTGCTCAAAGCATCTGCCACCACATTAACTTTCCCTGGGTGGTACTCAATAGTACAATCATAATCTTTCAGAAGCTCAATCCATCTCCTCTGCCTCAGATTCAACTCTCTCTAACTCATCAAATACCTCAAACTCTTATGATCAGTGAAAATCTGGAACGTCTCCCCATACAAATAATGTCTCCAGATCTTCAGAGCAAATACAATTGCAGTTAACTCCAAATCGTGCACTGGATAATTCACCTCGTGAGACCTCAACTGTCTCGAGGCATAAGCTATCACCCTGCCATGCTGCATCAATACATATCCCAGTCCCTGATGCGAAGCATCACTGTACACCACATAGCCTCCAGTCCCAGATGGAATGCCTAACACCGGTGCAGTCATCAGTCGATGTTTCAGCTCCTCAAAGCTCTTCTGGCACTCCTCAGTCCATCTGAACGACACATTCTTCAGCTGAAGTTTTGTCAGAGGGGCTGAGATCAGCGAGAACCCCTCGACAAACCTTCGGTAATATCCGGCCAATCCTAGGAAACTCCAGATCTCAGATACATTCCTAGGAGCCTCCCAATGCAGCACTGCCTCGACCTTGCGAGGATCCACCTGAATACCCTCACCAGTCACAATGTGCCCCAGAAACACGACCTCATCAAGACAGAATTCACATTTAGTGAATTTGGCATACAACTGTCTCTCTCTCATGACCTGCAGAACAATCCTCAGATGCTCAGCGTGCTCCTATCTACTCCTCGAATACACCAAAATATCATCAATGAATACTATCACAAACTGATCCAGGTAGGGCTGAAAAATCTTATTCATCAAGGCCATAAAAGCTTCCGGGGTATTAGTCAACCCGAACGGCATCACTAGAAACTCGAAATGCCCATACCTGCCCCTAAAGGCACTCTTAGGCACATCGGTCTCTGAAATCTTCAATTGATAATAACCCGATCGCAGGTCCAACTTAGTGAACACCTGAGCCCCCTGTAATTGATCAAATAAATCATCGATCCTAGGCAGTGGATACTTATTCTTCACTGTCACCCAATTCAACTGCCTATAGTCGATACACAACCTCAACGTCCCATCCTTCTTCTTGACAAAGCGAGATGGAGCTCCCATGGTGAAACACTTGGGTGCGATAAACCCTTGTCCGTAAGCTCCTGGCGAGCCTTAAGCTCCCTCAGTTCCACCGGTGCCATCCTATATAGAGGTATAGATATAGGAGCGGTACCTGGAACGAGTTCAATCACAAACTCCGTCTCCCGATCCGGCGGTAAACCCGGTAACTCATCGGGGAACACATCGAAAAATTTCCTGATCACGGGAATATCCTGCAATCTCTGCTAAACTCTGGTTTCCGCAACATGGGCCAGATAGGCCTCACATCCACCCTGCATCAACCACAGGGCACTCAGAAAGGAAATCATCCTGGCTGGCATTGCCTGACTAACTCCTCGAAAAATAGCTCTAGACTGACCAGGAGACTCTAATACAACCTCCTTAGTATAACAGTCCATGACGGCCCTATACGCAGTCAACCAATCCATCCCCAAAATCACATCTATCTCCCTCAGAGGCAAAATAATCAAGTATGCACTCAAAACTGCTCGATTAATCTGAATCGGGCACCCTTTGCAGACCTCACCTAAAACAGTCGTACTACTTAGAGGTGTACTCACCTCTAGCCCATGCAGTAATCTCGCCCTATCCCCATGCAGTTTACATGCCATATGCGGTGCAATAAATGAATGAGTGGATCTAGGATCCAAAAATGCATATACTTCAAAGCCAGAAATAGAAGCATACCCGCAACAACATCTGGGAAATCCTGAGCCTCCTGCCGAGTCATGGCATAGACTCTAGCCTGGGATTGCTGTCTGCTGCTCAGTCCCTCAGTCCTCGCTACGGACCCCTCAGCTCTGCCTCGGCCCCTAAATCCCGATCCACCTCCACGGCTCTACTGCACCGTGGTATTACTACCAGATCTCCCAGTCATAATGGACTGGGATCCCAAGGTCTCGGGGCAATTTTTAACCAGGTGGTCCATCGTGCCGCATCTCAGGCAAGCTCCAGTCAACCACCGACACTCCCCACTGTGTCTCCTCTCACAATGCTCACAGACCGAAGGAAACTGCCCTGAACCTATGGCACTACCACTACCCCTACTAGTCTATACAAATCTGCCTCTCTGTCCAAATCCAGACTGTCTAGCTCCTCCAGAGGACCTAAAGGGCCTGCTTTGGCGCTTACTGAACCTTCTGCTAGCACTGCTCTGGCTATCACTTGGCCTCTTGCCCTTGGACCCCTGACCAGTCTCAGCCTGACTCTGTTTCAGAAGCTGCTCAATCCGCACTGCAACAGCCCTCAACTCGATAAAAGTGCCCATATCAGATCGGGCTAACCTGGTACAGATCTCCAGATTGAGTCCGCCCTCAAATCTCCGACACCTGTCAGCCTTAGTAGCAATCAGAACAGTAGCATACCCCATCAGCTCATTGAACCTCACCTCGTACTCATCCACCGTCATCGACCTGTCTCGACTCAAAACTCCTGCATCTTCGACTCCAAATAAACCTTGGGCATATAATTGTCCCTGAAGGCTCTCAGAAAATCGTCCCATATCGAATCTGAGTGCAGTGGTACTTCCCGGGACAGTCTTCCACCATTGATAAGCTGGACCCTATAGGAGAGAGACTGTATAATCGAAACGCTCATCAGAGTCGTAGTCCATCTGATCGAGGACTCTCTCAATCCTCTCTAGCCATTCCTCAACCTCGGCGAGGTCTA
The DNA here is from genome assembly GCA_029891385.1 of Erythroxylum novogranatense. Taxonomy (NCBI): domain Eukaryota; kingdom Viridiplantae; phylum Streptophyta; class Magnoliopsida; order Malpighiales; family Erythroxylaceae; genus Erythroxylum; species Erythroxylum novogranatense. Next base: position 19,883,223 of record CM057224.1, on the reverse strand, counting down.
TCTTGCCATAAAATCAATGACCCCACCGCCACGCGATCGGTCATACTTCCTCTCCGTCTCACGGGAACTCTAGGAGAGCAACTCCTCGTAATGAGGCATCGAGGACTCCTACTAGCTCCCATCGATCTGGGTCATTTGGTTGATCAACTTGATCTACATTTAGGTGGTATCAAAGCATGGTTTGACATCTTTTGGGTATAGTGTATTTTAGGTTTAAATTATAGTGAGAAAAGCGGAGATTGATCAAAATTCTTGTTTCTTATAGGTCATCTCATTTCCATAAATGCGCTTTTCTATCGTCTCATTTCCATCATCGCTTTTCTATCGTCTTATTTCCATAAATACGCTTTTCCTTCGTCTCATTTCCTTTATGCCTTTTCCTATCGTCTCATTTCCATCATCTGCTTTTCCTTCGTCTCATTTCCATCGTCTGCTTTTCCTTCGTCTCATTTTCATAAATCGCTTTTCCTTCGTCTCATTTCCATCGTCTGCTTTTCCTTCGTCTCATTTCCATAAATCTGCTTTTTCCTTCGTCTCATCTCGCTTTTCCTTGTAACATCTCCACTTATAACAATCATAACTTTTGACTTCGATATCCAAAATTTACAAACTTTATACCGTTGGAAAGATAAAAGAAAGATATACAACTTTTCAGAAGGCAAATTTACCAAAATCTATCTAAATCAGGTCCATATTTCCTCCTGAAGTTGGAACACGAATGTTCGCTCAACTCTCAACATCCTGCGCCCAGTTCTCAACTTCGAGACAACTTTTGAAACTCTTAGAGACAGAAATGAAATTCCATGTCTTCATACAAATTGTAGCCATATATTCCTAGTTTACTCCGAATCAGGAATCATCTCTTTTGGACAACCACATAAAATTTTATGGCTAAAGTACTGAAACATACTCAGTGAGAAATTTTCTAAATTTTCTAACTTTCAACACTATAACTGAATTTATTTCTCCCCAACTACTCAGTATTTATGAACAAACACATAAAGTACATTTTTCATGCCGATGACAGTAATTTAACAACTTTATTTCACAAATCCCTAACAGCAAAGGATTTCTCTATCACTTACCTGCTGAAAACCCCAAAATCTTCAAGCCCTAAACTCCACACGTTTTCATACTTTGCTGAGAGAAATGATCAGCTTCTGGTTTTTCCTTATAGTAGATGACACAAATGACAAAGTAAGTTTGGTGAAGGAAAGGAAGAACACAGAAGTCCCTTAGAAGATATTTTGATGGAAAACTCTGTGTTCAAAGAGAGAGAAGTTTTAGGAAGATGATAAAAAGGAAGGGGCTTGGACAAGACTTAACCCGTCAATTCTCAAGGAATAGAACCTAATCTTAGCTAGAGTACAAGGCCTAAGTGACACTTGTCACTTACCCAATACCCAAGTTCCAACTTAGTTTCTTTTGAAATAACTCCCTTAACTGCCATCTTTACAACCCAACTATCTCCAAAACTTCATTTAATTTATTTCTTGTTCCCTATTATCAATATATCTTTCTCAATACTCCATAACTTCAACAACATATACAAATACAATATTTCCACCAATTACTAATATTTTCAATGCAAAAACATCCGTAACTCTAAAAATTCATAGATTAATCCAATTATACCCGGAATTTTCATGAATGCATGTACAATTATTTCATGTGCAAATAAATTCACTATTTAAGTGCAAGTGTATGGCATATCATGCATGAACATGGAAGTGCATCACTAACTCTCATGAGCCACTCACATTTACCATTATACCCTTTTCACTAGAAATGGGATGTTACATCATACACCTCGGTATGTCTCTGGACAACGATTCACCCTTTCAGTTTGATCGTTTGTTTGTGGATGATAGGATGAGCTCATTTTGAGCTATGTGCCCATGTTTTTAAATAGTTCTTTCCAGAATAGGCTAGTAAATACCTTGTCCTTATCAGAAATAATTGACTCGGGGGTTCCATGTAGTTTATACACCCTTGCATGTATAGTTTTGCCACCTCTGAAGCTGTGAAAGGATGAGATAGGGCTAGGAAGTGTGCATATTTTTTATAAGTATCTACTACCACCATGATTACATTCTTGCCTTCAGAGTTCAAAAGCCCTTCTATAAAATCCATAGATATCTGTTTCCAAGCTCCTTCTTGTACTGGTATAGGTTGTAATAAACCATGGTAGGGAACATTTTCATTCTTGCATTTTTGACAAGTGTCACATGCTTGGATGCAAACCTTCAACTTATTCTTCATCCACGGCCAGTAGAATAGTTGTTTGAGCCTGTGATAGGTAGCCTTAAACCCTGAGTGACCACCAGTAGAAGATGAGTGAACTTCCTGTAATATTGTTTCTCGAAGGTTGCCTGTAGCTCCCATATACAAAAGTCCCTTATACCTTAGAATTCCTCCTTTGAAGCTGTAGGGGGCAGTCCCTTGTAGGGCTACTAAGACAGCTTGTTGAGCTTCGGTATCCCCATCGTAGCTTGCCACCAATTGTTTTATCCATTCTGGTTGAGTTGTGGTTAAGGCATGTAATTCTGCTTCCTCTGATTCAAACTTGCGGGATAGAGCATCTGCTGCTTTGTTCTCCTGCCCTCTCTTGTAGTGAATTGTATAGTTAAGACCCATGAGTTTAGTTAAGCTCTTCTTCTGCATTTGAGTTTGAATCCTTTGTTGCAGAAGGTATTTTAGGCTGTAATGGTCAGTTCTAATAATGAATGAAGTGGCTTCTAAATAATGTCTCCATTTGTATACAGCTGAAGTAATTGAAGTGAATCACACGTTAATATATTGAACAATAATATGATCAAGATACACAAGAAGGGGGGTTGAATTGTGATAAACTTTTCGTTAATCCCTTTAGAAATTACTTGTTCTTTCAAAAACTTATCGTAAATCAATTCGTAACTAGTTTGAAAAAAACTTTGTTAATTTTGAAAACTACGATATAAATAATATGAGTAGAAAGAAAAAACACAACAATTTATCCTGGTTCACCCCAAACCGTGGGCTACGTCCAGTCCTCAGATATCCTTATGAGATTTCACTATTTCTGAGCTGTTTACAAGTATTCTTTCGACTGAGCCTCTCCAGGTCTCTTTACAGCAAGTATTCTTTTACTCTTAGCCTCTTCAGGCTATCTGTAACACTTTCTAATTGAAAGAATAGTAAAGAGCTTGTTACAATAGAAATGCTCTTAACACTGTTCACTCGAAATATCGTTCACAATTTTTCTCTCAGATAATCTGAAAATCAAAAGTTGAATATTCAAGGTTTTCATGAAGTTCTGTCTTCTTCAATCTCGACTCTTATTTATAGTCGGGTTCTTCAACTGTTTCTTGAATATCGCTTCTTGAATCTTGAAAAAGCGGTTATTCGGTTTGACTCAGTAACTAACTCAAATGATGTTTCTTTCTTCCGTCGATATTTTGTATCGGTTGCTTTTCTCTTGTAAAGCTTTAAATGCCTTTTCTCTTGTAAAGCTTTAAATGCCTTTTCTCTTGTAAAGCTTTAAATGCTTTTCGCTTCAAATTGATTCTTACTTGTTGATTTTCTCCTTTAGTTGTTTTTTACTTCATGCATCCATCTACTTTTCATTTGTATATTTCTCTTTGTTTGTCATCAAAATTATTTAATCGTGAAGTCCGGTTTGACTTAACATTCTCCCCTTTTGATGATAACAAATATTGTGAAATAGAGAAATATGAAAGGTATCAAATATCTGAAGTATGAATAAATCAAAATAACTTCGCTTTCAAAATTTCTTACGCCTTTTCCTTTCAAATTGATTCTCCTTCTCATTCTTCCTTCTCCCCTATTTGTTATTAATCAAAAAATTATTTCCCAAACTGTTTCACCAACTTTTCAGCATCTTCTTAATCTTCTTCATATCCTTATCAAGTTTACGAACTTGTTTCTTTAAAGTCAATGATTCAATTTGCGATCGAGGATTACATCTCAACAACTTGCATCGATAATAAAGAATCGTTGTTGTATAAGCTTCCACGTTTGAGACATGTGGTTCAATAATTTGTAGGAGGCGGAGGAACATATACTGACTTGATCAGAATATCAAGATCATAGGAATCAAGTATACGTTGAAATGTGCTTCAAGCCAAGGCATAGCTTCAGAATCGAGTTGATCTCCCATGAGGTCGATTTTGTAGAATGTTACGTAAAATACTATAAGAACATTTTAAGTTGCCAATCGAAGAGAACAATCTGACCCTTTCGATAGTGCCTCCTATGGATCATCTGCTGTAGCCTTAGTTTGGCTTGTTCTCGGATCTTGATAAATGCGAGATAGAACTTCCACTTCTTTTCTCTTCACATGCTTCATCAATCAATTGCCTTTATACGCAATCGATCGAAGTCATGTCATCCAAAATCGGTTACGGTTGAACTTTCGACAGTTTCTCTTCACACTTGCGTTCAACAAAATTTGGTGGTTGTAAATCGGTACCACCTTGATTCTTGTCTTGTCGATATTGGATAAAAAGTAAGGCGCTCTCCAAATGGCTCTGGTGGATATGGTTCTCTTCCAACTCTCTTGATTGATCATAGAAATTTTGTAACCCCTATCCAGCGGATGTAGAATCTTGTTATGAAATTCAACCTGATTTGAAGAAGGCTTTCACAAATCTCTTTGGTTTGTCTCGGATGATGTGATTTGGTCTTCTTCTCCTCTGTGAAAACCAATCTGTGTTCCCAACTTTCTCTTTGAAAAGTTAAATATTTGGATGGAACATTAGTCATCACACTCAAGACTTTTGAGTAACATTTTGTCCCATAACATGTGTAGCAATTTGCTTGCGAATAAGTGAAGGCGAAAAGTAGTAGAAACTACTTCTTCAAAATTGGATTATCGAGGACATTGTGAGTATCCTTAAGATTACGATGAATGACTTCCATATTTACTTCACAATATCAACCGTATCAATAACAGACTTTTCTGTAGTATCAACAACAGTCTTTTCTTGCCTTACCTTCTTAGACTTTGTTTATGTTGTTGGACTTCCTTCTTTTGTCGCACTCATTTTCTTTCCCCTTGGTGACTTTTTAGGTTGTGTTTTTTTCTTTTCAGGTTCTTCTTTCCTTTTTCCTCCACTTCCTTGAGGCGAGTTTCGAATCTTTTCAAGGATTGATGTCAACGACTTTGTAGCTTTTGATCTTTGCGATTCGAATGCTTTGATTGACTTGATTCTCTGGATTGAGTGGCTTCTTTCTGTTGCACAGTTTTTGCTCTGGGTGACCTTCTTGCTTGCTTTGGAATGTCACTCAGTAGTGGTTCCCCTTTACGCTTCAAGTCACCTGATTCAAAAAATTGAACACTTCTCGACTTTGATTCACGAGAATGTGATCTTGTTTCCTTCATAGAAGACTTCTTGATATCGCTCCCCTCGATTGTTGCTTTCCTTGGCGATTCGCTCCTTTTACGTTCGAAAATCTCAAACCCATTTTAGCAATAGATGTTGAATCTATATAGCTTTTAATGATATCTTCATCTAATTCCCCGATCAATCGATGCTAGATTCTCTGAACACTCTTGTCAACAACATCCCATAAGGACAAGTGTTTATATCCTTTATTGATTTTACCATGTAATGATAAATCAAATACGGTAAATCTATTGGGTGATGATTCAGAAGATGAAGAATACATTGTTCATCCAGGGTAGTGACCTGATGTTGTGAACCTATTCTCGGTAAAACACGGTCACATAGAACCGCGAACAATACCCTTGCCTTTGGTACCAGGCCAAGAGGCTCTCCTTTCAGTTGGGTTATTTTGTCCATAAAGTTGACGACTAACTTCATCTTCGTTCATCTTAAGCTTAGTCATCCATATATCGATAAGCTTAGTCATATAGTTCTTTCTTATATATCGATAGGTTCTGATTCCTAGGACATAGGGCCTTGCTGAAGTAGGCAAGAGGTCGTTTCCCTTGCATGAGGCTGCTCCAATTTCTGTTGCTAGCATTCGTTTCCAAGATGAATGGTTCTTGGAAATTTGGGAGGGCTATCTCTGGAGCTATTGTCATAGCCTCCTTCAATTGTTGGAAGGCTTGCTCGACTCCGCCTCCCAATGAAATTGGCCCTTCTTGAGTAGTCTTTGTTAAAGGCTTAGAAATCCATCCATAGTTCTTGATGAACTTCCTATAGTAACCAGTGAGACCAAGGAAACCCCTTAGGACTTTGACAGTAGTGGGTGTTGGCCAATCCAACATTGCCTGAATCTTCGAGGGATCAGTAGCCACTCCTTCTCCCGATATAATGTGTCCCAAATATTCCACCTTATCACCCTAAAAGCACATTTCTTCTTTTTGGCAAAAAATTGTTGTTGTCTCAATGTTTGTAATACAATCTGTAGGTGTTTTTTTTATGAGTTACTAGGTCAGGACTGTATACTAGTATATCATCAAAGAAAATAAGAACAAATTTGCGTAGATAAGTTGCAAATACCTGGTTCATCAATGCCTGAAAATTTGCAGGGGAATTTGTGAGACCAAAGGGCATCACCTTGAATTCATAATGTCCTTGATGAGTCCTAAAAGTAGTTTTGTGAGCATCTGTTGTTGCCATTCTGATTTGATGATAACCAGATGTTAAGTCAATCTTGGAGAAGATTATAGCTCCACGTAGCTCATCCATCAAGTCTTCTATATAGGGATAGGAAATTTATCTTTGATGGTGATGTCATTGAGTCCTCTATAGTCTACACAAAACCTCCATGTGCCATCCTTCTTTTTTACTAGTAGTGCTGGAGAGGTGTAAGGACTATGACTAGGCTGTATTATTGATGCTTCTAACATTTCATGAACCAGCCTTTCCGCTTCTGTTTTTTGGTGATAAGGGTATCTGTAGGGTCGTAGGTTGATAGGTTTTGAGTGAGGTTTTAGGGGTATTTGATGGTCTAAGTGTTAAAGTAGTGCCCTAAAGGCAATCGCCTTTAGCGCGTTTTGTAGAAAGTTGTGTACATACTTTATGAATAAATAAAGAAAGGCATATTTCATTAATTTGATATTCATTATTTATGAATTGATATTGATCTATAAGCAAATTAATGAAGTCCATGATATATGACATAGCATGAAGGAAATTATGATGTGATCATACTACTGAGATTCCTATCATATGCAATTATGTCAGCATCTAAATTATCCCTAGTCATAGGATTACTGAAATTGGACATCATTAATCCAGAGAGACTAGCACATTTCAAGCTCCTTGATTTAATCAAGTAGTGGATTTCAGAAACTGTAAATATGAGATATTTAGGATTGAGATGTGAATGCTTACTAGAGGTAGTAAGTACATTGGATGACCTGCTATGAGATCATCACATGGATGTCCTATTCTAATGTCAGTGATAATCTCATCATAGTAATAGTGCAAATATCCTTAGACTTGAGGTACTCAAGGATATCTTGGATACTGATTCTGTGCTTTGAATCCATTCCTTGTTGCCTTACACAGGTCGCTCATAGGGTGGTGCTTGGAGTGCGACTTGAGGTATTGAAGGTAATTGAGTAGCCAATAGAGGATTCACCACTTACGTAATAGCGAAGATGATACCCATGGCCTCTTGTCGGGGTCATTACTTGAAATCTCGGCGGAGTACATATGTCATGAAGAGTGTCTTGATGACATATAAAGTAATGAGTCCCGGACAAGAAGCGATATCACTTGGACTAGATTTGGCGTGCTCGGTCTAGTAAGAGTTGACACTTTGCCCATACTCATAACCAAGTGGGGTATAACATGGTGAAAGGACGAATTGCACAAGATAATTGTCTATAGAAAGGTTCGTGATATGGTTCGTGATGAACATAGGTTCATTCGTCAAACCAATTACTTTTTGGTCAATTGGGGTCATGATGTGTTGCTAGATCTAGGGAACCTAATGGGTCACACGATAAGAGTGATTGGAGAATTCATAAAATAGTTTTAGATAGAGATCCATTATTTGGAGAGCAATAGGATTAAATGGATCGATGAGATCGAGATATGTCGATGAGATCCAGACATCGATATTCTTGAGACAAGTCTTGATGTTTTTCCATCTAGGGACGGTAGGACCGACCCAGATGTGTTGGACCACTTCAACATTTATATATATATATATCTTATTAATTAATTAAGTAATTAATATATATATATATATTAATTATAATTAATTAATAAGATATATATATATATAAATCTTTGAAGTGGTTCGATCACTGGGTCGGTCCTACCGAATCGATGGAAAAACACCGAAGGAGAAGACAAGTATCACTTTATTATATATATATATAAAATGGCTAACGTGGAAGACTCTCCACTTTAGCATTTAATGTGTCTTTAAAAGTTAAAGACAAATGGCAATTGAAGGTAAAAAGATGAGATGGTCGTTGGTTTTAAGTAACAAAAGAGGATTTAAAATCAAAGCCTTCATCTCATCATCGATCCTTCAAGCTCTCTTCTTCTCAAGCTTCATCTTCCTTCATCAAGGTTGCTCTCCAAGAATAAGGTAAGAGCTAGCACTCTTTCCTTGTTCTAGCTATTCCGAGTTAAAGGGTTTGCCGGTTAGGTTCTCCGATCTCTGCGTGGATCCGTTAGAGCGGTCTCCTTTAGTCGTTATGGTTTGACTTTGTTATATAGACACATGGATCCTGGCTTTTGGAAAGGTCCGGGACAAAATTTTTATTTTCCGCACCGTGTGCATGTGATGCACACACCGGATTTTCCTACAGTGGTATCGAGCCACTTGTGTCGATATAATGAAGAAATCATAACAAGGTTGGGCGCCTATTGGTTGTGACGATGATGCATGTTGATCGTGTTAAATTCAAATCAGTATAGAAATATTGTTTTGAAATTTTCTTGCTCAGATATGCTCATAAGATGTTGTTGAATATATACGTGGAAGGAAAGAATTTATCAATGTGATTTGATATGGTTTTGCTAATTTATTCCCTAATGTTACGGTTGCTATGTTTGTGCACAATCCTTGAGCAGGCATGTTTATAAATTCGAGAATAAATTATATAAATTTTTTTTGGATTTTCTTTCACCAAAATGTCTCTAAGATGTTTATTAATGTCTATGAGAATGGAAAAATATTTTCGAGGTGATTTACTATTTATTTTAGAATTTATTGTGTGCTGCTGGGAATATCTGTGTTGAGGAGCAAAGATTCAACATTGGCTTTGTTTCTGAGGTTAGTTGAGTTTTTGTTGGAAATAAATCCTGAAGAAATTCATGGAGCATGTTATGAACATTTTGTAACCTCTGTAATTTTCTAAGAATTTATTGAAATTGTTTTAATGAGTTTTTTAAGCAAAAGATAGAGCTTGGCAGTTTTGAGAAAGTTGCTGGAGCTGTTTTGTTTGGAATGTTTGATTGTGTATTTCTCAATTCCAATGCCTTGGATTATTTTTAATGTGATTAAAAATATGTTACATTGATTTTTTATGCTTTCCAAACTGATTTTCTTGAAATTGGGTTTCCAAAAATTTTCGGATGTCAAATGTGTCACATTAGCATCTCGTTAGTATATTTCGTTGTCTTTATTGTTTTGGCCGTCACAATTTTGTGACCAGTGCTGAAGTAGTCTTTATAAAGTGTAGACTACCTAGAGATACTTAGGGTGATAGTTTGATATTCTCAAATTATTTGAAAATCTAAGTGAATAATAGTGTATTAATCGATTTCAAGTATTTCATGTATAGTATGACTTTATATGGTAAGCATGATACAATGAAAGTGTTTCATTGGTACATCAAAGTAGAGTATATTACACTTGGTATTGTGAATTTGAACTGCGGATTGAGAAATTAGCCTATTAGAGAGCATTCCAAATATAAATTCCACTAACACATGCATAAGTCGACTTTCATACTCAAGTAGTCGACTAACACATGCACTAGTCGACTTGTTAGGCGCACGATAGTAAAGATTAGTCGACTTATACATGCACTAGTCGACTAGCTGCGTGCCTGATAGTTAAAAGTAAGTCGATCTAACACATGCATTAATCGACTAACACATGCAAAGGTGGGATGATGGATGATTTTAGGTATAGATTGATGTGATTGATGAAATGCCTAAATCATTCCATATAGTCATGGTGACTATAATCCTACTGACTTGAGAAGAAGAAGTGTGAAGAAAGATGAAATCCCTCACACATAATATGAAAACTAACGCCTTTTATTAATATGGGGAGAACCAGATTTTTTATAGAGTTCGGGTTGTTGGGTAAACCCAAGCTCACTCTATACGGATATGTTCGAACCATGGAAATAAGATTTTTGAATTAATGGGTCGGTTTTCACTAGAAGCGTTGATTTGTTGAGTAAACTCAAGGTCAGCGTAGATAGAGGCGAAATTGGGTAGTGTAAATCAGATGTACGCGCATCAAGAGTTGATAACCCAATGTGTGTGCATACATCACAAGTTGATAGCACTAGTCGATAATTGCACCTGTGATGTAACTGGTATGACCGATACCTGCCGATTGATCTAAGGTGGCTTGTTGGGTAAACCCAAGGTCATTTTAGTATTGTCGGATATCTATGATGCAATTGGTATGACCGATACCTACCGATTGACCTAAGGTGGCTTGTTGGGTAAACCAAAGATCATTTTAGTAATATCGGACATCAACCCACTAGGACATTTTGTCATAATGTTTCTTGGATTCGTAGTGAGGGTTGTGGATTCTTTGAAACTAGTGGGAGCCATATGTATGTCATGTAAGTCCTTATGATCATGCATGTAATTCTATTCTAACATTCTTTCTCTCTTTCTCTTTAGGTTGATTGAAGATGACTTCCAGTGTGAATTTGCGCTCACTAATGGATTCTCATAAATTAACTGGACCCAATTTTCTCGATTGGCTGAGAAATCTGAGAATTGTTCTCAGATATGAGGCTGGGCTATGTCTAGATGTTCCACTTCGATCCACTGCTGCGATGCTTGATGAGGATCGAAAGCTTATCGTAAGCATCTCAAAGACAGTGACATGGCTACCTGCATTATGCTCGCATCTATTTCACCAGAGCTGCAGAAGCAGCATGAGTCTATGGATACTAATACCATAGTGTTTCATACCATTGATAAGCTGGACCCTATAGGAGAGAGACTGTATAATCGAAACGCTCATCAGAGTCGTAGTCCATCTGATCGAGGACTCTCTCAATCCTCTCTAGCCATTCCTCAACCTCAGCAGGGTCTATGCTGCCATAAAAATCAACAGCCCCCTGCTTACGCAGTCGGTCATACTTCCTCTCCCGTCTCACGGGAACTCTAGGAGGCAACTCCTCATAATGAGGCATCGAGGACTCCCTACTAGCTCCCACTGATCCTAGGTCAGCTGGTTGATCAACTTGATCTACATTTAGGTGGTATCAAAGCATGGTTTGACATCTTTTGGGTATAGTGTATTTTTAGGTTTAAATTATAGTGAGAAAAGCGGAGATTGATCAAAATTCTTGTTTCTTATAGGTCATCTCATTTCCATCGTCTGCTTTTCTATCGTCTCATTTCCATCATCTGCTTTTCTATCGTCTTATTTCCATCGTCTGCTTTTCCTTCGTCTCATTTCCTTTGTCTGCTTTTCCTATCGTCTCATTTCCATCATCTGCTTTTCCTTCGTCTCATTTCCATCGTCTGCTTTTCCTTCGTCTCATTTTCATCGTCTGCTTTTCCTTCGTCTCATTTCCATCGTCTGCTTTTCCTTCGTCTCATTTCCATCGTCTGTTTTTCCTTCGTCTCATCTGCTTTTCCTTCAGAACATCTCCACTTATAACAATCATAACTTTTGACTTCGATATCCAAAATTTACAAACTTTATACCGTTGGAAAGATAAAAGAAAGATATACAACTTTTCAGAAGGCAAATTTACCAAAATCTATCTAAATCAGGTCCATATTTCCTCCTGAAGTTGGAACACGAATGTTCGCTCAACTCTCAACATCCCGCTTGATTCTCAACTTCGAGACAACTTTTGAAACTCTTAGAGACAGAAATGAAATTCCATGTCTTCATACAAATTGTAGCCATATATTCCTAGTTTACTCCGAATCAGGAATCATCTCTTTTGGACAACCACATAAAATTTTATGGCTAAAGTACTGAAACATACTCAGTGAGAAATTTTCTAAATTTTCTAACTTTCAACACTATAACTGAATTTATTTCTCCCCAACTACTCAGTATTTATGAACAAACACATAAAGTACATTTTTCATGCCGATGACAGTAATTTAACAACTTTATTTCACAAATCCCTAACAGCAAAGGATTTCTCTATCACTTTTCTTTGAAAACCCCAAAATCTTGAGCCCTAAACTCCACGTTTTCATACTTTCTTTGAGAGAAATGATCGACTTCGGTTTTCCTTATAGTAGATGACACAAATGACAAAGTAAGTTTGGTGAAGGAAAGGAAGAACACAGAAGTCCCTTAGAAGATATTTTGATGGAAAACTCTGTGTTCAAAGAGAGAGAAGTTTTAGGAAGATGATAAAAAGGAAGGGGCTTGGACAAGACTTAACGTCAATTCTCAAGGAATAGAACCTAATCTTAGCTAGAGTACAAGGCCTAAGTGACACTTGTCACTTACCCAATACCAAGTTCCAACTTAGTTTCTTTTGAAATAACTCCCTTAACTGCCATCTTTACAACCCAACTATCTCCAAAACTTCATTTAATTTATTTCTTGTTCCCTATTATCAATATATCTTTCTCAATACTCCATAACTTCAACAACATATACAAATACAATATTTCCACCAATTACTAATATTTTCAATGCAAAAACATCCGTAACTCTAAAAATTCATAGATTAATCCAATTATACCCGGAATTTTCATGAATGCATGTACAATTATTTCATGTGCAAATAAATTCACTATTTAAGTGCAAGTGTATGGCATATCATGCATGAACATGGAAGTGCATCACTAACTCTCATGAGCCACTCACATTTACCATTATACCCTTTTCACTAGAAATGGGATGTTACATCATACACCTCAGGTATGTCTCCAGACACTGATTCACCCTTTCAGTTTGATCGTTTGTTTGTGGATGATAGGATGAGCTCATTTTGAGCTATGTGCCCATGTTTTTAAATAGTTCTTTCCAGAATAGGCTAGTAAATACCTTGTCCTTATCAGAAATAATTGACTCGGGGGTTCCATGTAGTTTATACACCCCTTGCATGTATAGTTTTGCCACCTCTGAAGCTGTGAAAGGATGAGATAGGGCTAGGAAGTGTGCATATTTTTTATAAGTATCTACTACCACCATGATTACATTCTTGCCTTCAGAGTTCAAAAGCCCTTCTATAAAATCCATAGATATCTGTTTCCAAGCTCCTTCTTGTACTGGTATAGGTTGTAATAAACCATGGTAGGGAACATTTTCATTCTTGCATTTTTGACAAGTGTCACATGCTTGGATGCAAACCTTCAACTTATTCTTCATCCACGGCCAGTAGAATAGTTGTTTGAGCCTGTGATAGGTAGCCTTAAACCCTGAGTGACCACCAGTAGAAGATGAGTGAACTTCCTGTAATATTGTTTCTCGAAGGTTGCCTGTAGCTCCCATATACAAAAGTCCCTTATACCTTAGAATTCCTCCTTTGAAGCTGTAGGGGGCAGTTCCTTGTAGGGCTACTAAGACAGCTTGTTGAGCTTCGGTATCCCCATCGTAGCTTGCCACCAATTGTTTTATCCATTCTGGTTGAGTTGTGGTTAAGGCATGTAATTCTGCTTCCTCTGATTCAAACTTGCGGGATAGAGCATCTGCTGCTTTGTTCTCCTGCCCTCTCTTGTAGTGAATTGTATAGTTAAGACCCATGAGTTTAGTTAAGCTCTTCTTCTGCATTTGAGTTTGAATCCTTTGTTGCAGAAGGTATTTTAGGCTGTAATGGTCAGTTCTAATAATGAATGAAGTGGCTTCTAAATAATGTCTCCATTTGTATACAGCTGAAGTAATTGAAGTGAATCACACGTTAATATATTGAACAATAATATGATCAAGATACCACAAGAAGGGGGGTTGAATTGTGATAAACTTTTCGTTAATCCCTTTAGAAATTACTTGTTCTTTCAAAAACTTATCGTAAATCAATTAAGTAACTAGTTTGAAAAAAACTTTGTTAATTTTGAAAACTACGATATAAATAATATGAGAGTAGAAAGAAAAAACACAACAATTTATCTGGTTCACCCTAAACCGTGGGCTACGTCCGATCCTCGGATATCATACGAGATTTCACTATTCTGAGCTGTTTACAAGTATTCTTTCGATTGAGCCTCTCCGGTCTCTTTCTGAGAAGTATTCTTTACTCTTAGCCTCTTGGGCTATCGTAACACTTTCTAATTGAAAGAATAGTAAAGAGCTTGTTACAATAGAAATGCTCTTAACCTTGTTCACTCGAAATATCGTTCACAATTTTCTCTCGGATAATCTGAAAATCAAAGTTGAATATTCAAGGTTTTCATGAAGTTCTGTCTTCTTCAATCTCGACTCTTATTTATAGTCGGGTTCTTCAACTATTTCTTGAATATACGCTTCTTGAATCTTGAAAAAAGCGGTTATTCGGTTTGACTCGTAACTAACTCAAATGATGTTTCTTTCTTCCGTCGATATTTTGTATCATTTGCTTTTCTCTTGTAAAGCTTTAAATACGCTTTTCTCTTGTAAAGCTTTAAATACCTTTTCTCTTGTAAAGCTTTAAATCGCTTTTAAGCTTCAAATTGATTCTTACTTGATGATTTTCTCCTTTAGTTGTTTTTTACTTCTCATGCATCCATCTACTTTTCATTTGTATATTTCTCTTTGTTTGTCATCAAAATTATTTAATCGTGAAGTCTGGTTTGACTTAACATTCTCCCCTTTTGATGATAACAAATATTGTGAAATAGAGAAATATGAAAGGTATCAAATATGAAGTATGAATAAATCAAAATAACTTCGCTTTCAAAATTTCTTACGCCTTTTCCTTTCAAATTGATTCTCCTTCTCATTCTTCCTTCTCCCCTATTTGTTATTAATCAAAAAATTATTTCCCAAACTGTTTCACCAACTTTTCAGCATCTTCTTAATCTTCTTCATATCCTTATCAAGTTTACGAACTTGTTTCTTTAAAGTCAATGATTAAATTGCAATGAGGATTACGTCTCAACAACTTGCATCAATAATAAAGAATCGTTGTTGTATAAGCTTCCACGTTTGAGACATGTGGTTCAATAATTTGTAGGAGAGGCGGAGGAACATATACAGCTTGATCAGGAATATCAAGATCATAGGAATCAAGTATACGTTGAAATGTGCTTCCAAGCCAAGGCATAGCTTCTGCAACTGAGTTGATCTCCCACAGAGGTCGATTTTGTAGAATGTTCTGTAAAATACTATAAGAACATTTTAAGTTGCCAATCAGAAGAGAACAATACTGACCCTTTCTGATAGTGCCTCCCTATGGATCATCTGCTGTAGCCTTAGTTTGGCTTGTTCCTGGATCTTGATAAATGCAGATAGAACTTCCACTTCTTTTCTCTTCACATGCTTCATCAATCAATTGCACCGCTTCGCAATCGATCGAAGTCATGTCATCCAAAAGCGGTTACGGTTGAACTTTCGACAGATTTCTCTTCACACTGCGTTCAACAAAATTTGGTGGTTGTAAATCGGTACCACCTTGATTCTTTATCTTATCGATATTGGATAAAAAGTAAGGCGCTCTCCAAATGGCTCTGGTGGATATGGTTCTCTTCCAACTCTCTTGCTTGATCATAGAAATTTTTGTAACCCCTATCCAGCAGATGTAGAATCTTGTTATGAAATTCAACCGATTTGAAGAAGGCTTTCACAAATCTCTTTGGTTTGTCTCGGATGATGTGATTTGGTCTTCTTCTCTCTGTGAAAACCAATCTGTGTTCCCAACTTTCTCTTTGAAAAGTTAAATATTTGGATGGAACATTAGTCATCACACTCAAGACTTTTTGAGTAACATTTTGTCCCATAACATGTGTAGCAATTTGCTTGCGAATAAGTGAAGACTGAAAAGTAGTAGAAACTACTTCTTCAAAATTGGATTATCAAGGACATTGTGAGTATCCTTAAGATTACCGATGTGACTTCCATATTTACTTCAAACAATATCAACCGTATCAATAATGAGACTTTTACGTAGTATCAACAATGATCTTTTCTTGCCTTACCTTCTTAGACTTTGTTTATGTTGTTGGACTTCCTTCTTTTGTCGCACTCATTTTCTTTCCCCTTGGTGACTTTTTAGGTTGTGTTTTTTTCTTTTCAGGTTCTTCTTTCCTTTTTCCTCCACTTCCTTGAGACTGAGTTTCTGAATCTTTTTCAAGGATTGATGTCAACGACTTTGTAGCTTTTGATCTTTGCAGTTCAGAATGCTTTGATTGACTTGATTCTCTGGATTGGTGGCTTTACATTTGCACGCTTTTTGCTCTGGGTGACCTTCTTGCTTGCTTTGGAATGTCTTTCAAGAGTGGTTCCCTTTACGCTTCAAGTCACTGATTCAAAAATTGAACACTTCTCGACTTTGATTCACGAGAATGTGATCTTGTTTCCTTCATAGAAGACTTCTTGATATCGCTCCCCTCAATTGTTGCTTTCCTTGGCGATTCTGCTCCTTTTACGTGCGAAAATCTCAAACCCATTTTAGCAATAGATGTTGAATCTATATAGCTTTTTGAGATATCTTCCATCTAATTCCCAATCAATCGATGCTAGATTCTCTGAACACTCTTGTCAACAACATCCCATAAGGACAAGTGTTTATATCCTTTATTGATTTTACCATGTAATGATAAATCAAATACGGTAAATCTATTGGGTGATGATTCAGAAGATGAAGAATACATTGTTCATCCAGGGTAGTGACCTGATGTTGTGAACCTATTCTCGGTAAAACACGGTCACATAGAACCGCGAACAATACCCTTGCCTTTGGTACCAGCCAAGAGGCTCTCCTTTCAGTTGGGTTATTTTGTCCATAAAGTTGACGACTAACTTCATCTTCGTTCATCTTAAGCTTAGTCATCCATATATCGATAAGCTTAGTCATATAGTTCTTTCTTATATATCGATAGGTTCTGATTCCTAGGACATAGGGCCTTGCTGAAGTAGGCAAGAGGTCGTTTCCCTTGCATGAGGACTGCTCCAATTTCACAACTGCTAGCATTCGTTTCCAAGATGAATGGTTCTTGGAAATTTGGGAGGGCTATCTCTGGAGCTATTGTCATAGCCTCCTTCAATTGTTGGAAGGCTTGCTCGACTCCCTGCTCCCAATGAAATTGGCCCTTCTTGAGTAGTGCTGTTAAAGGCTTAGAAATCCATCCATAGTTCTTGATGAACTTCCTATAGTAACCAGTGAGACCAAGGAAACCCCTTAGGACTTTGACAGTAGTGGGTGTTGGCCAATCCAACATTGCCTGAATCTTCGAGGGATCAGTAGCCACTCCTTCTCCCGATATAATGTGTCCCAAATATTCCACCTTGTCTACCCCAAAAGCACATTTCTTCTTTTTGGCAAAAAATTGTTGTTGTCTCAATGTTTGTAATACAATCTGTAGGTGTTTTTTTTATGAGTTACTAGGTCAGGACTGTATACTAGTATATCATCAAAGAAAATAAGAACAAATTTGCGTAGATAAGTTGCAAATACCTGGTTCATCAATGCCTGAAAATTTGCAGGGGAATTTGTGAGACCAAAGGGCATCACCTTGAATTCATAATGTCCTTGATGAGTCCTAAAAGTAGTTTTGTGAGCATCTGTTGTTGCCATTCTGATTTGATGATAACCAGATGTTAAGTCAATCTTGGAGAAGATTATAGCTCCACGTAGCTCATCCATCAAGTCTTCTATATAGGGATAGGAAATTTATCTTTGATGGTGATGTCATTGAGTCCTCTATAGTCTACACAAAACCTCCATGTGCCATCCTTCTTTTTTACTAGTAGTGCTGGAGAGGTGTAAGGACTATGACTAGGCTGTATTATTGATGCTTCTAACATTTCATGAACCAGCCTTTCCGCTTCTGATTTTTGGTGATAAGGGTATCTGTAGGGTCGAGGTTGATAGGTTTTGAGTGAGGTTTTAGGGTATTTGATGGTCTAAGTGTTAGAGTAGTGCCCTAAAGGCAATCGCCTTTAGCGCGTTTTGTAGAAAGTTGTGTACATACTTTATGAATAAATAAAGAAAGGCATATTTCATTAATTTGATATTCATTATTTATGAATTGATATTGATCTATAAGCAAATTAATGAAGTCCATGATATATGACATAGCATGAAGGAAATTATGATGTGATCATACTACTGAGATTCCTATCATATGCAATTATGTCAGCATCTAAATTATCCCTAGTCATAGGATTACTGAAATTGGACATCATTAATCCAGAGAGACTAGCACATTTCAAGCTCCTGATTTAATCAAGTAGTGGATTTTTAAGCGTAAATATGAGATATTTAGGATTGAGATGTGAATGCTTACTAGAGGTAGTAAGTACATTGGATGACCTGCTATGAGATCATCACATGGATGTCCTATTCTAATGTCAGTGATAATCTCATCATAGTAATAGTGCAAATATCCTTAGACTTGAGGTACTCAAGGATATCTTGGATACTGATTCTGTGCTTTGAATCCATTCCTTGTTGCCTTACACAGGTCGCTCATAGGGTGGTGCTTGGGTACAGCTTGAGGTATTCGAAGGTAATTGAGTAGCCAATAGAGGATTCACCACTTCTGTAATAGCAGAAGATGATACCCATGGCCTCTTGTCAGGGTCATTACTTGGAAATCTCTGGCCGGAGTACATATGTCATGAAGAGTGTCTTCAGTGACATATAAAGTAATGAGTCCCAGGACAAGAACTGATATCACTTGGACTAGATTTGACGTGCTCAGTCTAGTAAGAGTTGACACTTTGCCCATACTCATAACCAAGTGGGGTATAACATGGTGAAAGGACGAATTGCACAGTAATTGTCTATAGAAAGGTTCGTGATATGGTTCGTGATGAACATAGGTTCATTCGTCAAACCAATTACTTTTTGGTCAATTGGGGGTCATGATGTGTTGCTAGATACCGGGAACCTAATGGGTCACACGCATAAGAGTGATTCGGAGAATTCATAAAATAGTTTTAGATAGAGATCCATTATTTGGAGAGCAATAGGATTAAATGGATCCCGATGAGATCGAGATATGTCCCGATGAGATCCCGACATCGATATTGCTGAGACAAGTCTTCGGTGTTTTTTCCCATACCGGGACCCGGTAGGACCGACCCCAGTGTGACTGGACCACTTCAACATTTATATATATATATATCTTATTAATTAATTAAGTAATTAATATATATATATATATTAATTACTTAATTAATTAATAAGATATATATATATATAAATTTGAAGTGGTTCGATCCACACTGGTCTGGCCCTACCGTCCCTTGATGGGAAAAACACCGAAGGAGAAGACAAGTATCACTTTATTATATATATATATAAAATGGCTAACGTGGAAGACTCTCCACTTTAGCATTTAATGTGTCTTTAAAAGTTAAAGACAAATGGCAATTGAAGGTAAAAAGATGAGATGGTCGTTGGTTTTAAGTAACAAAAGAGGATTTAAAATCAAAAGCCTTCATCTCATCATCGATCCTTCAAGCTCTCTTCTTCTCCAAGCTTCATCTTCCTTCATCAAGGTTGCTCTCCAAGAATAAGGTAAGAGCTAGCACTCTTTCCCTTGTTCTAGCTATTCCCAGGTTAAAGGGTTTGCCCCGGTTAGGTTCTCCGATCTCTGCGTGGATACCGTTAGAGACGGTCTCCTTTGGTCGTTATGGTTTGACTTTGTTATATAGACACATGGATCCTGGCTTTTGGAAAGGTCCCGGGACAAAATTTTTTATTTTCCGCACCGTGTGCATGTGATGCACACACCGGGATTTTCCTACAGTGGTATCAGAGCCACTTGTGTCGTATATAACGAAGAAATCATAACAAGGTTGGAGCTGCCTATTGGTTGTGACGATGATGCATGTTGACTGTGTTAAATTCGAAATCAGTATAGAAATATTGTTTTCGAAATTTTCTTGCTCAGATATGCTCATAAGATGTTGTTGAATATGTCTGTGGAAGGAAAGAATTTATCAATGTGATTTGATATGGTTTTGCTAATTTATTCCCTAATGTTCTGGTTGCTATGTTTGTGCACAATCCTTGAACAGGCATGTTTATAAATTCGAGAATAAATTATATAAATTTTTTTTGGATTTTCTTTCACCAAAATGTCTCTAAGATGTTTATTAATGTCTATGAGAATGGAAAAATATTTTCGAGGTGATTTACTATTTATTTTAGAATTTATTGTGTGCTGCTGGGAATATCTGTGTTGAGGAGCAAAGATTCAACATTGGCTTTGTTTCTGAGGTTAGTTGAGTTTTTGTTGGAAATAAATCCTGAAGAAATTCATGGAGCATGTTATGAACATTTTGTAACCTCTGTAATTTTCTAAGAATTTATTGAAATTGTTTTAATGAGTTTTTTAAGCAAAAGATAGAGCTTGGCAGTTTTGAGAAAGTTGCTGGAGCTGTTTTGTTTGGAATGTTTGATTGTGTATTTCTCAATTCCAATGCCTTGGATTATTTTTAATGTGATTAAAAATATGTTACATTGATTTTTTATGCTTTCCAAACTGATTTTCTTGAAATTGGGTTTCCAAAAATTTTCGGATGTCAAATGTGTCACATTAGCATCTCGTTAGTATATTTCGTTGTCTTTATTGTTTTGGCCGTCACAATTTTGTGACCAGTGCTGAAGTAGTCTTTATAAAGTGTAGACTACCTAGAGATACTTAGGGTGATAGTTTGATATTCTCAAATTATTTGAAAATCTAAGTGAATAATAGTGTATTAATCGATTTCAAGTATTTCATGTATAGTATGACTTTATATGGTAAGCATGATACAATGAAAGTGTTTCATTGGTACATCAAAGTAGAGTATATTACACTTGGTATTGTGAATTTGAACTGCACGGATTGAGAAATTAGCCTATTAGAGAGCATTCCAAATATAAGTCGACTAACACATGCATAAGTCGACTTTCATACTCAAGTAGTCGACTAACACATGCACTAGTCGACTTGTTCGTGCACAGTAGTAAAGATTAGTCGACTTATACATGCACTAGTCGACTAGCTCGTGCACAGTAGTTAAAAGTAGTCGACTAACACATGCATTAATCGACTAACACATGCAAAGGTGGGATGATGGATGATTTTAGGTATAGATTCGATGTGATTGATGAAATGCCCTAAATCATTCCATATAGTCATGGTGACTATAATCCTACAGCTTGGAGAAGAAGAAGTGTGAAGAAAGATGAAATCCCTCACACATAATATGAAAACTAACGCCTTTTATTAATATGGGGAGAACCAGATTTTTTATAGAGTTCGGGTTGTTGGGTAAACCCAAGCTCACTCTATACGGATATGTTCGAACCATGGAAATAAGATTTTTGAATTAATGGGTCGGTTTTCACTAGAAGCGTTGATTTGTTGAGTAAACTCAAGGTCAACGTAGATAGAGGCGAAATTGGGTAGTGTAAATCAGATGTACGCGCATCAAGAGTTGATAACCCAATGTGTGTGCATACATCACAAGTTGATAGCACTAGTCGATAATTGCACCTGTGATGTAACTGGTATGACCGATACCTGCCGATTGATCTAAGGTGGCTTGTTGGGTAAACCCAAGGTCATTTTAGTATTGTCGGATATCTATGATGCAATTGGTATGACCGATACCTACCGATTGACCTAAGGTGGCTTGTTGGGTAAACCAAAGATCATTTTAGTAATATCGGACATCAACCCACTAGGACATTTTGTCATAATGTTTCTTGGATTCGTAGTGAGGGTTGTGGATTCTTTGAAACTAGTGGGAGCCATATGTATGTCATGTAAGTCCTTATGATCATGCATGTAATTCTATTCTAACATTCTTTCTCTCTTTCTCTTTAGGTTGATTGAAGATGACTTCCAGTGTGAATTTGCGCTCACTAATGGATTCTCATAAATTAACTGGACCCAATTTTCTCGATTGGCTGAGAAATCTGAGAATTGTTCTCAGATATGAGGAACTGGGCTATGTCCTAGATGTTCCACTTCCTGATCCACCTGCTGCTGATGCTTCTGATGAGGATCAGAAAGCTTATCGTAAGCATCTCAAAGACAGTGACATGGCTACCTGCATTATGCTCGCATCTATTTCACCAGAGCTGCAGAAGCAGCATGAGTCTATGGATACTAATACCATAGTGTTTCATATTAGAGAGCTTTTCGATGAGCAAGCTCGGTCTGAAAGGTTCGAGACCTCGAGGCTACTCTTCACTACAAAGATGACTCCAGGTTCATCTGCAGTGCAGTATGCACTGAAGCTGAATGGGTATATTGAGAGGTTGGCCGTCTTGGTTTTTGTTGTGGATTATGAATTAAGTGTTGAATTAATTTTGGTTGGATTGTCTGATAACTATTCACAGTTTGTGTTGAACTATCGGATGGACCAAATATCCACGACAATCCCTGAGTTGATCAATCTGCTCAAGACAGCAGAGCAAGCTATCAGAAAGGATAGCAAGCCAGTGCTCGTGGTGGACTCTTCTTCTTCTGGTTCAAAGAAAAAGAACCTAAAGAAGAAAAAGTCCAAGAAACCAAAAGGAAGTGCAGCCAAAAAGAAAACCAAAGAAACTACACCAAAAGGAACTTGCTTCCATTGTGGCAAGACCGCCACTTTGGAAGCTTAAACTGTAAAGTCTATCTAGAAGAATTGAAGCGTAAGAAGGCATCGATGCCTCGACTTCTTCTTCGTGTATGTTTGTCATTGAGGTTAATCTGTTTCGACCATAACATATGAGTATTAGATACGGTTGTGGCTCACACATATGCAATGATATGCGAGGGCCTCGGGGATGATGATGACTCATGAAGGAGAACTAGACTGCGTGTAGGAAATAGAGCAAGAGTTCTTTGCATTAGCAGTAGGCACTTATTTTTGTCACTCCCCATTGGGCTTGTAATTAAACTGGATGAATGTTATTTTGTACCTGTTTTAACAAAGAACATATTGTCTGTTTCTTGTTTAAATAGAGTTGGTTTCCATTTCACTTTTAGTAACAATGGTTGTTCTATTAGTTTGAATGGAATGCTTTATGGTACTGGTACATTATGCAATGGAATTTACATATTAGATATGTCACATCCAATTATGAATGTCAATGACACGAAAAGACATAAACGAGATAATTTAAAGTCAACTTACTTATGGCATTGTCGCCTTGGCCATATAAATGAGAGACGCATAGCTAAGCTCCATAAGAATGGTAGTTTAGGGTCATTTGATTATGAATTATATGACACATGTGAATCTTGTTTATTAAGCAAGATGACTAAGTTACCCTTTAAGGGAAAGGGTGAACGAGCGACTGGAGTATTAGACCTAATACATTCAGATGTATGTGGTCTGATGTCCATCCATGCTAGAAGTGGTTGTCTTTACTTCATTACCTTTATCGATGATTATTCTCGATATGGGTACCAGATTCGATGAGATACAAATCAAGCATTTGAAAAGTTCAAACAATTCAGAAATGAAGTAGAAAACCAACTTGGAAAAAGTATCAAAACATTACGATCTGATCGTGGTGGGGAATACTTAGACCAACAATTTTTAGATTATCTCAGAGATAATGGGATTTTATCTCAATGGACTCCACCTTACACACCACAACATAATGGTGTGGCAGAAAGGAGAAATCAAACCTTGTTAGACATGGTACGATCGATGATGGGCTTTGCAAAGTTACCAAAATCCTTTTGGGGGTATGCACTCGAGACAGCTGTTTACTTGTTAAACAGAGTTCCATCAAAGAAAGTTGATGTTACTCCATATGATATGTGGACTAACAAAAGACCCTATCTTACTCATTTGAAAGTTTGGGGTTGTCCTGCTTATGTGAAGCGGATACAGTCAGATAAACTTGATGAAAAGTCTGACAAATGTTTGTTCGTAGGATATCCTAAAGAAACAATGGGATATCAATTCTACCTTGCTGAGGAACAAAAGGTGTTTGTTTCAAAGTATGCTGTCTTTTTAGAGAAAGAGTTTCTTTTACAAGAAGACAGTGGGAGCAAAATTGAACTCAAGAAGTTCAAGATGCTCGAACAGACATAGATCAATCGCTCGAACTCAGGCTGTGACTCATACGGATGAAGTAACAGTTCAACCTTCTACAACACATGAAGTTTGTAGGTCACATAGGATACGCCTGTTCTGAGAGAGATATGGATTTCGTGAATGAGCAGAATGACGTATTGCTCATAGAAGATAATGAGCCTACCACCTATGAAGAGGTTCTGAAGAGTTCAGAGTCTGAGAAATGGCTTCATGCCATGAAGGCTGAAATGGATTCCATGTATAAAAACCAAGTATGGACTTTGGTTGAGGCACCCGAAGGAATAAAACCCATTGGGTGTAAATGGGTTTTCAAAAAGAAAACCAACATGGATGGTAATGTGATTACCTATAAAGCAAGGCTTGTGGCTAAAGGTTTTCGTCAAAGACAAGGAATTGACTACGACGAGACCTGTAGAAAAATCCCGGTGTGAGCATCACATGCCCACGGTGCGGAAAACAAAAATTTTTATTCCGAGACCTTCCCGAAAGCCAGGATCCATGTGACTATATAACAAAGTCAAACCAAAACGACTAAAGGAGACCGTCTCTAACGGTATCCACGCAGAGATCGGAGAACCTAACCGGGACAAACCCTTTGACCCGGGAATAGCTAGAACAAATTAAAGAGTGCTACCTCTTACCTTTGTCCTTGAAAAGCTTGAGAAACGATGGAGAATCGATGAAGAATGGAGAGGAGAGCTTGATGAAAGATGAAGAAGAGAGAGTATGATTTTAGAAACCCTTTCTAAAAACCCCTACCTTCATCCATCGTTTTTGTCTTTATAAACCAACGATTA
Source organism: Erythroxylum novogranatense (assembly GCA_029891385.1). Taxonomy (NCBI): domain Eukaryota; kingdom Viridiplantae; phylum Streptophyta; class Magnoliopsida; order Malpighiales; family Erythroxylaceae; genus Erythroxylum; species Erythroxylum novogranatense. The sequence goes on along the minus strand of CM057224.1, from coordinate 19,858,138 downwards.
TTCTCTCTTCTTATCATTAAATGCCATTTGTCTTTTAACTTTTAAAAGACATTAAATGCAAAGTGGAATGCTTTCCACGTATGGCCTTTATATATATATAAAGTAAAGCTTCCTCCTCCATCCACGTATAACATATATATATTAATTACTTAATTAATTAATATGATATATATATGTATATTAATTTCAAGTGATCCATCACACTGGAATTGGTCTTACCGACCTCACAGGGTCCGATATGAAAAAACCACCGGAAACCTTTTTCAACAATATCAATGTCGCGATCTCATCAGGACATATCTCGATCTCATCGGGACATATCTCGATCTCATCGAGATCCATTTAGTCCGATTGCTCTCCATATATTGGATCTCTATCCAAAACTATTTTACGAATTCTCCGAGACACTCTTATGCGTGTGACCCATTAGGTTCTCGGTTATGTTGGCCACTTAGATCAACACTTAATCCAAGCAAGTCATGAACGGTATCTAGCAACACATCATGACCCCCAATTGATCGGAAAGTAATTGGTTTGACGAATGAATCCATATTCATCATGAACCATATCACGAACCTTTCCATAGACAATTACCGTGCAATTCGTCCTTTCACCATGCTATACCCCACTTGGTTATGAGTATGGGCAAAGTGTCAACTCTTACTAGACTGACTACATCAAATCTAGTCCTAGTGATTTCAGTTCTTGTCCTGGGACTCATTACTTAATATGTCAATGAAGACACTCTTCATGACATATTTACTCTGATCAGAGATTTCTAAGTAATGACCCTGACAAGAGGCCATGGGTATCATCTTCTGCTATCACAGAAGTGGTGAATCCTCTATTGGCTACTCAATTACCTTCGAATACCTCAAACTGTACCCAAGCACCACCCTACGAGCGACCTTTGTAAGGCAACAAGGAATGAAGTCAAAGCATATAATCAGTATCCAAGATATCCTTGAGTACCTCAAGTCTAAGGATACTTGCACCATTGCTATGATGAGATTATCACTGACATTAGAATAGGACATCCATGTGATGATCTCATAGTAGGCCATCCAATGTACTTACTACCTCTAGTAAGCATCCACATCTCAACCCTAAATATCTCATATTTACAGTTTCTGAGATCCACTGCTTGATCAAATCAAGGAGCTTGAGATGTGCCAGTCTTTCTGGATTACCGATGTCCAGTCTCAGTAATCCTATGACTAGGAATAATTTAGATACTGACATAATTGCTGTAGTGCCCCCTTACCATAGGGTACGCACCGGGACGTCTGTGGGTCGTTCCGACGCATATCCTACAACAAGGAAGTGCTACGCTCGCAACTATCACTAAATACTCGCATGGCATCAATATAATTAAACCGCATTATGCAAATCACTAAAATTTAAAACCAAAAGATCCCTTTTCATTCATTTCATAAAACCCTAAATACACCATCCGGTCATATTTACAACTGTACAACCCCAAAAGAACTAACACAACTCCTAAATAGATCATCCCAAAATACCCCAAAAAGATCCCCAGCTGACCGACCTGTGGGCCATGCTCCTCTCGCCGGCACACACACAGCAGGAAAAGTCTAACAGACTGGAGCTAAGAGTCACACTATCACTGTCCTGAAAAATAAATGCAATGTTGGGTGAGTTTGCGAACTCAGTGAGAAACCATCATCGATGGTCCACCCAACTCATGCATATCCAGACAATCACACAATATCATACATCTATCACAACCAGAAATCACATGCAATTAATTTCACATTTATAAGGCGATACGCCTTTCATACAATTTGCATTTGAACATTCATATATGCAATGTACATGTGACTCTTTCATTTTCTTTTGTTGTTGTGGCCATGCGCCTGAGCTCATATACGTTGAGCCATTGGCACTGAAACATTGGGCTCAAAAGCCCTAATACGTTGAGCATAAGCTCACGGAAATCGTTAGACACGAAGTTCACATGCGCTGAGCTTAAAGCTCAATACGGTGGTGGCGCATCGGTCATAACTACCTTTATCTGATCATACTTGTATGCATGTATGCACATATCCAATTTACAATACATGCATCACTATAGAACTTCATATATCTAAATCTCACCATTTAAAACCAATTATGATCAATTTATACACAATTAACACTTCTATAGTACAGTCCAAATATTTCGAACACCTGTGGCCCGAAATCAATCCAAAACAAACACATATAATCCATCCTCAACTCCACATGGCATTAATGCATCTAATATTAAACACATAAAGGTTGAGAAACCAACTAGGTTACTCACCTCAGAACTTCCGAGCTACTGCCGGGAAGTCTCGCCTACGTCGGACAATCGGCGGTCCACTGGCACCTCTATAACAATCAAAACATAAATAACATTACTAATTGTGTCAATTTCCAATGTTTAATGATGCATATGAATCGAATAATGTACGAACTATACATGTTAGGACATTTCCGGAACAAATCCAAATTTCCCAATCCCAAATTCTAAATCTCCAAATTGAATTTAATCCATAACTAATTGAATCATCAAATTCCTAAATCCCAAAACTTAAAACCTCCAATTTCATTTTCGGAATTCAGCATTCCTCGCCGCGACGAGCTCCCCTTTTCTCTTCGTCTTCGTCGTGGCGACGACGACGCCATGCCATGGACCACGCTATCCTTCGCCACATGATACGCATCTGCAGACGTCATGACGTCGCTCTCTAACTTCGCCATGGGCGCTTTTCTGCGCTCATCGCGGCGTGCGGAGCAATCTTGCTCGCCGCGACGTGTTCTTCGTGCGCCGGGACGTGCAATCGCAGACACACCCAGAAAACCCAGAAATTCCCAGATTTTCGACTGATATCAACTCCAAACCTAGATTTTCTCCTTACAAACTACTCCTAAATAATTCCATACATATCATACAACTAATCTTTAGCTTCTATTTCATCAAACAACCATTATTCCCAAAATTTCAACCCTAAAATTAACGAAAATAACCATCGAAAACCCTAAATGCCAAATCCTCAAATATACCAATTAAATCATCCAAATAACTCTATAAACCAACCAATCAAATTAGATAAGGCTAGAAAGAAGTAACTTACTTGATTAATAACCTCAAATCTTCAAGGATCACACCAATCCAAGCTCATCGACACTCACGGCCATCACCCAAGAAAAAAACCCATTTTCATCTCTTTCAATCCCAAGCCAGAAGAATAGATTCAAGGATGGAAGAGGAAGAAATTAACAAGAAGAAACCAAGATGCAATCAAGGGAGAAGATCACGATGAAGGAAGGAGAAAATTCTTCTTTCAAAGGCAAAGCATCGTGATTCTCAAATTCAAAGGAGGAAGTTTATAAACATAAGAAACTTAAGGCTTGTTTGGCAAATCTAATTGCCACAAGTCCGATCCGAGCCACCTCAAGTCAGTTTCTAATTCTAATGGCTAAGTCCTAATTCCTCAAATCAAATTTCTAACCTATTCGTGCCATTGGATAATCAATTTTGGAACCAGAAATCCAATTAACCAGTTATTGATCAATTTTCCGATCCGGGCCTATTGCTCTGAAAATTCCAGAAAAATTTCTATAAATTCACAAAAATAAAAAGCTCATGATCGCATACTCCAATTTCATAATTCCATTTCTTGGCTTTCATTTTCTAACTCAAATTCAATTCTCGAACCTATTATGACCTAATTATCACACATGCCTTAATTATCTCCAAATATAAGTTATCCAAAACAAACCTGAAATATGTCATACATGTATGTACGTACGAATGCCAATTATACAAAATTCTATAATGCATGCACATGCCAAATACGTATGCAATGAACTGTACCCATCTCATCGGTGACAGGATGTTACAATTGCACATGATAGGAATCTCAGTAGTATGGTCACATCATAATTTCCTTCATGCTATGTCATATATCAAGGACTTCATTAATTTGTTTATAGATCAATATCCATTCATAAATAATGAACATCAAATTAATGAAATATGCCTTTCTTTATTTATTCATAAAGTATGTACACAACTTTGTACAAAATGCGCTAAAGGCGATTGCCTTTAGGGTACTACTCTAACAATCTCCCACTTGACCTAAAGCCAATCGCCTTGATATCTAATACCATAGGCGAGTACATGAGAATCAAAGTTCTTCTATGACAATGGCTTTGTCAACGGATCAGCAATATTCTGCTCTGTGAAAATTCTCTCTATCTGCACATCACCTCGACCAATGATCTCCCTGATCAGGTGATATATGCGGAGTACGTGTTTGGATCGTTGATGAGACCTTGGTTCCTTCGCCTGCGCAATAGCCCCATTGTTGTCACAATACAATCAGATGGGCCTATCACGCCTAGGAACCACACCAAGTTCGAGAATGAACTTTACGATCCAAACCGCTTCCTTTATCAGGTGCGAAGCGCAATGTACTCTGCCTCGGTTGTTGAATCGACAGTCGTCTCTTGTTTAGAAATCTTCCAACTGACCGCCCCGCCGTTCAGTGTGAATACATAACCTGATTGGGATTTAGAATCATCCTTATCAGATTGAAAATTGGCATCTGTATACCTGCTCACCTGGAGATTTCCATCTCCATATATCAAGAAAACATCCTTAGTCCTTCGCAAGTACTTGAAGATATTCTTGACAGCCACCCAGTGACCCTCACCAGGATCCGATTGGTATCTACTCGTAACACTTAGAGCATATGATACATCGGGTCTTGTACATAGCATAGCATACATGATAGATCCTACTGCAGATGCATACGGGATCATATTCATGCGCATCCTCTCATCTTGTGTCTTAGGACACATAGATTTTGAGAGTGTTATCCCATGAGTCACGGGAAGGTACCCTCTCTTGGATTGCTCCATGCTAAACCTCTTTAGCATCTTGTCTATGTACGTTGATTGTGAAAGACCAAGCAATCTTTTTGATCTATCTCTATAGATCCTTATCCCAAGGATATAAGTTTCTTCACCAAGGTCTTTCATGGAAAATTGTTTGGACAACCAAATCTTGATAGCTTGTAGCATAGAGACATCGTTTCCTAGTAATAATATGTCATCTACATATAGCACAAGGAATACGATTGCAGTCCCATTAACCTTCCTATACACACAGTATTCATCCAGATTTTGTGAAAAACCAAACTCTTTGATTACCTCATCAAAACGGATATTCCAACTCCTGGATGCTTGCTTCAATCCATAGATGGATTTCTGAAGCTTGCATACCTTTTCGCCATCATAGGAGATGAAGCCCTCAGGTTGTGTCATATACACATCCTCAGTTAGATTTCCATTTAGGAAAGCTGTCTTCACATCCATTTGCCATATCTCATAATCATAATGAGTGGCAATGGTTAGGAGTATTCTAATGGATTTAAGCATTGCTACTGGGCTGAAGGTCTCATCGTAGTCAACTCCTTGTCTTTGACGAAAACTTTTAGCCACAGGCCTTGCTTTATAGGTAATCACATTACCATCCATGTCGGTTTTCTTTTTGAAAAACCATTTACACCCTATGGGTTTTATTCCTTCGGGTGCCTCAACCAAAGTCCATACTTGGTTTTCATACATGGAATCCGTTTTAGCCTTCATGGCATGAAGCCATTTCTCGGACTCTGAACTCTTAAGAACCTCTTCATAGGTGGTAGGCTCATTATCTTCTATGAGCAATACGTCATTCTGTTCATTCACGAGAAATCCATATCTCTCGGAAACAGAGCGTATCCTACGTGACCTACGAACTTCGTGTGTAGTAAAAGGTTGAACTGTTACTTCATCTGTATGAGTGACAGTTTCAGGTTCAGGTAGTTGATCTGCATCTGTTCGAGCATCTTGAACTTCTTCAAGTTCAATTTTGCTCCCACTGTCTTCTTGTAAAAGAAACTCTTTCTCTAAAAAGACAGCATGCTTTGAAACAAACACCTTTTGTTCCTCAGCAAGGTAGAATTGATATCCCATTGTTTCTTTAGGATATCCTACTAACAAACACTTATCGGACTTTGCATCAAGTTTATCTGACTGTGTCCGCTTCACATAAGCAGGACAACCCCAAACTTTCAAATGAGTAAGATAGGGTCTTTTGTTAGTCCACATCTCATATGGAGTAACATCAACTGTCTTTGATGGATGTTGCGACCCGATCCGGGAACCGGATCCCAACTGAAAAATGAAAAACGAGGAACGGAAAATCGAAAAGCGAGAAATTGCTAATCGGAATCCAACCAGAAAGCGGAAACGAAAAAGTGAAACAAAGTGCGGAACGGAAAACGGAATCGAATGGAAACGGAAATTTCGCATCACAATTTCGAATCAGAATACAAAGCATAAGAATCGAAAGCGAAGCACATACTCGAAGCAAATGCAAATCGGAATCGGTTAATCAAAACAAAAATAGCGAAGCGGATCGAATACAAATCGAAAGCGAAACAAACACTTAACAAAACGAATCCGACATCCGAGAACAATAACTAGAGGAACATGATCGCGTGGATGTAATCGCGTTGGAAACCCTAAGACGTTCCAAAATCCGGTATGAAATTTTTTCTTTCTTTTTCCTTTAATCAAACTCATTCAACATATAAACAATCCCTACATTTCTATTCTTTCTCACTTCATTCATCTTAATCATTTCTTATACATTCATAAAAACCCTCAAACTCATTTCTTTAAACCCATTTTACCGAAATTTTACCAAATTTAAAGATAACTACTGTATTTTGACAGCCCAAAAATTTAAAACAAAGAAAACACACTTCTAATACATATGCCAACATTACGAGGCAACATCGGACCTCCCGTCCGCATCCAAACACCAAATGAAACACAATCTTAATTCTAAACACTTCAAAATCTCAAACCATAATTCTATATTCAAAATCCACAATTCAATCATATTCTTATTCATTCACAATTTACATTCATAAACATATACAAACTCAATCTCCAATACTTAACTTCCGCATTTATATACATCATGAATTTATAACTTAAGAACATTAATGGCTTTCCAAGCCATTTACAAATCTAATAACGTTCATCCCAAAACAACTCATTCATCTTCATAAATCAAAGTCATACATAAGTTTATATCTCAAATTCCATACATACTTTCATAAACCAAGATCTTATACAAATTTATAAATCGGTTACATAAAAATGTAACATCACTTTTCATAAGTCAAAAGTACAATACACAACACAAGCTTTACAAACTCGTTTAACATAAGCACGAACAACCGAAAATCTTGACTTCCTTTCATCTGGGCCCCGATTCGTAATAATGGTAATTGGGCATAAGACAATTCTATTGGGATTAACGTGGTTAGGAGGTTTGAAAAATTATTCTGAGTGCGCCATAAATTGTTTTCTATTTTAAGGGATTTTCAGAAATTTTTCTGAAATTTTCCGGAGAAAATTCCCAGACTGGCAAAATCGCCGGTATATGGCCTAAATGTGTTTTTGTTGTGGCAAATGTGGTTTCCATGTTTGAAAAATTTTATGGAGAGTGTCATTAGTCATTTTATAATATTATAGAATTTGAGGAAATTTTCTGGAATTTTCCGAGGTTAAAACCCGGACTAAAAAAAAAAAAAAAAAAGGTCGAGGCCCAACTGACCGAAAATTTAGAAGTGAATTTGTTGGAAATGGACTTGAATTATGGACCAATGGCTATGAGGATTAGTGGGACAAGTGTCATTTATTAGCATTTTGGAAAAAAAAAAAATGAGAGAAAGAGGATTAATGTTATGGTGACATGTGGTATTTTATAACCATGTATTAATTACACCTAAACCTAATAAAGCTTCCTTAGTGCTCTTCCACGACACCTTCCTTCTGGAAGCCTCTTGATATTGTTTTCTTAGAATTTCTCTCTTCTCTCTTCGTGGATCACCATCTTCCTTTCTTATGTTGTGATTTTCCATCACTTTGGAGTTAAGCTTCTTCATCATCTTGCTTTATTTGTGTTGCCCTCCATCAAAAGTGATGTTTCTCACCTTCCATGATGATTGTCGATGGTGTTGGGTGGATTAGGGTTTGGTGGTTTTGAAAGATCTTGAAGGATTGAAGGTGAACTTAAGTAAGTTTTATGCTTAGTATAATACATATGGCATATTTGAGGTAAAATGAGACTTGAATCATGTTGAAATAAAGTTCATGCATATGACTTCGATTATAGTTGGAAATGTTTATCTTGAGTTTGAAATAGATATGTTAAGCCTTTTGAATGGAAATGAATTACTAAGAGTAAAGGAATTGAATAAAATGAGAGAACTAAGATTAAACTTAAATCTGGAAAATTAGGGTTTTCTTTCAGATTGTACTGTTTTGTTCATAGTTAATTGTGTAGGAATCCTAATGAGGTGAGGTTTGTGGCCACTTAAACTTTGGGTTGTTAGCTACATTTTTGTGTGAAATAGGCATTGTTCAATTTAAGCTTTAAGATGGTGAATTTATGCTTGGAAAGTTACTGCTCATGACTAGAATGAATAGTATCCGAAACTATATCATATAGTTTTGCTAATTTTTTTGAAATTAATTGAGCAGGATTTGGGACAAATGGCTGAAAGAGAAAATTGAAGTCTATTAAGTTAGCTTTCTAATGCCACTGATTTTGCAATTTTTGATTTGTATAGTAGAAGTTATGAACTGATGATTGTTGACTGTTTTATGTATTGAGTGAAACCTAGTTGGATTGGCACATTTGGTGTACATTCGGATTTGGAAGAATTTTAGCAATTGTTGTGAATTGAATTGGTGTTGGAAATGTACTGAAGAATTTTAGATAACACATTGATCTTGAAAATGGTATATGGTTTGTACTTTTTGAAAGTCAGATGTGGGAGATATGGAATTTCAAAAGCTGAACCTACATGAGGATGTTAATTTCTAATTAGGTCAGAAACTTGCATAGCAAATTTGAAATTGTTAGAGGTTGAAATGGAGTTTGGTTATTTCAGGCAAAATTGAAGTTTGAGGTATTATCTTTCAGGGATATAAAGTAGGGATTTTTCTGACTTGTGTACAGGGAGTTATACTGGATAGAAATTGACTGCTCAGATTGAGTAATTTCAGGGACAGCAACATTGTGTGAATTATTTGACCTAGTTAGTAAGTGAATTGGGATTTTAGTTGTTCATGAAAGTTTTAGAGAACATTGTGATCTTGATGAGCATAGTTTTTGTATAATTTTTGACTGCCTAGAATGAAAGTTAGTGAATTTTCCATTTCTGTTCTGTTTTATGAGGAAAGTGTGTGGGCAGTAGCTTACATTGGATTTTTGACACCCTTAGGGGTGAAATTGATTTTTCTGGTCCAAAGGAAACTTATAGAGGGTTTCATTATCTTTCCATCAAGATATAGTTTGCATTTTCTGAAATGTGTACAAAAGTTATGATAGCTTGAATTTCGGACAGAAAGAAGATTTAGTAATGGAAATTTGGGAAAATTTCAGCATTGTGAGGATGGCCCTCGGGTTTAGGATTTTTTGAAAATATTGATTATATTGAGAGAAGTTCTGATGAGAGAGTTTTAATGATTATAGTTTAGGAAAGGCTTAGGCAAAGTTAGAGTAGTCGAAAAAGCAAGTCTTGATATTCTTTAGAAAATTTCAGCACGTGATCTTTTTTAATTAGACATTTATTGCTTTGAATAGGGTCATTAAGACACTTGGAGCTTGAAGATGGACAAATTAACAAAGTACCAAGTCAAAGAAATCAAGGTGGGTAGTGTATTTATATGTTGAATTATAAGTTATATCTCGATTTTGAAAAAATTCAAAGAAAGCAAAGATTATTGTTTTGCAAATATGTAAAAACAATGTGAATTCGTGTTTGAAAATATGGTTTCAAATGATTTCAAAAAAAAAAATTCATACGGTATGAGTGCATTAATAAATTATGCAAATTGTTGAATTCATGGTTGCTTGACTTGAATGATTGAATTGCATGCATTATGTGGGCTGTGAATGATTTTAGTATGACATGCATGAAAATCAAGTTTCGATATATGCCTTGAGCAATCCAAAGTTTCAGTTTTGAATTACGTCTTTATGTGGGTTTGGTCTAGTCCTCGTGAGTCGATTACCTTTGGTCTCTATTTGTTTAAGCCTTTTCCATTTGCCCGCTAGTAGGGCACAGAGTTCGATATCGGACTCCCCTCATTCCCTTGATTTGGTACAGGCAGTGTCCTCCCGATGGGGTTAAAATCATGCGGTACCGGATCCGTAATGTGTCCTCCGTGGGGTTAAAATCTGTCTTGGATCCAAAGAAGATGTCTGTGAGGACCAAGACCAAACCATTCTGATGTGTTATGTGACTTTTGATTTCTGTACATATTTGTGATGCATATATGTGATGCATTCATGTTATTACATTTGATTTTGAAATAAGCAATAATTGAGAATGTTTAGAAATGCGAAACTCAGATTTGCAAATGTAAGATTTTGGAAATGTTTTATGCATGGTTTGAAAAGTAAAGGATTTCGGAAAGCTAAGTTTTGACAGGTTTCTATCGGGAAGTGTTTAAAAATGATGAATTTTTCGAAAATAAGTTTTCCGCTTATTGTTCAAGTTATAAATATATTATCCACTGAGCTCCCCAAGCTCACCCCCTTTTCCCCTCCACAGGTCTTGCACGAGAAACTGAGTCCCACATCGGCATTGAAGCGATTCCGATGCTTTTGATTTTAAATGTTATGTTTGAGAATGTAATCGGGCTAAATGCCCTTTGACTCCTTGTATTGCTTTGGTTTCATGTCATTAGTAAGGGTTAGAAGTTTCAATTGTTTAGTGTATGTATTTCCTAAGTATGTATGGCTGTAAGAGTTTTGACTTTGGAATGCAATTTTGTATATGTATTCTAAGAAAGAATGTATGGATGTATGAATGGAAATGATAAAAATAAGGATGAGATGAAATAGTTTTAAGAATTCAAATGATAGATGATTAAGATTGCGATGTGGCCCTTGAGTTGGAGATGGGCTGTGCTATTGATTTGGAAGATAGAAGTGTTTTTATGCAGGTTTGTAGTCTGGGAATGAAATGGACAATTTGGCTAGATCCAATTTTAAGGGAGGTGCTGTCCAAATTTTTCCTAAATTTGGGCAGTATCTTTGATTAGGGTTTATACCCTCTTAATGAGGGAATTAGCTTTGGAGGTATGTCTTAAGATTTGTAGAACCTGTTAAGATCTTTCTAACGAGATATGGGGCGTCCTAATCGGAATTCGGAGTAAAAAGATATGAGGGTCGGAAATTGATATTTTACTATTCATGTGGTCAAAAGGACTATTCCTTTGGTCATTTTGCAATTTCGCTTATAACTTTTGCAATTGACCTCCGATTTACCCGAAATTCGAATGTGATTGAGTTTGAATAAAGGAAAAGAGAATAGAAGATTATGAGATGAAAAGAAAAAAAATTTACACCGGTTTTGGAATGTCTAAGGTTTCCAACATATATGAGGAAATCTGTATGAGTAGTTGGGTTTCGAAAACGGGATCCAACATATGTGGTATCAGAGCCCAGTATTATGATACTTGGGCAAAATGGTTGTTAATGGGTGTATGTGTATAAGTTACATACATAAGAAAGCGTTAAGAGTTTCAGTTGATAGAAACATGAAGTGACTGAAAAAGAAAATAGAGACAAATAGAAGTGATGGGATTAAAGTGTTTAAGGAGGAAATAAAGTTTCTTAAGCAAAATTGGAACCTAAGTGGTTGCTTGATGAATCGGACAAAGAGTTATGATAATTTATGATGATTATACATTTCTACGTTTGAATAAATGACAATGTGTGTGTAAGATGTAAGGTGAAGGATAGTGGGCAGATAAGTTGAATGATAGTGATAATTGTACAAGTCCAGGAAAGTTAAGTTGATTGTTATTGTGAGTTTGTGAGTATTTCATCATCATATATAAGTGAGTATGCATTATTCTGACATGAACCTTATGCATTGTTTTGAATCGTTTTACATGTTTTGAAATTGTTCGTTAGGAATTAGTTACAATTGATATATTAGTAGTGAGTGATTTGGGGACTTGAGTATAAGAGATGAAATATACATATGAGATGATCGATACGACATGATAGTGGTATTAGCGACGCAAGAAGTGGAAATTGTGAATAGTTTGGAGAATTAGTTAAGAAATTGAATGACTTAATAAGTGATGGAATAAATCAGGAGAGTCTATTGATCGAGATCAATTGAAAGAAATTATTAGAATGACGAAGTTAAGTGAACAAACTTGGTGATTATTCAGTAGGAATTTCGAGGACGAAATTCTTTTAAGAGGGGGAGAAATGTTGGGCCCCGATTCGTAATAATGGTAATTGGGCATAAGACAATTCTATTGGGATTAACGTGGTTAGGAGGTTTGAAAAATTATTCTGAGTGCGCCATAAATTGTTTTCTATTTTAAGGATTTTCGAAATTTTACGAAATTTTAGGAGAAAATTCCCAGACTGGCAAAATCGCCGGTATATGGCCTAAATGTGTTTTTGTTGTGGCAAATGTGGTTTCCATGCTTGAAAAATTTTATGGAGAGTGTCATTAGTCATTTTATAATATTATAGAATTTGAGGAAATTTTCTGGAATTTTCCGAGGTTAAAACCCGGACTAAAAAAAAAAAAAAAAAAAGGTCGAGGCCCAACTGACCGAAAATTTAGAAGTGAATTTGTTGGAAATGGACTTGAATTATGGACCAATGGCTATGAGGATTAGTGGGACAAGTGTCATTTATTAGCATTTTGGAAAAAAAAAAATGAGAGAAAGAGGATTAATGTTATGGTGACATGTGGTATTTTTATAACCATGTATTAATTACACCTAAACCTAATAAAGCTTCCTTAGTGCTCTTCCACGACACCTTCCTTCTGGAAGCCTCTTGATATTGTTTTCTTAGAATTTCTCTCTTCTCTCTTCGTGGATCACCATCTTCCTTTCTTATGTTGTGATTTTCCATCACTTTGGAGTTAAGCTTCTTCATCATCTTGCTTTATTTGTGTTGCCCTCCATCAAAAGTGATGTTTCTCACCCTTCCATGATGATTGTCGATGGTGTTGGGTGGATTAGGGTTTGGTGGTTTTGAAAGATCTTGAAGGATTGAAGGTGAACTTAAGTAAGTTTTATGCTTAGTATAATACATATGGCATATTTGAGGTAAAATGAGACTTGAATCATGTTGAAATAAAGTTCATGCATATGACTTCGATTATAGTTGGAAATGTTTATCTTGAGTTTGAAATAGATATGTTAAGCCTTTTGAATGGAAATGAATTACTAAGAGTAAAGGAATTGAATAAAATGAGAGAACTAAGATTAAACTTAAATCTGGAAAATTAGGGTTTTCTTTCAGATTGTACTGTTTTGTTCATAGTTAATTGTGTAGGAATCCTAATGAGGTGAGGTTTGTGGCCACTTAAACTTTGGGTTGTTAGCTACATTTTTGTGTGAAATAGGCATTGTTCAATTTAAGCTTTAAGATGGTGAATTTATGCTTGGAAAGTTACTGCTCATGACTAGAATGAATAGTATCCGAAACTATATCATATAGTTTTGCTAATTTTTTTGAAATTAATTGAGCAGGATTTGGGACAAATGGCTGAAAGAGAAAATTGAAGTCTATTAAGTTAGCTTTCTAATGCCACTGATTTTGCAATTTTTTGATTTGTATAGTAGAAGTTATGAACTGATGATTGTTGACTGTTTTTATGTATTGAGTGAAACCTAGTTGGATTGGCACATTTGGTGTACATTCGGATTTGGAAGAATTTTAGCAATTGTTGTGAATTGAATTGGTGTTGGAAATGTACTGAAGAATTTTAGATAACACATTGATCTTGAAAATGGTATATGGTTTGTACTTTTTGAAAGTCAGATGTGGGAGATATGGAATTTCAAAAGCTGAACCTACATGAGGATGTTAATTTCTAATTAGGTCAGAAACTTGCATAGCAAATTTGAAATTGTTAGAGGTTGAAATGGAGTTTGGTTATTTCAGGCAAAATTGAAGTTTGAGGTATTATCTTTCAGGGATATAAAGTAGGGATTTTCTGACTTGTGTACAGGGAGTTATACTGGATAGAAATTGACTGCTCAGATTGAGTAATTTCAGGGACAGCAACATTGTGTGAATTATTTGACCTAGTTAGTAAGTGAATTGGGATTTTAGTTGTTCATGAAAGTTTTAGAGAACATTGTGATCTTGATGAGCATAGTTTTGTATAATTTTGACTGCCTAGAATGAAAGTTAGTGAATTTTCCATTTCTGTTCTGTTTTATGAGGAAAGTGTGTGGGCAGTAGCTTACATTGGATTTTTGACACCCTTAGGGGTGAAATTGATTTTTCTGGTCCAAAGGAAACTTATAGAGGGTTTCATTATCTTTCCATCAAGATATAGTTTGCATTTTTCTGAAATGTGTACAAAAGTTATGATAGCTTGAATTTGGACGGGAAAGAAGGCAGTAATGGAAATTTGGGAAAATTTCAGCATTGTGAGGATGGCCCTCGGGTTTAGGATTTTTGAAAATATTGATTATATTGAGAGAAGTTCTGATGAGAGAGTTTTAATGATTATAGTTTAGGAAAGGCTTAGGCAAAGTTAGAGTAGTCGAAAAGCAAGTCTTGATATTCTTTAGAAAATTTCAGCACGTGATCTTTTTAATTAGGCATTTATTGCTTTGAATAGGGTCATTAAGACACTTGGAGCTTGAAGATGGACAAATTAACAAAGTACCAAGTCAAAGAAATCAAGGTGGGTAGTGTATTTATATGTTGAATTATAAGTTATATCTCGATTTTGAAAAAATTCAAAGAAAGCAAAGATTATTGTTTTTGCAAATATGTAAAAACAATGTGAATTCGTGTTTGAAAATATGGTTTCCAAATGATTTCAAAAAAAAAAAAAAAATTCATACGGTATGAGTGCATTAATAAATTATGCAAATTGTTGAATTCATGGTTGCTTGACTTGAATGATTGAATTGCATGCATTATGTGGAAGTGTGAATGATTTTAGTATGACATGCATGAAAATCAAGTTTCCGATATATGCCTTCGGGCAATCCGAAAGTTTCAGTTTTGAATTACGTGCTATGTGGGTTTGGTCTAGTCCCTCGTGAGTCTGAGTGCACTGGTCTCTATTTGTTTAAGCCTTTTCATTTGCCCGCTTAGTGGCACAGAGTTCGATATCGGACTCCCTCATTCCTCGATTTGGTACGGAGCGCAGTCCTCCCGATGGGGTTAAAATCATGCGGTACTGGATCCGTAAGCAGTCCTCCGTGGGGTTAAAATCTGTGCGGATCCAGCAGTATGTCCTGTGAGGACCAAGACCAAACCATTCTGATGTGTTATGTGACTTTTGATTTCTGTACATATTTGTGATGCATATATGTGATGCATTCATGTTATTACATTTGATTTTGAAATAAGCAATAATTGAGAATGTTTAGAAATGCGAAACTCAGATTTGCAAATGTAAGATTTTGGAAATGTTTTATGCATGGTTTGAAAAGTAAAGGATTTCGGAAAGCTAAGTTTTGACAGGTTTCTATCGGGAAGTGTTTAAAAATGATGAATTTTTCGAAAATAAGTTTTCCGCTTATTGTTCAAGTTATAAATATATTATCCACTGAGCTCCCCAAGCTCACCCCCTTTTCCCCTCCACAGGTCTTGCACGAGAAACTGAGTCCCACATCGGCATTGAAGCGATTAGATGCTTTTGATTTTAAATGTTATGTTTGAGAATGTAATGGGCTAAATGCCCTTTGACTCCTTGTATTGCTTTGGTTTCATGTCATTAGTAAGGGTTAGAAGTTTCAATTGTTTAGTGTATGTATTTCCTAAGTATGTATGGTCGTAAGAGTTTTGACTTTGGAATGCAATTTTGTATATGTATTCTAAGAAAGAATGTATGGATGTATGAATGGAAATGATAAAAATAAGGATGAGATGAAATAGTTTTAAGAATTCAAATGATAGATGATTAAGATTGCGATGTGGCCCTTGAGTTGGAGATGGGCTGTGCTATTGATTTGGAAGATAGAAGTGTTTTTATGCAGGTTTGTAGTCTGGGAATGAAATGGACAATTTGGCTAGATCCAATTTTAAGGGAGGTGCTGTCCAAATTTTTCCTAAATTTGGGCAGTATCTTTGATTAGGGTTTATACCCTCTTAATGAGGGAATTAGCTTTGGAGGTATGTCTTAAGATTTGTAGAACCTGTTAAGATCTTTCTAACGAGATATGGGGCGTCCTAATCGGAATTCGGAGTAAAAAGATATGAGGGTCGGAAATTGATATTTTACTATTCATGTGGTCAAAAGGACTATTCCTTTGGTCATTTTGCAATTTCGCTTATAACTTTTGCAATTGACCTCCGATTTACCCGAAATTCGAATGTGATTGAGTTTGAATAAAGGAAAAGAGAATAGAAGATTATGAGATGAAAAGAAAAAAAATTTACACCGGTTTTGGAATGTCTAAGGTTTCCAACATATATGAGGAAATCTGTATGAGTAGTTGGGTTTCGAAAACGGGATCCAACAATGGAACTCTGTTTAGCAAGTAAACAGCTGTCTCGATTGCATACCCCCAAAAGGATTTTGGTAACTTTGCAAAGCCCATCATCGATCGTACCATGTCTAACAAGGTTCGATTTCTCCTTTCTGCCACACCATTATGCTTTGGTGTGTAAGGTGGAGTCCATTGAGATAAAATCCCATTATCTCTGAGATAATATAAAAACTGTTGGTCTAAGTATTTCCCACCACGATCAGATTGTAATGTCTTGATACTTTTCCCAAGTTGGTTTTCTACTTCATTTCTGAATTGTTTGAACTTTTCAAATGCTTTAGATTTGTATCTCATCAGATACAGGTACCCATATCGAGAATAATCATCGATAAAGATAATGAAGTAAAGACAACCACTTCTAACATGGATGGACATCGGACCACATACATCTGAATGTATTAGGTCTAATACTCCAGTCGCTCGTTCACCCTTTCCCTTAAAGGGTAACTTAGTCATCTTGCCTAATAAACAAGATTAACATGTTTCATATGATTCATAATCAAATGACCCTAAAATTCCACTCTTATGGAGCTTAGCTATGCGTCTCTCATTTATATGGCCAAGGCGACAATGCCATAAGTAAGTTAATTTTAAATTATCTCGTTTATGTCGACATTCATAATTGGATGTGACATATCTAATATGTAAATTCCATTGCATAATGTATCAGTACCATAAAGCATTCCATTCAAACTAATAGAACAACCATTGTTACTAAAAGTCAAATGGAAACCAGCTCTATTTAAACAAGAAACAGACAATATGTTCTCCCCATATTAATGGAAGGCGTTAGTTTTCATATGATGTGAGATTTTTCAGGTCTCTGGTCTCATCATCTTCTCCTCCAAGCTATAGGATTATAGTCACCATGACTATATGGAATGATTTAGGGCATTTCATCAATCACATTGAGTCTATACCTTTGATCATCCATCATCCTACCTAAGCATGTTGTAAGTCGACTTATGCTATCAGTATGCGTGCATGTGAAATTTATACCATTGTGCAAGTCGACTTATGATACTGTGCACGTACAAGTCGACTTATACTATTGTGCAAGTCGACTTATGTGCACGGACAAGTCGACTTATGAATGTGTAAGTCGACTTATCTGAGAATACAAGTCGACTTATGCATATGTAAGTCGACTTATATACGTGGAATTGCTTTCTATCTAATCGGCTAATTTCTCAATTTGTGTAGTTCAAATTCACAATATCAAGTGTAATATCCTTTATTATGATGTACCAATGAAACACTCTCATTGTATCATGCTTACCATATATAGTTATACTATACATGAAAACTTGAAATCGATGAATACACTCTTATTCATTTAGATTTTCAAATAATTTGAGAATATCAAACTATCACCCTAAGTATCTCTAGGTAGTCTACAATTTATCAAGATTACTTCGGCACTGGTCACAAAATTTGTGACGGCCAAAACAATCAAGATAAGGGAATATACTAACGAGACGCTAATGAGACACATTTGACATCCAAAATTTTTTTGGAAATCCAATTTCAAGAAAATCATTTTGGCAAGCATACAACATCAATGTAACACATTTTTAATCACATTAAAAATGATTCAAGGCATTGAAACTGAAAACTACACAATTAATCATTCCAAACAAAACAGATCCAGCAACTTTCTCAAAACTGCCAAGCTCTGTGTTTTGCTTGAAAAACTCATTGAAAAAATTTCAATAAATTATGATAAAATTAAAGAGGTTAAAACGTGTTCCCAACATGATCCATGAATTTTTTCAGGATTTATTTCCATAAAAAACTCATCCAACCTCAGCAACAAAGCCAATATAGAAATTGTATTCCTCAACACAGTTATTCCCAGCAGCACACAATAAATTCTCAAATAAATAGTAAATTACCTCAAAAACATTTTTTCCATTCTCATAGACATTTATAAACATCTTAGAGACATGTCGGTGAAAGAAAATCCGAAAAAAAGTTTTTCTACAATTTATTCTCGAATTTACAAGCATGCCTGTTCATTGAATGTGCACAAACACAGCAACCAGAACATTAGGGAATAAATTAGCAAAACCATATCAAATCACATTGATAAATTCCAAGCTTCCACAGACATATGCAACAACATCTTGTGAACATATCTGGGCAAGAAAATTTCGAAAAACAATATCTTTATACTGATTTCAAATTTGACATTTACAACATGCATCATCGTCACAAGCAATAGGCAACATCGACCTAGTCATGATTTCTTCGTTATATACGACCCAAGTGGCTCTGATACCACTGTAGGAAAATCCCGGTGTGAGCATCACATGCCCAAGGTGTGGAAAATTTTTTTTTTGTTCCGGGACCTTCCTGAAAGTCAGGATCCATGTGACTATATAACAAAGTCAAACCAAAACGACCAAAGGAGACCGTCTCTAACGGTATCCACGCAGAGATCGGAGAACCTAACCGGGACAAACCCTTTGACCCGGGAATAGCTAGAACAAATTAAAGAGTGCTACCTCTTACCTTTGTCCTTGGAGAGCTTGAGAAACGATGGAGAATCGATGAAAAATGGAGAGGAGAGCTTGATGAAAGATGAAGAAGAGAGAGTATGATTTTAGAAACCCTTTCTAAAAACCCCTACCTTCATCCATCGTTTTTGTCTTTATAAACCAACGATTATTCTCTCTTCTTATCATCAAATGCCATTTTTCTTTTAACTTTTAAAAGACATTAAATGCAAAGTGGAATGCTTTCCACGTATGGCCTTTATATATATATAAAGTAAAGCTTCCTCCTCCATCCACGTATAATATATATATATATATATATATATATATATTAATTACTTAATTAATTAATATGATATATATATGTATATTAATGCTGAAGTGGTCCAATCACACTGGGGTCGGTCCTACCGGCCTACCGGGTCCCGGTATGGAAAAAACCACCGGAAACTTTTTTTTAACAATATCGATGTTGCGATCTCATCGGAACATATCTCGATCTCATCGGGATCTATTTAGTCCGATTGCTCTCCATTTATTGGATCTCTATCCAAAACTATTTTACGAATTCTCCGAGACACTCTTATGCGTGTGACCCATTAGGTTCCCGGTTATGTTGGCCACTTAGATCAACACTTAATCCAAGCAAGTCATGAGCAGTATCTAGCAACACATCATGACCCCCAATTGACCGGAAAGTAATTGGTTTGACGAAGGAATCTATATTCATCCTGAACCATATCACCAACCTTTCCATAGACAATTACCGTGCAATTCGTCCTTTCACCATGCTATACCCCACTTGGTTATGAGTATGGGCAAAGTGTCAACTCTTACTAAACTGACTACATCAAATCTAGTCCAAGTGATTTCAGTTCTTGTCCTGGGACTCATTACTTAATATGTCAATGAAGACACTCTTCATGACATATATACTCTGATCAGAGATTTCCAAGTAATGACCCTGACAAGAGGCCATGGGTATCATCTTCTGCTATCATAGAAGTGGTGAATCCTCTATTGGCTACTCAATTACCTTCGAATACCTCAAACTGTACCAAAGCACCACCCTACGAGTGACCTCTGTAAGGCAACAAGGAATGGAGTCAAAGCACATAATCAGTAACCAAGATATCCTTGAGTACCTCAAGTCTAAGGATACTTGCACCATTGCTATGATGAGATTATCACTGACATTAGAATAGGACATCCATGTGATGATCTCATAGCAGGCCATCCAATGTACTTACTACCTCTATTAAGCATCCACATCTCAACCCTAAATATCTCATATTTACAGTTTCTGAGATCCACTGCTTGATCAAATCAAGGAGCTTGAGATGTGCCAGTCTTTCTGGATTACCGATGTCCAGTCTCAGTAATCCTATGACTAGGGATAATTTAGATACTGACATAATTTCACATGATAGGAATCTCAGTAGTATGGTCACATCATAATTTCCTTCATGCTATGTCATATATCAAGGGCTTCATTAATTTTCTTATAGATCAATATCCATTCATAAATAATGAACATCAAATTAATGAAATATGCCTTTCTTTATTTATTCATAAAGTATGTACACAACTTTGTACAAAATGCGCTAAAGGCGATTGCCTTAGGGCACTACTCTAACAAGACCTTCAGCCCAGTAGCAATGCTTAAATCCATTAGGATACTCCTAGCCATTTCCACTCATTATGATTATGAGATATGACAAATGGATGTGAAGACAACTTTCCTAAATGGAAATCTAGCTGAGGATGTGTATATGACACAACCTGAGGGCTTCATCTCCTATGATGGCGAAAAGGTATGCAAGCTTCAGAAATCCATCTATGGATTGAAACAAGCATCCAGGAGTTGGGATATCCATTTTGATGAGGTAATCAAAGAGTTTGGTTTCTCACAAAATCCGGACGAACACTATGTGTATAAGAAGGTTAGTGGAACTGCAATCGTATTCGTTGTGCTATATGTAGATGACATATTATTACTAGGAAACGATGTCTCTATACTACAATATGTAAAGATTTGGTTGTCTAAACAATTTGCCATGAAAGACCTTGGTGAAGCAACTTATATCCTAGGGATAAAGATCTATAGAGATAGATCAAAAAGATTGCTTGGTCTTTCACAATCAACGTACATAGACAAGATGCTAAAGAGGTTTAGCATGGAACAATCCAAGAGAGGGTACCTTCCCATCACTCATGGGATAACACTCTCGAAATCTATGTGTCCTAAGACACAAGATGAGAGGATGTGCATGAATATGATCCCGTATGCATCTGCAGTAGGATCTATCATGTACGCTATGCTATGTACGAGACCCGATGTATCATATGCTCTAAGTGTTACGAGCAGATACCAATCGGATGATAGTGAGGGTCACTGGGTGGCTGTCAAGAATATCCTCAAGTACTTGCGAAGGACTAAGGATGTTTTCTTGGTATATGGAGATGGAAATCTCCAGGTGAGCGGGCATACAGATGCTAGTTTTCAATCTGATCAGGATGATTCTAAATCCCAATCAGGTTATATATTCACACTGAATGGCAGGGCGGTCAGTTGGAAGAGTTCCAAACAAGAGACAACTGGCGATTCAACAACTGAGGTAGAGTACATTGTCGCTTCAGATGCAGCAAAGGAAGCAGTTTGGATCAAAAAGTTCATTACTGAACTTGGTGTTGTTCCTAGCTGTGATGGGCCCATACAGTTGTATTGTGACAACAATGGGGCTATTCTTGCAGCGAAGGAACCAAGGTCTCATTAACGATCCAAACACGTACTCCGCAGATATCATCTGATTAGGGAGATCATTAGTCGAGGTGATGTCCAGATAGAGAGAATTCCCACAGAGCAAAATATTGCTGATCCGTTAACGAAGCCATTTTCACAGAAGAATTTTGATTCTCATGTACTCGCCTATGGTATTAGATATCAAGGCGATTGACTTTAGGTCAAGTGGGAGATTTTATTAGAGTAGTGCCCTAAAGGCAATCGCCTTTAGCGCGTTTTGTACAAAGTTGTGTACATACTTTATGAATAAATAAAGAAAGGCATATTTCATTAATTTGATATTCATTATTTATGAATTGATATTGATCTATAAGCAAATTAATGAAGTCCATGATATATGACATAGCATGAAGGAAATTATGATGTGATCATACTACTGAGATTCCTATCATGTGCAATTATGTCAGCATCTAAATTATCCCTAATAATAGGATTACTAAAATTAGACATCATTAATCCAGAGAGACTAGCACATTTCAAGCTCCTTGATTTGATCAAGCAGTGGATCTCAGAAACTGTAAATATGAGATATTTAGGGTTGAGATGTGAATGCTTAGTTGAGGTAATAAGTACATTGGATGACCTGCTATGAGATCATCACATGGATGTCCTATTCTAATGTCAGTGATAATCTCATCATAGCAATAGTGCAAATATCCTTAGACTTGAGGTACTCAAGGATATCTTGGATACTGATTCTGTGCTTTGTTTTTCGCACCGTGTGCATGTGATGCACACACCGGGATTTTCCTACACTAAGGCCCTGTGGGGCGGTAAGCCTTTAGGTTCTTCAAAAACATCACTATACTCCTCCAAAAATGCAAGTAAGTGGGAATTAATTTCCTGAGGTTCTTTTTCTTCAATTAAGAGAAAAATATGCCCAGTCATGCCTTTGATTCCATTCTTGAAAATTTTCTAGACTTTTTTTCCCTTTGAGAAGTTGAAAAGTTGTCTACTCCTTTTGAGCCCTTAGAACCACTGTATCTTTACCATTGTTCACAGTAACTTCTCTGGATTTTAAGTCAAAACAGATAGGATTGTGCGCTTCCATCCAATCCAACCCCAAAACTATGCCACAACCTCCCAAGCTAAGTATCTTTAGGTCTGCATAGAATTTATACCCTTGCATCTCCCAACAGAAGTTCTTAACCTTGTGATTGGATGTTACTTTTGCCCCATTAGCAACAGTGACAATTAACGGCATTATTTCCTCAATTGGCAGGTTAAGCATTCTCACTAGAGTCTCATCTATGAAAGAATGAGTACTGTCTGTGTCAATTAAAACACTAACCTTTTGATTTCCTACCATTCCCTTAATTCGGAAGGCATTCAGTGAGGATTTCCCACTTAGAGCATTCAATTGAATTACTGCCTCTTCATTCCCATCATTAGTTCCTTCCATAATAACTTCTACCTTTTCCTCTGGACATTCTTCCTCTTCTATCTCTTCAATGAGCATATGTAAAAGCTGTTTGAGTTTGCATTGGTCACCAGGTAAATATCTATCCCCACACTTATAACACTTGCCTGGTTCTCGGATGTATGTCGGTTTAGTAGTGGTTGATTTGTTGAGGTTAGCTGCTGTGGTTTTGTTATTTATGAAGGTATTGAGATAATGAGGTTTGTTGGATATAATAGAAGTGGTTACCTTGTTTGTATTGCAGGTTGTGGAGGACTGAGGTGCAAGGTATTTATGAAGAGCTTCATTCAACTTTGCTTGTTCATAAGCTTCTTGACGGGTGGAAGGTTTAAACCTCTTGACTGCCCAGCCCAGATCTTCTTGAAGGCCACCTATGAACACTTTCACCAGGTAATCTTGTGTTAGACTAGGATTCATTCTTTTAACAAGGGACTTGAGTTCTTCAAACTTCTCCTGATAAGCTTCCACAGTGTCCGTCTGCTTGAGTCTGTGAAATTCCTCCACTACATTAGCTTCAGTATAGCTAGTAAACCTGCTGCACAATTCTTCTACAAACTCTGCCCAAATCAAATCCGTTTTACCTTCTTTCCAATCCTGATACCAGATCTCTAGTTTCTCCTCCAAAAACATGGTTGCTGATTCACCTTGTTTTCATCAGGTATGTTATATATCTAAAATATTTTCTAACATTTTCTAATCCATAACCTGGGTTACTTACCATCAAAATGGCTAAAGTCCATTTTAGGCCATAACATATTGGTTGTTTGGAGTAGTGGAAGGATATTTGTAGTCGGGGGGTTCTGTGGCGGTATTTGTGGGAGTATGCTTGGTGTTTGGTAATGGTAGGGGTGGTGAACTGAGGATTCCCGCATATGTTTTGGATGTGGAGGGTGCAGCTGTTGTTGTAGGGTTTGGGTGTTGATTGGTTTTGATGGTTTCTAACAGGGTGAGAATGGATTTATGGTTTTCTTTAATACGTTTATTAGTCTCAAGCTGAGCTTTGGCCATGTCAGCCTGTATGGTTTTCATTTGTGTTTCTAATGCCTTTACTTGTTCATCCAGGGTTTTCAGTCTGGTACCTTCATGAGCCATGGCAGCTAGTTCTCTGATACCAATTGCAATGTACCAGATGGTTACTTACTTACGGAGAGGCTAAGGAAGAGGAGAAGCAATAGGAGTAGGAGAAGAGAGAACGCAGGAGGAGAGAGAATGAAGTGATAGAGAGAATATTGTATTGATTTTCTGTTATATCCTCTGTAGGACAAATGTATCAACATATATTCTCATGTATGGTTGTTGTAACTATAGAAATAGGAATAAAATGAAACGATAACAGAGTAAAAATATATGCTTGCACGTGGTATGGTATGCTTTGGTGGGCCTCCAGCCTTGTAGTAAATTCCTTAGGTCCAATTCCATAATCGTAGTAGATTCGTAACAAATTGTTGGCAATTCTTTATGATCAACAAATATGCTGGGCCCCGTTTCCAGAACTCGACCTCGGAAACCAAAATACCATCATACTTAAGCGTGGTTCCTTGTAATCTTTTCTTGCTCTGATACCAACATGATGAGCCCCGTTTTCGGAGTCCAACCATTGAACCATAAGCGTTGGCGTAATCCAAGAAATCGCGAAGCTTAAAGTCTCACACCATTTCTATGTTCCTTTTTCCATAACACATCTCACTTATATATATAATGTATGTAACAACAATTCACAATCAAAATATTCATATCAAATCGATAACTTCCTCAAGTATACCGAATTTCCACTCAATCTGATCCATATACGCAAATGCATACTTTCACTCAACATCATCCATACGAAATTCATAATTTCTTAACATCAATATAATAGAGTTTTACAAGCTCTAAAGGCATACCAAGCCACAATTACAACAATAATCAAAAATCTCAAAAGATAAAAGTTACACGAACTAGAAATCCTTAAAAAGTGACAAATCCTTGTATTTTACATAATTAACTCAAATTACAACATAAGCAGATTGAGAGTGATGCCTTGACTCTCTTTCACTCCATCCCTTACTCAAAACCTGAAGGTGGGGACAGAAGGGGGTGAGCTTAAAGCTTGTGCGTAACAAGCTTATAACGAAGAATAAGCAAAACCGTTGAAGTGTTCATTTGTCATATAAAAATCATAATGAATTCATAAAATGCTTTGTTCCCCAATTCTCAGTCAAATTCGAAATTTGAATTTAAAACTCATAGTTAGAAATGTCATCACATCAACACAGCATATCCATTTAATCATCAATACAAAACACTCAATTTATGAAACATACTTGACAATTCAAAGATGCAATGCACAAACAAATGGATCGAGGGTTCCATGGAAACAGAAGGCAGAAACTAAAGTTTACACCCTGAACAGAATTAGTCCATTTTCGGAGCTCATATGCCATAAGCGAGCAGCCGGGAGAAGGCTCTTGTCGACGTGCACGTGACGAACAGAATGGTTCCACTCTCGCCCAAACAGAAGCACATACTCATGCTCAAATCATTTTCAAATGCTTTCATTTTTTTCGTGCTTTTTTCTTTCTTTTTCGAATATACCAAATGCCATGAATTTTCCAAGGCATAACATAAAATGTTTCAATGCATTCCCATCTTTATTTTGAAATTCATCAACAAAGTTCATATACCGAAACATGTAGAAATTTTGCAAATCATTTAAAAGAAACAAAAACAACATTTATGAAGTAATTGAAATCATTATTGATTTGGAAGAAAACATTATTGGCTCATTTCTAAATTATAAAAATGAAACCCACCTGAATTCCTTGCTTGGATACATGCTTAAAAGATGCCTCTCCTCTTGATCCTCTTGCCTTCCTTGATTCTCTTTATCAAATGCAAAATTCCTATTCAATAGGAATACAATTTGAGGACCCATATATTGCATATTCACTAAGATAAATTCTAAAAACTCAAACTCTTCCAAAAGTCCAAACATTCAGGTCAATTTTCCATGATCACTATGATATAGTAAATGACAAAATCTGATAATATTCTCTTCTAGAAAATGTTCCCCATTTTCTTAAGTTTCTAATGACTTCAAAATCATTCAATTTGTTTCAGAAATCCTAAAGTTATACTCCAAACATATTGGGACTATCCTTATGTTGAGACTATATTCTATACTCCACTTCCAACCAAAACTTGAGATATTTAAAGACTGAATTAAAAATTATTTTCTTCATAAAACTTGTAGACCTTTTCCTCTATTTTACAACGAATCAAAAATCACCTCATTTGGACATCTACATCAAAAGTTATGTCCAAAATACCAAAATATGTCTGTGCAGGAAAGTTGAGCTCGCCGCAGCGAAGGTTGAGCTTGCCGCGGCGAAACCCAAAAGCTCACAGTGGCGAGGGCGCCAGCGCACGCAGTGACGTGGGTGCTCGCGCTCGTGGCAACGTGGGTGCCCGCACACACCGCGACGTGGACGCTTGCACTCGCCGCGACGTGAACACCTCCGCGCTCCGCGACGTGCGTGACCAGAAACCTCCCAAAAACTCATTTTTTGACATTCTTCATCTACATACTTCCCATTTTTCACAAATAACTCATCTTAACCCTAAATCACCATTCCTACTTCATTTCTAAAGTCATTCCAACCCAAAATCATTCACAAACACAACATAATCATTAACCCTAGAACCAAACATATGCTTTTACCCATTCTACAACTTCACACACATAATCCTCTCTTAACTAACATCAAAACATGTTTCATTCATCTAATCAAAGAGGAATGATGCTTATACTTACTTGTTTAGCTCCAAGATTCGTCAAATTCTTCAAGATCTCCAAAAACCCTAGTTTTCCTCTTCTTCTCTTCTTCTTCCACGACTTCTTCTTCCTTCTTCAAGCAAAACACAACAACTTCTTCTTTTTATACCCTTTAGTATTCTAAAAAGTCCATTTTGCCCTTCAATAAAAGCCTTATAGCCTTATATGCTTAAGTGACTTGCCTAAAATGCCCTTATGCATTCTTACCACTTTTAATACAACCAAACCATATCATAAATTCTACTAACATTTACATAACAAGTAGCTCCAAAACTTTATCCATCAAACCTCATAATTTATTTAAATCATGCTTTATTTAACAAGAAAAAATTCAGGGGCCAACAGTATGATCAAAAGAAAATTGTGAAAAGACCATTCAAGAATTCATAATGAAAGGGTTCACTTTGACCATTAAGAGTAGGTAACATGTTCCTATGTCTTTCTTTCTATCGCATTCTATCTCATCATATTACATTCTATTCTGCAATATTTGAGAATCGCTGTCAATGCCTCAATGTAGGTAAGCCTAGTATAATCCTTTGTTCCCTAGTCTAGGTGGGGCTATTTACAGCTAGCCAATTAAAACTTTCATATATACATTATTGGAATCTTTGTCTTCGTCGTAGTTTCGATTCTCAAATTCAATAGATTTTTTTATTTGATAGTATAGAGATAAAACAATGGCCATTTTTATTGATTTGCATGTTTCCTATAAAAACCTTAAGATAACAATCCTTATTTTGACCTTGTTATTACGACAAGTTTGGTTAATTTTATAATGATTTTTTGTAATTTAAACTCTTCTACAAAGAAACTCCTATAAATATAAATTAGAAATAAAAATTCTCAATTCTAATTCCAAGATTACAAGGATTTAAAGAAATATTTTTATTGTATTAATCGTTATGATTTGGCAACCCAATTAGGTATTAATTGTGACATACCATATAAAAAATTTTGAGTTTTGTCCACTGTTTTCTTTTAATTTAGTAAACTAAAAACTCTTCTTCTATATTATATACACGATATCATAAAAATAGACATAATATCATAAAATGAAAGGAGGTCAATTTAATAAATTAAATATTGATTGCTTCAAACCAGTAAAGTAACATTAAACAATTAAGAATATATTATATATTTTTCTATTTTCATTAATAAAATATTATTATTTTATTATTAATTATATAAAATATTTATTATTAATTATTTAATAAATTAGTAAATATTAATTATATTAAAATTATTTTATTATATTTAAAAATATTTGATTTATATAGAAATATATTATAATATAAAACATCCAAAATAATAACTAAAATTTGAAATAATAAGAACTATATTATTTAATTGTATAGTTATAAATTCTACAAGAATATTGGGATTCTCATAAGGGTCTACAATTCTTGTAATAGTCATGTTGACTTTTGGTTTAAATAAATTAAGTAAATGATAGAGATAAAACAAAGTATAAATAACTCAATTAGCTAAAAGAAAAATATGGATTATATCACATCACTTATTCTATTGAATTTTATACTAGATTTTACCAAGTCATTTCATTATCAAAATGTTTAGAATAGACTTTAAGTTGATAAAAATTAGACAAAATTAATTCCTCATCAATTAATACCATATCAATGATGACTTAGCATTATTTTATTTTTTAAAATGGATCATATTGTTATTGGGATAATGGGACCCACTTTTTAAAAACTATAAAAATATGTCATGTCAATAACTTACAAAGAGTTAACTCCGTTAAATTTTTTTTATCCATTTATGTTTGTTTTGAACATTTTGAAACGTTGAGAGTTCAAATTGAACATTTTCAAACATTAGAGTATGTTCCTTATTCTATTGTAAATATTAAGGTTCTAAAGTAGTAAGAGCTTGTGTTTCAGAGGTATCTTTAAAGTTTACTATGATATTTCTAAAACATGTTACTGAGAAATATTTGTAGCTAAAGAAATCAACTAGTTAGGTAAGTTCTAGTTGGTTTACAAACCCTTACTTTGTCAACTAGCCCTTTGACATCATAACTTCTTTGATCCATCTCATTAACTTGAAGGTAGATAGGTTTGCCTTATCTATACTGCATATTATGTAATAGCCTATTTCCAAAACTTATTGCGGATTAGAGTATTAGACTGTTGAGTCATACAAGAATATATGAATTGTATTTCATTTGCATGCATCATATTCGCATACATGCACGAATCATGATTTAGAGACATTGTAAAAATAATATATGCACTCATTTGACATATCCCAGGGTATGAAAGATTTTAAATGATTATAATGTCATTGTGTGTTGATTACGTCTTGAATTTTATTTTGGATGGATTAAAATTTGTGAATTGGGAATTTATTGTTACAATTGAGTGGTTGATGAAGTGTTATGTGCATCTAGTCTAGGAAAAATGTTAAATGGCAAGAAAAATTGAAGTGACCATTGAAAGCAACATCCACATCATATCCAATATACTCAAATAACCCATTCAATATAACTTTAGGAGGAAAGACTAATCATAGACAACTTTTCAACACATATGCATTTCCTCTTTGATGATTTTATTTAAACATTTTTTCTTTTTCTTTTCTTTTCTTTTTTGATACATAAATATTGAAAGAACCTACATCAACATGGGAATTTCAATTATAAGACATAAATTGACATCCCAATAATTATGACCATCCCACACATATGGACACCCCCACAATCATTAACAATCAATAAATGCTCCACCAGCTTTATAGCTTGGATAAGACATTTAGTTAAGTTTAAAAGCATCTAATAAGGTTAGTACACAAAGAAAGGCTAATAAAGCTCAAAGGAGGTTAACAATGGAGAATTCATAACGATGGGTAGGCTATTTTGCTAATGTTGCTTGAAAAAACAAAGAATGCCTAATCATTTTCATGTTAATTCATGTGATAAGATGTGGTTTTGAATAGAAAATCAAAGTAAAGTCAGGATGTATATGTCATGAAGGTCACACATATGCAAAAGAAAATGAGATTGATATGAATGTGTCGTGTACATCAACATAGGAATTTTAATGATAAGACATAAATTGACATCCTAATAATTATAAGCATCCCACACATATGGACATCCCCACAATCATCAAAAATCAACAAATATTCCACTAGCTTTATAGCTTGGATAGAACATTTGGTTAAGTTTTAAAGCATCTAATGTGATTAGTACACAAAAAAGGCTAATAAGGCTTAGAGGGGGTTAACAATGGAGAATTCATAAATGAGTAGGCTATTTGGCTAATAAAGCTTGGAAAAACAAAGAATGCCTAATCATTTTTATGTTAATTCAAGTGATAAAATGTGGTCTTGAATAGAAAATCAAAGTAAAGTCAAGATGTACATGTCATAAAAGTCACACATAAGCAAAAGACAATGAGACTGACATGAATGTGTTAGTCTATAAAGGCTCAAAATCTCACTGGCTTTGTTTACCACTAGTCACTACTCTTCTAAAGATAATTCACATTGATCAATCACAAGGGTAAAAGTACAAGCTAAAGTTGCCATGAAATTCTTTAGTCAATTCATTCTCTAATCATGAATATATAATCCTGTAACTATTTAAAAAAATATTTGTTTATTTTACTCTATCTCTCATTTTGATTGAAAAATTAAAATAAGTAAGAAACAAACCAACATAGAAACACACATTCATATCCTAACTAGTGTGAAAAAGAAAAGGAAATGAAATTTACTTCCTTTGGATTAGCTCCCAAGAAGTGCCTTTGTTTACTGTCGCTAGCTCGAGTCTATGTTTTCTCCTCACATGAAGAAATTATGTTCTTTAGGTATCATAGTTTGAGATATCTCCACAAGAGGTAGTTTAGGGTAGGGTCTAAGTTGATGATGATTCATATTCAACACATTCCCTATCTTCAGAATCTCAATCTCTACTTAGTCCATACTCTCGAGAAATATTGTGAATGACTGTTCACCTTGTTTATCCTATTTCAATTTCTCTAACCAGCTAGGTAAAGGTAAAAAATAAATCTTAATAACAAACTAGAACTTAATATTTACCTCTGAAGTAAAAGACGTATCCTTTTCTACTTCGAGATCCTTCTCCACTTCTTCATCACGGAAAATTCCTTGAGTAATACACTCAAGATTCTTAAGCTCCTCCTTACCCTATAACGTCTTTGCTCTCATAGGTACACTTCGAGTTGATATGGCTGCTCTACTTTGCTTTATGATGCTAGGCGATCAAGAGCTTCCGTCATCTGACCCATTTAGCTTGTCATGTTCTAAAGTCTAGACATTGTATCTTGGTGGACTTGCATTATATCCTCCTAGAACTGCTTTACACTCTATTGAATTTAAAGATTGTTAGTAGTTATAATATTAAGAAAATCCTCCAAAGATGTACCTAATTTAAGATAAGAAGATTTTAGTCTATACGGGAATTGTTTTGCATCTTGCAACCTATTAAGGAAGTAATTTTATTGATTATCCCATCTATAACTAAAGTTTATATAATCACTCCAAACATGGTTATGAGATTAGGAATATAAGTTATAGAAAAATTTACTTCCATAAAAATAATAAAATAGAGCATTCAATCATTTTCAAGCAAGACCCAAACATTAAACATAGGATAACACAATCAATCTTTAACAAGACAAAGAACAATAAACTCAATGAGAAATAAACTTAATTGAGTTTGTCGGCATCGATGTCACCTCTGAACTAATATCAGGAAGCTAGCTCTACATGGGTCTCTCAAGGTTGAAAGCTTTGCCCCTTCTTCTCATCTTCTTTGGAATTTCCACTCTCCTCCTAGCCATAAAAAATAAAAATTTTCATAACATTTAGTCTTAACACCTTTTGTCTATTTATTAAAGATGAAGGGTTAAATGGGACAACTGGCATAGACTCATGAGTGCGCATAATGTGTCACATCCATGAGTGTGTGTCACAACTGTGACTAGTGTGTCACGGGTGTGTCACAATTGTGACTAGTGTGTCACACCCGTGACACACTTGTCACGGCTGTGATAACCCCTCTCACGGTCTTGAGAGGTGTTGCATGGGCATGAGAGTGTCTCATCTTATACCCATGCAACCTCATGCGTGAGAGGCTTTGCATGCGTATGAGAGTTTCTCATCTCATGCCCATGCAACCTCATTCATGGCTATGAGCCATTTCTTCATCCCTCCTTTTGATGATGTGTTCAACATTTATCTCTTCTTTCTTGGCATTTTCTTGCCTTCACTTGCTTTTAATCTTCTTCTTCTTCCTCCATAAAGACAATGGCTTGTAAATCTTTAGAAAACGGCTTAAATATAATGTTTTTGACTAACTTTAGCTCTTTCGCTTCCTAATTGTGCCTAAAACTACATATGAGTCAAAGTGAGTATCATAAACATTTTCATAGCAATAATCACAAACTATTATGGAATAAATTCGTAATCAATTAAGCATATATCACCAAGTTATCTATGATCATATCAATCCTTACGATGTTAAATTTACATTGGACATCACATATAGCATTACCAAGAAAGGTTACAAAGGAAATTGAAAGATTAATAAAAGCATTCCTTTAGACAGGCAAAATAAAAAATGCTAAAAATGAAAAGATGAAATAGGGTGAAGTTATTATCTCGAAGAAGCAAGAAGGGCTTATAATCATTTCTATATCAAATATGCATAAAGTACTGATGTGTAAATGATTCTAGAGACTATACACTGAACATAAAGTACTCTAGATTAAATGGATTCACGAATATCATCTCATAAACATGAATTTCTTGCAACATTCTTATGCAAGAGAGGTTTCCTAGATCTTTAATCAACTAATGAGGATGAGAGCAATGGTTTATCCTTATATTAAGCACAACATTGGAAATGGATAAAAAATTGGATTTGGTTTGATAATTTGCTAAATTCAAACCCCATCATATATAAACCAAAGATTAACCATTTGAGGAATAAATTCCCACTGAATCTTAGAATTTGAAGTGAAACCAAGTAAGTTATGCTTTAAATGCTTTAAGTTATGCTTGGGAGTTAGGGCTAATGTTGTTTTTGAAGAATTTGAAGTGAAACCAAGTAAGTTATGCTTTAAATGTTATGGGTATTGTTAAAATGAAACTCGAATGAAGAGAAATGTAGGATTGATGACTTGATTTTGTGTGTGTGTATGTGTGTCGTGGATGATGAAATATCTTTGTAAATTTCATGTTGTATCATTGTGATTGATCATTAATGATGTATAATGTGTTATAGAGATGTTTTGGAAGTTGATGTTGAATATAATGGAGTGAGGGTGAGTGCAGAAAATTAAGATGAATGGGTACATGTTTGATGCTCTATTTTTTTGAGTTAAGGATCAATTATAGACCATGAGTTTTCGTGACTGATATATTGATTTAATTGGGTAGATGATGATGAGGAAATGTAAGGGAAGAGATAATTTAGGTAGAAGACGAGTTAGATGTAAAATATTAAAAGTTTGAAAATCTGGAAACTGTTTACTAAATATGCTTCAGTATATTAGCCACATTGTTTTCTCTAGTTGTCCAAACGAGATGATTCTTAATTTGAATTAACTTATAGATATATGGATACATTTTGTATGAAGACATCAAATTTCAATTCTGTCTCTAAGAGTCTCAAAATTTCATGAAGTTGAGAACTAGGTGCAGTACATTGGGAGCTTAATGTAAAATTCGTGTTCTGACTTTGGGAGAAAATCTAGATTAATCTAGACTGATTTTGACAAAGTTACCTTCTTGTATTTGTAGATCTTTCTTTTATCTTTCCAACGGTGTATAGTATGGAATTTTTGGACATTTGAGTCAAAAAGTTATGATCTTTTTATATGGAGAAGCAAAAGTAAGACGATGCAAAAGTAAGACAAAACAAAGTAAGACGATGCAAAAGTAAGACAAAACAAAGTAAGACGATGCAAAAGTAAGATGATGCAAAAGTAAGACAAAGCAAAGTAAGATGATGCAAAAGAAAGACAAAACAAAGTAAGACGATGCAAAAGTAAGATGATGCAAAAGTAAGACAAAGCAAAGTAAGACGATGCAAAAGTAAGACGATGCAAAAGTAAGACGAAGCAAAGTAATACGAAGCAAAAGTAAGACGATGCAAAAGTAAGACGAAGCAAAGTAAGACGATGCAAAAGTAAGACGAAGCAAAAGTAAGACGATGCAAAGGTAAGACAAAGCAAAGTAAGACGATGAAAAAGTAAGATGAAGAAAAAGTAAGACGAAGCAAAGTAAGAAGACACAGAAGATAGAATTTTTCTTCGAGATCCTTATGAAAGTTATAGCGGTTTCCCCGAAATAGGTTCAGTATGATGGAGGAAAAAAGCAGATTAGATTCTTTTAGTCATAACTCCTTTTCTAACACCTAAATGACTTGATTTTTAAACCATTGGACTCGTAAGACATTTCTCTACATCTTTACCAAAATCATAGCCCTCTGAATCAAATTGAGAAAGAATGAGTGAAAAAGTAGAACTGGTACAGTGAGTGTATTCTTAAATAGTATGAACTGATGTTATTCTACTAAACATGCTTCATTATTTTGATGATATCTTGATCTATAGAGCTCAAAATGAGATGATTTCTGATTTATAGTAAACTAGAGACATGGAGCTACAAATGGTTTGAAGAGCTTGGAATCTAATTCAGTCTATAAGATATTTAAATTTCAAATGGAATTTTTGTATAGTATATTATTTTGGACAGGAGCAGTCAAAAACTGTTTGAGGAATATCTTCTTATCTACTGAACCAAGTTAAGTGATTTTGGTGCCAATGGATTCATAAGACATAAAGGAATGCTTTTCTAGAAGAGAGTATGACCCTATTACTTCAGCTTCACTTTTTGATTTAATATGAATAGTAGACTTGAAAGGGGTGACTTGGAAAAAAAAAAGATTAGATTTGATATGAAAATGATCTTGTGATAAAATTGATGGATTAATACCTGGGGTTGTCATGAATATGCATTGTACATATTTCATTACATTCATGTGCATTATTAAACACCTATGATTGCGCAAATTATGATATATGTGTATGTTATTTGTTATAGAGGAGCAATTGGAACGTCAACCCACAGATGTTGTCGGAACTTCCAGGCAATAGTTTCGGGAGCAACCAGTGAGTAACCTAGACGGTTTCTTTCAATTATTGTTTGTTTATAATTATGTTTTGAATAATGAATGAACGTGAATGTGAAGACCTATGTGTTTTATCAAGTGATTGAGTGTGTTACATGCATTCCATTCATGAATGCATAATCAGATAATGGAAGTTGGGACTAGGGTAGCCAACGATCAGAGCTTAAAGCTCAATGTGTGGAAATGAGCCTCGAGCTCAAAAGTGTTTCAGAACCTCAGGCTCAACGTGTAATGAGCCATGTATCTTCATCGGGTAAGGGATAGTATACATGAGCCTAGTA
Organism: Erythroxylum novogranatense; assembly: GCA_029891385.1. Classification (NCBI taxonomy): domain Eukaryota; kingdom Viridiplantae; phylum Streptophyta; class Magnoliopsida; order Malpighiales; family Erythroxylaceae; genus Erythroxylum; species Erythroxylum novogranatense. The sequence continues at coordinate 19,822,514 of CM057224.1, read as the reverse complement.
TCCAAAATGGATACGAGACAGTTCAGCCACCCAGTCACAGCAACATAACAATTAGAAAGTGACTCATGAGCATTTCATATGGATCTTGTTAAGTATGTTTGATAGAGTGAAATGCAAAATTGCTTATGCTTAAGTGAAAATGTGTTACTTATGTGAAATGTGATATGAATTGATGTGTTGCATGAATTGAGTGAATCATCGATGATGGTTATCTCATTGAGTTCGCAAAACTCACAAAAATTGCAACGTTCTCTTTTCAGGACCGAGGGACGACTCTAGCTATTGAGAGGCTCTATTTGTAGATTGTGATTTGACCAGAGAAGTCATAGCTCAAAGGTTGGTCAGTTGGGATTTTTGGATGGCTTTGATAGATTTGATATATTCTTTTCTTTCATGTAGTACTTTTGTACTAGGTTTTGTTAATATGCATGCAGTAAAGGTGGAAAGACACAATGTAGACTTTCGATTTAAAAAAAAAAGAAATGAGAAAAGTTGGTTTCAAAAATATTGTGATTTCTTATGATGCTTTAAGTGAAGATTGATATGATCCCATATGAACAGAATGTAGTGATCGAACATAGCTCGTCCTTATCGTAGGATATGTACCGGAATGACTTTCGGGCGTCTCGGTGTGTACTCTGCAGTAAGGAGGCACTACACTTTGTCCTAGTCTTTAAACCTTCTTATCAGTACCTACAGGAAGACAAAACTATCATGCTAAGCATATAGCTTAGTGGGGAATAACTAAACAAGATATAATCTAGCGACTGTTTCTAATAGTCGTTTGACATTCACATGCACTGAATCATGTCAATTTACATACAGCCTTTAATTTTTCAAATTACAGAGTAATCTAAACACTATATCTAAAAAAAATTATGATTCATTAATACAAAACATTCTTGCATCAGAACAAAACTCACAAATATCATAATAGGACATCCTAGCTTCAGAACAAAACTTACAAGTATTCGAACAAAATACCATAATATAAAAACAGAACTTAACTTGATTGTTTCGAAACAAAATTTAGTTGTATCATAACTGAATTAGCTTATATCATAATTGAACATATATTATAACACAAAACAAGTTAGCCTGTTAATCTTTTTTTTACAGGAGTGGGTAACGAGACCAGATCAGAAGATACCCATATTTAGTATTTGAAACAAAAGAGACTTAAGTCTCTAAAATAGAAGACACAGAAGTGTCTAAAATCAGAAGGCATCGGAATGTCTAGCACAGAGGACACCTTAGTGTCTGGTTACAGAAAACACCTTAGTATCTGGTTACAGGAGCAGTTGCAAACCATTCTAGGCATGCCTATTTACCCATGACTAGGACTTCGCAATTTTAAGATAAACCATTTCAGAATCTCATACAAAAGATGTAGTGCATAATATATGTCTTTATTCCATTGTTCTCAAATTGAACATATACATGCATATCCAAACAAACTTAACATACCTTATGAGTATAAACATGTGCAATAATGTACCATTAAATACATTTTGTATTTACACATAACATATAATTACACAAATTTCCAATTCACAAAAAAATATATTCAATTCATATAACATAAATCCTTTGAAACACATTTGTATTCATAAGGACACATTCATCCTTCAACACACTGGACATTTCAACATTAGACACATTATTCACTAACCACACATTCCTTAAGTAATTACCTCAATTAACAATCCATAACTAAATTAACTTTTACTCAATTAATTTATCCTCAATTCAAGTTCATTTCACACCTTAAACAACTCCAATTAAGTATCATTAACCTTATATAGTTCAACAATTACACAAAACCAAGTTTTTTCACCTTCCTAACCATTTCCCATGACCATGGGAATGTGCCATATAAATCTTACGATCGTGAGATGAGAGAACCGAAGGTTCACTCACCCATAACCTTTAGTTTGTTTCCAAAACTTAACTTCTTCACTTCCATTCAACACAACTTCACCAAAGTCCATCAATCTCACTTCAATTCTACCTTATTCATGCTTCAATGCCTCATGAAATTCATGTCTAAACCAATTCAAAAATCATTCATTAAGCATCTCACAATCCATTATCTTTCAGGTATCAACATCCAAAGCAAAAGCTATCAAACAAATATCATATTCCAGACCTCAATTCATTATCAATTCAATACATATTGTAAGGCCCCAAAATATACCCTAGTTGAAATAATACATGTTTATGAAATTACATGTATGATAGGCGTTAGAATTTTGCTATGATTAGAATATGAAAGATATATTGTTTGAATTTTTTTGGTTAAATGGATAATGGTTAGTGAATTGGAATTAATTGATTCCATTAGAAAATTGAGGTATTTTAAAATGCATATTTATATTAGGAAAAATTTCAAGCGGCAAGATAAATTAGTATATGAAATTTTCAATGATTAAGTATATGAGTTAGTGACATTTGGCATGAGTAATTAATTGACAAATGGCTTAGCAAGAATGTAACAAATGGCATGGTTAATGAGTTGACAAGTGGACAAATGGAAGTGTTTCAATTGGCAGCATAAATGGAGGGAAAATGGGAGTCATGCATTGGAGATATATGTGACAATACATAATGAAGACACCTAGTAGCTTAGGTGTCAAGCATTTACAAGACTTTGGTAGCCTTCATTTGGCTCTCTTCTCTCCACCGATTCTTTGCTCTACCTTTATACTTTGATTTTGTAAAATCCTTGCCATATGATGCATGAAGAAGCTCTCTCATACAAATTTCTAGGCTGATGTGCTTTGGGTGTTAAAAACTCATTACATCTATCTTGGTTTTGAAAGTGTATTAGTTGCTTAGAAGGTGCTATAATAATTGGATTCTTGGAGTTGAATTTGAAGTTTAGTAAGGTAAGGGAATTATAAACTTAGTATCCTGTGATAACATATGATGTTTGATATTTGATATGGATCAATTGTGTACTGAAATGGGAAAGAATAGAGGTTTGATACATGCTGGAAACTGGATTAGATAAGTAGTTCTACTGGATAGGTTTCGGTTTTTTAGCCATATCTTGCCTTGTAGGTATCCAAATTGGATTTAAATTCATATTAAACTAGAAACTTATATCTACAACTTTTATGAAGGCGTCGAATTTTATTTCTGTCACTAAGTGTGTCAAAAGTTGGCTTAAAGTTAAGTATCTAGAATTTGTCACTGTTTGTGAACAGTCTGTAGTCATTTGGGGATAATTTTCAAAATACTGAACCAAATTGTATAAAATTGGTGTCAGTAGAAACTTAAGACATAAAGTAACAAATTTTAGAAGAATGTTTGGCCTAAATACTACATTTTTATTGTCAAAATGACCATGTAACATTGACCCGAAAGTCTCTTTTGAGGAAAAGTTGAAAGAAAATGATGAAGTATGTGTTTTCACTGAACTTGCTTTGGTATTTCGATTATAACTTTAACTGTGGATCTCCAAATGAGTTGTTTCTTAATTTAGATTAAACTAGAGACATATTTCTACAACTTTATTAAAGAATTCAAATTTTAATTTTGTCTTTAAGATTTTAAAATTTTGACATGAAATTGAGTCTTGGCTTAGGCTATAACACTACCAGGGATAAAAATCATATCCTGTAGTTTTTGAATAAACTGTGTTGATGTATTCTGAACTAGACTAAGGTGTCTTCACCAAAGTTTAAGCTTATTCTCTTAGATTTAAATTGATATAAAGTTTGTAATTTTTGGATATTGGAATTGAGAGTGAGGTGTACAATTTGGACGTATGATCATGCATTAGCCAAAATTTCAAATGTACACAGTCTGTGGTATTTTGAGCATAACTCATTGAATACTAAACCAAATTGGATGAACTTGGTATCGTTGGAAACCTAAGAAAAATAGGGAAAACTTTCCTGAAGGAAGTATTACCTAATTACCTCACCTTCCTGATGAGAATAATTGAGCAAAGTGGACCCGAAGGTAGATTGTGAAATAAATCTGGATTGAGGGATTGAGTATGATTTCACATGACCGGTAATGTGATAAGATTAAGGACAAGAAACTCAAATTTTTTATATGAACATGCATCATACATATTCAGTATACATGAATGTGCATAATTGAATTCATAATTGTAGACAATAGTAATATATGTTTGTATTGATTATTTTAAAGGAACTCTTAGAGCAACTGATTCCAGATATTGCTGGGACTTTGAGGCAATAAGCAAACATGGAGCCTTTGTAAGTAATTTAGACGATAAATTTTGTGAGTAGCCTAAGATGGTATCACCTTGATTTGTTTTATTTATTACTGAATTGAAATTGATATTGATGAATGTGTACTAAATTGTATACTAATTCCTGACATGAAGGTCTGAGGTATTGATTAATGAATGTGATATTGAAGTACTATTTACCTTACTTTGTTCTGCTTGTTGAATTTGATTTATGTTGATTGTGTTCTGAATTCCGGACAATGATTGTCCAAGGCATTTGATGCATGTTTATATCATTGAAAATGCTACTTGCATGTGAATATGATTGACTACTTGCTTTGCACATGAAATGTTTGAAATGACTTTGTTTTGTTTTAAAATTGTTGAGTCCTAGTTGTAGGTAAATAAGCATGCTAGAAGGGTTTCCAGCTGCTTTTGTGACACTTTAATGTCTTCTATTATTAACACTTCAGTGTCTTCTATTATTAAGACACAAGTCTCTTATGTGATATGATACCAATTATGGTAGCTTCTGTATAAATCCCGTTACCCACTTCTGTTGACGAATTAGCAGTCATTTGATTGTGTATTATAATATATGTTAGATTTTGAAATAAACAAAATGATGTTTTGAACTGAAGGGATTGTGCCTTGTTTGATACTCAGTTCTGTTAACTATTTTACTATTCAAAATTTTAAATATATGCTTGTGCTATAACTTGATTCAGTATGATTACTTGTCAAATTATACATAGTTTAGTTATTACTCACTAAGCTATATGCTTAGCACAGTGGATTTGCCCCGTGTAGGTTCTGAGCGAGGTTTATAAAGACTGGGACGAGACAACCGCAATGGCCCATGAGTCTGAATGTTGTTTTGAAAATGATGTAAAATATTTGGTTTGACTTTTGGGCTTGTATCTGATATGTATATGTGAATTTTTTTGTAAGTTTGTAACAATGATACTTCAATTTGGTTTGGATTTTTCAGCGAGTTTATGTTAAGTACTATGTCATTTAATGTATATTTGCCTAAATTGTTTACTGAAAGTTTTCATATGCTTTGATTTGTTTGTACTATTTTGTGTGACATTCATATATCTTTCCAGGAGGTATGTGAGTGTTACACATATTATATCTAATTCAAGTATCAAATAATTCATATTATAGCATGCAATCAAGTTTAGCATTCCCTTACCTTCTTAACTTGAAAGAACAACTCCAAAGAAGCAAGTCAACTAGTTTTCCAAGCAACCAAACACAGCTCCTAAACCAAGGTGCAAATTTCAACACCAACACAACAATAACACAGAAAATAGCAAGACTTACATTTTGATACAGTAACTTACAAAGATCCCAAGTGAAGATAATCCAAAATCAAGTAAAATTCTAGAAGTTGAGAGGGAGTGAGAGGTGTTAGTGTTGAGAACCACAGGATAGAGAGAAGGTAGCAGAAACATCAAAATGAGTTGGAACAAATCTACACTTGCTCAAACCTTGTGATGTAAGGTGTCCTCATTTTGAAAGGGCACATGTCACATATGAAAGTGTGCTACTTTTCCCTTAATGAAGCCATCTACATGTCTTCATATGTGGCTACCAAATGTCACAATTCAATTGGGTCACTTGTCACTCAACCAATGTTGCCAAATGTCATTAACTCAACAGGCTTACTCATTATAATTTTTTATGTACCAACTTGACTTTCCACTTGACAATTTTCCTAGTCCAAATATACATTTTAATACCTCAATTGTAGCATCCCATTATTAGAGGGAAGGGTAGGATGGTAAATGTGAGTGACTCATGAGAGTTAGGGAGGTATTCTACATGTTCATGCACAACTTGCTACATACTTATACTTGATTGTTGCACATGAAAATACTTGTACATGCATTCATGAATAATTCCGGGTATAATTGGATGGATTGGTGAATTTTCGAGAATTTTGAATGTTATTACATTGAAAATTTTATGGGTTAGTGAAATCTTGATATTTTGAATTTTGGTGGAATTATTGTATTTGTATATGTTAGTGAAGTTATGGAGTATTGAGAAAGATATATTTATAGTAGGAAACCAGAAATAAATTAAATGGAGATTTGGAGTTAGTTGGGTTGTAAAGATGATTGTTGTATTGGAAAGAGGGAAACTAAATAGAGTTAGTTTCAAAAGAAACTAAGTTAGAGTTTAATCATTAAGAAAGTGACATGTGCCACTTAGACCTTGTACTCTAGCTAGGAGTATGTCACTATTCCTTGAGAGTTGACAGGTTAAGTCTTGTCCAAGTCCCTTCTTTACTCTCATCTTTCTAAAACTTCTCTCTTCGAAACACATAGTTTTCCATCAAAATACCTTCTAAGGGACTTATGTGATCTTCCATTCTTTCATCAAACTTACTTTGCCACTTGTGTTATCTACTCTAAAGAAAAACCAGAAGTTGATCATTTCACTCAGTGAAGTACGAAAAGGTGTGGAGTTTAGGGCCTGAAGATTTTGGAGTTTTCAGCAGGTAAGTGTTAGAGAAATCCCTTGCAGTTTGGGATTTGTAAAATAAAGTTGTTAAATTACTGTCATCTGCATGGAAAATGTACTTTATGTGTTTCTTCATAATATTGGGTAGTTGGAGAGAAATAAATTCAGTTATAGTGTTAAATTAGTTTTGAGAAAACTTTTGGTGTTTGATGACGTAAAGTGTTGAAAATTAGAAAATCTGGAAAATTTCTGACAGAGTATGTTTCAGTATTTTAACCATAACATTTTTTGTGGTTATCCAAATGAGATGATTCTTGATTTGGAGTAAACTAGGAATATATGGCTACAATTCTTATGAGGACATCGAATTTCATTTCTGTCTCTAAGAGTCTCAAAAGTTGTCACGAAGTTGAGAACTAGGTGCAGGAGGTTGAGAGTTGAGCGAAAATTCGTGTTCCAAATTCAGGAGGAAATATGAACCTGATTTAGATAGATTCTGATAAAGTTTCCTTCTGAAAAGTTGTATATTTTTCTTTTATCTTTCCAACGGTATAAAGTTTGTAAATTTTGGATATCGGAATCAAAAGTTATGATTGTTATAAGTGGAGATGTTCTGGAGCAAAAGCAGATGATGGAAATGAGACGATAGAAGAGCAGACGATGGAAATGAGAAGATAAAAGAGCAGACGATGGAAATGAAACGATAGAAGAGTATACGATGGAAATGATACGATAGAAAAGCAGACGATGGAAATGAGACGATAGAAAAGCAGACGATGGAAATGAGACGACGGAAAAACTAAGACGAAAGCAAGAACTGATTGGAGTCTTTTGGTCATAAATTTTTCTCTAGACCTCCAAATGACTTGATTTTTAAAGCATTGGATTCCTAACACATTTATTTATCCCTCCAAAAAAAATTATGGTCTTTGGCATTAAATTGTAAACGATTGACTGAATCAAAGTAAGGGTATCGGTGGAAGGAGTATGAATTGGATATTTTACTGAATGTATTTCAGTATTTTGATGATATCTTGGTTTATAGGATTCCAATTGAGGTGATCCTTGAATTGTAGTAAACTAGAGTAATAGGGCTAAAAATTATATGAAGGAGCTGAATCTTGATACGATCTTTAAGGTGTTCAAATTCTGGATGGAAGTTGGATGTAATACACTGTTTTGAAAGAGGAACAGTCCGAAAATGTTTGAGGTACATCTTTGAAACTACTGAACCAAATTGAGTGATTTTGGTGTTAATGGAAAGATAAAAGATAGAGGAACACTTTTATAAGAGAGAGTAGGCTCAAATTATGCAAGTTTTGCCTTCTTATTAAACATGAACAGTGGACCCGAGAGTTAGAGTTTGGAGAAAGATCTGAAATGGTTCATTGGGCTATTAAAATTAGATTCAGATGGTTTATGGAGGTTTAAATCCCACAGAATGAGGCTAGTTAAGTGAGTTTTGATAGTTGAATTCCTTGTGATGAAATTGATGGATTGATAACCGGGATAGTCATGAATATGCATTGTACATATTTCATCTCATTCATGTGCATTATTAAACATTTATGATTGTTCAAATTATGATATGTGCATATGTTATTGTTATAGAGGAGCCACTGGAACGTCAACCTCCAGACGTTGCTGGATCTTCCAGGCATTAGCTTTGAGAGAAACTTGTGAGTAACCTAGTTGGTTCCTCAACCATTATGTGTTACATTTTATGCACTTATGCCATGTGGAGTTAAGGAAGGATTTGTGTGTTGCTTTTGTTTGACTTCGGACCATAGGTGTCCGAGTTAATTGGAACTTGATATAGAAGTGTCAATTTTGGTACATGACAATAAATTTGATTTTTATACGATATGAGACATGTGCATTCATGCACAAATGCATGATCAGATAATGACAGTTGTGACCGGAGCAGCTAATGTATTTCAGAGCTTTAAGCTCAACGCATCAGGGCCTTGAGTCCAACGAAATTTCAGAGCCACAGGCTCAACGTATCAGGGCTTCAAGCCCACCGTAAACAGGTGCACGGTCACAACAACTTAATAAAATGGAAAGTGTCACATGTGCATTCTGTATATATGAATGATAAATTGCGAACTGTGTGAGAGGCGAAGTGCCTTATATTATGAAATGATGATGTATGCGATAATTCCGAATATGTTATTGTGTCGCATTATGTGAAATTTTGCAAACTATTTATTTATGCATGAGTTGGGTGGACCATCGATGATGGTTCCTCGCTGAATTCGCAAACTCACCCAACATTGCAAATATTTTTCAGGACAGAGATAGTAGACTCCTAGCTCAAGTTAGCGAGAGACCTTTCCTGCCTTGTTGAGTGCGTTGGCAAGAGAAGTATGGCTCACAGGTCGGTCAGCTGGGACGGTTTTTGAGGATGGCTTAGTTAGTTATGTGTTAGTTTCCTTTTTGGAATATTGTACTTAGACTTTGGCAAACTGCTAGACTTGTACATTTATGGTTTTATTATCTTGATACCATGTGGATTATAGAAATGATCGTCAGAAGGCACCCTCATCGTAGGTTATGTATCGAATGACCTACTACGCCCCCATGCATTCTACTAGTAAGGGGCGCTACATTAGGTGGTATCAGAACATGGTTTAGCATCTATTGGGACTTATAGAAATGATAAGCATGAAATGTCTGAGCAATGCGGATAATGATAGAAGTTATCTTTTGTTATAGGTCATCCGCTCTAGGTGATCAGGTTGATCAACCCGGTGACCAAGAATCTGTAGGAGCCAGTAGAGAGTCCTCGGTATCTCAATTCGAGGGGTTGCCTCCTAGAGTTCCTGAGAGAAGGGAGAGGAGGTATGATAGGCTACCAAGGTGGAGCTATGAACTTATAGCAAAGATAGACCTCGCTGAGGCCGAGGGATGGTTGAGAGGACCGAGAGGGTTTTGATCGATGGATCATGAGCCTGATGAGAGGTTTGACTATGCAGTATCATTACTACAGGGCCCAGCTTACCAGTGGTGGAAGACTGTTCCAGGCAGTACCACCAGGCCTTGTCTATTGAAGTGGGAAGACTTTCTGAGAGTCTTCAGAGACAACTACATGCCCAAGGTCTACTTGGACATGAAGATGCAAGAGTTCTTGGAACTGAAGCAGGGCAAGTTGTCAGTGGCGGATTATGAGGTCCAATTTAATGAATTGATGGGTTATGCTACCGCTATGATTCCTACAGAGGAAGACAAATGTAGGAGGTTTGAAAATGGGCTTAATATGGAGATCAGAACGAGGTTGGCGAGGTCAGATATGGGCACTTTCACTGAATTGAGAGCTGCCTCAATCAGAATTGAACAGCTAATGAAGGAGAAACAAGCAGAGATCGGGCAAAGGTCCAGAGGAAAGAGGCCTAGTGAGAGTCAAGGTAGTTCTGGCAGGAGTTTTAGTAAGCGCCAAAGTAGACCATTCAGATCATCAGGTGGATTTAGACAGTTTGGAATGGGAAGGAGAGGTAGATCTACACAGACTGGTGGGGGACGAAGTATAGTGCAAAACTAGTGGCCCCCATGTGAGTATTGTGGGAAGAGGCACAATAGGGAGTGTTGGCGGTTGTATGGAGCCTGTCTTGCATGTGGCTTCATGGATCATTTGATTAGGAATTGCCCCACTATTTTGGGAGCTCAGTCTGCTGTGAGTGGGAGAGCTGGTAGTATCATGACAGTGCAGCAGAGTCGCGGTGGTAGACCTGGACTGAGGGGCCGAGGTAGACCCCGAGGTAGAGCTGGAGATTTCTTTGTGGGGACTGAGGGACGTGGCAGCCGACCACAGTCCCAGGCCAGGGTCTACGCCATGACTAGGCAGGAGGCCCAAGATTCTCCGGATGTTGTTGCGGGTATGCTTTTGATTTCCGGCTTTGAGGTTTATGCATTGATAGATCCAGGTTCTACGCATTCTTTTATTGCACCGCATGTGGCATGTAGATTGCATGGGAATAGGGAGATGTTGCAGTATGGGCTAGAGGTAAGTACACCTCTAGGTAGTACTACTGCTTTGGGAGAGGTCTGCAAGAGATGCTCGATCCAGATCGATCAAGCAGTGTTGAGTGCAGACCTGTCAGTGTTGCCCTTGAGAGAGATAGATTTGATTTTGGGGATGGATTGGCTCACTGCCCATAGGGCCATCATGAACTATTACACCAAGGAGGTAGTGCTAGAATCTCCTGGTCACTAGAAGAGCCAGAGGAATTAGTCAGCAAAGGCTACCAGTCAGGATGATTTCCTTCATGAGTGCTTTGAGGTTGATACAGGGAGGATGTGAGGCTTATCTGGCCCATATTATTGATACTAGGGCTGAGCAGAGCGTGCAGGACATTCCAGTGGTCAAGGAATTCCTAGAGGTATTTCCCGAGGAGTTACCTGGTTTACCACCAGATCGGGAAATAGAGTTCACAATTGATCTGGTTCCAGGTGTTGCTCCTATATCCATTCCTCCATACAGGATGGCACCTGTGGAACTGAAGGAGCTGAAAGCTCAGTTACAAGAGTTGTTGGAAAAGGGTTTCATAAGGCCCAGTGTTTCACCTTGGGGAGCGCCAGTGTTGTTTGTGAAGAAGAAGGATGGGACTTTGAAGTTATGCATCGATTATAGGCAGCTTAATCGGGTGACCGTGAAGAACAAGTATCCGTTGCCTAGAATTGATGACTTGCTCGACCGCGCGCGTGGAGCCTGTATTTCTGGTCGGATCTCGAGATCGTGGTATTACCAGTTGAAGATAGTGGAGGTTGATATACCTAAGAGTGCTTTCAGGAGCAGGTATGGGCACTATGAGTTCCTAGTGATGCCGTTTGGGTTAATTAATGCCCCGGCAACTTTTATGGCCTTGATGAATAAGTTGTTCCAGCCCTACCTGGATCGATTTGTAATTGTGTTCATTGATGATATCTTGGTGTACTCAAAGAGTAGAAGAGAGCATGCTGAGCATTTGAGAATCATTTTACAGATTATGAGCAGTTGTATGCCAAATTCAGTAAGTGTGAATTTTGGTTAGATCAAGTTGTATTTCTGGGACATATAGTGACTGAAGATGGCATACAGGTAGACCTAAAGAACATAGAGGCAGTGATGAATTGGGAAGCTCCGAGAAATGTGTCGAAGATTCGAAGCTTCCTAGGATTGGCTGGGTATTATCGAAGATTTGTCGAGAGGTTTTCTTTGATCTCGGCCCCTCTAACTAAACTTCTGAGGAAGAATGTAGTGTTTAGTTGGAACGAGGAGTGTCAAAAGAGCTTTGAGGAGTTGAAACATCGGTTAACTACTACACCGGTGTTGACCATTCCATCAGGGACTGGAGGATATGTAGTGTACAGTGATGCCTCGCATCAAGGTTTGGGATGAGTACTGATGCAGCATGGCAAGGTGATCGCCTATGCATCGAGACAATTAAGGTCTCACGAGATCAATTATCCGGTATATGATTTAGAGCTAGCTACAGTTGTCTTTGCTCTAAAGATTTGGAGGCATTATTTATATGGAGAGACTTTCTAGATATACACTGATCATAAGAGTCTGAGATATTTATTGAGTCAGAGGGAGTTAAACTTGAGGCAGAGGAGATTGATTGAACTACTGAAGGATTATGACTGCACTATTGAGTACCACCCAAGGAAAGCAAATGTAGTGGCAGATGCTTTGAGCAGGAAGTCTAATGTTAGTACAGCTCAGATTCAGTTATCGAGGTTACCTAATCTGATTCATTTGAGAGCTCTAAATGTAGAGTTGAATCTGGAGCAAGATGAGGCACTAATTGCTACCTTGAAGTTAAGGCCAATGCTAAATGATAGAATCAGAAAAGTACAGAACAAAGATTCTAATATGGTTAAGCTTATAGAGAAAGTGAAGGCAAAACCAGATTCCGAGTTTGAGTTGAGGGATGAGACTTTGTGGTTGAGACATAGGCTTTGTGTGCCTAATGTGGATGATTTGAGGAAGGAGATCCTTGAGGAAGCTCATATGGCCGCCTATGCTATGCATCCTGGTACTACCAAGATGTATAACACATTGAAGCAACATTTTTGGTGGCCTGGAATGAAGAAGCAAGTAGCTGAGTATGTGTCATGATGTATGACGTGCCAGCAAGTGAAGGCAGAGAGAGCACCAGGCTCCAGTAGGGAAGTTGAATTCATTGCCCATTCCAGAGTGAAAATGGGAACGAATCACTATGGACTTCATCATGGGTTTGCCTAAGACTCCGAGGCAGCATGATGCTATTTGGGTCATAGTGAATCGGTTGACAAAATCGGCCCATTTCTTACCAGTGAGAGAGAATAACTCACTTAATCAGTTGGCCCAGAAGTATGTGAATGAGGTGGTCAGACTGCATGGAGTGCCAGCGTCCATAGTATCGCATGTAGATCCGAGATTTACTTGAGATTTTAGAAGAGCTTCTGATCACCATGGGAACTAAGTTGAACTTCAAGATAACGCTTCATCCTCAAACAGATGGACAGATTGAGAGGACAATTAAAACTGTTGAGGTTATGCTCAGGGCTTGTGTATTGGAGTTTAGAGGAGCTTGGGATCAATACATGGCATTGATTGAGTTTGCCTACAATAACCACTACCACAGTAGTATCGGAATGGCACCGTATGAGGCATCAGACGGTAGGAAATGTCGATCGCCATTATATTGGGATGAAGAGGGCTTGAGAATGATGGAAGGCCCAGAGTTGATCTGAGGATATAGTGGATAAGGTGAAGCTGATCGAAGTCAATTAAAGCGGCTCAGATAGGCAAAAGAGTTATGTGGATCAACATCGACGTGATATGGAGTACAGTGTAGGAGATAGAGTATTTTTTAGAGTGTCACCCTGGAGAGGAGTTTTGAGATTCGGTAAAAAGGGCAAGTTGAGCCCTAGGTACATTGGTCCTTATGTGATCATTGAGAGGATAGGACCTTTGGCCTATAAGTTGGCTTTACCGAATGAGATGTCCCAATTGCATAATGTGTTTCATGTGAGTATGCTCCGAAGATATCGATCAGATCCGACACATGTGATACCGGCTTAGGAGATTGAGGTTGCTAGTAACTTAAGCTATGTTGAGGAGCCGATCGAGATTGTGGGATCATGGATTAAGCAGTTGAGGAACAAGGTTATTCCTTTGGTAAAAGTCCTTTGGAGGAACCACTCAACTGAAGAAGCAACATGGGAGACAGAGGAGCATATGAGAAGATAATATCCCCACCTATTCAAGCAAGCAGGTAAGAATTTCGAGGATGAAATTTCTTTAAGGAGGAGAGAGTTGTAGCATCCCATTATTAGAGGGAAGGGTAGGATGGTAAATGTGAGTGACTCATGAGAGTTAGGGAGGTATTCTACATGTTCATGTACAACTTGCTACATACTTATACTTGATTGTTGCACATGAAAATACTTGTACATGCATTCATGAATAATTCCGGGTATAATTGGATGGATTGGTGAATTTTTGAGAATTTTGAATGTTATTACATTGAAAATTTTATGGGTTAGTGAAATCTTGATATTTTGAATTTAGGTGAAATTATTGTATTTGTATATGTTAGTGAAGTTATCGAGTATTGAGAAAGATATATTTATAGTAGGGAACCAGAAATAAATTAAATGGAGATTTGGAGTTAGTTGGGTTGTAAAGATGATTGTTGTATTGGAAAGAGGGGAACTAAATAGAGTTAGTTTCAAAAGAAACTAAGTTAGAGTTTAATCATTAAGAAAGTGACATGTGTCACTTAGACCTTGTACTCTAGCTAGGAGTAGGTCACTATTCCTTGAGAGTTGACAGGTTAAGTCTTGTCCAAGTCCCTTCTTTACTCTCATCTTTCTAAAACTTCTCTCTTCGAAACACAGAGTTTTCTATCAAAATACCTTCTAAGGGACTTATGTGATCTTCTATTCTTTCATCAAACTTACTTGCCACTTGTGTTATCTACTCTAAAGAAAAACCTGAAGCTAATCATTTCACTCAGTGACGTACAAAAAGGTGTGGAGTTTAGTATTCAAGATTTTGGAGTTTTCAAAGAGTAAGCGTGCTAGAGAAATCCTCAGCTTGGGATTTGTAAAATAAAGTTGTTAAATTACTGTCATCTGCATGGAAAATGTACTTTATGTGTTTGTTCATAATACTGGGTAGTTGGAGAGAAATAAATTCAGTTATAGTGTTAAATTAGTTTTGAGAAAACTTTTGGTGTTTGGTGATGTAAAGTGTTGAAAGTTAGAAAATCTGGAAAATTTCTCACTGAGTATGTTTCAGTATTTTAACCATAACATTTTTTGTGGTTGTCTAAATGAGATGATTCTTGATTTGGAGTAAACTAGGAATATATGGCTACAATTCTTATGAGGACATCGAATTTCAGTTCTGTCTCTAAGAGTCTCAAAAGTTGTCACGAAGTTGAGAACTGGGTGCAGGATGTTGAGAGTTGAGCGAAAATTCGTGTTCCAACTTCGGGAGGAAATATGGACCTGATTTAGATAGATTATGGTAAAGTTGCCTTCTGAAAAGTTGTATAGATTTCTTTTATCTTTCCAACGGTATAAAGTTTGTAAATTTTGGATATCGGAGTCAAACGTTATGATTGTTATAAGTAGAGATGTTCTGGAGCAAAAGCAGACGATGGAAATGAGACGATAGAAGAGCAGACGATAGAAATGAGACGATAGAAAAGCAGACGATGGAAATGAGACGATAGAAGAGCAGACGATGGAAATAAGAAGATAGAAGAGTAGACGATGGAAATGAGATGATAGAAGAGCAGACGATGGAAATGAGACGATAGAAGAGCAGATGATGGAAATGAGACGATAGAAAAGCAGATGATGGAAATGAGACGATGGAAAAACTAATACGAAAGCAAGAACTGATTGGAGTCTTTTGGTCATAACTTTTTCTCTAGACCTCCAAATGACCTGATTTTTGAAGCATTGGATTCCTAACACATTTCTTTATCCCTCCACAAAAAATTTATGGTCTTTGGTATTAAATTGGAAACTATTGACTGAATCAAAGTAAGGGTACCGATGGAAGGAGTATGAATTGGATATTTTACTGAATGTATTTCAGTATTTTGATGATATCTTGGTTTATAGGATTCCAATTGAGGTGATCCTTGAATTGTAGTAAACTAGAGTTGTAGCGCCCCCTCACCGTAGGGTACCCATCGGGATGCCCGACACGTATCCCACGATAAAGGTGCACCACCAGAACAGTTCCACTAATATCCACATGGCATCGCAATAATTAAATCACAATATATCATAAATCAGTAGATTAAAAATCCAAAATAATAATCATCTGGTACAGCCATCCAATGGTAGAATACACAAGTCTATCAGTTCCCTAACAAAACTAAAAAGGAAACTGATACAAGCATCTATCCTAAGTCATCCTCAAAGGTCCAACCCAGCTGACCGACCTATGTGCCATCGCTCACTGTCTGCACGCTCGCACGGCACGAAAAGACTATCTTCAGAGCTAGGAGTCGACTCTATCAATCCTGAAAAATATGTTGCAATTTTGGGTGAGTTTTGCGAACTCAGTGAGAAACCATCATCGATGGTTCACTCAAATCATGCATTACGCGTATCGCGTACAGCATAACTGTAAGTGATAAGTCGACTTGTACCATGTGTAAGTCGACTTACACATGTTCGGTACCGATAAGTCGACTTGTTCATTGGATAAGTCGACTTGTTCAAGGTCGGCATCGCTTATTTGTTCCCAAAGGCAATCCCTTTAGCGCGTTTTATTCAAAGTCGCATGCGCACTTTATGAATAAATAAAGAAAAGGCATTATTCATTAATTTGATATTCATAAACATTGTTTATGAATTGATTGATCTTTAATCAATTAATGAAGTCCATGATATATGACATAGCATGAAGGAAATTATGATGTGTTCATACTCCCGAGATTCCTATCATGTGCAATTATGTCAAGATTCAAATTCTCCTAGTCATAGGATTAATGAGACCGACATCATTAATCCGGATAGACTAGCACATGTCATATTCCTTGATTGGATCAAGCAAAGGATCTCGTAAACCGTAAATATGAGATATTTAGAATTGACATGTGGATGCTTACTAGCGATAGTAAGTTTATTGGATGACCGCCATGAGATCATCACATGGATATCTTATCTAAGTGTCAGTGATAATCTCATCATAGCAATGATGCAAGTATCCTTAGACTTGAGGTACTCAAGGATATCTTGGATACTGATCCTGTGCTTTGACTCCATTCCTTGTTGCCTTCCAGAGGTAACTCATAGGGTGGTGCTTGGGTACAGCTTGAGGTATTCGAAGATAATTGAGTAGCCAATAAAGGATTCACCACTTCGGATTAGCGTAAGAGATACCCATGGCCTCTCGTCGGGATCATTACTAAGGTTGGTTAGCATGTATGTCATGAAGAGTGTCTTCATTGACATATAAAGTAATGAGTCCCGTGACAAGAACTGTTATCACTGGGCTAGACTCGCCTAGTGAGAGTTGACACTTTGACCATACTCATAACCAAGTGGGGTATAGGATGGTGAAAGGACGAATTGCACAGAATTGTCTATGGAAGGGTTCGTGATCGGTTCGTGATGAATACATCAAACCGATTACTTTCCGGTCAATTGGGGTCATGATGTGTTGCTAAATACCGCCATGACTTGCTCGATTAATTGTTAATCTAAGTAGCCAACATAACCGGAGCCTAAAGGGTCACACGATAAGAGTGTTTTAGAGAATCAGTAAAATAGTAATTGACCGAGTTCCAATCATGGAGAGCAATGGATTAAATGGATCCCAATGGATTGGGATATGTCCCATGAGATCGCGACATCGATATTGCTAAGAAAGGTTTCTGAGTCGTTTGAGCACCGGGGTCCCGAGAGGCCGTAGGATCTGACCCAGTTGGACTGAAACTTAGCATTTATATTCTAATTAATTAATTAAGTAAATTATTTATTTATTTATTATATAAATTAGCCATGTGCGTTGAAAGTGGGAGAAGAAATGTTAAAAGCTTTGAAAAGTCAAACATCATTTATTACTTTCCTTAAATGATGTGCCATCCACTTGTAAGCTACTCATTGGTGTCTTAAAAGTTAATGAACACCAATATATATATGCTGCTTGTTTCGTGGATGGCTAAATATATGAGAGTTTCGATGGTTTCCTTAAGGGTTAAGAGAGAAAAATGCTTAAGTGTTAAGCAAAAGGTGAAAAAGGGTTTTCATTTCTTTATTTTCTCTTAAGGCATCATCGATTCTGCTCTTCTTCTCCAAGAATCCAACGTCAGTTTCAAGCTCTCCAGGACAGAGGTAGGCTCTAGCAGGCTTTAATCTATTCTAGCTATTCCCGGGTCAAAGGGGTTTGACTCGGTTAGGTTTTCTGATCTCTGCGTGGATCACCTTTAGAGATAGTCTCTTTTGGCTATTTAGGTTAATGTCTTCATACCGATACTTGGATCCTGGGATTCGGGAAAGTCCTGGGAATAAAATTTTTGTTTTCCACTGCCGGTACATGTGATGTACCTCCCGGGATTTTCCTACAGTGGTATCAGAGCGTCTGGTATCCCGTATGAAGCTAAAACCTAAGCGAGATCAGAAACCCTAATGGAATTTGCTGTTGATGCATGCTATCTGTTCAGATTTTGAATTTATATTGTGATATTTTTTTCGAAATTTTTCTTCCCATAATTGTTCATAACATGTTAGAGAATATGTCTATGAATTTTCAGAATTTATCGATTTGATTTGATATAGTTTTGCTAATTAATTCCCTAAGGTTACAGATGCTGTTTTGTGAAACGATTCTGGAACAGGTATGAGTATAAAATCGAGAATAAATTCTAGAAAAATGTTTTTTCGGATTTTCCTTCACCTACATGTCTCTAAGATGTTTTTGAATGTCTGTGAGCATGGAAATTGGATTTCAAGGTGATTGGATATTTATTCACGAATTTATTCTATGCTGTTGGGAATTGCTGTGCTGATGAACACAGATTTTGAATCGGTTTTGTTATTTAGGTTGACTGATTTTTTGATGGCCTAAAATCCTGAAACAATTCATGTATCATGTTCTGAACATGTAGTAACCTATATAATTTTCTCATGATTTATTGAAATTTTTTCATTGATCATTTCGAGCAATGTACAGAACTGGACAGTTTTGTGAAAATTGTTGGGACTGTTTTGCTTGGTTTGATTGAGTGTGCTTTTTCAGTTCCAATGCCTTGAACCATTTTTAATGTGATTAAAAATGTGTTATCTTTATGTAATATGATTTCCAAACTGAATTGCTTGAAGTTACTTTTCCAAGAATTTTGAATGCCGAATTGATCACATTAGCGTCTAGTAGTATCTTGATTATCTTGTTTGTTTTGACCGTCATATTTTTATGGAATGTGCTGAAGTAAATTTGATAATGTATGTGCTAGCTAGAGATGCTTAGGTTGATAATTAGGGTGTTCCTAAATTATTTAGAAATTAATGAGTTTTGACTCATTTCAAGCTTTTCATATAGTTTGACTATTTAAGGCATTCATGAATCAATGAAGTGTTCATCGAGGCATCAATTCACGATATTACCCTAGGTATGATGGTGTTGAGAATTGGAATTGTACTGATTGAGGATTTAGCCGATTAGAGATTTTAGCAAAATTTCCTGAATAAGTCGACTTGTATATGGTATAAGCTTCCACTTGTTCAAGATTTTGGATAAGTCCACTTGTGGATGAATAAGTCCACTTGTTCAAGATCTCGAGATAAGCCCACTTGTAGTACCTTGTAAGTCCACTTGTTCATGGGCAGATGACATAAGTCCACTTGTGTCATACAAGTCGACTTGTGTGTGGGCAGATGACATAAGTCGACTTGTGTCATACAAATCGACTTGTGTGTGTGGCAGAGCATAAGTCCACTTGCATTTGATGAAAGTCGACTTGTGGCATGCATAGTGGGATGATGGATGATTTTAGGTATAGACTCAATGTGATTGATGAAATGCCCTAAATCATATCATATAGTCATGGTGACTATAATCCCACGGCTTGGAGAAGAAGTAGATGAGACCAAATCCTCCTTGGTATATGAAAACTAACGCCTTCCATTAATATGGTAAGAACCAGAGTTTTATAGGTTGGGTTGTTGAGCTAACCTCAAGCTCGCTTCTATACTTAATATGTTCGAACCATGAAAATAAGATTTTGGATTAATGGGTCGGTTTTCCTAGAAGCGTTGATTTGTTGAGCTAACCTCAAGGTCAACGTGATGAGAGGAAGTTGGGTAGATACATCGATGTACGCGATCAAAGAAGTTGATACCAATGTAAGTGCATACATCAACAAGTTGATAGACGATCGATAGTTGTGTCTAAGATGTAATTGGTATATATGATACCTCCCGAGACATAAGGTGGCTTGTTGAGCAAACTCAAGGTCATTCTTAATGTCGATTATCGATGATACAATTGGTATGACCGATACCTACCGATTGACCTAAGTTGTGGCTTGTTGGTAAACCCAAGGTCGCTCTTAGCAATGTCGGATATCGACCCACTAGACATTATGTCACTTTGTTTCTCTGGATTAAGTAAAGAGGGTTATGGATTCTAGGAAACTAGTGGGAGCCATATGCATGTCATGCAAGTCCTTATGATCACGCAGCATTTCTATCCTATCATTCTTTCTCTATCGCGCTAGGTTGATTCAAGAAGTTTTTCAAAGGTGAATTTTCGCCTCTATTATGGACCGAATTTTCTTGATTATCGAGGACTCGAGAATTGTTCTTAGATCTGAGGAACTGGGATACGTCCTAGATGTTCCACTTCCAGATGCACCTGCTGTCAATGCTTCTGATAAGGATCAGGAAGCATATCGTAAGCATCTAATGGACAGGGACATGGCTACTTGCCTCGATGTCACTAGAGCTGCAGGAGCAAAGACGAGTCCATGGATGCTCACTCTATAGTATTTCATCTTAGGGAGCTGTTTGATGAGTAAGCTCGATGCGAAAGGTTCGAGACCTCAAGGCTTCTTCACCATTAAAGATGGCTCGTGGATATCTGGCATGCAAGATGCCTCGAAGATGCATGGCTATATTGAGAGATTGGCCGCCTTAGGATTTGTAATGGATTATGAGTTAAGTAGAGACTTAATTTAGTTGGATTGTCGATGGTTATTCACGGTTTGTGATAAACTATCGATAAACCAAATATCCACAACAATTCTGAAGTGATCAATCGCCAAGACACCGAAAGGTGCTATCTAAGAAGGATAGCAAGCAAGTGCTAATGGTGGATGCTTCTTCTTCTAGTTCAAAGAAGAAAAAGGCCAAGAAACCAAAGGAAAGTGCCATCAAGGAAAAACCAAAGATTCTTCCCAAAAGGTTTTTGCTTTCATTGTGGCAAGACTAGCCACTGGAGGCGAAACTGTAAAATCTATCTGGAGTTCCTGAAGCAGAAGAAGGCATCAGATGCCTCTACTTCTTCAAATATGTTTGTCATTGAGGTTAATACTATTCCTGATCAAAACATATCGGTATTAGATACCGGTTGTGGCTCATACATATGAAATGATATGCAGGGCCTCAGGGACAATAGAAAGCTCATTCAAGGAGAACTAGACCTTCGTGTAGATAATGCAGCAAGAGTTGCTACATTAGCCGTAGACACTTATGTCTTGTTCCTCCCTAGTAGGCTTATATTCAAATTGGATGATTGACATTTTGTACCTGTTTTAAACAAAGAACATATTGTATGTTTTATGTTTAAATAGAGCTGATTTCCATTGGACTTTTAGTAGCAATGGTTGTTCTATTAGTTCGAATGGAAGGCTCTATGCTACTGGTACATTATGCAATTGAATTGACATATTAGATATGTCATATCCAGTTATGAATGTCAATGACGTGGAAAGACATAATCGAGATAATTTAAAATCAACTTACTTATGGCATTGTCGGCTTGGCCATATAAATGAGACACGCATCGCTAAGCTCCATAAGAGTGGATGTTTAGGGTCATTTGATTATGAATCATATGACACATGCGAATCTTGTTTATTAGGCAAGATGACTAAGTTATCCTTTAAAGGAAAGGGTGAACGAATGAATGGAATATTAGACCTAATACATTCGGATGTATGTGGTCCGATGTCCATCCATGCCATAAGTGGTTGTTTTTACTTCATTACTTTTATCGGTGATTATTCACGATATAGGTATCTGTATCTGATGAGATACAAATCTGAAGCATTTGAATAGTTCAAATAATTCAGAAATGAAGTAGAAAACTAACTTGGTAAAAGTATGAATACATTACGATCGGATCGTGGTGGAAAATGCTTAGACCAATAGTTTTTGATTATCTCAGAGATAATGGATTTTATCTCAAGATACTCCACCTTACACGCCGCAAAGACAATGGTGTGGTTGAAAGGAGAAATCGAACCTTGTTAGACATGGTGCGATTGATGATAGGTTTTGCACAGTTTTGGGAATATGCGCTCAAGACAGCTGTTTACTTGCTAAACATAGTTCCATTAAAGACATTTGATGTTACTCCATATGAGATGTGGATTAACTGAAAGCCCTATCTTTCTCAACTGAAAGTTTGGGGTTGTCCTGCTTATGTGAAGCGGACACAGTCAGATTAGCTTGATGCAAAATCTGATAAGTGTTTGTTCGTGAAATATCAATTCTACCTTGCTGAGGAACAAAAGTTGTTTGTTTCCAAGCATGCTGTTTTCTTAACGAAAGAGTTTCTTTTACAAGAGGACAGTGGGAGCAAAGTTGAACTTGGAGAAGTTCAAGATGCTCGAACAAACATAGATCAATCGCTGAACTCAAACTGTCACTCATATAGATGAGGTAACAGTTCAACCTTCTACTACACACGAATTTCGTAGGTTAAGTAGGATACGCTCTGTTCCTGAGAGATATGGATTTCTCGTGAGGAACAAAATGGCGTATTGCTCATACGAGATGATGCGCCTACTACCTATGAAACAGTTACGAAGGTTCGAGTCCGAACATGGCTTTATGCCATGAAATCAAATGGATTCCATGTAAGAAAACCAAGTATGGACTTTGGTTGTTACACCTGAAGGGATAAAACCCACAGGGTGCAAAGGAGTTTTCAGAAGAAAACCAACATGGATGGTAATTTGATTACCTATAAAGCAATGCTTCTGGTTAAAGGATTTCGTCACAGACAAAGAGTTGACTATGACAAAACCTTCAGCCCCGTAGCAATGCTTAAATCCATTAGGATACTCTTAGCTATTGCCACTCATTATGATTATGAGATATGGAAAATGGATGTGAAGACAACTTTCCTGAGAGGAAATCTACCCGAGGATATGTATGACACAACTTGAGGGCTTCACTTCCATCGATGGCGAAAAAGGTATGCAAGCTTCAGAAATCCATGTTTGGATTGAAGCAAGCATCCAGGAGTTCGAATATCCGTTTTGATGAGTCAATCAAAGAGTTTGATTTCTAACAAAATCCGGATGATCATTGTGTGTATAAGAAGGTTAATGGGACTGCAATCGTATTCCTTGTGTTGTATGTAGATGACATACTATAACTAGGAAACGATGTCTCTATGCTGCAATCAGTTAAAATTTGGTTGTCCAATCAATTTGCGATGAAAGACCTTGGTAAAGCAACTTATATCCTAGGGATATAGATTTATAGAGATAAATCAAAAGGTTGTTTGGTCTTTCACAATCATCGTACATAGATGAGATGCTAAAGAGGTTTAGCATGGAACAATGCTATGTACGAGGCCCGATGTATCGTATGCTCTAAGTGTTACGAGCAGATACCAATCGGATCCTGGTAAGTGGTTTGGGTGGTGTCAAGAATATCCTCAAGTACTTGCGAAGCACTAAGGATGTTTTCTTAATCTATGGAGATGGAAATCTCCAAGTGAGCGGGCATTCAGATGCAAGTGTTTAATCTGATAAGGATGATTCTGAATCACAATCAGGTTATATACATTCACACTGAATAGCGTGGCGGTCAATTTGAAAGGTTCCAAACAAGAGAGGATCGCTGATTCATCAACCGAGGCAGAGTACATTGCCGCATGAGATGCGCAGCGAAGCGGTTTGGATCAAGAAGTTCATTATCGAACTTGATCCGTCCCTACCGTGATGGGCCCATAGGATTGTATTGTGATACAATGGGGCTAGTCTTGCGCAGCAAAGGAACCAAGGTCTTATCGACGATCCAAACTCGTGATTACCGATTCGGAGATCATTAGTCGAGATGATATCCCGATAGAGAGAATTCTACAGAGCAAAGTGTTGTCGTTCGCTGACAAAACCATTGTCACGGGAGAATTGTGATTCTCATGGACTCGCTTATGGTATTAGATACTAAGGCGATTGGCTTTAGGTCAAGTGGGAGATTTGTAAGTGATAAGTCGACTTGTACCATGTGTAAGTCGACTTACACATGTTCAGATCGATAAGTCGACTTGTTCATTGGATAAGTCGACTTGTTCAAGGTCGGATCGTTTATTTGCGCCCTAAAGGCAATCCCTTTAGCTGCTTTTATTCAAAGTCGTGCGGACTTTATGAATAAATAAAGAAAAGGCATTATTCATTAATTTGATATTCATAAACATTGTTTATGAATTGATTGGATCTTTAATCAATTAATGAAGTCCATGATATATGACATAGCATGAAGGAAATTATGATGTGTTCATACTCCCGAGATTCCTATCATGTGCAATTATGTCAAGATTCAAATTCTCCTAGTCATAGGATTAATGAGACCGACATCATTAATCCGGATAGACTAGCACATGTCATATTCCTCGATTGGATCAAGCGGTGGATCTCGTAAACCGTAAATATGAGATATTTAGAATTGACATGTGGATGCTTACTAGCGGTAGTAAGTTCATTGGATGACTGCCATGAGATCATCACATGGATATCTTATCTAAGTGTCGTTGATAATCTCATCATAGCAATGGTGCAAGTATCCTTAGACTTGAGGTACTCAAGGATATCTTGATACCGATCACGTGCTTTGACTCCATTCCTTGTTGCCTTCCGGAGGTAACTCATAGGTGGTGCTTGGGTGCACTTGAGGTATTCAAGATAATTGAGTAGCCAATAAAGGATTCACCACTACGGATTAGCGTAAGAGATACCCACGGCCTCTTGTGGGATCATTACTAAGGTTGGTTAAAGATGTATGTCATGAAGAGTGTCTTCATTGACATATAAAGTAATGAGTCCCGTGACAAGAACTGTTATCACTGGGCTAGACTCGGCCTAGTGAGAGTTGACACTTTGACATACTCATAACCAAGTGGGGTATAGGATGGTGAAAGGACGAATTGCACAGAATTGTCTATGGAAGGGTTCGTGATCGGTTCGTGATGAATACATCAAACCGATTACTTTCCGGTCAATTAGGGGTCATGATGTGTTGCTAGATACCGCCATGACTTGCTCAAATTAATTGTTAATCTAAAGGCCAACATAACCGGAGCCTAAAGGGTCACACGACAAGAGTGTTTCAGAATCGTAAAATAGTAATTGACCGAGTTCCAATCATGGAGAGCAATGGATTAAATGGATCCCAATGGATTGGGATATGTCCCGATGAGATCGCGACATCGATATTGCTAAGAAAAGTTTCCTGAGTCGCTTTCAAAGATCGGGGCGAGAGAGCAGTAGGACCCACCCAGTTGGATCGAACTTAGCATTTATATTCTAATTAATTAATTAAGTAAATTAATTAATTATTTATTATATAAATTAGCCATGTGCGTTGAAAGTGGGAGAAGAAATGTTAAAAGCTTTGAAAAGTCAAACATCATTTATTACTTTCTTTAATGATGTGCCATCCACTTGTAAGCTACTCATTGGTGTCTTAAAAGTTAATGAACACCAATATATATATCTGCTTGTTTCGTGGATGGCTAAATATATGAGAGTTTCGATGGTTTCCTTAAGGGTTAAGAGAGAAAATGCTTAAGTGTTAAGCAAAAGGTGAAAAGGGTTTTCATTTCTTTATTTTCTCTTAAGGCATCATCGATTTCGCTTCTTCTTCTCCAAGAATCCAACGCCGGTTTCAAGCTCTCCGGATGTAGGTAGGCTCTAGCGAGCTTTAATCTGTTCTAGCTATTCCCGGTCAAAGGGTTTGATTCGTTAGGTTTTCTCGATCTCTCGTGGATCACCTTTAGAGATAGTCTCTTTCGCTATTTAGGTTGATGTCTTCATACCGATACACGGATCCAGGATTCGGAAAGTCCAGGAACAAAATTTTTGTTTTCATTGCGGTACATGTGATGTACCTCCCGGATTTTCCTACAATAAAAGTAATATTCAAGAATAAAGATTATATAACCATTTACAAGATCTATCATATATCAATCATCAGAATATTCCCATTCCGCATTTAATTCAACCGGACATCAATGGTGATATCCGAGTCCGCACCCAAGGGTGACATGCTACATCACTCAACGAAACTCAAGATAAATTTTTTTTCAAACATTCATTCCATTAAAGCCATTTCCTTTTCTTTCATTTACACTTTATGCGCTGAAAAAAAGAGATAATTTGCATCAACGTGCATAGATAAACATTTTCGATTAATACAATCGCTTTGGTTATTACCAATAGTCAACCATAAATTACAATAACCATTTTATGTACAAAATGAACCACATTGGCCCATTACACATACAATTAGTCATTTTGGAATACAATTTATTGGACACTAATGCATTTAAAATCGATCCCGATCTCTTCTCTATTTCAATAACCAACAAATGTTATACGCCCGTTGCCTAACGGGGTATTCTTCTGAGTCCTGAAAAATAATTGCAAATTTTGGGTGAGTTTTGCGAACTCGGTGAGAAACCATCATCGATGATTCACTCAACTCATGCATATACATACAATTCATATCATCGTTATACAAACACATTCAGAAGGTCAATACATTCGATTTCACATTTATAAGGTATTTTGCCTTTCATACCATTCACATCTTATCATTTGTATATGCGATGCACATGTGACACTTTTCCATTTTTATTACGTTGTTGTGACCGTGCCTCAAATCGCTGTCGATGATGGGCACATTCGTTGAGCTCGCTGACTCAATACATGGGCCTGAATGCTCGATGCGTTGAGCCAGTGGCTCTAAAAATACGTTGGGCACGAAGCCCTGGGGCATTGAGCTTAAAGCTCTGTAATACATTGGCTCCTCCGGTCACAACTGCCTTTATATGATTATGCCTTTATGTATGAATGCATATGTATCAATTCACATTCACAATCATTTTACATTTCAACGACCAATTCCCATTCCTTCGGACCTTCGGTCCGGTAATTCAGTCATTAACAAATTTCATATTCACAAATTATTTCATTGAAGCACCCATGCATAGTTACACACAAATAGCACTTCGATATCACATTCTAAAAAGTTCAAACACTTACGGTCCGCAATCAATCAAAATCAAACACACATAACCCTCCGTTATCTCCACATGGCAAAATTGCAAAATATTAAACACATAAAGGTTGAGGAACCAACTAGGTTACTCACCTGTATTTCTGAGCCAAAATCCGGCCGTCTCGGTGACGTCGGTGGACCGACGCCCAAGTGTGACTCTATATAATGACGATAAGATACATACATTATCAATTGTTCAATCGTAACTATTTCGTAATGCACATGTAATACTTAAGGTGCACAATGCATGATCATGATATTCCGTTCCTAATCCCATTTTTTCCATCATAAAATCTGTCTAAAATTAAAAACCTATTGGCGACGACGGTCATGCAATTTGGACCTCTATAGGTCCCCAATTAATTAAATGATCCTTATCCGGACCCACGTCAATTTACCGTCTAAATATCCCGAATCTCTCAGAAAATGAAATTCAATATGTCACAAATTCGATGCCTCAAGAATCAGGTCAATCGGACGTCGGACGGAAAAGAAATTGACAAAAGAAACCAAAATTCAAATTAAACAATTAATATCTATATATATATATAACCCTTATTCCCTTCTTTATTTTCCTGATTTCAAGCCAACTTTCAACACCAATAACTCATTGCACACAATTCAGAAAATTACCAACTATATCTCATTGGAAAGATCATGAAACCCTCTACAATTCTCAAGAAGACCATAAAAATCAATTTCACCCCTAAGGGTGTCAAAAATCCTATCAAACCTACTGCCTACTAAAAACCTATCAACACAGGGCAGTACATTGCAAATTCAATAACTCTCTGATTCTTCAGTCAAAAATTACACAATAATTAAGGCAGTAAGATCACAATGTTATCTACAACTTTCATGAACAACCCAAAATCAAATTCACTTGCTAACAAGGTCAAACAATTCCACAAAGAATCTGCCTACTGAAATCAACCAATCTGGATAGTAATTTTCCAAACAGTAATTCTCTTAGCACAAAAGTCACAAAATTCACTACCTTATATCCCTGAAAAGATAAGATCTCAAACTTCAATTTTTATGCAGAACTCAAACTCCAATTCGATTTCTAACAATTTCAAAACTGTTATGGAAGCTACTGTCCTGATCAGCCATTCACAACCTAGTTTAGGTTCAGTTTTTTGCAAAATCGTAACTCCCAACTCTGACCTCTAAAAATTACACACCATATATCATTTTCAAGATACTTTCTTCCTATACAACTTTGTAGAAGATCACTCACACCAATTCAGTTCACATAAATTTTTAAAATTGCTCCCAAACAACAAGCTCACAAAATCAACACTTTGACTAGGTTTCTCCAAAAAGCATAAAACCAATCAATAGAAATCAGTTCATATCTCCCAATATAAAACTCGAAAATAAGCAAGATCAGTGGCAATGGAAAGCTAATAATGTAGGCTTCAACTCTCATTAAAACCATTTTCCCTAATTCCATCTCAATTAATTTAGAAAAATCAACAAAGTAATCAGGTCATATATGCAGGTACTGTTCACAGACCCTACAAACAGAAACTTTCCATGCAAAGATTCACCCTTCTAACATTACAATTTAACATCACCTATTTCACACAAAGTTGAAGCCAACATCCCAAAGTTTCAGTGGGCACAAACCTTGCCTCAATTGCACAACCACACAATGAGTTATGCTCAAAACAGTACAGTGGGTCAAAATCCATTTTCCAGCTTTCATCTTCAACTTACACTTCCTATCATGCCAATTCAAATTCTACTACCATAAGCATCTCAATTGGACTCAAAATCAGTCCCTATATCATTCATACATTCACTAGGAGTACTTATCTCAATTTGGCGGCACCTATAAAACCCATCGAGTGCGCAAATATCAGTAAATAATTTGGGCCCGTTCTAATACGAAATCATTTTCAATCAGAACATTATTTCGGTAATCATATTACCAAGTTTTAAACTGTATTGACTGCTCTAGCATACCACCCTCGCGGGTCGCGGGCTCGGATATCACCGTCGATGTCGAGTTCGGGTCTCGTGGGAGTGGGATGCTACAATCTGATCTTATCTGATGAGTTTGCGAGAATCACATACAATTTATAAAGAATACATAACACACAGTAGCATTTACAGTAATATCACATGCAATTTCCTTATTCACATTTCTCAGTCATTTACAGTCAATTTATATTTTCATTCAGTCATATACATATGCAATGTGCATGTGACACTTTCATTTTCTTTTCGTTGTTGTGATCGAGCGCCTATCAGTGATCAGTAATTAGATGCGTCTAGGGAGTAGGAGAGCCCTCTGGGTATACACTAACTCCCCTCGAGCTCGAGGCTCGGTTCAAGATATGATGTTTCGTTGGGCTTGAAGCCACGATCTGATGGGCTGTGGTATCCGAGCACTGCGTGGGAGAGCCCTCAGGGTATGCACCACCTCAGGGGGCAAGCGATACCACGGCATTACGTTGGCTGCTCCGATCACAACTGCCAATTATCTGATCATTTAATTATGCATGAATGCATATGTCACATTTCAAATTCCCAAATTTTCAGTTATTTATGTGTATACAATGCATATGAGACTCTTTTCCGGTTATTGATGTTGTGCCCAAGTGCTCATCCAAGAACAGTGGGGACGTGTCGAGGATAAATCCCCTGCTATGCCCGTCATCTGATGTGAGCTCGAGGCTCTTTTCAAAGGATAATAGCAACTTGGGACACGTCCATTATCGATCATGCATTTATGCATGCAATGCGATGTTTAATGATTTGCAGATATCGGCTATAAAAGCCCGATATTAAAGACTCGGAATCGGTGATATGGCTATAAAGTCACGTATTGCATTTCTCGGTGTCATAT
Organism: Erythroxylum novogranatense; assembly: GCA_029891385.1. Classification (NCBI taxonomy): domain Eukaryota; kingdom Viridiplantae; phylum Streptophyta; class Magnoliopsida; order Malpighiales; family Erythroxylaceae; genus Erythroxylum; species Erythroxylum novogranatense. Next base: position 19,792,467 of record CM057224.1, on the reverse strand, counting down.
AGTAATCCAATCAATACGGTGAAAGCATGCAATTAGAACGTATACCATTCAAGAGTTCTCGATATATCTGATGGTCCAACCGTATTCAAGTAAAAGCATGCCATTCAATCACGTACATTTCAAGTAATCATGCAATTCACATTATCCAATCCCATGCAAGAAGAGCATGCAATTCGATCACATACATTTCAAGATAAGCATACCATTCGATCATATTCTTTGCGGTAATCATACGATTCAATCTTATACATTTCAGTAGTTATCGATTCACATTGGCAAGTCATTCACATTAAGCATCTAGACAATCAGAATTTGAGAAACCATCTAGGTTACTCACTGTTACTCCGAGCTCTTGCACGAAGTCCCAAAGAATGTCCGTGGGCGACGGTCCAGCGGTGCCTCTATAACGATTAAATACGGTCCATTACTAGATGCTCAATTTAACAGATTCAAATGATGCATATAACTCAATGAAATTATGTACAATGCTCATTCACGATTTAGGTGCTAAAACCCGGTTTCAATATCCTATGCTCAATTTCAACTCTTTACTCAATTGGATCAACACCGATTTGGTTCAGTCCTCAATTCAGTTCAATTTTCTCGATTCATATACCCTATAACAATTCCATATCCATCACCAAATTATCCAGTGAAAATCTCAATTAAAACTCCAATTGTCTCAATTCGGTACTTAGATCACACTATAAACCATAATCTTAAGAATCAGTACCATTTCAATTAGATTCCAACTCTCGATATTTCCTCAATGGTAGACCTTTTTCCCTAGTTCACAGTGAATCAAGAATCACCTCAATCGGAGGTCTACACCATAAGTTATGTCCAATAAACCAATATACATTCAATCAGAAAATTGCCCTTATCGCCGCGACCTACGCCCCTTCGTCGCGTCTCACAAAGCCACGCTCGTCGCGACGTGGAAACCACTCGTCGCGACGTACCAATCCCAACTCGCCGCGACGTCCACCCGGCTCGTCGCGACTAATAGATTTAATTTAAATCCCATTTACTCGTCGCGACGAAGCCTTCGACGCTTCAGCTCGTCACGACGTGCGATGGTCCGATCGTCTTCTCCGATCGATTTCCGCCATAATACACTTAAAACCTCATTAAACACTTCCATCTACCCATATCAACCCTAATAAATGCCATAAATGCACTAGAAACCATTAATAACCACATTAAACACAAAATACTTACCAAATCACTGAATCGATCGCAAACCCTAAAATCTTTCTCAACACCGTCGATCAACCACTATCAAGCCTCTCTACCTTCATCAATCACAATAATTACTCCAAGTTAACACAAGGAGAAGATCCGAAGGTAGCAAGCAAAACTCACACCAAGGAGAAGAGATCAAGACTCACCGTGGGAGGAGAAGAAGACATCGATTTTGCCTTAGGCAAATTTTCCCCAAATTTCAACTTAGCTCTATATATATACATAGTCTCCAAATCACCCAAATTTCAGTCTCTAAATTGCAATGGCTCAACATTTTAATTCATCTAACAGTATAACTCTAATTTTTCCATCGCCATTGAACCCTTCTTTCAAGATTATACGCTTAATCGGATCATCACTCCAAAATTTTGGGTCCGGGCATTTTCTCCCGAATTTCCCGAAAATTTCCTATAAACCACTATCAATAGCCAACCACTCACAAACTATTCCAAATCAGTCATTTGAACCCAATTACTCCCAATTTCTCACTCAATCACATTCCAGTCAGTTCAGTCAGTTTACAATTCGATCAATTCACAAACCAGTCAATTCAGTCAGTTCCAATTTACAATTAAATACCGAAAAATCATGAATGCATGTACCAAGGAATATATGCATATACAGTAGATCTGTTCCTCTATAATTAGAGGCCAGTAACATACTCAGTCAGTAAATACAGTAAGCCTATCAGTCAGTCCCAATATTACCATAATACCCTTGCTGACGGTAACGGGATGTTACAATTCACCCCTCCTTATAAAAATTTCGTCCTCGAAATTTCATACACAGTGAATCAGGAGGACAGGAGAATTAATCCACTCTTTTCTATTCTGATTCTCACTCATATTCTTATCAATATTCGCAATTCCTTACTTTCAATACCAGAAACACATTTATCATTTCTTAACTCTGTTTCCCAATCCAGTCCATATATTTTAAACCACTTTACCAATCTATTTACATGACAGTCACGTAGAGGCCATTTAATAACGAATTTAGTTTCCTTATCAATTCGACTCATTGTCATAAACTGGGATCGCTCAACCCCTATTACAGATTCACTTCACTATCATCATTTAACAATAACACAGTTATATGCTATTGAATTTCTGCTCAGTCCATTTAATTTCATGCCTACGTTAACTTTGCAACTACTCAGTCATTTAATCTCTTTTACGAATCAGTCAAATTCCCAAAATATCTCGATCATCATTAATTTGCATATCCATGGATATATCCATAACCTCTCTATACAATTAACACCCTCACGCTTTTTAGGGCACCAAAATTTCAGATAATCAATCACAGTACAATCTACGACGTTATACTAGTCCCCAGATACGATGAATCACATTGCACTATATCAACTAATTGTCTCATAACCTTTACTGGGACATTTCACTAAATATTGTCACATCTCCAATTCAAAACAATATGATTAACACTTAAGTTGAGCAGTTCTCCAAATGTCCCTTTTTTTTCACAATCATCAGTCATACTTTTCACTCATTTCTCCTCAAACCTTTTGTCATTTCTGGATAGATCCAGCACTCAGTTAATTCTCAATAACTTTCTCAATTTCATTATAACATATTCTGACACATGTTCCTTTATCCAAATTTTCCCTTATAGATTCAAGAATCCTATTACGGTCAGATTCCTTACATTCACATAATGCACATTTCCTCGAATGTGATTACATCTCTCACACTGAGTTTTCACTAGAGTCAGTCTCCCAATAACAACTTTTCATTCATTACAAATTTATCTCCAGATTATCCTTTCATTGCTAAATTCTCCAGTTATAATCATATGTTCGACTCGGATCCACTACGTGAGCCGGTGACCTCACCACGTCCCTACATCAATCTCGAGGCACTCAAGCGCGCCGGTCGACTGAACTAGGCACTCTATACAGGCCTTTCCCAATACAGTCGTACTTTCTAAAGGAGTACTTACCACTAACTCATACAGTAACCTCTGTCTATTCTCATGCAGTCTATATGGTCAATGCAGTTAAATAAAGAAAATAAACAAATCCAATACCCAATAATACATATGCTTCAAAACCAAAATTAGAAGCATACCCGCTATAGCATCCGGGGAAACCTGGGTCTCCTGCCGAGTCATGGCATAGACCCTAGCTTGAGGTTGCTGTCTACTGTTCAGACCCTCTGATCTCACTACTGATTCCTCTGTTTGGCCTCGGCCTCTCCATCCAAATCCACCACCACTGCTCTGCTGCACCGTGGTATTGCTACCAGATCTTCCAGTCGTAGTAGACTGGGCTCCCATAGTCACTGGGAAGTTCCGGACTAGGTGGTCCATCGAGCCACATCTCAAACAAGCTCCAAACAACCACCGACACTCTCCACTATGCCTCTTGCCACAATGCTCACATAAAGGAGCAGACTGCCCTAAAGCTCTAGCATTGCTGCCACCACTACCAGTCTGTACAAAACTATCTCTCGACTCATGACCGGACTGTCTGGCCTCTCCAGCAGATCTAAAGGGCCTGCTATGGCACTTGCTATACCCTCTACGAGCATTGTCCTGGCTGTCGCGGGGTCTCTTATTCCTAGTCTCTGACCGGCCTCGGTCACATTCTCATCTCAAGAATCGTTTCTATCTTCATCGCCATGAGTTCTTATGTAACACCTCACTCCGCAAGACCCAACCCGACATCGACGGTGATATCTGTGTCCGTGCCCAGCGAGGTGGCGTGCTACATCACTCAGTAGAAAACTCAGTATAACAATTTTTTTTTACACAATCGCACACATATTATCATTAACGCGGAAAGCAATTTATATAATCAATACAATGGCCTTGGGCCCACTTTTTACATTTACAATTTATTTCGGTCAATTAACTTTACAACTTATCCAAATTAGTAATACAAAAGTCCAAGAATAGAAACACTAAGACAGACGCGAACTGATCCCGACCACTTCTCTGCTTCTTCAACCAAAGAGATGTCATACGTCCGCTTGCTAACGGGTATTCTTCTAAGTCTGAAAAATAGATGCAAATTTTGGGTGAGTTTTGCGAACTCGGTGAGAAACCATCATCGATGGTTCACTCAACTCATGCATTCACCAATCATATTAGCACACTGTAGCATTAATAAAGTAATATCACATATTATCACATTTCAGCCCAATTTCATATACATACAATTTCATCATTTACATCTTCCGGTCATTTACAATCATATATATATATATGCAATGCGCATGTGACACTGCTCCATTTTCATTTGGTTGTTGTGACTGGTATACTTTGGCTGCCCCAAGAACGGCACATTGCGTTGAGCGGTGGCTCGAAAACATCGGGCTTGAAGTTCGATATATTGAGCTGCATGGCTCTGAATACGTTGGACACGAGGTCTGTGCGTTGGTGAAAGCTCTCACATACGTTAGGCGTGATATGCTTACGACGATGATGGTTGCTCCGGTCCACAACCGCCTTTTATCGATCACACATTTATGTTTATGCATGCAATGTACATATTCCAATTTCCATTTACATATCATTACTATTTGCCAATTCTTGGACTTTCGTCCAGTATTTCAATTATCTACATTTCCAATTTATTGCATCCTACTATATCACATTTACAATCCCATCCAATGTATCAAACGAAAGCAGACAATTAACACTTCAATATCAATTTCCCATTTCCTCGGACCTCGGTCCGAGATCTCCAAGATAACATTTACAAACAAGATTACTCACAAGTAGCACCGTTATCTCATTCCAAATATTTGTACACCTATGGTCCAAATCAATCAAATTCAAATACACATAAACTATAAACCTCCATTATCTCCACATGGCATAATTGCAAAATCTTAAACACATAAAGGTTGAGGAACCAACTAGGTTACTCACCTATTACTCCGAGCTAATGCCGGAAGTTTCCGCCCGTCGGTTTAACGACGCCCATTTGGGCCTCTAAAAGAATCAGAGAAAAACGAATCACTAAATATGCGGTTTGTGCACATGTAGGTGAAATATGCATGTTCATGAATTCCGGCCCTAATCCCTTTTTTTTTATCATAAAATCCGCCTAAAATTAGAAATCTATTGGCCGACGGTGCAATTCGGACCTCTATAGGTCCCCAATTAAATAAAGCAGTGATTAACGGTCCATTACCCGGCCACGTCGGTTTCCGTCTAAAATTTCCAATTTTTCACAAAATGAAATTCAATATTTTACAAACCGATGCCTCGAGAATCAGGTCCATCGGACGCCGACGGAAAAGAAATTGACAAAGAATCACCAAATACCAAATAATCAAATCATACTAAAATAATACATTCATATTACACTTGCCTCGTTAGGGCGTAGGCGTCGCCTATGAGGCCGACCCATTTGGCCTCGTCGCGAGGGCGTCGCCTCGCGACTGGCTGACTTACCTCGCCTCGAGCGGCGCCTCGCCCCTCGCGATCCGACGAGGTTCCTCTACTTCCTTGCCCTTTTCCTGTTTTCAATCCAAATTTCCAACAATCATAAATCTTAGCACACAAATCAGAAAATACAAATTATACCTTATTGGAAAGATAAAGAAACCTCTACAATTCTCATGAAGACCATGAAAATCAATTTCACCCTAAAGGTGTCAAAATCCAATCACACCAACTGCCTACACAAAACCTATCACAACAGGACAGTACCTTACCAATTCCATAACTCACTGATTCTTTAGTTAAAATTACCACAACAATATGAGCAATCAGTTCACAATGTTATCTACAACTCTTATGAACAACCCAACATCAAATTCTATTGTTAACTGTATCAAACAATTCCATAAACAATCTGTCTTCTGAAATCAACCAATCTGGACAGTAATTTTCCATTCAACATATCTCATAGCACAAATGTTACAAAATCACAACCTTATGTTCCTGAAAAGATAAGATCCCAAACTTCAATGTTCATGAAGAACTCAAACTCCAATTCGATTTCTAACATTTTCAAATCTGTTATGCAAGTTTCTGACCTAACCAGCACTTAACATCACAATGTAGGTTCAGATTTTGAAATTCCATATCTCCCACATCTGACTTCCAAAATTATAATCCATATATCATTTTCAAAATCAATCTGTCATCTAGAACTCTTCAGTACAATTCAAACTCCAATTCAATTCACAAAATTACAAAATTCTTCCAAGTCCGAATGTGCACTAAATGTGCCAATTCAACTAGGTTTCAGTCAAGGCATAAAACAGTCATTAGAAATCAGTTCATATCTCCCAATATACAACTCGAAAATTAACAAGATCAGTGGTAATGGAAAGCTAACTCAATAGGCTACAACTTTCATGAAGACCATTTTCCCTAATCCCATACCAATTAATTTAGAAAATTAGCAAAACTCATTTGACATATTTGCGGGTACTGTTCCCAGACCCAGAAACAGAAACTTTCCATGCCAATTTTCGACCTTCTAACATTAAAATTGACCAACACCTATTTCACACTAAAATGAAGCCAACATCCCAAAGTTTACTTGGGCACAAACCTCACCTAATTTGCTCACCTATACAATTAATTATGAACAAAACAGTACCATAGGTTCAAAACTCAATTTCCAGCTTTCAACATTAACCTATCTTCTATCACTTCCAACATCCATAACACATCACTAAGCATCAAATTATACCTCTAATTCAACTACAAACTAATCACAACATTCACTTATATAATTTACTAAACTTTGGCAGCACATATCTACCCAATTATCATACTTGTTTCCTTTCATTTAAGCTAACAAACTCAATCCAAAACCAAGCCAAAACTCACTTAAAACTATAATCATTCATTCATCCATATATAAGCACATAATGAAACCCATTCTAACCTACCCTTCTTATGCTCAAGTACACATATAAATAGTCTCCATGCATGCTTCTACCTACTAAAAGAAAGAATATAACCAAACTACTTACCTTAGACAAGTCAAGCAATCAAATCTCCAAAGCTTTGCAACTCTCCACACTTCCTACTTAAACACCTCACCCACGGCTATGTCACTACACAAGCACATCATCACCTTCTCAAGAATCAAACTTGGTCTTAGGGGTGTAAGGAAGAAGCAAGCAAAGATCCAAAACAAACCTCCATGTATGGAAAAGGAAGAAGAGAATTTGAAAGAGAAATGAAAGCACACCAAGGAATGAAGCAACCAAGTTTGGATGAGAGGAAGAGGATAAGCTTTCAAAGCTTTTAAGTGATTTATTTGTTGGAGAATCCAAGGAGAAGTCGTATATAATGGCTAAGATAAGACAAAGTTGTTTACTTAAGTGGACACTTGGCACTTAAAAGAGTAAAAGACAAAACAACTTAATTAACATAATTTAATCATAATCTTTCATTAATCTCACTTAAACATTAATCATGGCACTAGAATAATTCTTAACATTCTTTATCCACTAATCTCATGCAATTAGGCAATCTTTTCAGTACAAAAATTTCACCCAAGTCGGTCAGTTGAATTTTCCGATCCGCAACAACCAGAAAAATTCGGAAAAATTCTATAAATCCTTAAAATGTAAAACGCTTTATGGCGAACTCCAAATAATTTTCAAACACGAAAACCACATTTTCCAAACAAAAACACCTTTAGGCCATAGACCAAGCGTTTTTGCGGTTTAGAATTTTCTCCAAAATTCGAGAAAAATTCTGAAAATCCCATAAAATATAAAACAATTTTTGGCGACGAATAAGTTTTCAAATACAAGTATCCCATAAATTTCACAAAAGATCTCCATTTGAAACCCAATAGGAAATGTCATGAATGCATGTACGGTCATTTCATGTGCACGATTGCTCTTGTGTAGCAATCCTATTAGACATTAGCGATCTATGCAATCCCAATCTATCCCATCCTATGCCAATTTTATCATTTTACCCTTCCAAGTAGGGGTGGGATATTACAATTCCCCTCCTTAAAAAATTTAGTCCTCGAAATTCTCAATCAACGATTCGATATGACAAGAATCATATGTTTCTACATGTCCCATACACTTTTCCATTCCATAATTCATTTTCCAAAGACACATTAACCATATTGATCGATTGTTCCATCACTTATTTGGCTAATTCCTTATCACTTGTCACAAGAAGCAGACTCCACAAGGTATCGGTTGGCGATCTCACTTTGTTAACTAGCTCATTTATCATTTTCGATTAGCTATACCCTTTTGTTCCGATGCTATGATTCATTTCCTTATTTCCGAACTCGTTCACTTATCACGTTTTATTCATCCCGTCTAGATTACTAATATTATCTTCCCTTCACTTTCCTTTTGATACTAAGACAATGACACTTAGCTCCATTTTGATAAAACCAATGTTAATTTACCGACTGCAGTCATTCTTTATAGTCTATTGACTTTCTGTTCAACTTCAACTCTCCTTAGACAATTCATTGTTCTATGGTATTCATACACTCTATTCGAATATGTACTTTACGCTAATTCATTTGTCGATCGGTTTTACCTCCACTAACCCATTCGTTTTCCTAAGTTACTTTCCTTTGTCTCTCACATCACGCCTCAAATCCATATTGGTCTTTGACTCCGTTAAGCATTATGCGGTGTAGCAAGATTTCCTACAAAGAATCGTAACTCTATAACATGGTTATAACCCTATGAAACCTAAACCACTTACGCATTGTGCTGTTGACCATTCAAATCTATAAACAATTTCACTTTTCACATATGATTACTAGAATGTATCACTTTGACTATTCACTTTCCTATTCACCTTTTTTTTTCTAGCACTTTTATCGAATTACACATACCTTTTCTTTGAATCATTCGATATTGTAATTCGATTTGACTTGCATATTCACTACTTAAACTCCTTCACTCTTAACCATTCTTACCCTTATCCAAGATCCCCATTTTCCGTAAACACCGCACACTTACCCATTATCTACTTTAAGTTTAGTGGGCGTAATTTTCGCTTATTTCAAAATTGTCAATATAATAGTCATTTATGCCCATCTTTTTCTCGAATTAACACAATGTATCCTTATAGGAATCTAAAGTCTCCAATACCTTTTTATCAACGTCGGCTCAATTTATCTTAATCATTATCGCTATATCGTATCATGGCTACCTCTAAACACATTTACGTACAAATAGAGTCTCAATTTTTTCCGAACAATGTATTTCAATTACTAGTCACAAAGTAGCCCATGAGATTATACTTGTCCTATGCACAAAATCACTTCACACAATTTCATCGGTGTATCATAACATTTATGGAACATTTCTATCTGATTGCCAAGTCTCCAGTTGAGCGATACAATCAATACTCAATTTATAAATTTTTTTTCCCAAACGTCTCCTTTTACAATTATCAATCTTATACCTCATCGTTTTCCTCCAATTTTTTGAGCTTTGCAACTTCGGATGTATCCATTTATAACCAATCCTAAGTAACTCCAAATTCCATATATATATATATATATGCCTTACGACTTCGCAATTTATTTCATTTAATCTCCCGATATGCCATGTTCAAACACTAATTCATCCACAAATTGTATTGATCCAACTAGGAGTCACTTTGCAATAGGATCTCCTCTAATCAACATTCCATTTCGTCATTGAATACTTTACATTTCGTACATACGGTCATAAAACCTCGAGAGTATGCCTAAGTAGCCTCTTGAGACATGACTCCAATTCACATTTTGATTTAATACATACATACTCTCGTTTTATTCTAGTCATTAGCATTTTGATTTAATACATACATATTCTAGTCATTCGCATAAGTCTTGCTACCGTCATAATATTGTTCACAAAATCTCATCACCAATTAGTGTCCCAAATTGCTTTTCAATCATTCTTAACTATACGCACTATATGCCATCAATAAAAGAACAGAACATTCCTTGCACTAAGGTCCCATTCGACAATCACCTAAACACTTCTTCAACACTTATTCAGCTACACATCACCGAACATATTTCATCTTATCAGGAGACCAATTAATAACCTATACCCTTTAGACTTTCACCAAACTCCTCTCTATATATATTGATCCTCAAATAGAGGACTGATTCCATAATTATTCTTTATTTCTTCTTATACTTTAATCCATTATAACCCTTACACTTATAGCCACTATACTCGATCACCGATCATCTCCTCTATGTTTTCCATGTATCTTTCACATCGTTTCATTCATCACGATTGACTTTACTATCCAATAGATACTCCCAACGATAAATCGACAACTCTTTTATATATAACTATCATTGTTTCATTTTCCACGTATCATTGAACTATATGTCTCATCATTTTATTTTCATATCCGTCACATGCGGGCTTGATCTTGTAAGGTCATTACGACTTGACTCATACACCGTCATTTCCTTATTACTACGTATCTCTTTATTTTCCTCAAGATTCACAATCCCTAATACCCGACAAATTCGTTGATACAACTTCTTTGTATCTCCATCCATTTATCTACTTTACCCATCCATTTATCATTCTATGTCCAGATCTACATATTCAACTAATCCAAAATTTTCCGATATACTTGTCGATCCGTCTCTCTTTTTTTCTCTTTTTTTTTCTTACGATTTTATTATACTGATTTCCAAACCCTTATCACAATATTCACATAACCATTTCAGTCTCACGCTTATGCGTTCACGATCCTTCCGTTTCACAAGTTCATTTCGGTTTATCATACACTTTTATCTCACCATGCCTACTTTTCTTCCCTACTAGGTACTTTGCTCTTTCAGTTCTAGGTAGACCGTTATGGTACAATATTGCTCTTATTACAATCTCACTATCATCATCTCTCTATGATATTCATCGATGTCTAACACCAATAGGTGTAGTACAATGAATCAATATTTGCCTAATCGGACCATCTTCGTTTACTCGGCCCAATATTTCCCATTGCATCGCATCTACAATCGAGCTCTCACTCTCGAACTTTAACTTTTACTACGCCTCTACCCAATATCCTTCTCATATTTCCAATGGACCTCTCCGATTCTAGACATATTCGTTCTCTGTCGCGTAATCTTTCCTTAATCAGTCATACACACCACAATACATTGTAATTCTCATTAATTCGTTTCCTTTTCCCATTCCTCATTGCCCAAACACATTCATGGGTTCACTTTCTATCTGGTCTCACTTTTCTCTCACTTAGTCACTTAACACGTATGCACACGTAGGATTTATCCTCGTCGTCTCATCTAGGGATCGATTACCACGATGCGCAAGCGACACGACTCAAATGCGAGCAATTTAACCTATGTTTGATCGTGCCGGATACATTACGTCTTCTTTGGGCTCGATACCACCTAAATGTAACACCTCACTCCATGAAGACCGAACCCGACATCGACGGTGATATCCGGTCCGTGCCCTCATGAGGGTGGCGTCTACATCACTCGATGAAAACTTCAATATAACAATTTTTTTTTACACAATCGCACATATTATCATTAGCGCGAAAGCAATTTATATAATCAATACAATGGCCTTGGGCCCACTTTTTACATTTACAATTTATTTTGGTCAATTAACTTTACAACTTATCCAAATTAGTAATACAAAAGTCCAAGAATAGAAACACTAAGATGACGCGAATCGATCCCGACCACTTCTCTCGCTTCTTGACCAAATAGATGTCATACGCCTGTTGCTAACGGGTATTCTTCTAAGTCTGAAAAATAGATGCAAATTTTGGGTGAGTTTTGCGAACTCGGTGAGAAACCATCATCGATGGTTCACTCAACTCATGCATTCACCAATCATATTAGCACACGGTAGCATTAACGGTAATATCACATATTATCACATTTCGGCCCAATTTCATATACACATACAATTTCATCATTTACATCTTCCGGTCATTTACGATCATATATATATATATACAATGCGCATGTGACCTTTGTTCCATTTTCATTTGATTGTTGTGACTGTGCGCTGGCTTGTCCCGAAGAACGGGCACATTGCGTTGAGCGGTGGCTCTGAAAACATTGGGCTTGAAGCTCGATACATCGAGCTGCTGGCTCTGAATACGTTGGACTGAGGTCTGTGCGTTGGTAAAGCTCTCACATCGTTAGGCGTGATATGCCCCGATCGATGGTCGCTCCGGTCACTGTTGCCTTTTATCGATCACACATTTATGTTTATGCATGCAATGTACATATTCCAATTTCCATTTACATATCATTACTATTTGCCAATTCTTGGACTTTCGGTCCGGTATTTCAATTATCTACATTTCCAATTTATTGCATCCTACTATATCACATTTACAATCCCATCCAATGTATCAAACAAAATGATAATTAACACTTCAATATCAATTTCCCATTTCCTCGGACCTCGGTCCGAGATCTCAAATATAACATTTACAAACAATTACTCACAAGTAGCACCGTTATCTCATTCCAAATATTTGAGACACCTATGGTCGAAATCAATCAAATTCAAATACATAAACTATAAACCTCCATTATCTCCACATGGCATAATTGCAAAATCTTAAACACATAAAGGTTGAGGAACCAACTAGGTTACTCACCTATTACTCCGAGCTAATGCCGGAAGTTTCGCCCGTCGATTTAACGACGCTCCATTTGGGCCTCTAAAAGAATCGAGAGAAAAAACGAATCACTAAATATGCGGTTTGTGCACATGTAGGTGAAATATGCATGTTCATGAATTCCGGCCCTAATCCTTTTTTTTATCATAAAATCCGTCTAAAATTAGAAATCTATTGGCCGACGGTGCAATTCGGACCTCTATAGGTCCCCAATTAAATAAAACAGTGATTAACGGTCCATTACCCGGGGCCACGTCAGTTTCCCGTCTAAAAATTTCCAATTTTTCACAAAATGAAATTCAATATTTTACAAATCCGATGCCTCGAGAATCAGGTCCATCGGACGTCAGACGGAAAAGAAATTGACAAAAGAATCACCAAATACCAAATAATCAAATCATACTAAAAATAATACATTCATATTACACTTGCCTCATAGGGCGAGGCGTCGCCTCATGAGGCCGACCCATTTGGCCTCGTCGCGAGGGCGAGGCGTCGCCCTCGCGACTGGGCTGACTTACCTCGCCTCGCGAGGGCGACGCCTCGCCCTCGCGATCTGACGAGGTTCCTCTACTTCCTTGCCCTTTTTCCTGTTTTCAATCCAAATTTCCAACAATCATAAATCTTAGCACACAAATCAGAAAAATACAAATTATACCTTATTGGAAAGATAAAGAAACCCTCTACAATTCTCATGAAGACCATGAAAATCAATTTCACCCCTAAAGGTGTCAAAAATCCAATCACACCAACTGCCTACACAAAACCTATCACAACAGGACAGTACCTTACCAATTCCATAACTCACTGATTCTTTAGTTAAAAATTACCACAACAATATGAGCAATCAGTTCACAATGTTATCTACAACTCTTATGAACAACCCAACATCAAATTCTATTGTTAACTGTATCAAACAATTCCATAAACAATCTGTCTTCTGAAATCAACCAATCTGGACAGTAATTTTCCATTCAACATATCTCATAGCACAAATGTTACAAAAATCACAACCTTATGTTCCTGAAAAGATAAGATCCCAAACTTCAATGTTCATGAAGAACTCAAACTCCAATTCGATTTCTAACATTTTCAAATCTGTTATGCAAGTTTCTGACCTAACCAGCACTTAACATCACAATGTAGGTTCAGATTTTGAAATTCCATATCTCCCACATCTGACTTCCAAAAATTATAATCCATATATCATTTTCAAAATCAATCTGTCATCTAGAACTCTTCAGTACAATTCAAACTCCAATTCAATTCACAAAAATTACAAAAATTCTTCCAAGTCCGAATGTGCACTAAATGTGCCAATTCAACTAGGTTTCAGTCAAGGCATAAAACAGTCATTAGAAATCAGTTCATATCTCCCAATATACAACTCGAAAATTAACAAGATCAGTGGTAATGGAAAGCTAACTCAATAGGCTACAACTTTCATGAAGACCATTTTCCTAATCCCATACCAATTAATTTAGAAAATTAGCAAAACTCATTTGACATATTTGCGGGTACTGTTCCCAGACCCAGAAACAGAAACTTTCCATGCCAATTTTCGACCTTCTAACATTAAAATTGACCAACACCTATTTCACACTAAAATGAAGCCAACATCCCAAAGTTTACTTGGGAACAAACCTCACCTAATTTGCTCACCTATACAATTAATTATGAACAAAACAGTACCATAGGTTCAAAACTCAATTTCCAGCTTTCAACATTAACCTATCTTCTATCACTTCCAACATCCATAACACATCACTAAGCATCAAATTATACCTCTAATTCAACTACAAACTAATCACAACATTCACTTATATAATTTACTAAACTTTGGCAGCACATATCTACCCAATTATCATACTTGTTTCCTTTCATTTAAGCTAACAAACTCAATCCAAAACCAAGCCAAAACTCACTTAAAACTATAATCATTCATTCATCCATATATAAGCACATAATGAAACCCATTCTAACCTACCCTTCTTATGCTCAAGTACACATATAAATAGTCTCCATGCATGCTTCTACCTACTAAAAGAAAGAATATAACCAAACTACTTACCTTAGACAAGTCAAGCAATCAAATCTCCAAAGCTTTGCAACTCTCCACACTTCCTACTTAAACACCTCACCCACGGCTATGTCACTACACAAGCACATCATCACCTTCTCAAGAATCAAACTTGGTCTTAGGGGTGTAAGGAAGAAGCAAGCAAAGATCCAAAACAAACCTCCATGTATGGAAAAGGAAGAAGAGAATTTGAAAGAGAAATGAAAGCACACCAAGGAATGAAGCAACCAAGTTTCGGATGAGAGGAAGAGGATAAGCTTTCAAAGCTTTTAAGTGATTTATTTGTTGGAGAATCCAAGGAGAAGTCGTATATAATGGCTAAGATAAGACAAAGTTGTTTACTTAAGTGGACACTTGGCACTTAAAAGAGTAAAAGACAAAAACAACTTAATTAACATAATTTAATCATAATCTTTCATTAATCTCACTTAAACATTAATCATGGCACTAGAATAATTCTTAACATTCTTTATCCACTAATCTCATGCAATTAGGCAATCTTTTTCAGTACAAAAATTTCACCTAGTCAGTCCGTTGGAATTTTCCGATCCGGGCAACAACCCCGAAAAATTTCAGAAAAATTCCTATAAATCCTTAAAAATGTAAAACGCTTTATGGAGAACTCCAAATAATTTTTCAAACACGAAAACCACATTTTCCAAACAAAACACCTTTAGGCCATAGACCAGGCGTTTTGCGGTTTGGGAATTTTCTCCTAAAATTCGAGAAAAATTCTGAAAATCCCATAAAATATAAAACAATTTTGGCGACTCAATAAGTTTTCAAATACAAGTATCCCATAAATTTCACAAAAGATCTCCATTTGAAACCCAAGCGGAAATGTCATGAATGCATGTACAAATATTTCATGTGCACGATTACTCTTGTGTAGCAATCCTATTAGACATTAGCAGTCCTATGCAATCCCAATCTATCCCATCCTATGCCAATTTTATCATTTTACCCTTCCAGTAGGGGGGTGGGATGTTACACCTTAGCTCAATAAAATTACCCATGTCAGACCTGGCCAGTCGGATACGGATCTCCCAATTGAGTCCGCCCTCAAAACGCCGACACCTGTCAGCTTCCGTAACAATCAATGTCGAGGCATAACCCATCAGTTCATTAAACTGTACCTCATAGTCGACCACAGTCATCTGTCCCTGTCTCAGTTCTAAGAACTCTTGCATCTTTATTTCCAGATAGACCTTGGGCATGTAATTGTCCCGAAAGGCCCTCAGAAAATCATCCCATGTCAGTGTAGAGGGCCCGTGATATCGCCTTTAATAGTCCTCCACCATCGATATCTTTGGGCCACGAAGAAGAGACCTTTGATAATCAAATCGCTCATCCGGGTCACATATCCATCCGATCGAGGACTCGCTCGGTCCTCTCGAAGCCATCCTTGACCTCCGCAGGTCAAGCTACTATAGAAATCAATCCGCCGCCATGCTAGCGATCGATCATATCTTCGCTCCCGTCTCACAGAACTCGAGGAGGCAACTCCTCGTAATGAGGCATCGGGGACTCCCTACTAGCTCCCATCGATTCCGTGTCACCGTAACTCAACTCGCTCTCCCATTACGGATGAACTAAAAGCAGGAGAAATTCCAATCGATCTTGCTATTCTTTACAAAGGATTCCAACTCAATTTCACTAATCCCAAAGATGCCAAACCATGCTCGATACCAGCATTTGGCGCCCCTCACCGTAGGGTACCCATCGGATGTCCACACGTATCCCACGATAAAGGTGCACCACGAGCAGTTCCACTAATATCCACATGGCATCGCAATAATTAAATCACAATATATCGTAAATCGATGAATTAAAATCCAAAGTAATAATCATCTGGTACAGTCATCCAATGGCAGAATAGACAAGTCTATCAGTTCCCTAACAAAACCAAAAAGGAAATTGATACAAGCATCTATCCTAAGTCATCCTCAAAGGTCCAACCCAAATGATCGACCACATGTGCCATCGCTCTCAGATGCACGCGCTTCGCACGCTAAAAGACTATCTTGAGCTAGGAGTCGACTCTATCGATCTGAAAAATATGTTGCAATTTTGGGTGAGTTTTGCGAACTCAGTGAGAAACCATCATCGATGGTTCACTCAAATCATGCATTACGCGTATCGCGACAAGCATAACAAGAATATTCGATAATGATATCATATAACCATTTACAAGACTATCATATATCAATTCTGAGACTATACATGAGTTTGCGTAATCACATACAATTTGATAACACATAACACACAAGTAGCATTTACTGATAATATCACATGCAATTTCCTTATTCACATTTCTCGGTCATTTACAAATAATTTATATTTTCATTCATCATATACATATGCAATGCGCATGTGACACTTTCATTTTCTTTTCGTTGTTGTGATCGGCGCCTATCGGTGATCGATAATTAGACGCGTCTAGGAGTAGGAGAGCCTACTGGTATGCACTAACTCCCTCGAGCTCGAGCTCGGTTCGAGAATGATGTTTCGTTGGGCTTGAAGCCACGATACGATGGGCTGTGGTATCCGAGCACTACGTGTGAGAGCCTTAGGGTATGCACCACCTCGAGGCAGCGATACCACGGCATTACGTTGGCTCCGCTCCGATCCGCCAATTATATCGATCATTTAATTATGCATGAATGCATATGTCACATTTCAAATTCCCAAATTTTCAGTTATTTATGTGTATACAATGCATATGAGACTCTTTTCTAGTTATTCAGTATTGTGCCCAAGTGCTCAGTCAGTAAACAGTGGGGACGCGTTAGGGATAAATCCCCTCGGGCTATGCCCGGTCAGTATAGTGTGAGAGCTCGAGGCTCTTTTCAGTGATAATAGCAACTTGGGACACGTCCATTATCTGATCATGCATTTATGCATGCAATGCAGTGTTTAATGATTTGCAGTATACGGCTATAAAAGCCCAAATATTACGAGACTCGATAATCGATGATATGGCTATAAAGCCCAGTATTGCATTTCTCAGTGTCATATAGTAATCCAATCCAATACAGTGAAAGCATGCAATTAGAACGTATACCATTCAGTAGTTCTCAGTATTATATAGTGGTCCAACCGTATTCAGTAAAAGCATGCCATTCAATCACGTACATTTCAGTAGTCATGCAATTCACATTATCCAATCCCATGCAGTAAGAACATGCAATTCGGTCACATACATTTCAGTAAGCATACCATTCGATCATATTCTTTGCAGTAATCATACATTTCAATCTTATACATTTCAGTAGTTATACAGTTCACATTGGCAAATCATTCACATTAAGCATCTAGACAATCAGGAATTTGAGAAACCATCTAGGTTACTCACTTGTTACTTCCGAACTCTCGCTGAAGTCCCAAAGAATGTCCGTGGGCGACGGTTCAGCGGTGCCTCTATAATGATTAAATCGGTCCCATTACTAGATGCTCAATTTAACAATTCAGTGATGCATATAACTCAATGAAATTATGTACAATGCTCATTCACGATTTCCGGTGCTAAAACCCAGTTTCAATATCCTATGCTCAATTTCAACTCTTCACTCAATTGGATCAACACCGATTTGGTTGGGTCCTCAATTGATTCAATTTTCTCGATTCATATACCCTATAACAATTCCATATCCATCATTCAAATTATCCAGTGAAAATCTCAATTAAAACTCCAATTGTCTCAATTCGGTACTTAGATCACACTATAAACCATAATCTCAAGAATCAGTACCATTTGTAGCACCCCTCTTTGTAGAGTATCGGGCGCGCTAGTCGTCGTCGATGTATAACCTCTGATTTAGGGTGCACTACTAAACGATCATTTCTATACACCTCATGGCATCAATATAATAAAACAATAATATCGAATTCACTAAATTTTTAAAACCAAATCGTACTTCTCATTTCATTACTTAAACCATATTTGCATCATCAGTCATATATACACAACCGTATAAGTCCAAAAGGACTAATACAACTCCTAGCCAAGTCATCCACAAAATACCCAAAAGATTCCCCGGTGCGGACACATGGGCCATGCTCCTCTTCGCACACACACAGCAGGAAAAGTCTCACTGATCGGAGCTAGAAGTCAACCTAACACTGCCCTGAAAAATATAGTCGCAATCGGGGTGAGTTTGCGAAACTCAATGAGTAACCATCATCGATGGTTCACTCAACTCATGCATATCCAATTAATCACATAATGTCGTATACTACCACATTCAAGAAATCACATGCAGTCAATTCCACATTTATAAGGCGATATGCCTTTCACGCAATTCACATGTAAACACTTAACATTCATATATGCATTGTGCATGTGACTCTTTCATTTTCTTTCGTTGTTGTGACCGTATGCTTTGAGCTCATATACGTTGAGCCATAGGCTCGAAAACATGGGCTCAAAAGCCCTAATACGTTGAGCATATAGCTCGAAAATCGTTAGGCACGAAGTTCTGACGTTGAGCATAAAGCTCGAATACGGTGGCTACACCGTCACAATCGCTTTTAATCGATCATATTAATTTGCATGTATGCACATGTCCCATTTACAATACATGCATCACTATAGAACTTCCTATGCCAAATTCTCACCATTTAAAATCATTTAGGAACAATTATGCACAATTAACACTTCATATAGCAGGTCAATTATTCCAACACCCGTGGTCGAATCACTCAAATCAAACACATATAATCCATCCTTAACTCCACATGGCATAATTGCATAAAATTAAACACATAAAGGTTGAGAAACCAACTAGGTTACTCACCTCGAACTTCCGAAGCATTTAGGAAGTCTCGCCACGCGTCGATGATCGGCGATCCACTCGAGCCGCTATAACAATCAAAATATAACTAACATTACTACTGGTACCAATTCCGATGCTCAATTATGCATATGAATCAAATAATGGACATACTATGCAAATTATGACATTTCCGACCTAAATCTGAAATTCCCGATCTCAATCCCTAATTCCCGAACTTAATTTCTAATTTTCAAATTCAAAATCTCCAAGTAGAATTCAATCCATAGCCAATTGGATCCTCAATTGCCTAAATCCCCAAATGATAAAACTCTAATTTCAATTCCGGACGAAGACACCTTCCTCGCCGCGGCACCCAACTCACACGCCGTGGCGAGCTCCCTGTCTCGCCATTCCCTCCGCGGCATCACTCGTCTCACCGCGGCGTCCACGCTCGCCCATTGTCCTCGCCCATGGCGCGTCACTTATGAATGGCGATGCCTTCTCCTCCTCATCATGGCAAGCGTCCTCCCCAGATGACGGCATGCGAAGCAAACCAGCTTCATGGCGTGTTAAATCATCTTTGCAAGGTATGCGACCATAAACATGCCCAGAAAACCCAGAAAATCCCAGATTTTCGACTGCTAACTCCTCAAAATCTAATTTTTCACTTCATAATTCACTCCTAAATAATTCCATACACCTTATACAACTAATCTTTAACCTATATTTCATCAAACAATCAAATTCCCAAATCTAAACTCTAAAACCACCGAAAACCATAATCGGTAACCCTAATGCCAAATCCCTGAATTTTTCATGTTAATTCAACCAAATAACTTTGTAAATCAACTAATCAAACCATATAAAACAAGATAAAAGTAACTTACTTGCTTAAGAATCTCAAATCTTCAACGATCTCCCTAAACGAAATTCATGACACCTATGGCTTCTCCACTCTCAAACCCATTTCATCTCTTTTCTAACACCAACCAAAGGATCGATTAAAGATGGAGGAAGGAAACTACAAGAAGAAATCACCAGCAACTCCAAAGAGAAATCCACAAAGAAGAAGAAATCAAAAGCTAAAAGGGTCTGTCAAGAAAGATAGAAGTCGTGGAAGATAAATTCAAAGGTAGGGCTTATATACCAAAAGGATTAAGGCTTGTTTGGCTAATCTTAATTGCCACAAGCCTGATCCGAATAACCTCAGTCCAATTTCTAATTTTAATTTCTCCCGAATTTCAATGGCTAAACCCTAATTCCTCAAATCAAATTTCTAACCTGTCCGTGCCATTGGATAATCAATTTGAACAGGATATTCAATTAACCGATCATTTATCAAATTTTCGATTAAGACCTATTGTTCAAAATTTTAGAAAAATTCCTATAAATCCATAAAAATAGAAAACTCATTATCATATACTCCAATTTCACAATTCCACTCTTTAACTTTCATTTCTCATTCAACTTCAATTTTCGAGCCTATTTAACCTAATTATCACACATACCTAATAATCTCCAAATTTCATTTTACAATCTCCAATTTCTCATCTCTAGTACCAATTAAATTTCTCACAGCCCACTTAACCCAAATCAATTTCCAAATTCAAATTATTCAAATCTAGTCGGAAATATGTCATATATGCATGTACGTACAAATGCCAATTATACAGTATACTATAATGCATGCACATGAACAAACACGAATGCAATGAACTGTACACATCCCATTAGTAACGGGATGTTACACCATTTCAATTAGATTCCAACTCTCGATATTTCCTCAATGGTAGACCTCTTTTCCTAGTTCACAGTGAATCGAGAATCACCTCAATCGGAGGTCTACACCATAAGTTATGTCCAATAAACCAATATACATTCAATCGAAAGCGCCCTTATCGCGCGACCTCGCCCGCCGTCGCGACATGGGCGCTTCGCTTCGTCGCGACGTGGAGATCGTTCGTCGCGTCTCACAAAGCCACGCTCGCCGCGACGTGGAAACCGCTCGTCGCGACGTACCAATCAACTTCGCGCGGCGTCCACATTCGCTCGTCGCGACTAATAGATTTAATTTAAATCCCATTTACTCGTCGCGACGAAGCCTTCGGCGCTTCAGCTCGTCGAGACGTGCGATGGTCCGATCGATTTTCGCCATAATACACTTAAAACCTCATTAAACACTTCCATCTACCCATATCAACCCTAATAAATGCCATAAATGCACTAGAAACCATTAATAACCACATTAAACACAAAATACTTACCAAATCACTTAATCGATTGCAAACCCTAAAATCTTTCTCAACACCGTCGATCAACCACTATCAAGCCTCTCTACCTTCATCAATCACAATAATTACTCCAAGTTAATGAAGAGAAGATCGAGAAGGTAGCAAGCAAAACTCACACCAAGGAGAAGAGATCGAAGACTCACCGTGGGAGGAGAAGAAGACATCGATTTTGCCTTAGGCAAATTTTCCCCAAATTTCAACTTAGCTCTATATATATACATAGTCTCCAAATCAGTCCAAATTTCAGTCTCTAAATTGCAATGGCTCAACATTTTAATTCATCTAACAGTATAACTCTAATTTTTCCATCGCCATTGAACCCTTCTTTCAATCTTATCTGATCGATCGATGCATCACTCCAAATTTCGGTAGGGCATTTTCTCCCGAATTTCTCGAAAATTTCCTATAAACCACTATCAATTGCCAACCACTCACAAACTATTCCAAATCAGTCATTTGAACCCATTACTCCCAATTTCTCACTCAATCACATTCCGGTCGATTCGGTGATTTACAATTCGATCAATTCACAAACCAATCAATTGATCGGTTCCACTTTACAATTAAATATCGAAAATCATGAATGCATGTACCAAGGAATATATGCATATCTGATAGATCTGTTCCTCTATAATTAGAGGCCGATAATATACTCGGTCGAAGAATCTGATAAGCCTATCGATCGGTCCCAATATTACCATAATACCACTGGCGTGAGAATGAGGATGTTACAAGAGTAATATGGCTACAAATTATATGAAGGAGCTGAATCTTGATACGGTCTTTAAGGTGTTCAAATTCTGGATGGAAGTTGGATGTAATACACTGTTTTGGAAGAGGAATAGTCCAAAAATGTTTGAGGTACATCTTTGAAACTACTGAACCAAATTGAGTGATTTTGGTGTTAAAGGAAAGATAAAAGATAGAGGAACACTTTTCTAAGAGAGTGTAGGCTCAAATTATGCAAGTTTTGCCTTCTTATTAAACATGAACAATGGACCCGAGAGTTAGAGTTTGGAGAAAGATCTGAAACGGTTCATTGGGCTATTAAAATTAGATTCTGATGGTTTATGGAGGTTTAAATCCCACAGAATGTGGCTAGTTCAGTGAGTTTTGATAGTTGAATGCCTTGTGATGAAATTGATGGATTGATAACCGGGATAGTCATGAATATGCATTGTACATATTTCATCTCATTCATGTGCATTATTAAACATTTATGATTGTTCAAATTATGATATGTGCATATGTTATTGTTATAGAGGAGCCACTGGAATGTTAACCTCCAGATGTTGCTGGATCTTCCAGACATTAGCTTCGGGAGAAACTTGTGAGTAACCTAGTTGGTTCCTCAACCATTATGTGTTACATTTTATGCACTTATGCCATGTGGAGTTAAGGAAGGATTTGTGTGTTGCTTTTGTTTGACTTCGGACCATAGGTGTCCGAATTGATTGGAACTTGATATAGAAGTGTCAATTGTGGTACATGGCAATAAATTTGATTTTTATACGATACGAGACATGTGCATTCATGCACAAATGCATGATCAGATAATGACAGTTGTGACCGGAGCAGCCAATGTATTTCAGAGCTTTAAGCTCAACACATCGAGGCCTCGAGTCAGCGAAATTTCAGAGCCACGAGCTCAACGTATCGTGGCTTCAAGCCCACCGTAAACAGGCGCACGGTCACAACAACATAATAAAATGGAAAGTGTCACATGTGCATTCTGTATATATGAATGATAAATTGTGAACTGTGTGAGAGGCGAAATGCCTTATATTATGAAATGGTGATGTATGCGATAATTCCGAATATGTTATTGTGTGGTATTATATGAAATTTTGCAAACTGTTTGTATTTGCATGAGTTGGGTGGATCATCGATGATGGTTTCTCGCTGAGTTCGCAAACTCACCTAACATTGCAAATATTTTTCAGGACAGAGATAGTAGACTCCTAGCTCCAGTTAGCGAGAGACCTTTCCTGCCTTGTTGAGTGCGTTGGCAAGAGAAGTATGGCTCACAGGTCGGTCAGCTGGGACGGTTTTTGAGGATGGCTTAGTTAGTTATATGTCAATTTCCTTTTTGGAATATTGTACTTAGACTTTGGCAAACTGATAGACTTGTACATTTATGGTTTTATTACCTTGATACCATGTGGATTATAGAAATGATCGTTCGTAGTGCACCCTCATCGTAGGTTATGTATCGGAATGACCTACGGGCGTCCCGGTGCGTACTCTACGATAAGGGGGCGCTACATCAATTCTCTAATGGTGTTAATTAGTTCCAATATACTAAGTATGATCCATTAAACCAAAATTCAAGTCATATGTAATTCTCAATCATACTATAATTTTTAACACCTATCATACATATACTTTCATGAACATGTAACACTCCAACTAGGTACAATTTGGGGCCTTACATTCCTCACTAATCTACAATGTTGAATGGAGTGATAATTTTAGAGACTTTACTTCTCTAATAGAACACTTGCCTTAACTATATGATATGGAAAAAGAAGATGAAATCAACTGGACCCTCAACCCAAATGGGGTACTCTCAAATCAATCTACTATAGAATGCTTTTCAACAGATCTTTAGTAGGCCCCTAGTATAATCAACTATGGAGAAATGCTCTAAATCCAAAAGCCACTCTAATTACTTGTGTAGCAATCAGAAATAGGCTACGGACTCAAAGTTAGTGGCATGATAGCGTTGATTCTACTTGTTCATTGTGTAAGATGGCAGTGGAAAATGAAGACCATTTCTTTTTTCTTTGTAGTTTCCCTAAGCCTTTGTTTGGATTGAAGGAAAGCAAGAGAAAAGAAAGGAAAAGAATTGCACTTCTCTTGGTTTCTATTGTTTGGAAAAAAAAATAAGCAAAGAGAAAAGGAGAGAATGGAGAGGAATAAGAGAGAAATTTGGACCAAATGTATTTCCCATCAAATTGGTGGGAAAGGAATAGAAATTAAAGACAAGATAACCCTAATATAAGTAAATTACCATTGTATCCTTATTAAATCCAACAAAAATGACACTCGCAGCCACAGTTCCCACGCATAACACAACTCCCGCCTAGTTCTTCTGCACAACTCTTGTTCTTCTACGCCAAAGAGGTAAGGTTGTTTAATTGGTTGGAAATTAAGTCTTAGCATGCTATTACATGATAGGCTGGTGATACTATTAGGACAGCAAGAAAATTTCCAGCTTGGGTTTTATTTTCTACATCATAAAATGGGTTAACTTGATGGTTTTGTTGCTTTGATCGTGTCTAAATAAACGTCTTATAATGAGTTCAGAGAAGTGAGGAGAACAGATAAGAAGAAAAAGGGAGGGACAACAGAGGAGAGGTAAGGCGATAGGGGAGTTTCGGAGAGAACAAAAAGAGAAAAAGGTAAAGGTGTGTAAAGGTGTGCGAAAACATGTTCCAAAGGAGAAAGAAGGTGCGAGGAACATAATTGAATTGATATGTCAAGCATTCTCCTTTTGTGTTTAGCTTTTTGTTTTTTTTCCTATCTGCTCTGTTGTTCTGAATGTAACCTATATTACTAAAAGAATAGAAAAATATGCTTCTAAAATAACTTTTTCTTGTTTGTCCCCGCTGATCTTCCCAGCAAGAAAAAAAAATGGATCAATCTCATATGTGTTTTTCAGTTTTTGGTAAGCAATTAAATTATTTTTTTCCTCTTTTTTATTTGCAATGAATTGTGTAGTTGTATAATAATTTGATAATCAGATTTTGTAGTTGTTTAATAATTTTATATACACCATTAACATGTTGCTATATGGGTTTTCCATATTGTTTAGACATTATATACATATAATGATATTTTCTACATTGTTTTACATGTTTTACATGTTGAAATGTTGAGTAGAAAATGAATAATTTAGATCAGAGATTCACTGAAGAAGATGATTCAGAAGATGAGTGGGATAGGACAAAGCGAGTTGCTGTCGTTCAATTAATATGTTATATAGTCCATCTTCTTAGCCTTTGTCATAGTTCTATATATGGATCCTTCAAGCAAAAAAACTTAGTAGCTTAATATAAAGAACAAGTTTGAGGAGAAATTATGCATCATTTGCAAACTCACAATAAGGATTGTCATGATCTCATTCGTATGACACTGGATACTTTCTTACTTCTTTGTATAAAGCTTCGCAACACTGGTCTTCTAAACGATAGTGTTCGATGTTTGCTAGAAGAAAAGGTCATCACATTTCTTATGATTGTATCCTATAATTTAAAACTTCGTGTAGTGGCTGTCTTCTTTCGTCGCTCAATTGAGACGATATGTAGACAATTTCACTCTGTTTTACGTGCTATACGAAATAATAATAATAATAATAATAATAATAATAATAATAATAGTAGTAATAATAAATTTTATAATAATAATTAATAATTAATAATAATAATAAGATAATTAATTTGGTATAATAAAATTAATAATATTAATAGTATTAAAAATAGTAAGTAGAAAATTTATAACAATAATTAATAATATTATTATTATTATTAACAATAAATAATAATAATATTATTATTAACAATAAATAATAATAATAATAATAATAATAATAATAATAATAATAACAATAAGAATAACTTATTAAAATTAATAATAATAATAATAATAATAATAATAATAATAATAATAATAATAATAATAATAATAATTAATCATAATAAATTAATAAGAATAAGAATAACTTATGAAGTTGAATATCTCAAACAACCTGATGGTTCTCAAGTTCTGTCAGAAATTGCAAACACTTCTCGATTCTTCCCTTACTTTAAGGTGAATATTGTCTTTGTTAAATGTTATTATTAGGTATTATTATTATTAGGTACTTAAACTCCCTATTCATAATGAACTTGTTTTAGGATTGTGTCGGTGCACTTGATGGAACTCACATTAGAGTGAAGGTGTCAAATGCAGATGCACTAAGATTTTGTGGTAGGAAGGACTACCCAACACAAAATGTTCTTACTGCATGCACATTTGACCTAAGGTTTACTTATATTCTGGCTGGATGGGAAGGTTCAGCGTCCGATTCCAGAATTATTAAAAATGCATTAACTAGGGAGGATAATTTAAAAAATCCTTCAAGTAATGTTAGGATTATGAATTCACTAATTTTTAGCTTAGTAAATTATGAATTTTAGAAGCTGAAATTAATTGATTTATTTAATTGTAAGCAAGTATTACCTAGTCGATGCGGGATTTATGCTTAGGAGTGGACTAATTGCACCTTATAGAGGTGTATGGTATCTTTTGAAAGAGTATTCAGCTAGAAGTCCAGAAAATGCTAACGAGTTGTTTAACCTACGTCATGCTTCATTATATAATGTAGTTGAAAGGGCATTTGGAGTTTTAAAGAAAAGATTTCCTATCATTGGAAGTTAAAATGAAAAGACATATTCATTTGATGTTCAATGTGAAATTGTATTGGCATGCTCTATCCTACATAATTTTTTGATGAGTTTAGGTGCACTTGAAGAGGAAATTTTTGAAGTCGATACGGAGCTATCAAATAGAGGGGAAACGGAATCACAAGTTGATAGTAAAGAAAGAGATAATGAAGATGCTAGGTTAGGTGCACAAATAAGGGATAATATTGCTGCACAAATGTGGAATGATTATGCTTCAAATCATTGACTAAACATACAACAAAATGTTGGCTTTTTTATGCACCTTTCTTTTGTTATTTGAAGTCTAATATTGTAATACTTTTTGTAATATATTATATTGTGATTTGCAGTTCTCTTATTAATGAAAGAGACTTTAAGAATGTGTTTTGTTGCATAATTGATTTATTGCAACTTTATATTATATTGTGACTTGTTCCATAATTGATTATTTTGTTTTGAGACTTTAAGAAATGGAAGGGAAAGGTGCAGAGAAGGTTGACAAAGAAAAAAAAGACATGCTTTGTTGGACAGAATTTATGGATGAAGTTTTGTTGAATACACTTATCTATCAACAAAATAAAGGCAATCGAGTTGATGGAACCTTCACAACCCAAGCCTTAACTCAAGTCGTTACGGAAGTTCGAGAGAAGACTGGAATTGATGTCATTGACAGGGACAAAGTCAAAAATCGAATAAAATCTCTAAAGACGAATTTCAATGAATGTTACGATCTTTTTAAGCACTCTAGCGGCATTGCTTGGAGCCCTATAACTAAGAGATTTCACGTCGAACTGGAAGTATGGGAAGCAATGATACATGTTATTTATTCTCTCTTTTTTGTGTTTTTTGTTGTTTTATTCAGGCCTTAAGGAACTAGTTTCTGCTAGTAGATATTTGAAGTACTTTCTGTTGATAGCTTGGAGTTCAATTGGTTAATGATTTGTTGATAATAAAAACTGAAATTGTGATGCTTTGTGTTTATAATGGTTCTAAGGGTTTGACGTGTTTAAGATTATAAGAAAGATTAAGATTTGAGTTTACAAACTATAAGATATTGTAGTGAACTTATTTGTTTGAAGTCTGCGTTTGAGACAATCTTCTTTTATAGGCAAAGCCAAGTACAAAGAAATGAAATTCTGCAGAAATAACTTATTATGATAAGTTAATGCTTTTGTATGCAAAAGATAGAGCAACAGGTAGAAATGCTCAAACAGAAAAGGAAAAAGATCGTTGCTGGGCTCCGGTGAATGTGAACACAATCAATGAGGTTGATCAATTATTAGCTTCAAATGACATATCTTTAGAAAACTTTGAACACACACATGATGGTGCAAGTCCAACTGAGTTTGAAGCTACTTCTCATTTCGATTTCGATCCAATTTCTGTGACTTCTCCAAAGAAAAAGAAAAGAAAGAGTGTTGTTGCAAAAAAAATTACTGGGGTTAAAGAATCTATTGACAATGTTGATGAGTTACTTAAGTAATCAAATACAATTGCTGAAAAAACACGCCAACGAGTTTATGAAGAGCATGAAGTGTATGCTGAATTGTTAAAGCTCGACCTCGATGTGTGCCTTCTCTACAAAGCTTATGATTTTCTAACTGCAAGTTTCATTAGGGTGAGAAAATTTTTTAGCTGTCCCGAGTAGGAGCGTAATAATTATTTAATGCATATGATGAGTAGCACAACTGTTTCAGAAATGGAATGAAGATAAAATTATAGGTAGGTGATCTTTTGCATTGCAAATTTTTTTGAAATGGTAAAGCCTAATTTGATATGTTGGTTTTTCTGTTTAATCTGCTAACTTTTATTTTGTTTAACTTGTGGTGATGTTTATTTGCAGATCTTTTGTTTATGGAGGAGTCATGGTTATGCTGAAATGGAATTTTTTGCTTATGGAGTAAATACTAGTGCAAATTTTTTGCTTATGGAAGCAATGGCTATATTGAAATGGAATTAATAAAACCTTTATCTTTTGGATGATCAAAATATGAATGTTTAAATTCTAAACCATGTAAATATACATATAGTTATATGTAACTTGTTTTATTTTAATTACCACAGAGAAGTTGACATAAAAACAATTTCTATATGCATATTTACTAACCATGTAAATATACATATAGTTATATGAAAAATGGCCATCCCAACTTTACTAACAATAAGAAGTAGGAGAACAATCCATTGACTTGAAGTCTTCCTAATAAAGCCTTTCTTTTTTCCCTTTTGTTTGTTGTGAAGCTTCATCAAGCATTCATCAGCATCTACTTACCAACGTCCTCTGCCTTTGCCTGATATTTTCCTCTGTCTTGTGCTTTCTACAGAATCTAGGCTTTCTACAGAAGATATAAAGCTCTAATTCCTTATGAAATTCCAATAAATTATAGTTGTGAAGAGTTAAAGATGGTAAAGAAATGCCTTCCAACAACAAAACCCAACGAAGGGTGGTTTTCCATAAAAACAATAGCAAAAGATAAATAAGTTCTATAATAAAGGGCATAAAGATCTTAAAAAATTCTTTTGTCCAATGTAAATTTCAATTCCCTCCTTTGATAAATTACGAAAATAAACAAGAGAAATGAAATCTCATTTCTCTTCCATTCTTTTCTCCTCTTCTCCCCTCAATATTTCTTTTCCTTTCCCTTATGCAAGTAAGGATCCAAACAAAGGCTAAAGCTGTTTAAAGCAGGATCCTATACTTGGTTGCAGGAGACAACTATAGGTATGAATGGGAGCAAACACTAAACTGGTCCATAAGACACTCTCCATGTAGAATGTCCAATGGAATACTAATCAAAAACTCCAATGGAATACTAATCCAAATTGCCTTTAGCATAACCATTACTTTTTGGAAAGACAGAAATAGCAGAGTGTTCAAGAACATTGAAGAGGGAAAATATCAGCTAGCAGACAAGACAATCAATTGGATTAGATTAGCTATCATGACTAACAGTTAACGTGCAGGATACACTTTCTTTAGGATAGATTAAAACTATAACATGCTTGCAATATTGGGCTACATCTGTCATGTTTTGTAATGTTACTTCTTATGAACTTCTAATTGTGTTGCAATTGAATGTAAGCTTAATAGCTTAGAACTTATTGTAATGATGTATTAGCTTCGTCTATAGTTAATACAATTTATTCATTTTTCCATAAAAGAAAGATTGAGCATTAATTGTAAACCAACAGTGTATATATAGATGCACGAGCAAGTTCGGCACGTCTTAATTCACAAATTGTGTTGATAATAAGTAAATTTTGTCATTATTGTTGACAGAGATAAGGTTGATACATGTATTCTATCCCTAACAATATCCCTGTTTGTCGATAACCTCTTTAATCATAAACTTTGTATTTGATGATTCTTCTATTTACTTTTTCACGATTAAATCAAGAAAATAACGAAGAATGATGTGTGTTTTTAATGGTATAATAATTTGATATTTGGTTCAGCCGGATTCTGACCGAACGGAACGCTGCCGTTTGGATCCATTGATTGACAACCTTCTGTGATGAACTTCACGTAGAAAACACCTGCAAAACAAAAGAAGGCACGTCGGGGGTGAGGTCCCGATTAGCCCTCCGACGCCAAGTAAGTTTCGGTGAGGTGAGATTGTAGAATGAGAGAAAAACTAGGTTATCATCGCACACGAATTATGGGAGAATTATACCTTATATACGGTTTTGCGGCTAGGTTTAGGAAAATACGTGTTTGCATGGGAATTTCTTCGCTAATGGGCCATGAATGTGTGAATCAAGCCCGGGTTAAACGATGAGTATGGGACTGACCGATTGGCCTTCGTGATTGGGCTCGGGCCCAAATATAGCCGACCCGACCATAAGCCCCCCTACTCCTCGAGTCTGAGCGAAGAGAAGGGTCGAGGGAGTATGTTGGGACGTTGCTCACCTGTGGCTTCATAGCTCGTAGCGTGGTAGCTCGTCATGTGGTCAATCGATCGGTCATTGGCCTTAGAGCTCATTCATGGGACACTCAGGCGATTTCAACCGGTCGGATGATTCAACCGATCAGATGCCGACCTGTTGCGCATGACTGCTCGGATGCTGACCGGTTGGGTGTAATTGCTCGGATACCGACCTATTGGGTATAACTGTTCGTTCGGGAATAGGTAGACTGATGGCCCCAACTGATCGGTCTTTGGCACTCATTGCGTGATAGCTTGTGCGGAGACGGATCGGTTGGTTATCATTGGTGAGCGTGTGAGGCATTTATTATAGGCAAGCGCGTCGTTGTTCGCGACTTCGAGAATCTGGCGTATCGTCTTTATAATCGTTACCTACCGTGTCCCAGACGTCCTTTCGACTGGTCGTGTCGTTTCGATCTTGAATATCCCTGATTCTCCTCAGATCCTGCCGCGTGTCCGAGACTGCTCGGATTTTCGCCACGCGTCGTAGTCTGATTTGGTCACTTTCTAGGTTCCTACCGCCTTCCCCTATAAATACTCATAGATGACGGTATGTGGCGGTTTTACCTTTTGTTTCGTCTGCAATTCGCATTTTGCTTTCACTTGCTCTCAAATCATTCGCGGTTCTCGAAACTTCTTTTATTTTGCCGTCCGATTTACCTACTTCTTCTTTCTAAATAGGTACGTTCTTTTGTTCTTCATTCCCTCTCCATTCTTTTAGTGCTTTTTCTTGATAATCATGTCCACGGGTAGTTCTGGGAGCATGGTCGGAGGTATGGAGGAAGTGTCGATGAGAGAAAGGAAGGACGGCTTAGTTGTGGAGTTGCCGCCTAAGACTGCATCGTCGATGACTGTTGGGGAGTTGAACAAATTGTGCATCAAGTATAATATCCCAACGACTTGGGGGGCCCGATTGGCCTTGAAGCATGAGCGGATCCACAGCAACTTTAGTGGATACTTCGCCGTCTCCGGGAGCTTTTTCTCAGTGGGCGGCCTGAGGCTCCCGTACGCCCCGATTGTAGACGAGGTGTGCGCCCTGTTCGGGTTATTGCCGAGTCAGATTCCTTCGAACAGTTGGAGGTTCATAAATTGGTTGGCGCTGCTGTGCCATCAGTTCGGCCATCTGCCTACCGTCGGCGTTCTGCGCCATTTCCTGAGGATGAGCCACAGTCCGAGCTCAGGGGTTGGAATCCCCTTTCTTCAATATCGAGATGCTCGGTATCGCCCGGCCAGGACACCCTCAAAAATTTCTTCCTGGCGGACGAAGTATTTCTTCGTGAAGTCCCCAGGATCTTCCTCCGAGTGCCGACCATGGAGGTATCCTTTGGCCGAGCAGTGGAACGATTCGTCGACCTTGTCCCTCAGCAAGGAGGAGTGGGAGGTGGTCTGTCGTATCAAGGAGCTCGGCAAATACGATTTTGTCAGGCTCATTCAGGGGTATCCCAGGGGGGCCTCGGTCGATTCGTTCCTCGTCGATCCCCCTCCACGTATTAGCGGGCTGAGGGAGGAAACCGCCCCGTCCGGTTGACTCCTCGTGATTGTATTAATTTTGAACTTATATCAATTTTGTTTTCTAACTCAATTTAACATTGTGCAGCCATGGTGAGGATGCCTACCCAAACTTCCACGTCAAGGAAGCAGGCCTCTGGGAAGAAGGGGAGTGAGGCGGAGACCGGTGAGGGCGTCGCTTTGTCCATGGGGTTAGTCTCCTCGTCTACGCCGGTGGGTGCTCCCCCTGCTGGGGACCTTCCTGTGGCGTCGGAGCCATTAACAATTGTTCCGGTGGTAGAGGAAGAGGAGGACGTGGGCCCTCCTCTTAAAAGGAAGAGGTTGGTTCGATTGGGTGACCTTCCACCCCGCCAGGCCAGTGAAGCCAGGGTGAGTAATCAGAAAAAGGGGAAGGAGAAGGCATAGGCCTTGAGCCTTGAGCAGTGGGAGCTTGCCATCAAGTTGGGCAAGGACGTAACGCTCGGGGACCTCGAGGTGTCCCGCTACCTTGCTGAGAGAGTTACTCCCCCGACGGACGAGGGGTTTATGGAGAAGAAGGGGAACCTGGAGTTGGGTTCCCAGCTCGTGCGTATTGGTATGCGGGCTGCAACAATGTCTTTTGCCGTGCTGCAGCGCTTGGAGACTCTGGACCAGGAGGTTCAGGATCTCCATGTTCAGATGAAGGGTTTGAAGGGCGAGCTGGCAGAGGTGAAGGAGGGTAGGGACCTCCTTCAGGCTAAAAACGCATCTCTTGAGGAGGAGAAGGCGGCCCAGGAGAGGGAGGTGGGAGCTTTGACGGCTCGACTAGCCGAGGTAGAGGGGAAGAGGGAGAAAGAGAACGAGAAGTGGAGGAAAACGGTGAGGACAGAGAGGGAGATCAACAGAAAGTGCCGCCAAGACTGCCATTCCACTGTGACGGAGAGAGATAGAGCGGAGAAAACCTTGCGAGAGGTGCGATGCTCTGTGCGGGAGCAGCGGATCAAGGCCATTAAGCGATGGAAGAGGCGGTTCTTGTACGAAGAGAGTTTAGAGCTCGCATGCGAGGTGGCCCTTTCGATTTTGAAGAGGGGCCACGAGCTCTATACTCCTGAGGGGGTGGCATGCCCCTCTTTTGAAGACTATGCCGAACCGCTTATTCCTGAAGCTTTTGGGCTTTCTTTGGAGGGGATCACAAAGAAAGTTGAGGGGGAACCGGTCGATGTTCCGGATGGGAGGCTAGATCTCAGCTCCGAAGAGGAAGAGCTCCCTCATGATGTTCCTTCGGTCGTTTCCCCGGGTCCTGCTACCCCCATTGTGACGATCTCCGGGGAGGAAGGGCTTTATGAAGATGTTTCTCCTGCTGCTCCCTTGGTTCCCGCTTCTACCTCGTCTTTTTCGCCCGCTCCCGAGGTTTCCCCCTGGTATTCCCCTGGGTATTCTCCTTCTCCTTCCCCTTCTCCCCAATTGTAGTGCTCACCTGGTCGGGCTTGTGATCAGGGCTAATTAAAATCAATGGACTTTACGTTTGCTTCATTTGTTGTCTTTTTCCGTATTTATGCTCTTTACCTTAGATATATGTTGAGTTTTGAAGTTGGTCGTAGTTAATCGGCCGAATCTGATCGACCATGATCGATCTATGGAGATACCGAGCAATGGCGATGGCGAGGGTCCCGAGGATTTTATCTCGGTGACCCGATCGACCGTAGTCGATCTATGGAGAATGCCGAGCGATGGCGATGGCGAGGGTCCCGAGGATCTTGTCTCGGCGACCCGACCGACTGTAGTCGATTTATGGAGAATGCCGAGCGATGGCATACCGAGCAATGACGAGGGTCCCGAAGATCTTGTCTAGGCGGCCCGACCGACCGTAGTCGATCTATGGAGAATGTCGAGCGATGGCGATGGCGAGGGTCCCGAGGATCTTGTCTCGGCGACCCGACCGACCGTAGTCGATCTATGGAGAATGTCGAGCGATGGCGATGGTGAGGGTCCCGAGGATCTCGTCTCGGCGACCCGACCGACCGTAGTCGATCTATCGAGAATGTCGGGCGACGATTGATTGGATTTTCTACTTTTGGCCTCGTGCAATCTAACTCTTAATTGCCAAGAAATTTGTAACCCCTTTATTAATGATAACGAGGGCGTGGGCCATTAAAAAACCTGTCTGGCAGGGATAGGAAAAAGGTACCCACATGTATACAAAAATGATAATAAGGAAAGATTAACTAAAATAAAACTTATCTATTGGTAGAA
Source organism: Erythroxylum novogranatense (assembly GCA_029891385.1). NCBI lineage: Eukaryota > Viridiplantae > Streptophyta > Magnoliopsida > Malpighiales > Erythroxylaceae > Erythroxylum > Erythroxylum novogranatense. Next base: position 19,757,391 of record CM057224.1, on the reverse strand, counting down.
AGCCTTCAGATTCTGCGAGTTCCAAGGCCTCGGTAGAATCTTTCCTTTCTCATCTTTGAGGATGTAAGAACCATGCCCGACTTGCTTAACCACTCGATAGGGTCCTTCCCACATCTGTCCGAGCTTTCCTGGATGCTTTCTGCGTCTCGATTTTTCGCAGACGCACTCCACCTACCTTCACATCGCTTCGGCTGACCTTACGTTATAGAACTTAGTCGCCTTTTTCCCGATGGCTTCGAGCGGCGGCTGCCTTTCTCTCGCCCTCGCTAAGAAGAACGAGCTCTACTCTGCGGGCTTCATCATTCGCTCTTCTTAGAGTCTGACACCCTACGATTGTGCAATGTCGCTTCTACTAGAACTGGGGCTTCGCCTGAAGGTCATCTCAAACGAAGTTTCCCGTGGCTTCGCTCGGTGTGGTTCTATATGCCCACAAACCGTCTACTTCTTCCACCTGTGTCTTTCGGCCATCCAGCGCTTCTTGTATGCGTTCATTATCTTTTATTGGTGTTCTCCGCAAGACCGTTGTTTATGGATGGCCATGAAGTCGATTGTAGCTTGATCTTGATCGGTCATGAAGTCTCTGAACTTGTCGTTGTCAAACCGCCACCATTATCTCGTAACCAATATCATGGGCATCCAGAAGAGACAAAGTATATTTTCTTTACAAAGCTTTCAACCTTCCCTCGGTGATTGTAGCGAGATTTCGCTTCCACCCGCTTAGTGAAATAGTCTATCGCCACTATCAAAATTTCTTTTGTCCGGACCGAGAGGAAAGGCCCCAAGATATCCATTCCCCATTGGCGAAAGGGATAGGGTGACTTACAATTTTCATCCTCTATTTAATTTGGTGAGACAGTTATTGTTTCTCTGGCGAGCTTCATCGGTCGACCTTCTCTTGACAGTCTCTTCTCATTGTCGGCCAGTAGTAGCCTTGTCTGATCAACCGATGAGCCAGCATTCTGCCTCCTACGTGATTTCCGCACATTCCTTCGTGGACTTCGGCCATTGCCTGCTCGACTTCTTCTTCATTCAGGCATCGAAGGAGCGGCCAGTCGTAAGACCGCTTATATAGAGCACCATTGACAACCGTGTATTCGGCTGCCTTTATCCTTAACTTCTTGGCTGCTGATGCGTCTTCCGGTTGTCTTCCTTCCAAAAGGTACCGCTTGATCAGTTCTGTCCAGCCCGATTGATCGGTATTTACATTGAGAACTTCCTCGGCCTTTTGAATGCTAGGCCGATCTAGTCGTTCGACCAGAATATTGTTTATGGCATCACGGTCGGAAGCCATTTTGGAGAGCGCATCCGCCTTGGCATTCTGAGCTCGTTCTATTACATTGATTGAATATCGTCCAAATTGCTCACTCGCTTGACTAACTCCGGTATTTGATCATGTTGTTCCCCAGCCTCAGACGCCCAGAAACTGGCCGACTACCACCGCTATCATCAGATATCTTTAGGTGCTTCACTTCCATCTCCTTGGCGAGTTGGTGGCCGGCTATCAAGGCCTCATATTATGCCTCGTTATTGGAGGCTTTGAATTTTAGTCGGAGGGCGTACTCTACCTTTTCTTCGGGCTTTTGAAGGCACTGTCTGAGGGGCTGGTCGGTCCATACCTCGATGGTGTGACTTTGGAAGTAAGGCCTTAGCTTCCGAGCTGCTGTTATCAAGGAGAGGGCCAGCTTCTCTATAGGCGTGTATCGTGTTTTCGGTCCGGTTAACACTTTGCTAACGTAGTAGATAGGGTGTTGTTCATTCCCTCAATAGAATTAGTACATGTTGATCGACCCCTCGGTAACCGCCAAGTATAACACCAGGTTCTCTCCGTCTACCGGGCTTTGTAGGATAGGCGGGCTAGACAAGTACTGCTTCAAGTGCTGGAAAGCTTGTTCGCACTCGTCTGGCCATCGAAATTGAGTCACATTCGTTTTCCTCAGTACTTTGAAAAATGGGAGGCACTTATCCCCCAGTCTGGAAATGAACCTGCTCAGCGAGACTATCCGACCTGTCAATATCTGAACATCCTTCAAACATTGTGGCGAAGGCATCTGTATGATGGCCTCAATCTTTTCTGGATTAGCTTCGATTCCCCGCTGAGTGATCATAAACCCCAGGAATTTTCCGGATGCCACCCCGAACACACATTTTTCCGGGTTTAGCTTCATCTGAAATTTATTCAGGGTCTGGAAGACTTCCTTGAGATCTTCCACATGCTCCGCGACCGTCTTACTTTTGACCACCATATCATCTACGTATGCTTCGACCGACCGACCGATCTATTTTTTAAAGACCTCCATGACGAGCGTTGGTAGGTCGCCCGCTGTTCTTCAAGTCAAAGGCATTACTGTAGCGATATGTGCCTTGGTGGGTTATGAAGGCGGTCTTTTCTTCGCCTTCTAGACTCATCGGATCGATGATGCCCGAGAAGGCGCCCGAAGTCGGCGATTCATGCCCTGAGGTAGAATCTACTAATTGGTCGATCTTCGGCAATGGGAAGCTGTCTTTTGGACATGCTTTGTTCAGATCGGTGAAGTCTATACACATCCTCCATTTCTCATTTTTCTTTTTCACTAAGACCACGTTAGCAAGCCACTCAGGGTATTTCACCTCTCGTATGAACCCCGCTTCAAGCAACTTCCGTACTTCTTTCTCGATCACCCCCTGGAGCTCCTTACTGTGCCATCGCTTCTTCTGTCTGATCGGCTTGCAGTCATGTCGAATGCCGAGGGAGTGACATGCAACTGACCGAGAAATGTCGGGCATGTCGTTCGGTACCCAAGCGAAAACCGATTTGTTTTCCACCAAGCAGTCGGTGATTTCTTTAGTTAGGTTCTTCTGTAGCTCAGAACCTAGATTTGTGAACTTGGAGGTCGACTTCATCCAAGACAACCCGCTATGTTTCTTCCATTGGATTCATCTGTCCGAGTCTCTTCGTCGGCTCTTCGTCAAGAGAGCTCACAAGACTACCGCCCCTTCTAGGGTTTTGGTTTCTGTCAAGTAACATTCCCTGGCGATTTTCTGCTGACCCCTGACGACACCAATTCCATGGGGCGTCGGGAACTTCATAACCTGGTAGTATATAGAGACGACCGACCTGAGAGCATTTTGAGTAGCTCGCCCAATTATTGCATTGTACGCCCCCTGGAACTTTACGACTAGGAACTCCACGTCCCTTTCTATCTGGCATGGCTTCTGCCCAAACTTCACTTTCAGATAGACCCGGGCGAACGGGTATGCTGACGCCCCGGTTATTCCTTTGATGGGGTCGTCTGAAGGTAGTAGTCGTTCTTCGGGTACCTTCATCTGCTTGAAGGCTTCATAGTACAGCAGGTCGACCGAGCTACCCGTGTCAATCATCACCCGCTTCACCTCGTAACCGTCCATATTGAGATTCGACTTGGGCGTCATCGTGAGGCAATTTACTCCATTTAGATCCGACTCATCGAAAGAGATCATTCCGTCGTTCTCCTTCGGTTTTTTGATGGGCGTGTCTTCGCCGACCTGTTTGGCGTATCTTTTCCTGCCTTTAACGGTGGATCCCCCTGCTGCATTTCCACCGAATATCGTGTTAATGACCCCGACCGGTCGGTCATCTTGCTTTTCGGCATTTCCATTGTTTCTTTCCTTGACGCCTCTTTTTTCTCGTCGGCTATCTCAGATTCGTGGCTCGCCTACCCCATCATTCTGTCGTTACGCCTCGGGGTGACCTTTGTTGTTTGACCGCCTCGCCCTGCGATCGGCGTTTGTTCGTGTTTCACGAATCGGCCTAACCTCCCTTTTGAATGAGGAGCTCGATCTCTTTTTCAACCTTGACAATTTTCCGTATCATGATCGACCTCTCGGAAGCGGCAATACAAGTTGGGGTTCTGTCCTTGTCGGGTCTTCATTTTTTCGCCTTGATAGTTTCCCATCCGCTCTCACCGCCAAGATTTCTTAAGATATGTCTTGTTTAGTGGAGTGAACTCTGCCGATATCTATCGATCGGTGGCCTTCTCGGCCCGTGATTTTTTTGCCTTGTCAGCGAATTGCCCGTCCTATCATTTGGCGAGCGATCATCCGTCCGACACCTCGTATTTTTCAGCACTTCTTCAAGTTGAATGTATCTGTCCGCCCTGTTTCTTATTTCCTGGACGGATCGAGGCTGGTCGAGGGCTAATGATTTCTTGAACTTCTCGTCCCTCGTATTATTTATGAGCGCGGCCAGCATGGACGAGCAAGTGAGGTCAGGAACCTCGATCGCTTCATTGTTAAACGGGTGATGAACTCCATGAACTCTCATTCCTCCTTGGGTGAGTTGCATCACCTTCAAAGCGTCTTCGCGATCGCCATCACTAGCGAATCGATTCAGAATAACTCCTTGAAATCTTGAAACAAGTGATGTACCGAGGCGAATTTGTTGAACCATCGCCGAACTCCCTCTTGGAAGGTAGTCTGTAAAGCCTTACACTTGGATAGCGTCGGGACACAATGTATGTTCATCATGGATGGAAGTGCCGGGTAGTCCAGGTCGGTCTTCCGGTGTATTTCTTTGGGTCGGTATTTTTGTCCGGTCTTTGGAGGCTATCCAAGATCTCCAAGTAAAGGGAGAGTCAGATCGCGCCGTCGGCGATGCACGGAAGCTCATAGCGCATTAATCCGATCGTCCACGATTTTTCTAGGTTTTGGGTTTGGTGGCGATCGGTCATCATCTTGGTTTGTCGCTTGACTGTCGCAGACGCGTCTGTTATTCGCGTCGGCCGGGACCGCAGGATCTGGCGAATCAACAGATCACCGCTTCTCGATCTGCTTTTACGTCGAACGGAGTGCTGGCCGAAATAGGTTACAGACTGATCGGTGTTGAAGAGTCGGGTGTGTCTTGGTGCGACGTTATCCTCCATGACCACGCTCGCTCTTCCTGTTCCAAGGTGTGAGGTTCTTTGTTGATCGTTAGGATCGAGAGGATTCCGTCACGAGAGGCATGCGGTGCGGTGGCATAATTACAGAATGCAAACCTAGGCATTGATCGCCGGGGAACGCGACAATGGCTACATCGAGATTCTTCGCCGCCGCCTGGCTGATTTGTGTGGTTCTGGACATGGTTCCCGAAAGTCGGGTCCCACGGTGGGCGCCAATTGGTTCAGCTGGATTCTGACCGAACGGAACGCTGCCGTTTGGATCCATTGATTGACAACCTTCTGTGATGAACTTCACGTAGAAAACACCTGCAAAACAAAAGAAGGCACGTCAGTGGTGAGGTCCCGATCCCTCCGACGCTCAAGTAAGTTTCTGGTGAGGGTGAGATTGTAGAATGCAGAGAAAAAACTAGGTTATCATCGCATACCTGAATTATGGGAGAATTATACCTTATATACGGTTTTGCAGTTAGGTTTAGACAAATACGTGTTTGCATGAGAATTTCCTTCTGCTAATGGGCCATGAATGTGTGAATCAAGCCCGGGTTAAACGATGAGTATGGGACTGACCGATTGACCTTTGTGATTGAGCTCGGGCCCAAATATAACCGACCCGACCAATATCTAAACAAAGTATACATTTATATGTGGTTGGGTCGGCAACATTGGGCCCAAGTCCAATATTACGGGCCGATCGATCAATCTCACAACCATGGCTTAATCTGGGTCTAATCTATATATCCACAGCCCATTAGCATAGGAAAATCTCCCATGCACGTACGTAAGAAACGTAAAGACCCAAAACCTAGCAGGAAAACGTATATAAGGTATTATTCTCTCATAACCAAGGTACAAGATCATAACCTAGTTGTTTTCTCTGATCTGTATTAACCTCACCTCCACCAAAGACTTACTTGAGCGTCGGAGGGGCAAATCGGGATTTCACCCCCGACGTGCCTTCCCTTTGTTTTGCAGGAGACTTTTTCACCAAGATCGCTTCAACAGACATCAGAGACATGGATCAGAATGGCAATAACCAGTTCAGCCAGAATCCGGCAGAACCATTTGGCGCCCACCGTGGGGCCCGACGTCCGGGAACCACGTCCAGAACCACTCAAATCAGCCATGCGGCGACAACGAATCTCGACGTAGGCCGCATCACGGCTCTGGCGATCTGGCGCTTAGGTTTGCAACCGCCTACCATTATCCGCCGCACCGCATGTCTCACGCGGAATCCTCACATCCGAATGATCGAAGAATTTCGGACTTTTGAGCAAGAGGCAGAGGCGCTGCGGAGGATAATGTCGCGTTCGACACACATACAAATCCCCAGCACCGATCAGAAGCAGACCCTCCTCCGGCCGTGCACACCACTTTGACTCAGAAGCAGATAGAGGAGGCCGCGGATTTGTTGATCCGACAAATCTTGCAGTCTCAGCGGCAACAACAACCACCCCAGAGACCGCCGTCAGCACGGCCAACCGCCCGACAAACTAGCGTGATAAACGATCATCGCTTATTTGAAGCCCTAGAAAAAACCGCGGATGATCGGTCTCACGCGGCTATGAGTTACCGAACAGACCGCCCGTCGGCGCAATACAGCTCTCCCTTTACTTCGGAGATCTTGGATAGTCTCCCAGCGCCCGGCACAAAAATACCAACACCCGAGAAGTATAATGGGAAGACCGACCCCCTGGACTACATGCAGCACTTCCAGTCCATGATGAGCCTACATTGCGTTCCGGACGCTATCCAATGCAAGGCTTTCTGTACAGCTTTCCAAGAGGGAGCTCGGCGATGGTTCAACAGCTTACCCCTGTGTCAGATAACATGCTTCAAGATTTCAGATCGCTTCTTCCGAACCAATTCGCCATCGAGTTTAACCGCAGAAGGCGGCTTTGGAGGTGATGCAACTCACCCAAGGAAGGAATGAGAGTTTGCGGAGTTCATCACTCGGTTTAATAATGAAGCGGTCGAGGTACCCGACCACACCGCCGTCTATCTTGGCCGCCTCACGAGCAATCACGAGACGAGGAGTTCAAAAGTCGCTAGCCCTCGATCAGCCCGATCTATTCAGAGATCGATGTCGAAGCAGATAAGTACATTCACTCGAGGAGGTGTTAAAAACACAAACGCCGAAAGCGAGCGATCATGGTCGAGTGGTAGGCCTGATGAGCCTCACAAAAGACAGAGACCAATCGACCGAGAAAGCCGAGCGGCGAGCATTGGAATCAACAAGACTTTACCCGCTTAACAAACGATCGCGGAAGTCTTGACGGCTATCATAAGCGGAGGGGAAACTATCCGAGAGCACGAAAAATGAAAACCCCTACAGGACGAAACACTAGTGTGTATTGCCGCTTCCACAAAGAAGTCGGACATGACACTAAGATTCTTGGCAATTGAAGAAAGAGATTGAATTGCTCATCTGAAGGGAAGATTAGCCGATTTGTGAAACAAGGGCAAAATGCCGACGAGGACAATCGGCAGTAGAAAATGTGTCGGCCAAACAATGGCGACCACCCCGGAGGCGAAATGACAGAATGACGGGAGGCGAACACTAATGCCGATAACCAACAAGAAGGAAGAGGGCGGTCAAGGAAAGAAACGCGGAAATGCCGAACAACAGGATGACCGACCAATTTGGGGTCATAAACACAATATTCGGTGGAAATGCGGCGGGGATCCACCACTAAAGGCGTGAAAAGATACGCCAAGCAAGTCAACAAGACGTGCCCATCAAGAAGCCGAAAGAGAACGACGGAATGATTTCTTTCGACGAGTCGGACTAAATGGAGTAAATTGCCCGCATGATGGCGCCCTCGTCGTAAACCTTAATATGGACGATTCGAGGTGAAGCGGTGATGATAGACACGGCGGCTCGGTCGACCCGCTATATTACGAGGCTTTCAAGAGATGAAGGTGCCCAAGAGCGCTTACTACCTACTTGACGGCCCCATCAAGGAGTGATCAAGGCGTCACTTACGTGCTCTCGGGTAAATTTGAAAGTGAAGTTGAGCGAAGCCATGTCAAGTAGAAAGGAACGTTGAGTTCTTAGTCGTTAAATTCCATGGGCGATAACGCGATAATCGGTAGGGCTACAAAATGCCCTTAGATCGGTCGTCTCCACTTACTACCGGTCATGAAATTTTCGACACCTCACGAGTCTGAGTTGTCGAGGGCCAACAAAAATTGCTAGAGAATGCTATTTAAGCGGAGACGAAGACATTAGATGGTGCGGTAGTACTTACGAGCTCTCTTGATGAGAGCCGACTTAAAAGGTGGAAAGGATAAATCCGGTGGAAGAAACGCAAAGAGTCGTCTTTGGATGAAGCCGACTCTCTAAATTTACAAACCTAGGCTCCGGCCGCGGGGAGACTGGTTAAAGAAATCACGATCGTCTGGCGGAGAATAATCGGTCTTCTGGGTACCAAGCGACATGCGGAATCTCTCGATCGGTCACATCTCACTCCCTCGGCATTCGGCATGACTATAAGTCGATCGTATAAAAGAAGCGATGCCAAGAAAGAACGGCGAGGGGTGGTCAAGAAGGAAGAATAAACCGCTAGAGGTCGGATTCATCCAGAAGTCAAATACCGGAGTGGCTCGCCAACGTGGTGTTGGTAAAAAGAAGAACGGAAATGGAGAATGTGTATAGACTTCACCGACCAACAAAGCGTGTCCAAAGGACGACTTCCGCGCCTAAGATCGATCGGTTGGTGGACTCCACTTGAGGCACGAAATTTCGACTTCTGGATGCCTTCTCGGCTATCATCGATCCAAATGAGCACGAAGACGAAGAAAAGACCGCCTTCATAACCAACCAAGGCACTTTTTGCTACCAAGTAATGCCTTTCGATTCGAAAACGCAGGCGACCTATCAACGGCTCGTCACGAAGTCTTTAAACAATGATAGGCCGGACGGTGGAAGCTTATGTGGATGATATGGTGGTAAAGAGTAAGACGGCCAAGCATGTGCGAGATCTCAAAGAAGTCTTTCAGACTTTAAATAAGTTCCAGATGAAGCTAAACCGAAAATGCGTCTTGGGGTAGCATCCGAAAATTTCGGGTTTATGATCACTCGGCGGGATCGAAGCCAATCCCGAGAAGATTGAAGCCATCATACGATGTCCTCGCCACAATGCTTGAAAGACGTGTGATTCGACCGGTCGGGTAGTTTCACGAGCGATTTATTTCTAGATTGGGAGACAAGTGCCTCCCATTTTCAAGGTCCCGAGGAAAGCAAATGTAACCCGGCCCAATGGTCGGATGAGTGTGAAAAAGCTTTCCAACACTTGAAACAATATTTGTCTAGACCGCCTGCTCAGCAAAGCCCTACCGAGGGGAAACCCCGATTCTATATTTGGCCGTCACGGAAGGGTCGATCAACAAGGTACTTATTCGATCCGAAGGAGGCGAGCAACACCGCCTACTACGCCGAGAAAGTGTTGACCGGGCGTAAACGCGACACGCGCCCATAGAGAAGCTAACACTCTCTTTGATAATGGGCCGTAAAGTCGAGACCTTACTTCCAAAGTCATACCGTTGAGGTATGGACCGATCAACCCTCGGCAATGCCTCCAAAAGTTCAAACCTCGGGTCGGCCGATAAAGTGGGCGGTAGAACTAGAGAGTTCGATATTCAATACAAGCCCCTTACGACCATCAAAGCACAAGTGTTGGCGATTTCATTGCAGAGATGAGCCAACCGAGCTCGAAGGACGCAGTTCCCTCACCGAATTTGTTCGTCGACGGGTCATCCAATGCCGAGGGATGCGGAGCGGGAGTAGTGCTAATTAGCCCGCATACGGATGAGAAAGTGGAGTACGCCTTCTATTTGGAATTCAAGGCCTCCAATAATGAAGCGAGTACGAGGCTTTGATAGCCGCCTCAACTAGCCAAGGAGATGGAAGTACGGCATTTGAAGATATATAGTGATAGCAGTGGTGGTCGGCCAAGTCACCGGGAGTATGAGGCCAAGGAAATAACATGATCAAGTATCTCGAATGGTAAAGCAAGAATTGAGCAACCGGACAATATTCGATCAAAGAGTAGAGCGAGCTCGAGAATGCTAGGGCGGACGCGCTCTCCAAAATAGCTTCCGATCGTGATGTCGTAAACAATATTCGTCGAACGACTAGACCGCCCTAGCATCCGTAAAGCCGATGAAGTTCTTAACATAAATCTTGATCCACCGGCTGGACGGAACCGATCATGCAATACCTTTTAGAAGGAAAGCAACCGAAGACCCATCGAGTCCGGAAGTTAAGGAGGAAGGCGGCGAATATACGATCGTCAATGATGTTCTCAGATAAGCGGTCCCACGATCGCCGCTACTTGATGCTGAATGAGGAAGAAGCGAAGCGAGCAATGGTCAAGTCCATGAAGGATGTCGGAAATCACATAGGGGCGGGAGGTTAGCTCACCGGTTGATCGACAGGTACCATCGCCAACGATGAGAAGAGATTGTCGAAAAAGGTCGACCGGCTGAAGCCCGCCAGAGAAACAAAGACTGTCTCACCAACCTACCGAACGAATGAAGATCGAAGTCATCCTATCCTTTATTTCGATGGGGAATGGATATCTGGGGCCTTTCCCCTCGGTCCCGGACAAAAGAAATTCTTGATAGTGGCGGTGGAATATTTCACCAAGTGGGTAGAAGCGGAATCGTCGCTACAATAACCGAGGGAAAATGGAAAGCTTCATAAAGAAGAACATCTTGTGCCGCTTTGGAATGCCTATGGTGTTGATCACGAGATAATGGCGGCAGCTCGACAATGACAAATTTAGAGATTTCAATCACTAAAGATCGAGCTACGGTTAACCCGGTCGCCCATCCCCAAAGTGACGGTCTCAGAAAACACCAACAAAAGATAATGAACGCCTCAAGAAGCGCTAGACGGAGAAAGACTTGGGTAGAGGAAGTAGATGAAGTATTGTGGGCGTATAGAACCACAATCGAACTGAGCCACAAAGTAAACGCCATTTCGGATGACCTTGAGCGTAAGCTTTGGTCCCGGTTGAGGCGGCATTGCCTAATCAGAGGGTGTCGGGTTATGAGGAAGAGCAAAATGACGAGGCCCACAGAGCAGAGCTTGTTCTCCTTAGCAAGGACAGAGAAAGGGCAGCCGCTCTCTCGGAAGCCATCAGGCAAAAGGCGACTAAGTTCTACAATGTAAGGGTCAAAGCGGCGATGTAAAGGTCGGAGGATACGTCCTACGAAAAGCCGAGGCGGTGGAAAGCATCTGAAAGCTCGGACAGACGTGGGAAGGACCCTATCGAGTGATTAAGCAAGCCGGGCATGGTTCTTACATCCTTAGCGATGAGAAAGGGAAAATTCTACCAAGGCCATGGAATTCACAGAACTTGAAAGCTTTCTACCAATAGATAAGTATTCATGCTAGTTAATCTTTCTTTGTTATCATTTTGTATACATGTGAGTACCTTTTTCCGTCCTTGCCGTGCGGGTTTTTAACGCCCACACCTCGTTATCATCAATAAAGGGATTTTCAGATTTCTTGGCAATAACAAAGTTACATTACATTTGGTAAAGAGTAGAAAATCCAATTAACCACCGCTCGGCAAATCTCCATAGATCGACTGCTGTCGATCGGTCGCCAGACGAGATCCAGGATGCCATCACTATGGCTCAGATCTCCTTAGATCGACCTCGGTCGATCGGTCGCCAGACGAGATCCACGACGCCATCACTATGGCTCTCAGATCTCCTTAGATCGACCTCGATCGATCGGTCGCCAGACGAGATCCTCGACGCCATCACTATGGCTCAGATCACCTTAGATCGACCTCGCCGATCGGTCGCCAGACGAGATCCTCGACGCCATCACTATGGCTCGGTAACTCCATAGGTCAACCTCGATCGACCGATCGCCAGACGATCCTCGACGCCATCACTTTGGCTCAGTATATCCATAGATCGACTCATTCGACAGTCGCCAGACAAGATCCTCAGGACCTCGCTCGGCGATCTCCACAGATCGACTCATCGCCGGTCGGGTCGCCCAAAACGAGACTTCTGGAACCATCAATCGCTCTCACTTATCGCTTGGCTAGATCGCCAAGACAACTCCTGAGACGACGATCGACTGCGGTCGATCGGTCGACATGACCTAACTTGCTCGAAGCCGGTCGACTACGAGTAACTTCATCGAAATTCTCCAAGTATAAAAAGCAAGAATACTAAAAAAGACAAGTTAAAAAGAAGCAAAGATCACATTGAAGAAAATCGGCCCTGGTCACAAGCCCGACCAGGTGAGCTTTACAATTGTGGGAGAGAATACCCCGGGGAACCTTGAGAAACGGGAGGAGAAGCCAACCGGAGGCGGGACCCATGGGAGCAATCAGCGGAGTATCTTCATTAGAAAGATCTTCGAGAGCAAATCAATAGGAGCGAACCGGGAGCAATCAAGGAACATCTTCATAAGGACCTCCTCCCCTCGTGAGTGAGATCTAGTTGCTCGTCCGAACGTCTCTCGGCTCCCCCTCAACTCTTTTCTCCATCTCCTCCAAAGAGAGTCCGAGAGCCGCAGGAATAAGGGGCTCGGCATAATCTTCGAACGAGGGGCACATCGACCCCTCAGGAGCATAGAGCTCGTGACCCTTCTTCAAAGACCGCTGAGGGCTATATCGCAGCGAGCTCCAAACTCTCCTCGCATAAGAACCTCCTTTTCCACCGCTGATAGCTTCAACCTGTTGCTCTGCATTGCATCGCCGCACCTCCTTCAAGGTTTCTCGGCTTTGTCCCTACTGCGCCGCCATGAACGGCAATCCAAAGTGAGTCGCTTATTAAGCTCCCGCCCACTCTCACCGTCCTCCTCCACCCTTCGACCTCTACCTTCCTCTCCATCCTCTCCACCTCCCTCCCTTTCTTCTCGGCCTCTCTCTCCCTCTACCGCGGTCAACCGAAGTCAACAAGACCTTCTTTTCCTCTTCCAGGGCGTATTCTTTGCTCGAGGAGATCCTTCCTCCTTTACAATGCATACCGTCCTTCAAATCCTTCATTTGAACATGGAGATCCTGGACTTCCGGTCCAGAATCTCCAACCACCGCAGAAGACAAGAAAGGACATCGTCGCAGCCGCATGCCGACACGAACAAGCCGAGATCCCACCCACGCTACCCTTCTTTTCCATGAAATGCTCCTCCACGGGGAGTGACCTCTCGGCAAGATAGCGGGCCACCTCGAGATCCCCAGCGTGGCATCCTCGGACAATTTCTGTGGCAAGCCCCACCGCCAGTCTTGAGATTTTGCTTTCCCCTTCCCTCTCTTCTGCTTACATGCCCCGGCCTCACCTGCCGGGCAGGAAGATAGGTCACCCAACCGCACCAACTTCTTCCTCTTAAGAGGAGGACCCGCGTCCTCCTCCTCCTCCGCTGGATTTGCTCGTCCCAGATCCATTGTCATTAATCCAGAATGGCTCGGACGCAACAGAAGGTCCTCCACAGGGAAACATCCGCCGACACTACCAAGGAGACCAACCTCATGGACGAATCAAGACCTCGCTCACCTTCCGGAAGCCTCCTTCCTCGACGTAGAAGCTCGGGCTGGGGCACCTCCCATCCTCACCATAGCTGCACAACGAAAAATCGAGTTAGAAAATAAAACTAGCTCACCAAAGTCCAACAATTAAGTCCATCACAAGGAGTCAACCGGCCGAGGCGGTTTCCTCCTTTAGCCCAGTGTCTGAAAGGGGATCATGAGGAAAGAAGTAAGCGAAGCCCCTGGGGTATCCTCGAATGAGACGAGCGAAGTCAGATCCGCCGAGCTCCTTGATGCGACCAATCACCTCAACTCATCTCTATCGAGGGATGTGGTCGACGCGTCATTCCACTTCTACGGCGGAGGATACCTCCACTCGACACTCCGAGGAACACTCTGGGGGCTTTACGAAAAAGTACTTGGTTCGCCAAGAAGAGATCTTTGAGGGCGTACGGGCAGGACGATACCGAGCGTCTCTATATTGCAAAAATGGGATTCCTGCCCCAGAGCTCGGACTATGGCTCATCCTGAGGAAGTGACGCAGGACGCCGACAGAGGCCGGATGGCCGAACTGGTGGCACAGCAATGCCAATCCATTTATAAACCTCCAACTATTTGGAGGTATCTGACTCGGCAACATCGCAAACATAGAGCACACCTCGTCAATGACCGGGGCGTATGGAAGCCTCATGCCGCCAACTGTAAAAAAACTGCCGGAGACGGCGACGTACCCACCGAAGTTGCTGTGAATCCGCTCATTTTTCAAGGCCAATCGGGGCCTCCACGACGAAGGGATGTTAAATTTAATGGCCAACCTGCTCAACTCCCCATAGGTCATCGACGATGCTTTCTTGGCGGTACCTCCACAACCAAACCGTCTTTCTCTCTCTCATCGCCATCTCCTCCGCCATCTCGACCATACTCCCGTAACTACCAGTTGACATGAAAAGAAGAGGGAATGAAGAAAAGGACGTACCTAATCGGAGATTGGATACAGGAAAATCGGACGGTGGAGTATAAGGAAGTTTCTGGCAATCGCGAACAAGGAACAGGCGAAGGCAAAATGTAGGCAAGAAAACGAAAGCAAAAGCGTAAACTCACAACTCGTCGAGCATGGGTATTTATAGAAGGATCGGAGAAGGAGCGCCCAAAGTGACCCAATCGGACCACGACGCGTGGAGAAAATCCGAACATGTTTCGGACACGCAGATGATCTAAGCCGCAGGAGTTGGGTTATTCAAAATTTGGAGGCGCGACAGTTGAAGGGACGACGGACAAAGAACGCAACGGTTAAAGTGACGACACGTTTGGATTACGAGCGGTATCGAGATCACGAACCGCCGATGAATAAGTATTTCACGCAGTCCAAGCGCCCGCCAATGATGATATCCGACATGCTATAAAGACCGGTTGTCACGTTAATAAACGGTGAAACCGATCGATGAGGGACCTCAACCAATCAATCCCAAAACGACCGATTCGGACAACGAGTCGGCTAACACGACGATTATACCCAGCAGCTCAAGACCGACCAAATTGAAATTACCGAGCATGTCTCTATACCGAGCTATAAAGCCAATGCTCGACCGATCGGCCACATCGCAGTCGCCCCGCTTCACATGTTATTCTGAAGCGGCCGATTTAACCATAACAACGCATTCTTCGACCCTTCTCTTCGCTCGGACTCGAGGAGTAGGGGGCTTATGGTTGGGTCGGCAACATTGGGCCCAAGTCCAATATTACGGCCGATCGATCAATCTCACAACCATGGCTTAATCTGGGTCTAATCTATATATCCACAACCCATTAAGATAGGAAAATCTCCCACGCACGCACGTAGAAACGTAAAGACCCAAAACCTAGCAGAAAACGATATAAGGTATTATTCTCTCATAACCAAGGTACAAGATCATAACCCATTGCTTTCTCCGATCAGATTAACCTCACCTCCACCAAAGACTTACTTGGCGTCGGAGGCAAATCGATTTCACCCCGACGCGCCTTCCCTTTGTTTTCAGAGACTTTTCACCAAGATCGCTCAATGACATCGGAGGCATGGATCGAATTAAGAATAACCGTTCAGTGTAATCCGCAGAATCCAAGATGTTTTAACGTTAAGGCAGGGACGAGAAATGAATGTAGGAAAGCCAGCCAAGAAACGAGGAGGAAAGCCAGCAGTATTATAAGGGTCCAGAAGCTTAAGTGAAGGCCACCGTTGTCTTGATTTGCATGGCTGACAGCCTGACACAGATGCGCACATGGACGTGTATGTATTGTATCGTACACAGACAGCAAACTTTTTTACAGTCATTACATTGTCGTATTGTGAGCATGCTAACACCCCATCTTGAAGGCATACACTGATACACCCATACAGAGATTTCTAAAAAGTTTTACACGATAGTCAATAGTCAAATCTGTACAATGGCAAATAAGTAATCGTAAACGTTTCCAAGAAAGCTAAACAACCTGACAAGGAACCTATGGTCATATTGAACTCATTCTGTCTAACATTTTATCTCGTTTCATGTGTGCAAGTTTATTATTACATTAAGATATCCATACTTATCTACTTCAAGACTTGCTCATTGAATTGCGTTTAGCTTCCTTTCTAACACCCTTTTCTTAGTTTCTCATCATCATTTCTCAAACTTGCGAATTGCTTTCCTTCAATTATCGATTATATTATGCTTAAAAGTTAAAAGAGTACAAATTGACATTATATTATGGAGAAAGAGAATGCGGGGTAACATTGACTTGTATTATGGCACGTTATGAGTCCTCTGATTCTTCTACTCTGATATATATTTCTTGAATTGATTGCGTTACTTAGCGACAAAGGAATTTAATTTGTTGAGACTAAAACATGGATCGCAATCCACGGAGAAGATTAAAAATTTTCTCCCCAGAATTTCATACATTTTATACCAGTCCGTGTCTGTGTCTTGCTGACAGAGTCATCCAATATAATCTAGGTGTTGCATAGCTCCTCCATAATCGATATGTTAGAAAAGGCTTTTATCTTTTCGAAAACTTAAAGGTTAGTAATTTTAAGATCGTGGGTCGCCTTTAATGGTGTTTGTTTGTCGGTTTCACTATTTCTTTTTTCTTTGTCAAAACTTGCAACAGACAAAAGCACTAAAGTAAAGACGCTAGACGTAAAAGAATGGCAAGATAAAAGTAAAAAGAAAATGACGGCGTAAACAAGTCTTGCCCAAAAATCGTTAACGCTTTTCAGCTCTTTTGCTTTTGGGACTATTCTACAAGGATATTATATTATGGAACTATGTTTGTGGGGGTTGTTGAGGACGTGCCTAAATCTTCTTGTGTTTTAAAGGAAGTTTCCCTTTCCTCATCACTTTCTGCTATAAAGTTGCAAAATTTGGTGTTCTTAGGGCCTTTTGGTTAGGTGGGTCAATCCGTCAAAGGAAACTGAATAAGGTAGAGCTGACTTGGGAGATTTAAGGGGGAAATTTCTTGTGGATTTGTGGTGTTGAAGAGAAGAGTGAGATGGGTTCCTTTGCCAAGCTTGCGAGGAGGGCTTTGGAGACTGATATGCCTGTTATGGTTCAGGTACTAATCAGATATCATAATCCATTTGGATCTCTTTATTCTTCTGAAAAACATAGTCACACACGAATATTGTTGCCCACAAACATAGTGTACTCCTCAAGTATTTGTCTGGTATATTGGAGAAGGTGTTCTCTTTCCTGTACACGGTTCGTTAATACATCAATGATAATGTTTTTTTCTAAGTTTGTCCCTACTTTCAATAGTGCTGCGCATGTGATGTGGTGAGTGGAGAACTAGGGTGGTAAATGTGGGAAGAAGAGCAAATTTCATGACTCAGCAGTTTAATTATACATAAGGATGAATTCTTGGTAGCTTCTTTGGACAGAAACCTGGTGGTGCGTATGAAGTGACTTTGTTTTTGTTTTACAGATACAGGAATTAGTTCGAGGAGCAAAAAATGCCGTGTCATTGGCCCAGGTCTGTCACTGCTCTTCTGCAAGTTGTATATCCTGTTTATAAATGATGTAAGGGCATTGGATTATGAAACGCGGTTACGCGGATACTTCATTTTAATTTCCGACGCTAAGTTGTTTAAAACCTAAGCAGATTTTGAGACCATTCTCTATTTTGTATAATATATAAGAGTCCTGGAAGAAGTAGTGTGAAGAAAAAAACTATCTTTTCAGGACAGAAGCAAATGGAGGATGGGGATTTGCAAATATTCCAAGTGCCAATCTAAATCGTGTTGGCCAATGTCAAACTCGAGACCATTTTTCATGTTACTGCTTCGCATCTGATATTCACTACGTTGACATCAATTAATTATTCTGATTGGCAGACCACTTTTGCCAAATTGCTTGGCAAGACACTGACGTATTCTCTTGTTTATAATGCGCACTCATGAATTTCTTTATAATGTACATTATAAGGCTGTGAGTTATATCTAAGTTTGTTCGACAGCTTGGGTGCATTAAGGATTTTTTCTCCCTTCTATGCACTTTGCATGTACGTTAATGTCAATCTTGTTAAAATGTTCTATAGGGGGTAGTTTATTGGCAACCACCGAAAGAGGCACTGGCGAAGATTAAAGAACTTGTATGGGAGCCTTCCATAAGTCGTTATGGTGCAGATGAGGGCATTCCTGAACTCAGGGAGGCATTGATGAAAAAGGTAGACCAATATTTACAATTTTCATGTTCATGATTGTCGATCTGTTTATTATTAGCATCTGTGGAGCCAAAGCATGAACATGAATCTCTAGATGAGGCGATTAGGTCTCTGTTTAATGCTGCATTTACATTTCCCCACCTCATGAACTGTCATACATTTTACCAATCTCACTTGCCAGAGATATGTTTTCTTTGCTTGATGTTAATTGATATTTCCGAGCAAATTAGTACAACTGATGTGTTTCCTGCTGCAGTTGCGAAAGGAAAATAACTTGGTGAAGTCATCAGTAATGGTTACTGCTGGTGCAAATCAGGTGACCCCCTTATTCATGTTAAAACTATGTGAATGATGAAAACTTTGCTTTCGATAAATGCCCTCTGTTTTTTAATATATAGTTAAAGATTACTGATACACCAACACCAAACCTGAGAGCTTGAATGCTTCTATGAATCATTCAGCAATGATCTCTTTAATCGATATCATTCCTTTTCATGGTCGTCTCTTTTTTCTTTTCATTAAAAGTATGACTACTATTTTTGTTCCATGGATTAAGTCTGAAACCTCACTTGTTCTTCACTTTATTGAAAGTATGGTTTGCTTCCTGAATGGCAGGCCTTCGTTAATCTTGTTCTTGCGTTGTGTGATGTTGGGGATTGTGTTGTCATGTTTGCTCCCTACTATTTCAATGCATACATGTCGTTCCAGATGACAGGCATCACTAATATACTAGTTGGTCCTGGTAACCCAAAGACTCTTTATCCAGATGCAGGTAATGCTTGATAAATCTATCCATTATGTAGTGTTTAAATTTTTCCAAAAGCAATCTGGATAATTTGTCCTAAAAGTTTGATCCTAGATAGTAAGGATTAGTGTCCCTAATAATACAATCTACAGTTTGTGATTCTTTGAACAAAAATAGTGAGGATTTGTGCGTATGTGACTTTAGCTAAGTTTAATTTCTTCCCTCATTTGTATGTTCTCTTTGGTGATTTATTAATGTTGCCTCAAATTTCAGATTGGTTAGAAAAGACGCTATCAGAAACAAAACCAGTCCCAAAGGTTGTTACCGTTGTAAACCCTGGCAATCCAACAGGGACGTATATTCCGGAGCCCCTACTCAAGGTTCTCTTTCTCTGCTCTCTCTTCCTCCTGTTTATGTGTTGTGTGGCATGGTACACGTCAAAAACATTTCACATTCTCTTGTTTCGTCTCTCTGTATTAAACGCTTGTTCTTCACCTGCAGCACTATTTTTGGTGCTATTTACATTAAACAGTGCCTCTCTTTGTGTTGAACAGAGGATTTCAGATCTGTGCAGACAAGCAGGATCCTGGCTTATTGTTGATAACACATATGAGTAAGTTATTTACCGGTTTTTTTTAATGTGTTTGAGAGGTGATTGCTACGCATTCCGTATAGTATATAGGATATAGATGATGTTGAAACCTCAGTACCTATAGACTCCTTGCTAACAGAATTTTGAGTTTCCCCTGAAATTTTCACACAAATTCAGCCTGCTGGTGCATGTATTGGTAATACGGGATTGGAGTTGTTTCTATATGAGATGAATGAAGAAAAGGACTATTGTGTTATTTGAGGAAGTTTTTGCGAGTGTAGATTTTTAACCTATACTGCTAGATAGTATTTGTGCTCTTGGAAATCATTTTCGTTTCTCAGGATCTTAACAATCGCTACTTGCATGTTTGCTTTTGTCATGTGCTATTAATTCAGTGATATTGCAGTCTAACATGTATCCTCCGAAAAAATTGGTGAGGTGTATTTAAAACATTTGGTCTTGCTACTTCTCTGAAAGTAAATGATGGAAAAGAAAAGAGTAGGCAAACTTGCTGAAAGGACTCGTTGTTATCTAGGATTAGTGCCACCCAAATAGTAATGGAACTCTGTGCAAAGTTTCCTCTTGTGATATTAATTAGGTACCACCCTTTGACCAATTATACTACCCCAAACGACTGACTGTTTTTTCCAACTGAGATGAAATATTACTACTGAAATAGAATTGTACATCCAAAAAAATCCTAAGAAGACATGATCCCAAGCGGATACAACAGAGAACGGACTTATGAGTGAGGATCACTAACTAATACTAATAGAATAGAAAATATATTAAATAGAAAAGAACCGTTAAGTGTCGTTAAACAATGGACTTTAGGTTGTTGCTGATTCAGTGCAAAGAAAGTATATTTGAGAAATTGAACCACAATAGAATGAGAAGGGGTTTTATAGGTATTGAGTTTCTAAAATATCTACGCCTTGTGCGTATGTTTAGTACAATAAATCCCTCTGTTTGTTCCTGTTATAGGTGCAATTGACTTTGATTTGCTTAAGTTTTTAGACTATGTCCATAGCATTATTCCATGCCCCTGTTTCGCTTTGACACCTGTAATTCCAACTGGATTACAAAGCACTTGTATTGGTTTTTAGCCACTTGTGACGCCTATTTGATTTCAAATTATCTGTCACCTTTTTCAGTTATATGTTCACTTCATCTTTAAGAATAATTCTATTAATCAAACAAATATCGTTTTGCGATTTTTTTTCCTCACTTTGATGTTATTTCATTACATTGGGATCCATATTCTGCCGCACGTTGAAATTCCTTACCCTGTTTTTGTAGTGCTTAACTTTCATTACCAACAATATGAATTGGGTGTTGTTCTATGATGCTGATTACGTAGATCTAAAAGACTCTTCTTCTTAGGTACTTTATGTACGATGGTCTAAAACATTCGTGCATTGAAGGAGATCACATTGTCAACATCTTTTCATTCTCAAAAGCTTATGGAATGATGGGATGGAGAGTTGGATACGTAAGTAAATCTCTTTTTTTTTTCATCTATTAATCTTTCAGTTTAGTCTTTGCTTTTTTTCTCTGTAGATGGAAGACAGTTATTTATACTATGCTAGGAATGTTTTTTTCTTAGAAGTCTCAAAACATCTCTCCCACAGATAGCATATCCATCAGGAGTGGAAGGCTTTGCTACTCAACTACTTAAAATTCAAGACAATATACCAATATGTGCTTCAATAATCTCACAGTACCTTGCCCTCTACTCCTTAGAAATGGGTCCTGAGTGGGTGACGGAGCGAGTGAAAGATCTTGTGAAGAACAGAGAAATCCTTCTAGAAGCACTTTCTCCCTTAGGTGAAGGTGCTGTGAGAGGTGGAGAAGGGGCAATTTACTTGTGGGCAAAGCTTCCAGACAAGTACGTTGATGATGCTGAAGTTATTCGCTGGCTTGCTGCAAGGCACGGGGTGGTGGTGATTCCAGGAGGGCCTTGTGGACGGCCAGGGCACATGAGGATATCATTTGGAGGATTGGTGGAGGATGACTGCAGAGCTGCTGCAGAGAGGCTGAGGAGAGGATTAGAAGAATTGGTTAAGAATGGGATGGTGGCCTAAGATTAGAAGAATTGCCAACTTTGGAGTTAGTTCAGTAAGACGCTGGAAATTCAGTTTACCAGTCTCTGCAAGCTTATGGCTGGTGCATTTGAATACTCATATGGTTGAATTCTCAGGAACCACAGAACATTAGTTTAAATAAATAAAAACCCATACACATGATTGAAGTTACTTCTCAGAAGTTTTTAATGTACAACTGCTTATTTCAGTACATGCAAAGTAAGATCAATATTGTAACTTGGATCTGCCAAACAACCTATGCATTGACCATGTACATGTTAAACTAGGAGCCTAAAGTATAATGATTTATCAACTCGTAACACTTTCCAAATAACTTGGAAATTTTTATTGTTATAATAGTATATTACAAATATTTTCTCAAGGTGAAAAAAACTGACCTTTTATGTTATTTTATTAATTTTAAAATGTTTATTTATTGTTCAAAGTTATTTAAGAAAATGTTTCTGATATTTGAAATATTAAAAATTAACTTTTGGAATTATTTTAACTGAATTTACTGTTAAATTTTAGTTTGATCAATTATACAAATTTTCTATATGTTTATTACTCAATTACATAAAAGATTATATTAAAATAATTCAAGTAATATTTATAATACACAATACTTTTAAGATATTTTTAACAATATAAATATTTTAAAGAATAAACGAAACCAAACCCCTTTCTTAACATGAATTTAAACATGTGATGGCTCGGAATAGTAATCAGTAGAATTTTAAAAAAAATTAAAAGAGGTGGGAAAAGGCTTCTAAATATTGGACCGATAGTACTTTACTCAGTCGTGAAATCGTAGTAGATCTTTATTAGATCTTAATGAACTCAACCATAGTTCCTATAGGTACGGGGAAGTTAAGTTAAACACCCGGCCCGGCCTTAGGTAAGGATAAAAAGAACACTTATTCAGGACTCATTTTTGTGAATTATAAAATATGATCTATTTTTTACAATTATAAAGAGTAAAAATGAGATAAAATAGTGTCTACTTTTATTTTTCGTAAAAAACAAAATGAAACAAAATAGAGCTTACTCTTGACTTACATAAAGATTTTTTTTTTACTTTACCTAAGACTTGTAAAATTTTAGAAAGAACTCACCCTACCTATACCCTAATATTATATATATATAAAGAGGGTAACTGTGTGCATAAAGCTTTGAGTTTCCTAACAGCTTTGGTATCTATATCATCTCAAGTCCATTGCTTTTTGTACTACATTTTACTTGTAAAATTCGTCTTTCTTTAGCTAAATTCTTCAAGAATCCTTGATTTGAAATATAATTTAAAATGCCTAAAAATTGTTGTACTTGAGTTCTACTTGTTAATTGATAATATTGACTTCTTGTGTTGGATCTTTTAATTTAAGAATTCACTCTGAAATTTTGTTATGTATAAAACTTCAGGAATAGTACAACGCTTTTTATTAGATAATAAAGAATGGTTAAAAAATACATCTCAATATAAAGAAGCTACAATAGATAGTATAACCTTTCATGCCATAGTATTTTGTTGAGATATTCGAGCTTTTTCTTACTTAAAATTAATCCTTTCTTACTACATCTTTGAAGAACAATTTTAACCTTTTTAAATGATCTAATTTATCTTTATTTGAATAAATGATAATATCATCTATATAAACAAAGGTAAATGCTTCTAATCCTTCTTTTATATGCTAAACAACATGACTATTTAATTAGAAATTGAAACACTATTAGATGCAGTTTGTAGTGAAAACCCATTAGATCCTATAAAAAATCATAATAATCAAATCATAGAAATTAAATTAAATAATTATCTTCCTTGATATGCACTTAAAGTTCATATTGATGCAAGCATGGATACATGAGCAGGTTGCTTTTTGGTAAAACCCCCTAATGTCAAGCTCTATCATTTATGCAAATATATAAATGGGACTTTCAATCCCACAGAATGCAAATATCCTATGCACGAAAAAGAAACGCTCACTTGTCTCAAAACATTGAGGAAGTGGCGAATTGATTTATTACCTGTATCATTTATTATTCAAACAGATTCAAAATATTTATGTGGTTTTCTCAGAAATAATATCTGAGCCAACTACAATCAAGGAAGACTAATTCGGTGGCAACTTGAATTCAATCAATATCAATTAGATATTCATTATATAAAATCATCTGACAATTTTCTTACAGATATATTAACCAGGGAATGGAAGCAGCTATAAAAAGTTTAGAAGATGCACTCGTACAACAAGAAGCAGATTTAATCAATCAGCAACAAGTAATTGGAACCATTACCAGAAATATTAACCAGTTAAAAACCACCATTCAAGCGTTAAAACAAAATGTCAAAACAGAATCCACCACTCCAGCTACCAGTCAGTCTACACCATGCACTTTTGTAGCCACACCTATACCCATTACTCCTCAACAATTAACCCAACCTCCAACCTGTACACCTAGTTCTCAGAAACAAGAAGATGTATCAGAATTGAAAGCATATGTCATTTATAATGGACCCATGGCAGGGATTTATGATGCATGGCATAAAGCTGCTACACATATTATTGGACATGCAGGCATTATACACAAAAGTTTTACCACCATAGCTGAACCAGAAAAATCTTTGACTGAATATAAGTAGCAACATCCAGATTTACGACCACAATATAATCAGGTATTGAAATCACATCCACCCACTATTTCAAAAATGCAAGTATTGGGAAAACCAGCCAATCTAGATCGAATCAATGTCATTCCATCCAAGACTATTCAGATTGAAGCAAAAAGATTGACTTCAGAAATGTTCGTTGAGTGTTTCCAAAATATTAATGCATGGACTGAAGCACACAAAGTTTTTCATTATTATCCACAAAATAGAGGAAGGTTTGGACCAAAGGCAATCGTTCTACCTGAAGCCGATCCTTTAACCACATATTTACTCTTTCAAAGTGGATTGATTGATACACTCTATGTAATCAACACTCAGATTCTTTTCGAGTTTCCTTCAATTTAGCCGGTCAATAATTATAAGGATAGATTTGCAAAAGATCGAGAAATTTATATCAAGATTTAGAGCAACTATCCCATTTTCAAAGCACGAGATACAATCAAAGATGCAGACATCATTCTCTCCAAGATAGCATTTATCACAGTTGGAATCAACAATGAAACTTATCCCCTCATAGATACACCTCCTAATCATCCAATTGATTGGGAATTGATCAATCAATTTAATCTCAGTTGCATGGAAGGAGTCTATTTACAAGCACTTCGGATTGATGCAGATTCAATGATTCAGATCAATTATAAAGGATTTAATATGCTGATGATCTCTCCATGTAAACAGAAGATTTAGCCCGATGGACTACATTTCATTAAGCAATTCATGAGCCCATTTAACAATCTTGAAGATATATTTGCAGCCCTTAATCCTACATGGAAACAGGCTATTTGCAAACAAATGCAAGGATAGAAGGAACACCGATGCACTTACTGTCCATCCACTTCACAAGTCATGGATCAAGAAACAGACTCTGTTGATGCAATAATCGAGGAATAAAAGCAAGGGATCTACTTTAACTAGATTTGATATCATGTAGACCCTAAACGGTCAAAGAAAGCAGAAGCATCTGCTTTCGGTTTGTCATCACATGTACATTATTTGTTTCCTTTTTCTTTTTACTGTTTACTTTCACTTTTTCGTTTTCTTTTTTTAAGGTGTCGGCCAAAACTGTCGGCTATTTTATTTGTTGTCTAGTTCAGTCCTATGTCTATATAATGTAAGCGTCTTCAGCCTTCTAAGGCACGAGCTAAATAAACTTCTTTCTCTCATACTCTTTTCTCTCTCCCTAATCGTTATTAGCCTAAGGTTTGGCGTTCAGCTTCCAGGGAATTTGAAAACAAGTATGCATTTAAGTTTAGTACTTAGCCGTCACCAATCTATTATTTAGTTTCCATATTTTATATATATTAATGGACAATTACGATTACCCTCAAGTTTCTTATTTTGAATATAAACGATTGTTAAAACAATTGATCACTGAATCATATAACAAAGATATCTATTATAATCAACGCATTCAAGAACATACTCATTTTATTAAAAACAACACCAATCACTACTTTAAATCAAGATGAAATCTCATATACTTTTTATTTTATTCATCATTTTCTTTGTGTAAAAGAATATAATAAGAAGCATAGACAACAATTACGTAACAAACTTACTACACTTATAGACTAATCTTTTTCTCTTACGGTTATGGATTCTAGTTATTTCAATCGTAAGCGATATCTGAAAAAATGCAATCAGAGAATTTGAAGAAAGATAAGCATAATTAGATGAATTACTCATTAAGTATCATGCACAAAACAAAAAAGCTCATAATAGTCGAGATGCAAGAAGATATAGAGAAATGTATGAAACTGCTACTTTGATTTCAATGACCAACACTCTGAAAAATGTACTTCAAGATTCTAGAAAATGTTATAGGAAAATGATTAATAAACTTATCGACTAAAAATTGTATTTTCTGTACTCTTTCCATATCAATAAATCTTTTCGTTTATTACTATGGAAGATCAATATATTTGAAAAATAGGTGAAGGAATTTATATTACTGAATTAGATGGACCTCGAAATAAAGTCCAAGAATTAAAACAACACTTAGATGGTTATATAGATATGATCCACGAAGACATAGAATATGATCAAGATAATATAGAAAATATAAGGGAATGTAATCGTAAAATAGAACTCATTATTCACATAATCGAAAAACTTAATGAATTTATTCTCATAGATTCATCATTATGATTCAATTATTTGTTTTCTTTACATTTATATATCTCTGTATTCAAGTTATGTTCCTTTTATTCAAATATTTTATTGGCTCAAATCATTACTTATCTTTTATTTAGTTGCTTATACAATTGCTTTACCTTCTTTTCAATTAAATTATTATTTCATTTCTTGCTATACGTATGGATTTACACCTCTTATGTTTCATTATTTGTTAGATAAATTATTTAATCCCGATATAGATTATCATAATTTAGAATAATAATGAATCCTAAAGTGAATCTCAATACAAAATTTATTCAAGTGAAAATTGAATGAAAAAATCAATGCATATATAGATACAAGAGCAACAATATGTATTGCTTCCAAAATTATATATATATATGTATACATATATATGATCTTGAGTGATTTCAATCTTCTATATTTATTAAATTTGTAATTCAATTTTTCCTATGATTGTTGAAGTGAATCACATGTTAGTATACGATATACAAAGTGCATAAGAAGGGGGGTTTGAATTGTGTATTCGGATTTTTTAATACAATCCCCGTTTTGATGATAAATTTGCCTTCTCAAAACGATTGAAAAACAATATTAAAAAGTATTTATTTCAGCAATAGAAACAGGAGTTAAAAGTTGAGAGAGAATTGACACAACAATTTTATACTGGTTCAACCCAAACCGTGGGCTACGTCCAGTCCTCAGAATCCCTTCTGAGATTTCACTATACTTTACAACAGTAGAAGTATTCTTTTCATCGAGCCTCTTCAGGTCTCGTATAGCAAGTATTCTTTTTCTCACTTAGCCTCTTCAGGCTCTCAGCTATTCCTCTTTTTTATAGAAAGATATTGCGAGCTTTGTTACAGAAAATATAGCTCTCGTGTTTTCGCACAATACAGTGTTTAGCTTTTTAATATCACTAAGAAGAAAAATCCCTAAATTTTTTCAGTCTTCGACTCCAACTCATATTTATAGTCTTCGTCTTCAACTGCTTCTTTCTTCTTGATTCTTGATCTTTAAAGAAACGGTTAATCAGTTGAGTTCTGTAACTAACTAAAAATGATTTGATTTTGTGTCTACCACTCCTTCGTCTCATCTTCGCTTCATTTCTGTCTCATATTGCTTCCATCTCATTTTTGCTTCCGTCTTTTTTTGCTTTAGCTTCCGTCTCATTTTGTTTTTGCTTCTGTCTTATTTTTGCTTCTGTCTCATATTGATTTCGCTTCTGTCTCATTTTTCTTCCGTCTCACTTTACTTTTGCTTCCGTCTTATTTTGCTTTAGCTTCCGTCTCATTTTTGCTTTCGTCTCATATTGCTTTTGCTTTCGCTTCATCATTATTTGGTTTTCATCAAAATTAATCGTAAAGTCAATTTGACTTAACAATCTCCCTTTTTTTGATGATAACAAATAATCATTAAAAAAAATTATCTCCCATTTTTTGTTGTGTTCTCCTTTTCTTTTCTTCGTCTCCCCCTATCTTTGTCATTTCTTCTTCGTCTTCTTTCTCCCCCTATTTGTTATTAATAAAAAAGAATCATGATCGCAGATGCTTCATAACTTCAGAAAACATTTTCTCATCTCAATGCGAAGTGACTTGATATCATGGCGAATATCTGCTACTTCTTTGTGCAAGTCACCCACAAAAGCATACAGATAAT
Organism: Erythroxylum novogranatense; assembly: GCA_029891385.1. Classification (NCBI taxonomy): domain Eukaryota; kingdom Viridiplantae; phylum Streptophyta; class Magnoliopsida; order Malpighiales; family Erythroxylaceae; genus Erythroxylum; species Erythroxylum novogranatense. Next base: position 19,729,440 of record CM057224.1, on the reverse strand, counting down.
CAACTTTCTCTTCAATATCTTCATCTGGCTTCTATTGTACGACTTCAACACCAACAGTCGTAGTATATGCATCTATGGATGTAACATCTAGTTTAATTATTGTAATGGTAGGAGGTTGAACGGATAGGTTATGTTGGGACCCGATCCGAAAACTGGATCCCAACCGGAAAAGCATAACGGAAAACGGAATCGAATGGAAACGGAAATTTTGCATCGAAATTTCGAATCAGAAAACAAAGCATAAGAATCGAAAGCGAAACGCATACTCGAAGCAAATGCAAATCGGAATCGAATACCAAATCGACAGAAATCAATAGAATCGAATCATAAGGCGGGGATAAACGAAATAATCAATTAAACTGAAACATATCCGACATCCGAGAACAATAATCAAAGAAAACGATCGAATGAACATAATCGCGTTGGAAACCCTAAGACGTACCATTCCGAAATCCGGTATATTTTTTTTTCTTTCTTATTCCTTGTCTTTTCTTTCTTAATCACTTTATTTCATTACATACAAAATCATCATGTGCTTGAATACTCATACAAATCCCAAATCGCACTCAAATCATAATAAACTTCTTAACATTAATACCAATCTCATAAATCCATCTTTCATACATCTAAATTTTATTTTCTTCTTTTCCAATTTATTTTCTAACGAAAATTCAAAAAGATAACTTGCATTTATCCTATCCCAAAATTCCGCAAAGGTAAAAACACTTCTAATATCACAAAATCCGAATCATCGGACTCTCTCGTCCGAATCCAAACACCCAAGAAAACACAAATCTATTACCTAACACTTCCACAATTCTCAATTCAGATCAAAACATCCTTATTCAAATTCCTCATTCAATCCAAACGCATCTAATCATATCTATATATAGTCACAAGTCACATTCCATAATCACACAAATTCTCATATCTCCAACCCATATACAAGTTCAGAAATCACTTACAATCCCATAACTCATTTCCATACACAAATTCATATACATATCCATACTAAAATTCAAGTTACTCAAAATCTAACTTATACAGATTACAAAACATATAAATATCGAAACTGACGTCTTGACCATCTTTCATCCAATCTCCTGCTCGAATACCTGGAGATGGGGATGAAAGGGGGGGTGAGCTCGGAAGCTCATGGGTAACATATTTATAACGCCATGTCATTTAAAATGGAGGGTAAATGACCCTTTTGCCCTCACTTATTTGCCTACTTCCAAGTTTGCCCCTGCACTTTCTTAAAAAATCTGATGCTTTGCGTCCTGATTTTGAGCATCTAAACGAAATAATTTGGACAAACTTTTTTCTTGAAAATTGTTCCTCTAGATCATACAAATCCAACGCCACTGACCGCGCTCAATTCAGATCAGAAACGAAGAAGTTATACCCAAAATACTATCGGACCTTCACAACATTCGAGACTGAACATTAACATAACTTCAGTCTAGAAATTAACAATCTTAGGGATGAATTTAAATTTCGATCCCTTCACAAGAGTTTTAGCCCTATATCTTAACTTTATTTTCCCTTAAGAATCAACTCAATTGGAGTTGTACAGCTCCCGAAAATCGCAAAATACTGAACCATGTTCAGAAAATTATCCAACTTATAACCTATAACCAAATCTCTTACTTTGGTTCAATCAATCTCTTTACATTTAATCTCTTAAAAATCATAATTCTTCAAGAAAATGAAATTAATCGTCTTAGGAATCCAACGCTTCGAGAATCAAATCAATCGGATGTCGGACGAAGGAATTATAAGCAAAAGATTACGAAAGGGATCGGATAAAGAAATGAAGTAACGAAACTTCAAAACCAAACTTTTCCAAAATCATATCTCTCGATCCCAAACTCAGAGTTTGACAAATTTGGTGTCAATAAAAAGATCAAAGGAAGCTCTACAACTTCCCTGAAGAACTCAAAATTAAATTAGGTCTCGAAAGAGGTTGAAAACTCAATCAAAGATTCTGTCCAAAACAGCTTTTCCTAAACGACTTCCAATTTTTAATCGCTCATAACTCCTAGCCTCGATATCGAAAAATTGCAAACTTCTTATCAATGGAAAGATAAAAACATCATCTAAAACTTTCATGCAGATCACGTACTCTAATTCAAACTAAATCCATACGACGAGTGACCTCGAAGCATAGAACACACAAATCTATACTTAATAGCATTTTCAAAACAAAGCATATCTTCAGAAATTCATATCTTTCAATCCCGACATCGAAAAGTAGCAAACTTTATGTCCACAAACAGCTCTCGACAGGGGCTACAATTTTCATGTTGATCATTTTCTCAAATTTGACCTAAATCAAAAAGTCAACTTTTTCCTCAAAAAGTCAAACTTCAAGCGAACTTTGACTGGTCATAACTCTCACTTCCGATATCGAAAAATATCAAACTTTATGGCTACAGAAAATTCTTGACATAAACTACAAGTTTTCAGAAGATCATTTTCTCAAATTCTCCCAAAATAAAAAAGTCAACTCCCAAGTCAAACAATTTTTTACTATTCATCCCCAAAGTCAAACTTTCTAAATTCTTCAAATTTTCACACTTTTTCTTTTTAATTCTTGCTATTTAACTTCATTTCAATCAACTCATCCACTTGAACTTTTATAAACCATACCAATCTCCACAATTATCAAATACATCAACATCCAATAATGCTTTTCTCATAAGTTTTCTTAAAGCATACACACAACATATATATATATATATAACACTTATTTTATATCATTTCTTATTTCTAAATTTCACTTAAAAATTGGGGTCCAACATTTCTCCCCCTCTTAAAAGAATTTCATCCTCGAAATTCAAACGTAGTCATCAAGTAACACATCCTTCTCATAATAGTCAAATCACTTTCTTATTAATTTCCTATTCTTAACTTAATCACTATTTTTTACTTCTCATTTATATCAGAACACTATTGTCTCAAATAGAATATTTCTTAACACATTTTCACAAGTCAAATAGTCATCAAAATTCATCATAAAATTTTAATCACAATGTCTTAATCTCAAACCTAAAATCAATCATAATCCTTAACCTTAATCAAATAATCACTCTTCTTATCTATTTTTTCTTCATCATACATATTTTTCACTTCTTCACAAGGAACTCTTAAGATCATATTAACGCACAATCACCACAAATCAGTATTTCTCAATCCATTCACAGGGATCAAAGGTTCAGGTCTTACTGAACCCTAGAATGGATCAATCATCAGTCAAATCAATACCATCATCAAACTCGTCTTTCAACTTTTCATTCGTTCATCTCCCAAATATATAATCAAACACAATTCATCCCAATCATTAAAAATTTCAATCTCATTTTCCTTAATACATTTCTAAAGTCATGATAGGTCACTCACATCAAATCACATAATCATTAATGCAATTCGATCTTAATCTCTTATCAATCTCCTGCGCCCAGTTACGATCCTAATAATGGGCTCTGATACCATAAATGTTGGGACCCGATCCGAAAACTGGATCCCAACCGGAAAAGCATAACAGAAAACGGAATCGAATGGAAACGGAAATTTTGCATCGAAATTTCGAATCAGAAAACAAAGCATAAGAATCGAAAGCGAAGCGCATACTCGAAGCAAATGCAAATCGGAATCAAATACCAAATCGACAGAAATCAATAGAATCGAATCATAAGGCGGGGATAAACGAAATAATCAATTAAACTGAAACATATCCGACATCCGAGAACAATAATCAAAGAAAACGATCGAATGAACATAATCGCGTTGGAAACCCTAAGACGTACCATTCCGAAATCTGGTATAATTTTTTTTTTCTTTCTTATTCCTTGTCTTTTCTTTCTTAATCACTTTATTTCATTACATACAAAATCATCATGTGTTTGAATACTCATACAAATCCCAAATCGCACTCAAATCATAATAAACTTCTTAACATTAATACCAATCTCATAAATCCATCTTTCATACATCTAAATTTTATTTTTCTTCTTTTCTAATTTATTTTCTAACGAAAATTCGGTAGCATAATGGCTGCATTTATCCTATCCCAAAAATTCCTGCAAAGGTAAAAACACTTCTAATATCACAAAATTCAGAATCATCGGACTCTCCCGTCCGGAATCCAAACACCAGCAAAACACAAATCTATTACCTAACACTTCCACAATTCTCAATTCAGATCAAAACATCCTTATTCAAATTCCTCATTCAATCCAAACGCATCTAATCATATCTATATATAGTCAAAAGTCACATTCCATAATCACACAAATTCTCATATCTCCAACCCATATACAAGTTCAGAAATCACTTACAATCCCATAACTCATTTCCATACACAAATTCATATACATATCCATACTAAAATTCAAGTTACTCAAAATCTAACTTATACAGATTACAAAACATATAAATATCGAAACCGACGTCTTGACCATCTTTCATCCAATCTCCTGCGTCAATACTTGGAGATGGGGATGAAAGGGGGGGTGAGCTCGGAAGCTCATGGGTAACATATTTATAAACTGAATAATAACATAAATCAATTTTCATAAACTTTTTGCCAAAAGGCTTAGTTTTCAAACTTTTCAACTTTCAAATATTTTTCTCAAATCCTTTTCAATTTTCCAAACTTTTCATATCAAATTTCTATAATTTCATGGTTGAAAACCCTTTTTCTCATTTTTCAAAATTTCTCATAAACATGAATGCAATCACATCGAGAAATTTCACGCGATAAACAAAATCAAAATCACATAACATAACAAAATGGTTTGGTTTCGGTCTAATAAGGCGATCGCACATTCTCAAGATAGCGGTCATATGCAACAATGGAATGAGGGGAGTCCGAATCGAACTCCTATGCCACTTATGGGCAGCCGGAGAAGGCTATCGAGGAGACAGTAATCGACTCTACTACGGAGGGACCGACCAAACCCATACAATTCACATATTCATGCTTAAAACAAGCAGATTGCCCGAAGGCACTTTTCGAAATTTCACATTTTCTTTAAATTTTTCATCTCATATAATCATAATGTGTCATAAATGACACCAACTTATATCCACATGAATTCATATAACAAATCGAATGCAATTCACTTAAATCACATATTCATCAAATTCATCACAATATATGCACTAATTCTTTAAATCATTTAAATCATAAATCCAATAATTAAAAAACCATGAATTTCATAATTTTTGCATTTTTTAAAACTCATTTTAACCCTTTGAAATCATAATATCAAACATTTACAACCTTTTTCAACCCATTTTATCAACAATAATTTATCAAAATCAAATTTTTCTTTCTTAAATCAAAATCATTAGGGCCAATTAGACGTAGAACTTGTCTTCCCAATAAGTGTAAAACATCACCAAATGAAGACACAATTGATAAAGGTCTAATATGCATAATGAGATTCACAAGGAACTCTACTGAGTAGCTTCGGTCTCCAACCTTAATGGATCTGTACAGCCCTTCTGAAAGTCTTCCACCTACTTGAAAAGAATCTTCAGTAGTTTGCTAACCACACTTGCTTCCTGATGTTGTTGAAATAAAATGGGAAACATAAGTTCCAGTCTGCTGGTCTACATGACATGTTTCATCAATGTTTCTCACTTCAACTTTAATCTGTTCATCTGTCAGATCATTTATCCTTTCAGGATACATTTTCTTCTTCCCTTTATCCTCATTGCGAACAATGAAAGGTCGAGGTTGAATATTAGGCACAACCTTGATCACAACTTTCCTTGTTATTGGAAAAATAGTGTCCTTCTGTTTTGTCATCTGTGTGGGGTATGGTCTGGTTCCTTCATCCTACAGAACATTATACATACTTTTCTCATCCTCACTCAACAGATACATGGTACTACTATTTACCATTATAGGTTGAAATTGTACCTTAACTGACCTTTTTGGGATTTCTCTGATTATTATTGAATTGTTACTCCTGACAGGTTGAATTTCTTCAATAATCTTGACTCTCAAGTCTTCTTTTCTTAACAGTTGAGAAATATTGACATGTCATGGACTGCGTTCCACTATCTTCTTCTTCTTCTGAACAATAGTAGGAGTGCTCTTCTCAATACTGATTTTCTCCTTTTTATTCTCTTTAATCAGTCTGGATGTCTGCTGAGGTTGAGATTTTACTTTCTCAAACTCCAATTTCTTCCTGATTTCAGTCACTTTAGCCAATTTTGGTGATTCTTCTCTCAAAATTGAAACTAAGGACCTGGTTGCCTAAGATGTTGTCTTCTCAAAGTTTTCACCATGAATCAACTCTTTTCTCTTCTTTTATTCTTGTTGACGCAGGGTTCGAATTCTAGGCGACCTTTTTGGTAGCTTTGGCTTCTCCGAAAGTAGCATATCCCCTTTTCTTTTAAGGGTTACTGTCTCTTTTTATTGCACCTGGCTTCCTTATTTAAGAGATATCGTCCTTCGCATTGATTGTCCTAACGATTCCTTTTCTCCTTCTGCAGGTATCCTCTCAACAGATCGAGATTTTGATTTTGTTGAGGGAGATTCTTGTCTAGCACGCTCCCCCTTAATCCTGGCTTTCTTCTTAGAATCAACTTCTACTTTCTCCAGATTCTTCAAGCCCATTTTGCCAATTTTTGCAGAGTTGATGACACTTTTGATAATCATCATCATCCTGTTTCCCCTATCTAGACATACTCCAGAGTCTCTGAATATCCTTGTTAGTATCATTCCGTATGGTAGAGCAGTTGAGTCTTTCTTAAACTTTACCATATAATGAAAGATAAGGAATGGTAGGTTGATAGGCTGACGATTTAGTAGATGAAATAGGCATTGTTCATCTAGTGTTGTTACCAAATGCCTTGACCCTGTTCTCTGTAGTACACAATGAAAAAGAAGTGAGTGTAATACCCTAGCCTTTGGAACAAGATTGGACGCCTTCTTTTCCCTTGGATCATTGCCTCCATATAATTGCAAATTGATCTGGGTTTCCTTCATGCTGGCTTGTGTCATCCATCTAGCTTTGTTTGTGAGCTTCTCTCCTTCAAATGGACACTCCTTGACCTTCTCAATCATCTTCATGGTCACGACAATCAACAAGTTATCCACCGAAGATACAAGCGTATCGGCTATCAATTCCATATTCTTCCAGAAATCATAAACTTTGTTCATGTAGACTGTCTCTCGAATTTGAAAGAAATTCCTCCATCCGGCTGCTACAATCTCTGGTTCAATATCCATGTTGTCCTGCTTCAGGGATTCAAAGTTAACAAGTCTTCCGCTTGTCATGACTGTCTCCATTTCTTGTAGTTAACAACGAACTAAAAACAGAGAAGTTTTTTTCAAAGAAGTGAAATCGGTTTGTAAGGTTGAGAGTGTGAGCAAGGAAAGTTCAAAATCCAAACAGAGTAATTAAAGGTTTTGTTGAGGGTTCTTCAAGGGTTGGTTGTCAAGATATATCATGAGTGTTCTAGAATAGGTGGTGTTCTCAAGGCTATGAGAAACCTTCCCTCCAAAACTTTCTTTTAACAGATGTTATTAGCTGTAACTCATAGTTACGGTTACCGTTAAGTCTTTCAACCTTTTCATCTGGGTCATGACTTGTCAGACGGTTGATTACTTAACATCACCATGTTAAGGTTTCGTCTGATTTCTCTGAATCTTTCTTCACTTAATGGCTTAGTGAAGATGTCCACCCATTGATGGTTCGTCTCAACAAACTAAAGACTCACGATCTTGCTTTGAACATAGTCTTGTAGAAAATGGTGTCTGATTTCGATATGTTTAACTCTCGAATGTTGTATGGGATTCTTCGACAGATTGATGGCATTTGTGTTGTCACAATAGATTGGGATTTCTTCTTCTTGTACTGCATAGTCCTCTAGCTGATACTTAATCCACAACGTCTGTGAATAGCAACTTGCGGCTGACATATACTCAGCTTTTGCTGTTGATAGAGCAATTGAGCTTTACCTCTTACTAGACCACGAAACTAGATTATCGCCAAGAAAGTGACATCCTCCACTCATACTTTTTCTATCAATCCTATCTCCAGCATAATCCGCATAACAGTAGCCAATCAACCTGAAATCTTTACCTTTCTCATACATTAAGCCAAGATCAGTAGTACCTAATAGATATCTCAAAATTCTTTTAACAGCAATATAATGAGATTCTCTAGGATTTGCCTGAAATCTTGCATACAAACAAATACTAAACAATATTTCAGGTTTGCTTGCTGTAAGATAAAGTAAAAAACCAATGATCCCTCTATACAGAGTTTGATCAACCTTCTTACCAGATTCGTCCTTAGACAAATGGTTTGAAGGATGCATCGAAGTTGACATTGGTTTTACTTTTCCCATATCATACTTTATCAATAGTTCCTTCACATACTTCTATTGATGAATAAAAATCTTTTCTTCAGTTTGCTTAACTTGCAACCTAAGAAAGAATTTTAATTCACTCATCATGCTTATCTTAAATTCATTCTTCATCAAATTTTCAAAATTAGCACATAACACTTCATAGGTAGCACCAAAAATAATATCATCAACATAAATTTGAACAATGATAAAATCATTCTTCATGCACTTTCTAAATAAGGTTTTATCCACCTGACCTCTAGTGAACTTATTCTCAGTAAGAAAAGAACTCAGACGATCATACCAAGCTCGAGGAGCTTGTTTCAAGCCATAAAAAGCCTTATGAAGTCTATAGACATGATCCAGTTTCTTGACATCTTCGAAACCTAGAGGTTACTTCACATAAACTTCTTCATCTATAAATCCATTTAGAAAGGCACTCTTCACGTCCATTTGAAATAGCTTTATATTGTGACAGACAACATATGCAAGCAATATCCTAATAGCTTTTAGTCTTGCTACAGGAGTATAGGTCTCATTGTAGTCTATTCCTTCCTGCTGATTATAGCCTTGTGCTACTAATCTTGCTTTGTTACGACTCACTCTACCTGATTCGTCCAGCTTATTCTTAAAAACCCATCTAGTTCCTATGATGGATTTTTTTCGGTATTTTGGGAACTAAGGACCAAACTTTATTTCTAGTAAACTGATTCAGCTCCTCTTGCATGGGTAAAATCCAAGCTTCATCTTGAAGAGCTTCATCAATTTTCGTAGGCTCTATTTCAAAAATAAATGCACTATTTGCTTCTCTTCTGAATTTGAATCTAGTCCGCACCCCTTCTGAGGTCTCTCCTATAATCAGCTCTTCTGGATGAGAACTCTTATATTTCCAATCTCTCTTCAAATCAAGAGTCTTAGGAATATCTTCAACTTTGTCTAAGGAAATTTCTGATGGTGATACTTCTTCATTATCAACCAAGGGTACTGAAAGGGTTTCAACATCAGGATCATCTCTCCTACTTGGTTGAGAACTATCATCAAACTTGACATGAATGGTTTCCTTAATAGTCTTAGAGATAAGGTTGTAAACCCTATAGGCTTTTGATGATAGAGAATAGCCCAGAAAAATTCCAGAAGAACTCTTAGAATCAAATTTATCCAAACTTTCCTTTGTATTCAATATAGAAAACTTGCAACCAAAAGGATGGAAGTAGGATATATTGGGTTTCTTGCCATTCCATAACTCATATGGAGTTTTCTTCAACAAGGGTCACATAAGTATTCTATTTTGAATATAACATGCTGTATTCACAACTTCTGCCCAGAAGTACTTAGGAATATTCATCTCACATAGCATAGTCCTAGCCATTTCCTGAATCATCCTATTCTTCCTTTCAACAACTCCATTCTGTTGTGGGGTTCTAGGGGTAGAGAAATTCTGGAAAATTCCGTTCTCTTCACAGTACATTATGAACTTCTCATTTTTAAACTCACAACTATGATCACTCCTAATACTTGCTATAGACATTCCTTTCTCAACCCGTAACTTTTTGGATAGAACCTTAAAACACTTAAAAGACTCATCTTTATGTGATAAAAACAATATCTAACAAAATCTAATGAAATCATCAACAATAACAAGACCATACCTCTTTACGCCAAGACTCAATGTTCTAGTTGGACCAAATAAATTCATATGTAACAAATCTAGAGGTCTAGAAGAAGTTACAACATTTTTAGAAGAAAACGTTGTTTTAACTTGTTTTCCTTTTTGACAACTTTCACAAAAAAATCCTTATTAAAACATATTTTTGATAAATCTCTTACCAAATCATGTTTAATCAACTTGGAAATATGTTTAAAACTGATATGACCTAGCTTTTTATGCTAAATCAATTTTTTTATATCAGTAGATGTAAAACAAGAAATATTTTGATTTTGAAAATCTTCCAAATTGATTTTGTAAAGATTGTTTTGTCTCTTGGCAGAAAAGAATAAGGATCCATCCTTGTTTTTGACTTCATAAGAATTTTGATTGAAGGACACTTCAAAACCATAATCACATAATTGACTGACACTAATCAAATTGTGTTTTAAACCATCAACTAACAGCACATTATCAATGCATGCAAAGGAATCTTTACCTATTTTACCGATTCTAATTATCTTGCCCTGCTGGTTGTCTCCAAAAGTTACCGATCCTCCCTTCTTATACTAAAGATCTAGGATCATAGACCTTCTTCCCGTCATGTGTCACGAGCATCCACTGTCCAAGTACCAATGGTGTTGGCTGCTTTTTTCAAGGAAGGATATCTGCAAGTAGTATTATTTTTCTCTTAGGTACCCAAATTTTCTTAGGTCCTTTAGGGTTAGTCTGTTCATAATTCATAGTATGATGATGCAATTGATGATATCTCCGATAATGATTCGGTTGATGAAATTTCTTCCTAAAAGGAGCAGAAACCTTTTTATGCTGAGAATGGTTTTTACTAAAACCTAATCCTGTTTTATCATTAGGGTGTCTATATTTCCCTAGCATATCATTCATCTTCCTTGTACTCTCTGTAAACATTGATAGATCAGCTGGAAGACTATTTATTCTCTGCTTCAACTTATTGATTTCATCAGATCTATCTACTACACCCTTTTTCTTCAACTCATCTACTTGTTTTTTTAAGCAGACATTTTCCTTTTCTAATGCTTGCGTGTTCCTCAAGTTTTCTACATACTTCTTTTTAAACAACTTATACTGCTTTAGAATTGCATGAGAATCTTCCAATAGTTCTGAGTATGCATCTTGTAATTCATTAAACTTTGAGGTTACCTCCTCTTCACTTTCTTCCTCAACTACCAGCAGATATTTGCTTGCACCGATACTTTTGAGTCCGTATCTGATTCAGACGAATCTAGATCTTCCCAGGTTGTCATCATGCTTTTCTTGCCTTCTCTACTCTTCTTTAGCTTTTTCTTTAACAATGGATACTTGGACTTGTAATGTCCCGGTTTATTGCATTCATAGTATGTGATGGATGTTTTCTCGTTCTTCCCTTCATCTTTGCTATTCTTCTTGAAGTAGGATTCTTTATTTTCTTTAGCCTTTTTCTTCCACTTACGTCTGATCTTTCTTGAAATAAAGGATAGTTCATCATCTTCCTCACTTGAAGTATGATCTGAGTTATTGGAATCGTCATCCTTGACTGCCTCAATCTTCAGCACTTTTGACGATGAGCTTTTCTTCCTTTGATTCTTCTGATTCTTTTGTCCAGCCTTCAATGCTATGGATTTGTCCCGTCTGGGCTTATTTTCAGCATCGAGTTCAACTTCATGTATTTTTAGAGATCCAAGTAATTCATCAAGCTTTAATACGCTTAAATCCTTGGCTTCTTGTACGGTTGTAACTTTTGGTCTCCATCTCTTCGGTAGGCTTCTTAAGATCTTTCTAACGTGATCTTGATTATCGTACGTTCTACCTAGAGCTTTAAGTCCATTGATGATAGTTTGAAACCTTCCAAACATCTGATTGATAAACTCTTCATCCTTCATTTTGAACAGCTCATACTGGTGTACAAGAATGCTTATCTTGGAATCCTTTACTTGATTTTTGCCTTCATGTGCGATGGATAGCGTATCCCACATCTCCTTCACAGTATCGCATCCGTGAACTTTATCGTACTCACTTCTGCTTATGGCACAACTCAAGAAGAACTTAACCTTTGAATTCAGCTAGAATCTTGCTTTATGTTCTGCAGACCATCTGATTTGTGGAATGACATTTTCTTCTTCATCTATAGGTGTGTAAGGTCCATTTTCTATTATCTCCCAAAGATCAATATGAGTAGATTCAATAAAGAGCCGCATCCTGTCTTTCTAGTAATGATAGTCTTCTCTATTGAACGTCGAAGGTCTAGTTAACGAGGCACCTTCAGCTATGTATACGTGTGACTCCGCCATGGATCTTTATCCACACTTTGTTACAGTGGTTCTTGGACACCAAGCTTTGATACCAATTGAAGTGAATCACAAGTTAGTATACGATATACAAAGTGCACAAGAAGGGGGGTTGAATTATGTATTCAAATTTTTTAATACAATCCCCTTTTTGCTGATAAATTTGCCTTCTCAAAACTATTAAAAGCTAAACCTTTGTATTATTGTTAAATAAACGAGAGCTATATTATTGTTTGACAATAATAAAAGTATTTATGTTAGAAGAGGAATAGTGAGTTAAAAGTTGAGTGAGAAGAATATGTTAATTTTATAACGGTTCAAAGAAAACTTGGCTACGTTGTAAAGTATCCTCGTAATCCCGTCCGAGATTTCACTATACTACAACAAGAGAAGTATTCTTTTTGGGAGTGTGTCTCGTATAAAGTATTCTTTTTCTCACTTAGCCTCTTCAACTCACTATTCCTCTTTCTTACAGAAAGATATTGCGAGCTTTGTTACAGAAAATATAGCTCTCGTGTTTTCGCACAATACAGTGTTTAGCTTTTGAATATCACTAAGAAGAAAAATCACTAACTTTTTTCAGTCTTCGACTCCAACTCATATTTATAGTCTTCGTCTTCAACTGCTTCTTTTTTCTTGATTCTTGATCTTTAAAGAAACGGTCAATCAGTTGAGTTCTGTAACTAACTAAAACTGATCAGCGTCTATGCCTCCTTCGTCTCATCTTCGCTTCGCTTCCGTCTCATATTGCTTCCATCTCATTTTCGCTTCCGTCTTATTTTGCTTTAGCTTCTGTCTCATTTTTGTTTCCTTCTCATTTTGCTTTCGCTTCCGTCTCATTTTTTCTTCCGTCTCATATTGCTTCCGCTTCTGTCTCATATTGCTTTCGCTTCCGTCTCATATTGCTTTCGCTTCCGTCTAATTTTCACTTCCGTCTCATATTGCTTTCGCTTCCGTCTCATTTTTCTTCCGTCTTATATTGCTTTCGCTTCCATTTCATTTTTCTTCCGTCTCACTTTGCTTTTACTTCCGTCTCATTTTTGCTTCCGTCTTATTTTGCTTTAGCTTTTGTCTCATTTTTGCTTCCGTCTCATATTGCTTTCGCTTCCGCTTCATCATTATTTGGTTTTCATCAAAATTAATCGTAAAGTTATTTTGACTTAACAATTGTTTCATATTAACTAAACTTTTATGTTAGTTATAATAAGTTAAAGTTAAAATATATTTGCAAAAACTCTTAAAATATTAATTACAAAGAAATTATGATAAATGAATTTAAAAAACCTTTAAATTTCTATTTTTTAAAAGGATAAATTTGAATTAATAAAGAATTTAGTTACAAAAAATTAGAAGTCCAAAGGTATACCCTTTAGAATTCAACACACCAGAGTATGACCACCAAATAAGAGATAAAAGAACCGATAGCTATGTTAATCATTCTGATTAATAAGAGTTAATGGCTAGATGGTGCACGGTTCTACATGAATAAGAGTTCCCCGATACCTCTAGTAATTTTCGCGACAATTGTTCTCACTGCTTTGCTTGTGGCCTCGCATCTTCTCGCATTTCTTTCTTTCCAAATGAACTGGGTTGTCAGACCCATGGCTATGATGAATTTCCCTCTGTCAGTGTTCGAAATAGATGATTGTGTTGCCAACCCATAAATGGTAGATATTAGTGAGTTTTTCGAACTATTCCAACCACAAAAGGATTTAACCTGTTCCTAAATCAAGGTAGTGGTCAAACATAAGAAGAAAAGGTGGTCCTTTGCTTCATCATATGTTAAACAAAGTGGGAAAGATCTATAAAGATCAATTTAGGATATCCGATCTGCAATAGTAAGCTTATTTTTCATACACAACCAAAGGAGGAAAGATACTCTGGGAGGGAGGTATCTATGTTAAATGATACTGTTCCAATAGACCCTAGGCATCTTCACTCATAGCAATTCAATAATTCATTTGCTCCTTAGTAGATTCAAAGGTTGATTCTTCTAGAAATAATGATCAGGCCTGTTTGAAGGGGAATAATGAGACTGTAGGTTTTTGAGACAATCAGGGAAAAATCTAGAAATCCCCTTAATGAAAGATTTAAGTTTGATAGAGGTGGGAAAAGGCAACAAGTTAGGGCTAATATTTTGAAGTTGAAATAAAGAGCCATACCCTGACCAATTGTCAAACTAAAAGGAGATATTTTTTTTCTCTATTCCCAATCACGCAGAAGACATCATACTGAACTAAGTTCTTTAAGACAATCAACTAGTTCAGAAAATAAGAATGAGAAGGACTCACATTAATTTCCCAAATACACCTGCCATTTAGGAAGTAAGAATGGAACCATCAAATCCATACCGATTGCTTATCCTCAAGTATCCACCATAAATGCTTGAGGATAAGAGTTTGGTTTGTGAATTTCTAAGGAGTAATATTTAACTCACCTTCTACCTTTAGAACACATATGTCAATCCATTTGACCTTAGTAACCCCTCTAGTTCCATCAGGATGGTTCCATAGGAAGTTCCTGAATGAATGCTCCACCATTTTTATAACATTCCTAGAACGGAAGACATGGAAGCTCTAATATATGTGGAGTAAATTGAGTACTGTTTTGATGAGTTGAAGTTTCCCAACATATGAAAGAAATTTATTAACCTAGAAGTGTAGCCTTTTCTGTATTTTCTCAATGAGGGGGAGACACTCAGAGTATCGCAACCTTGAAAAAATTCGAAGGACTCCTATTAATGAGTATAAAGAAACCAGTTGTTGAGATACACTCCTTTACCCAATTGATGAAAGTCTTAGGAAACTCGTGAGCTTCAAGCATTTTTCAGATAAATATCTAACTAACACTATCAAAAGCCTTGTGGAAGTTGACTTTTATAGTGTAGTTTGGCATGGAGTGATGTTGAGAATAGCCCTTCAACAGCTCCTGGACTATTAAAATATTATCCCCAATTTATCAGTTTCATATAAAGGCACTCTGATTATCGCTAATGAGGGAAGAGAGTATCTTTTTCAGCCTCATGGTAAGAATCTTTGAGACGATCTTGTAGAGCACATTGGAGCATGCTATTTGTCTGAAATCATTGAAATCATAATGGTTAGAGCATTTAGGAATCAAGCACAAGTATGTTTTATTAATCTCCTTTAGTAATCTACCCTTGGAAAAAATTCCTTAATAGCTTCCTTGATAAAGGGACCCATAATAACCCAAGACTTCTGGTAAAAGTGGGCATTCAGACCATCCGAACCAGGGGCCTTCATGCCATTTATAGCAAAGATAGTATCCTCAATCTCCTTATCCTCCACCGGACTGATTAGTGTAATAGCCTCCCTTAGAGTGATCCTTTTGGAAATAATATCATAAAGTTCATCATCAGAGGCTTGGGCAGGGTTGGGAAAACCAAGCAATGTAAAAAAATATCGAACTACCTCATTCTAGATGCCCTGAACATCATGGATCTGGATTCCATCCTCATTGGTGATAGTATGTGTAGCACCCCACTCTCTCACAACACGTACTCGACATCTTGAGTGATATCTGAGTATGTACCTCGTGAGGATGGCATGGTAGAATAGTCAACAATCGAACTCACTACAATTTTTTCAAAACAATGCATGCATATGGAGAAAAGTAATAATCAATTTCGACTCGTTTTATTGATAAACATTTTCAATCACAAGAGTTACAATCATTATACAACTCATCAAAATTTCACTAGTCAGTTGGGCACATTTTAGATACAAAACATTTCCAATTTACAAAGTTATTACAAAAATAGAATTGATCAAATACACATGATAAAATAATTGCGGAATACACAATTTGATACAAAATTAAAGAAATACAAATATAGACACGAACTAATCTTGACCTCTATCGCTTACTCGAATGCTGTAGCTAGACTCTAATTTGTCTAACTGGAGATTTTCTTTAAGCCTAAAAAAATATTGCAAATTTGGGTTCAGTTTTTGTGAACTCAATGAGTGGACCATCCTCGAGGCTCACTCATATTATATAACATACATTGTTCATGAAATCATGTAAGTCACATCATTTCACTAATAATCAAATAGCATCATGTATCACTTTGATCACTTATTTCATGTTTCACATTCAGAACAATCATACAGTTCATTTTAGTTATTCAAAACATACATATCAATGTTATATGCAATGCTCATGAGACTCACTTCCAATTGTTATTGTTATGACCGAGTACCTTTTTACTGGCCTATGTCCCTTGTGGGTACTAAACTAGCCCATATCTCTTGTGGATACTGAGTTGTATCAGATAATGTCTCATATCCCTTAGTGGATACCGAGTACGTTTACAACTAAGCCAGAGCCTCTGATCATATTATGATTTTTAATCTTTTTATACTAAAGACTCTGGTCACAATTGTCTTTATCTTTCATGCATTTATGTAATGGAATGCATCACATTTATTTAGTCAATCAAAAGTGCTCAATGTTATATAGCCATATTCATTATCACATTCTCATTCACCTTTGTCATCAGACCTTAGTCCGGCATTCAATAATCAAGTTGAGTATCACATATTTCGTCAATTTCACATAAAAGGAGCACCTCCAATGATTTTTACATGCATCAAATGCCTCAGACATTCAATGTCCGGAATTAGTACAATCACATTCACATTGCATATCAATCATATCAGTAGTCATTCAATGTAGAAATTTAAAACAAAACAACAATGAAATGAGACCATATAGGTCGACTCACATCATGCTCCATATTAGCATTAGCTTCCATGATCCGGAAATGTCTGGATGCGGATGTTCTATCTTGTATCATCATTATGCAAAACATATATTGCACACACATTATTAATTGTATAATCTTATGAACACACAATCACATACATATGTTTATGTGTTGTATATAATGCATGCTCAATGAGGATTCTAGGTATATTATCTAAATTTACATCTTATGCTCATTCTCATTTTATACTTCATATACATATAATTGAACTTAAATTTACACTTCATTTCTACATGATCATTCTAAGTTCACCATTCAATCCTTATCCTTTGTATGTGTCTAGGTTATTCTTAGGATTACACCTCAAGAACACTTGGTTATTCTAATATCATATTTCAATTTCTTGTCATTTCTTTTCTAACATTATATGTTCTCATAATACCCAATTCTCATTCACATTTAATCACTTAATACATATTACTCAACTCCTTTGAATCGCAACTCCTTTGAATCACAACTCCTATCATCTGAACATCTTCATTCACATTATACTCATGCCTTGGGTACTTTGATAACATCAATTAATTCAATATGTTATAACCTCTATTATCACTTCAAATATATCACACATTAGTCACTTAATCAAAGCATCATTCTAGGTTCAATTCAAGCCTCATTTAAGGCTTAATTAAGACCAATTGACCCATGAATGTCTGTTAGGCAAACATCCATGTCTGCTAAGCGGACCTTTATTGGTCCTTTACATAAAATTGAATTTTTGACCATTTAGAACTCAAAATCTCTTCTCAGGGTCTTCATCGACGTTGTAGAACTAGAAGTCCTCTTCGAAACCATACTTAAATGACCTCAATACGAGTTCTACAGAAAAAGTTATGCCTTTACCCCCAAACCTATTCAATTTCATCCTCATTTTCTATATTTCTAACTCTTTACTTACTACACTCACTACCTTATGCTTGGTCTATCATTTATAATTTAATTTTCTACTCATTTTTCCATCATTCTAACTCCATTTCAACTCAATATCATCTATAAACAAATTATAGTTCATGATTGATCATGAATACTAATAACATAATATACAGATACATACATATTCATCATCAACTTTCTACACCCAGTACTCAACTTCAAGTCAAAATTAGAAACTCTTAAAGACAGAATTTGAATTTGATGCCTTCATGAAAAATGTAGCAATATTTCTCTAATTTAATCCAAATTAATAATCATTCTATTTGGATACCTAAAGAATAAGTTATGGATAAATTATAGATGAATAATTAGTGAAAAATGTTACAGATAACATTTTTCCAGCACACTTTAAACACCATTATCATTTTATCTCTAAACTTTCATCCTAGTTCTTCCCTTTTCAAGACACTACACTTGCCTTTTCTTTAACTTCAATCTCAATCCAATCCATGTCTAAAACAACCAATGATCCACGTTAAACAAAGCATAACGATATCGATTCACAATTAATTTTTCTGCACTTTTTTCTACATCCATTAAAGATTCATTCTAACTCTAAATCGTCTCTATATCAATTTATGAATCATTAATCATCATACATATAAAAGCAAGACATTAATCTACCCACATTACTCACTCATGTTTTTGCATATACCCATCCTCAATTTATGAACATTTACCCTCTAACTATCATCAAATATGCTTCATTCAACAAATCAAGAAGAGTTAATGCTTATACTTACTTGTTTAGATTAATGTCTTCAAATCACACTTAACCCTAGCCTCTCCCATGTATCCCACGATCATCAACTTTCAAGGTGAAAAGGGTTGGGTCTTTTAGCAACAAGAAGAAGATAGCTAGATAGTTAAGTGGCTAGTAATAGAAGAAAGCAAGGTTCCATTTTGATGCTTAGAGAAGAGAGTGTTGTGAGTGAAGAAGAGAGCAAGTGAAGAAAATGAAGAAGACGGAGATGAGAGAAGCATATGTCGTATTTAGCAAGTGAAAGACCCAAATTATGGTTTTTCACTTAATAAATTCGTGATTATATCACTCTCTCAATGTCTTTTCTTGGTTTTTTAATCTATTAGTCCATTTGCATCTAATTTTCAACCCAATTTTACATGGCATAAGTCATTAAATGCTAATGTCACATATTAAAATTTTCATTGCCATTTGACTCTTATTTTTACTACTATTCATCAATTGTTCTACAACTCGATTTTTTTAGTCCAAAAATACCCCCTAAATGATAGAAAATTATCATATTTTCACCAAATACCCTTAGTCAATACATATACTCTCCAAATCAATTATTAACACATACAATTCACAATCCAAATATAATGACATTTATAAATCAACTATACCCAGAAAATGTTAATGAATGCATGTACAATCATTTTAATGTGCAGAAATCAATATTCATATGTGTGTATGCTAACATCATGCATGAAATGCAATTTTTCTAATCTCTCATTACTATTTTCTCAATTACAGAAATCTATGACTCTAACCTTTAGTATGAAAACAGGATGTTACAGTATGTATAAAATTTTGGTTTCTCCTGGCGATAATGGTGTTGAAGGAAAATTTAGAGCACTTGTCTCCATCTTTTAACTAGCTGATCCTTTCTTTCTGCTGAACTAGAGAGAAATGATTATGAATAGCAACCATATAATTCACAAGAGCTTGTTTCTGTCTATCTCTATTGAGGGGGTCTTGAGGAGAGGAGTCACATATCTTTTGGATAGCTATCAATTTAGTCCTAGCTATTCGGACAGCTAGAGCTGTGCTAGGGCTTTTTGAAGACTTAAGAGACTTAGCATCTGTGCCTGTTTGGTTGAGCTCTTGGAGGGTGAATAAGTACTTTTTTTACCGCAAAAGCTTTTATAAGAAAAATGAGTGTTTGGCTATAAAATAAAAAAGTATTTTTTAGTAGATATAGCTTTTTTGGCAGCTAAAATACAGCTTTTTAAGAAACTCAAATTTGGAGCTTCTCAAAAAAGCACTTTTCAGGTAGATTTTTCAGATCAATTAATGAGCCTATTTTTTAGTCCCTTTTACGTTTATTTTTTACACATAATTCTTACAATACCCACAAACACATCTTCATGTTTATTTTGAGATTTGTATAATATTATTTGACTTTTTATATGTTTTAATATTTATTTTTATATTAGTTTTACTTATGTTATAATCTAATAAAAGATTTGGTTAGACATATTTTCATTTATGTTTCATATAGTTTAAAATTATATAATAATTAATATATTGTGCTTTGCATATTGTTTAATATATTTTAACTAATATTTATATGCATAAATAATTTTTATTAAAACATAAAATATAGTTAAAAATTAAAAGTACTTTTTTTATGTTGCCAAACAACCTATTGTATGAAGTTCTTAAAAAAAATCTCTTTTTTAAACGATAGCCAAACAATCAACTGGCTTCTTAGAAAAGCTTATCTCAGAAAAGCTCTACTGACAAAAGCTTTACTGATATAAACCTATCCAAATAGGCACTTTGTTTACTTGGGCTTATACTAGTAGAATTTTTATCAGTAGAGCTTTTTTCTGTAGATGTTTTTTTATAAGAGCTTTTCTAAGAAGCCAGTTGACTGTTTTGCTGTTATTTAAAAAAGAGCTTTTTTAAAAGAGCTTAAAAAAATAGACAGTTTGGCAACATAAAAATAAGTACTTTTAATTTTAACTCTATTATATTTTATAATAAATATTATTTATGCATATAAATATTATTTAAAGTATATTAAACAATATGCAAAGTACAATATATTTATTATTATATAATTTTAAACCATATAAAATATAAATGAAAATATATCTAACCAAATCTTTTATATGGATTAGAACATAAGTAAAACTAATATCAAAATAAATATTAAAACATATAAAAGTCAAATAATATTATATAAATCCCAAAATAAATGTGAAGATGAGTTTGCGGATATTTTGAGAATTATGTATAAAATATAAGGACAAAAGGGACTAAAAATATGCTCATTAATTGATCTAAAAAGTCTACCTGAAAAGTGCTTTTTCGATAAGCTCTAAATTTAAGCTTATTAAAAAGCCGTATTTTAGCTGTCAAAAAAGTTATATTTACTAAAAAATGCTTTTTTATTTTACAATCAAACACTCATTAATGTCACAAGAAAGGTTGAATGGTTTAGTTATTTTATGTATCGATAAGGACATCTTAGACAATATGGATCTTGATACTATTATTAATAATTTTGCACCTAGAAATGTGCAAAGAAATCTTTTTTTTTTTTATCATCTGTGTGCTTATTAGCACAGTTCTCTTGGTGTTTTGCAATCTAAGATTGTTGTTCGGTTGCTGCTACTATTATTTGTTATTGTTGTTACTATTTTTAGTGATTTTATTTTTGTATGACGTTAGCTGTTGTTATGATCATTTAGTATTTTGTTGAGTATGGAGACTTGTGAATTGAATCACTAATGTATGGATCTTAAATTTTAATAATAAAAATATGCTTTTAAAATTTTCATATTTTTATATTGCCAATTCATTGGGATCCTTTTTTTTTACTTTATCCTGACCTATAAAACGATAGGAATGACTCGTGGGTTGTGGGTTGATGTATGGAAACACATTTATGCAGCTTATTAGGTTAATGGTTCTTGCTTCTTTTAATTTAGTGTGACAAATGCAGGAGGAGGTTGGAAAAGCGTATTTATATTCCACTTCCAAATTTTGAGTCATAAAGAACTTATGAACGTTGACTTGAAAACTGTTGAGGTATGTTTGCAAAATGCTTACAGACACTTATTTGAAGGCCATAGTATTGAAAACAATTTATTTTTTTGTTATGAATCTCCTTTCACATTAAACAATCTGATGAACATTTAGGGCCTGTTTGGCAATCAACTGATTGCATTAGTTATTAGCTCTGTTAGCTGATAGTTGATTAGATTAGCTGATTTGATCAACTAATTACATTAGTTGTTTGTCATTTGATGTTTGGTAAAATTAGTTGTTTAGTATTTGCTATTTATATGTAAAATAACTTATGAGGACATGATTTTAAAAATTATAAAGGTATGAATATTATATATCTTAGTATTTTGTTGAATATTCTTATAGGAATTTAGATTTTAGATATTAAATTATACAAAATTTAGTTTATAACTCTAATAAAAATATAGAATATATAATAATAATAATAATAATAATAATAATAATAATAATAATAATAATAATAATAATAATAATAATAATAATAATAATAATAATAATAATAATGATGATGATGATGATGATGATGATGATGATGATGATGATGATGATGATGATGATGACGATGATGACGATGACGACGACGACGATGATGACGATAATATTAACAACAACAATAACAACAACAACAACAACAACAATAACAACAACAATAACAACAATAATAATATTAATTAATTAATTAATAATAATAATAACAATAATAATAAATGTGTTAACTTCAACTTAATAGTTATCAACTTGAATATGTTTAAGGACAAATATAAAAAATTACATACATGAAATAAATTTAAATTAATAAATAAAGAAATGTTTTTCTTAAATATGACACTAGTCATTTAGTATTTTTAAAATAAATGAGTTTGGCCATTCACTTAACAAGTATTGAGGACTAAAAAATGTCAACTTATGTCTAGCGAACAAAATTTCTTCCCTTTCCCAATTTACAAAACAAAGTTTAACTTTAAATGCTTATTAAGACATTAGAGAAATACTTTGTTAATGTTTAAGATTAAATTGTTAATGTTGGGACCCGATCCGAGAACCGGATCCCAAGGAAAGAACGAAGGAAACGAAAGCGAATGGCAACGGAAATTTCGCATCGAAATTTCGAATCGGAAACAACATGCGGAAGCCAATAGCAAAACAAACTCGAATCACAAAGCAAGCGGAAGCAAAGCAAATGCGAATCGAATACAGAATCGAAACAGGCGAATCGAAATCGAAAGAAGCAAACCGGAATAGTCAATAGTAACAAATAATAAGGCAATTCAATTACAGAGCCAAGCGCAAACAAATCCGACATTCGGAAATAAAGAACAGAGAAAACGTCGCGTTGGAATTCCTTAGACTTCATTATCCCAAATCCGGTATATTTTTTCTTTTCTCATATACATTTATTACATCTTTAGGCAATCTCATTCAAATCAAACAAACAATTTCCACTCTTGGAAATTGTTTCTCATGCAAATCTCAAAACTTGCTCATATTCGTATATATCCGTACAAGTCCCAAAAATACATTTTTATCCCAATTTTTATCTAAATTTCGGCAGTATAATGGCTGCATTTATCCTAACCCAAACCTGCAAAGTATTCAAAAATACACTTCTAAAAGCCCAATCAATCATACAATCATCAAAATCAACCGGACCTCCGTCCGGATCTCATTGAAACAATCGCAATCCTAATTCTAAAACATTCTCATAATTGTAATTCAATCTACTATTCTCATAGTTCAATCTCATTCCCAAACTTATACACAATTCCATATACAATTTCATACATTCATTCATAATCTTCATACATTCTGAAATACATCATAATCACTTAACGACAATGCAAGCCATTTACAAAATATTTCAAAATCTCAATTCATAATACAATGCAAACGATGCAAAAACGAACCAAATGTCTTCACATTGTTTCATCCGATCTCCTGCTCGAAACCTGGAGATGTGGATGAAAGGGGGGTGAGCTTGAAAGCTCGTGGATAACACATTTATAAATCGACAAATAAGCAGAAATCATTTTTTCATAAGCTTTTTGCCAAAAGGACTTATTTTTCAAACTTTGTAACTTTTCAAAACGGTTTTCTCAAACCTTTCAATTTTTCAAACTTTTCATAACAAAATTCACTTTTTCATTTCTTAACTTTAAGCATGAATGCAGAACACAGAAACAAATCAAAAACACGTAACATATCAAAATGGTCTGGTTCGGTCCAAACAGAACGTACTGCACATTCCCGCATAGCGGTCTGCATGCGATCGTGAGCGAACGTACTACACTTTCCCGCATAGCGGTCTAGTGTAGCCGTGAAGGGAGTCCAAAATCGGAGCTCCGTGCCACTAGCGGGCAGCCGGGCGAAGGCTATAACGAATAGAGACAGTGCACTGACTCACAAGGACCTGACCAAACCCACTTAACACATAATCAAAAACGAAAATTCGAATTGCCCGAAGGTATTTTTCAAAATCTTAATTTTCACACATACTAATCAAACTGCCCAAAGGCACATTTTAAAGCTTTATTTCATCGAACACAAACGAACTCACAATTCACATAATTCATATAATTCAATTAATCAATAATTTCAACAATTTGCATAATTTATCAATGCATACACAACAAATGCACTTTCAGAAATTTCTATCAACACATCAAATCATTTAAATCAATGAATTTAAGCATGTAATAATTTTTCAAAAATCATTCGGAAACAAATAAAATACGAAAATCTTTTCTTTCACTTTCTTAAATTTTCCAAAAGTCATATATGGCTTACAAATCAAAATATAAATATGCTATCCACCTCGAAATGATGCTAGGAATTCGTCCCAATCATCAATTTGACCAACGCTTCCTTTATTCTTCCAATTTAAATTTGACCTAAGCCATAATATCCAAATTCCACATCATAAATTGCGTAATTCCCAAAATTAACTATCGAAAATTCATAATCATCATATTTCCAAGCTTTCCAAAACCAGAATTTCTAAAAGCCCCAAAGTCCAAATTTGACCTAAACCAATTCACTCAAATTCAATCTCATAAATAACTTAATTTTCAAAATTGGTGTCATTATTCATCAATTCACACTAATTCCAAAGTATCTAAATCCTCAATTTCAAAAATCCTCAAATTTTAAAATTGTCCTAAACCAATTTATCCAAATTCAATACCATAAAAATACAATTTCTTCAAAATTAACTTCATATTCCACAAACCCATATCATTATCTATAATTCTACACCAATATTTCACAAAATTCTTAATCACAAAATTAAGCCTAAACCTTAATCAAATTTCCATCCAAAATTAAACACAACCTAAGGCATAAATATCAAAATCAATTTCATAAATCACAAACCCAAGTCCTTTTCCATGTTTCTAAACCAAAAATTCATCAAAATCTTAAAGCTCAAAATTTCCTCTTACCTCATTTCTCCTCCAATTTTTGAATTTCTTAGCTCATGAAGAAGCTCTCTTCATTCTCCATCCTTTTCCTTCTTGGAAAAATCCCAAAAGCCTTAAGAATCAAGTAGAAAAATTGGAACTAAGATTTCTCTCTCATCTTTCCACCATAACCGAAACTTCTACTTCTTTCTCTTATTTTCTTCTTCCTTTCCTTCTGATTTTCCAGCCACTTTCGTGGCTTTATTATGTCAAAAACGACATCTCCTTTTGTGTGTCATTAAATGAAGGTCAATTCGGATCACTACACCAAAAGTTATGCGCAAAACTGTTCGGGTATATCCATATTCTAACACATTTTCCATGTACGATTATTTCCTTCCAGAAATTTACACTCTTAATCCCAGATTTGAAACTCGATGTCTTCATAAACATTGTAGCCTTATGTTTCTAGTTTAATTCAAAACAAGAATCGCCTCATTTCGATTCCCAGATCAAAAGTTATGCTCAAAATACTCTCAGATGTTCCTAATCCAAAAATTGCACCCTAATCTGAACTTCCATTCATAATTCGAAGGTCTTAGGGGGAAAATTGACATTTCATTTCTTCATATGATTTGTAGCCCCTTGTCTTATCTTTATTTCTCCTCAAGAATAGTTTCAATCGGATCTCCACAGATCCCGAATTTCACAAAATACTAAACTATGTTTGAAAAATTTCCCGACTCACTTTAATTAAATTAATCACCATTAATTTAATCTCATAAAATTACAAATTTCCCATAAGGATGTAGGGAATTGTCTTAGGAATCCAACACCGCAAGAATAAACTCAATTGGATGTCGGACGGAAAAGTTATAAGCAAAAGAATGGAGTATGTTCAGAAAATTTCCTTTTTAAAACAAATAGGGAAAGTCGCGATCGTGCGTGTGCACGACCACGATATCCGCATGGACCAGCGGAGTCGCGATCGTGCGCGTGCACGATCGCGACAATTCGGTAAACCCGCACGATCGCGACTTTTGGATAGACCTGCACCCCTTTCTCTTTTTTTTTTTCCGAAACTTTCAAAAATCATAACTTTTTATCCTGAACTCCAAATTTAACAAATTTGGTCTCTATGAAAAGCTTGAAGGAAGCTCTATAACTTCCATGAAGAACTCCACAGTCAATTCCATCTCTAAAATGATTAATTTTCTAATCAAAGATTTAACCGAAATAATAAATACTTAAACAAAGTCCTCAACTTTGAAAATTTCTATCTTTCAACTCCAAACTCCAATCATGTCATATTTTATATCGATGCGAAGATCAGAAAGTCACCTAAAACTTTCATGAAGGACTCAAAAATCAATTTGACCTCTAAGGAAGTCAATTTTTCCATCAAAAGTTTTGTCCTCTAATAATCATGCAAAAACCATAACATAAACTTGTAAAAATCATAACTTATAATTCCGAGATCGAAAAATTGCATACTTTATATCAAAATTAAGAACAAATCAGATCCTTCAACTTTCATGAAGAACTTCAAGGCTAAAATAACCTCTAATTAGGTTAATTTCTCAGTCAAAGTTTCAGCCATAATAAAAGTCAAAAGTCAACCCTATCACACATAAACTTTGACTGATCATAACTTCCACTCCCGATATCGAAAAATTGCAAACTTTATGGCTACAGAAAGCTCTTAACATAATCTACAAGTTTCATGTAGATCATTCTATCAAATTTTGCCTAAATCAAAAGTCAACCCTCAAAGGCCAAAAAGTCAAACTTTTTACAATTTTTCATATTTTCACACTTTCTCTCTTTATTTCTTGATTTTCAACTTAATTTCAATCAACTCATCCACTTTAAACTTGTATAATCCATACAAATCTATTCAAATTTCAAAATCATCAAACTCCATCAATTCTTTTTCTCATCAATTTCTTGAAACATAATCACATATAATACAAACTTCCCATACGAATTTACTTATTTCATACTTTTATATTTTTAAAATTCACTTAAAGATCGGGGTCCAACAGTTAAACATTTAACTAATTCATTTCAATTTGAATAATATCTTGTTAAATATAAATATATACTAATAATTACAATTTTCAATTTTCAAACTCAAATTTTCCAATCTATTTATTTTCTTCTTCAATTTTTGAGACCTAAATTACATTCATATTGAGCTAACTTACTCAAACATTCTAACTTCCAAACATAAATTTCTCAAATATCAACTCAATCAATTTTAACAATTCCAACTTTCAAACCATTCATAAATTCCATGACACAACACAACCAAAACATCATACAAATGCACTGCCTGTGTACAAAAAAGGCAAATCAAATAACACAAGAAAATCAAAAATTGCAATTTGGTTCAATGCTCGAGTCGGGTAGGATTTTTTGGAATGGGTTGGGCCAAAAAACCATATCTAAAATTTCTAATTTCAATAATAAGCAAGTAGCGACTAGTGATGGTGGAGGAGAGTAGGGGCTAGGCGGAATGGAGACGGAGAGTAGCAGGGGAGGCGAGCTGGAGAGGGAGATCGGCAGTTGGGGGAGGCACAGTGGAGAGGACGAGCAGCAAGCGAAGGCGCGGTGGAGAAGGAGAGCAGTGGCCGAAGGCACGGTGGAGAGGGAGATTGGTAGGCGGGGGAGGCACGGTGGAGAGAGGGCAAGCAGCAGGCGAAGGCGCGGTGGAGAGGGAGACTAGTAGGAAGGGGAGGCGCGGTGGAGAGGGAGATCAGTAGGTGTGAGAAGACGACGGTGAGTGGAGAATCGTTGGGAGGATTTAGAAAAATTTTAGAGAGAGAGAGGTCTACGGGTGGCTTACAAGCAGCTTATTATTTTTAGCTGGTTGGGTTGAATCAATTAACCAAACCAACTAATAACCAAACAAATTTAAAAACTATTAGATGAAGTCAAACATCTAATTTTGGTCAATCAGCCAATTTTTGACTGATCAGTTGTCAACCAAACAAGCTTGCCTTAATGCTAGTGTTTGACTAATGATGCTGCTATTTTTAGGTGGCTGCTGACTGTTGGGTTTGGGTTCCCTCCTATGTGGTAAAACCCAAAATTTGTTGAAGCCCAATTTCTTTTTTAACCCATTAGGGTTAATTTTTATCTTGCTATTCAACCAAAATTTCAGCAGCCTAGAGTGAGAGAAGAGAGATAGTTGGACTTTCCTTCAACCTTCACAAAAGGAGATGTTTTTCACCCCGACCCCATTTTACATTTCTGAAAATTGGGAAGTCGTTCACCGTTGGATTATTCTCATTTTTGGTATGCCATTTAAAGACATATTGTTCTTCATTCTGAACGGTGGAGATTTTGGTTGGAAGTCTGGAGGTTGAGTTTTTTGGTTCCAAATTTGGACTCATCTCAAGTATTTTCAGAACTGATGAGCTTCACCATATTTTAATTTTGATCTGTCATTCTTTGTTCGATCGGGCTGAATTTTTGTGAGCATGTTTCTTACTCATTGTTCTTCATTTTTAACGGTGAAGAATTGGATTTGGATGGCTGGAACTTTTCCAGAATTTTTTAAAATAGAAGCCTTTGTTGTGATTGCTCTCTTAGTGTAGTTCTCTACTTTGATTTGTGGTTATATGAGATTGAGCCTTTGATTTCTGGATAATTGTGGCTGTTGATCTCTGTAAGATAGTATTTATGATAGTGGATTTCCTTTGCTTGGACTAAGAGAGGTCCCGTGATTTTTTATCCTTTACACCGAAGGAGTTTTTGCTACGTTAAATAGTTATTGGTTTTTTTATTTGTGCATTATTGGGTAGCTTGTAATCATTTTGTTTGCTACAAAATTTTGCTAATTATTACTCCTAATAGATTCATTCAAGTGGGGAAAGATTTATTGATTGATTGTTGCGTGTGTTATACCTGCTTCCCTCCCAACATAGTGGTATCAAAACCTAGTTAATTTGTTAATTGAGTCTATTTTTGCTTGTTTGAATAATGGAGGTAAATATGAGTAAAATGATTTATTTGGATGACACAAACTATCACACTTGGAAAGGAAAGATGAAAGATCTTCTATTTTTAAAGAAGTTGCATTTGCCTGTATTTGCTACTAATAAGCCTGAGTTTAAGTCTAATGAAGAATGAGAGTTTGAGCATCAACAAGTATATGGCTTTATTAGACAATGATTTGAGGATAATGTATTGAATCATATTTTCAATGATACACATGCCAAGACTTTGTAGGAGAAGCTTGAATCTTTGTATACTTCTAAAACTGGCAACAACAAGTTATTCTTGCTTAAACAAGCCATACACTTGCAGTACAAAGAAAGGAGCTCGGTTCTTGGCCATGTTAATGAATTTCAGGGTATCTTTAATCAATTGTCTGGTATGGGTGTGAAATTTGATGAGGAAATTGTGGGACTTTGGTTGTTGAATACACTCCCTGATTCTTAGGAGAACTTTAAAGTATCTTTGACAAATTATGCTCCAGATGTTGTTGTAACCATGCAGTATATGAAGAGTGGTGTTTTGAATGAAGAAGTGAGAAGGAGAACTCAGGAGACTTCCACATCACAGTCATATATTTTGGTTACTGAAAGCAGGGGGAGAAGTAAAAGCAAAAGTCAAGATCATTGTAATAGGGGCAAGAGTAGGAGTAAATCAAAGTCGAGGTATAAAAATCTTGAATGCAATTATTATGGTAAACTGGGGCACATCAAGAAGTATTGTTTTTAAGTGGAAGAGGGAGAACAAGGGTGATAAAGGTAAACAAGAAAAGAAGGGAAATGATAATAACAATGATCGAGTTGCTGTTACTACTTCAGTTGATTTAGCAGTTGTTCATGATAGAGATATGATTAATGTTGCTAGCAATGATATTCTTTAGAAACTTAATAGTCATGCTGCACATCATGTTGCTTCAAGGAGAGAACTCTTCACATCCTATACTTTTGGTGATTCTAGAATTTTACGGATGGGTAACGAAATTGTATCTAAAGTAGTGGGCATTAGCACTGTGACTGTGGAGACCAACTTTGGAATGAAGTTGGTGTTTAAGAATGTTAAACATGCACTAGATGTGAGGTTGAATTTGATCTCTTGTGAAATTTTGTATCATGTAGATATGGCACCAGAAAAATCTAATCTCGAAGAGCTACTCTCGAAGTACATTTCCACTACTGAGGTTAGGATGCAAAATCAAGAATCTTCTATCCAATATTTGGAGAATCAGATGAGCCAGATTGCAAGTTTGTTGAAAGAAAGACCTTCGAGTTCATTGCCTAGCACTACTGAGGCCAACCCAAGAGAACATGCAAAGGCAATTTTATTGAGTAGTGGCAAACAACTTGAAGAAGTTCAGGAGAAGCAGAAGGATAAAGAAGTGGAAAAACAGTGAAGAAGAAGAGAGTCGGGAAAGTGGAAAAGAGACCAAGGAAGCACCAACTGAAAAGGAGTATCATCCACGGTTATTTGCTGACCCCATTACACATCCAGTAAAACCTCGGATTCCTTA
The DNA here is from genome assembly GCA_029891385.1 of Erythroxylum novogranatense. Classification (NCBI taxonomy): domain Eukaryota; kingdom Viridiplantae; phylum Streptophyta; class Magnoliopsida; order Malpighiales; family Erythroxylaceae; genus Erythroxylum; species Erythroxylum novogranatense. The sequence goes on along the minus strand of CM057224.1, from coordinate 19,698,709 downwards.
TCTTCAAAGGTTGAAAGGTACGCAATTAGATAAGCAATTTGGTCGTTTTCTCGAGATATTTAAAAAGTTGCATATAAACATTCCTTTTGTTGAGGCCATAACGCAGATGCCTTCTTATGCTAAGTTTTTGAAAGAAATTTTGTCTAATAAGAGGAGGCTTGATAAGTATGCCACGATGAAGCTGAATGAGGAGTGTTTAGCCATATTGTCGAGAAAGCTACCACCGAAGCTTAAGGACCCAGGGAGTTTTACTATTCCTTGTGTTATTGGTGATTTAAATATAGATAAGGCTTTAATGGATTTGGGTGCGAGCATTAACTTAATGCCTCTTTCAGTTTTTAGGAAGTTAGGATTGGCGGAGCCCAAACCCACAACTATTTCGCTTCAGCTGGCAGATAGGTCAATCACTTATCCGAGGGGAATCATTGAGGATGTATTAGTCAAGGTTGAGAAATTCATCTTCCCGGTGGATTTCTTAGTCCTTGATATGGAGGAAGATGTAGACATCCACATCATTCTTGGGAGACCTTTCATGGCCACTGCACGGACCATCATCCATGTGCAACGTGGAAAGCTCATCTTGAGACTTCAAGATGAAGAACTAGTGTTTGATGTGTTCAATGATATGAAGCATCCTTCTACTCTTGACTCTTGCCATTTTATTGATATTTATTCTTCTGATGCTAAAGATTCTTCTACTATTTGTGTAGATTTGTTGGAAGGGGAAGCACAAGGAATGATCGAAGAGTTAGAGAAAGAATTGCAAGAAGAGTTGGAAGAGATTGCAGTTGAGTTGGAGTGGGAATATTGGACACATTATAGAGCATACGAGACTCTCCAACGTCCGACCAAGCTAGTTCCGAAGCCTTCAATTGAAGATCCTCCTTATCAGGAGCGATTGTCTCTTTATGACACTTTGCCTCCTTGATCGCAGTGCATGCCTTTCAGTAGGACTGTAATTTTCTTTCTTTTATTTTCTCGTTGTTTCCTTTGCGTTTCTTTTTAGTTTAATGCATTTTTTTGAGTTGTTTTGAGTTTTCTTTAGGTTTGTGTGGTTGGTGGCAAAAAGTTCTTGGCTAATTTTTCTTCAGGCAAGTTTTTTCTTTCCCTTTCCCCTCTTTTTGTTTAATTTTTGACTACTTGAACATTAGGGACAATGTTCATATTAAGTGTGGGGGGGATTAAGTTTATGTGCATGCTGATGATATTAATGTTGATGTTGAGAAATACACACTTGAATGGTTGCGACTCTTTTGGTAACTAACTTGGGTCCCAGTTGTGATGAATTTGACCATACAATTTTGTCAAAGTAGTTGGATAGAAAATTGAGTTGTTTGCATGAACTTGGAATAGGCAGCTTGAGAGGATAGTGAACCATGTGGATTAATTAAAGTAGTCAATTGCATAAACTTAGTCAATAACTGATGCTGAGTGATGAGGTAATGTATGAAATTTTGATAGATTTTCATTTAAACACATGTGAGGTCTTGAGCCAAATGACTACATCGTATAGTCATTTTATTTTCTTTGTTGTATGTGATGCTTCCCTATGTGGATTACCTTCAGAACTTGCTTTTAACCTGTTTCACACTGCTAGTTACATGCTTTATGGACATGATAATGGCCTTCTTTTTTTTTTAACCTTTAGCTTAAATGACCCACCAAATTATTTTTTCCTTGTTATCCCCTTTAAGCCTTTAACCTTGTTGTTTTCTTATTAATCGCATTGCATTGAAACTTAAAAACTTTTAGCCTTACCCTTTCACAAGTTGAATGAAGTACTAAATATTTAGTGTCTTTGACTTAAGGGACGTTTGTTTTATACGCTATTTTGAGAAGTTTTAGAGGTACATCTACTCAGTTGTTGTTGATTTGTACTACTACTATCTTCTTTATGTTTAAACAAAAAAAAATCACAAAATCACAAAAACATATAAAAAAATCAACATAATAAAAAAAATCAAAAAAAGAAAAAAAAAAGATCAAAACAGTAGCGTTTGATAGTGATGCGTAGTTGTAGTCCCGTATTTTTGTATGCACATTTTAGAAGTTCTTTTTGATTGTCCCACGTCACTTAGTACTTTGTGAATACTTGTGCGTATCCTTTGTTCTTTTGACCTCACCTTATTCTAAACCCCATTACAACCCTGAATCAAAGCCATTTTGATCCCTGATGGCATGTACTTTATGTAGTGAAAAATGGATGAATTTGCAAGCCTATAGTAGTGTAATCTCTTAAAGGAAGTTTTGAGCGAAACACAACCCTTATACATTTGAGCGACATGAGTAAATATCGTGAGGAAAGTTCATTTTAATTTTGTGCTTGCTTTTGATCAAAGATATCTACCTTTGATTTTGTTTATGTGAATTGATGAAAATATTATGATACGTGTTGTCGTTTGATACTCAAGTTTGTCGAATTTTAAAAGATTACAAACACTTGTTTTTTGTTGAAAATGAAATGATAGAATATGTTAGTTATGACCTAAGTAAGTTGCTTGAGGACAAGCAACAATTCAAGTGTGGGGGTGTTGTTAATAAGTATTTTTATATTAATTTTTGGTTGTGAGGATGTCACACAGGCTAGTATAACAGTAATATATCACATCTGAAACCTTCCTTGTACGTATTCCTTGCTTAGACATTGCTATGTTCTTATTTATTGCTCAGCATTGAAATTTTATAGCTTGATAGTGGATTTCCTTCTACTTTCATAGATCTCGTGCTAGCTATATATCAATGTGGAATTTTGTTCTTCGTGCCCCTTGAATTTCCAGCAGAACCATGTTTTCCTCATGGCAATATGTTGAGCACACCCGTTGATGTAGTTTTGCATTCTTTAGTAGAAAGGTTGATATGTGTAGCTTAACATTATAGAATCTATTTACAGCTGCTGATGTACAAACAAATCTTAATGGGTACCTGTTGATTGCGACAAGTGGAGGATTGGATCAAGGAAGAATAGGGCCACGAGTTTTGCCTAAAGAAGAAGTCAACTGGCAGCAAAGTTTGACATTTAATACACAACAATCAAAAAGAAGTTGACTGCGGCAAGAGTTGAAAAATTGAAAGTTAGGCGTGGATAGAAGGACATGAAGACAAAGAGCATGAAATTGAGTGGGACCAAAATTCTTTGAAAAACAAAAAATATATAAGAGAAAAGGAAAGCAAGTGGCGGCAGCAACGTGGACATTGAATAGTGAGAAAACAAAGGAATATAGCTGGGGCATGCGTTAAGTTGTGGGCTGTGTGGAAAGAAGAGGAAAAAAACAAAGATCAAAAGGAAAAGGTGGTGGCTTGGGAGACTACGTTAGCTGCTGGTACAAGACAAAAATAAGAATAATACATTAGCTGACAAAGAAGAAGGAAACAGTGACGTGAAGAGGCTGGAAAGAACGTTACAAGCCCTCTCTTAACACTCTCCACGGTAGCCCTCACAAAACTATTAATCTCCACCCACAACTGAAGATAGCTGGTGCCTTGGGGGGGAACGTAAAACAGCTACTGGACTCACTCACGTTACAACACCGCCCAAGAACTCTCCACTTACAATGTTGACAGCCGGTGAATTAGACAGGAAGACACGTTGAGCTGGTGAGCTACGTGGAGATTAAAAACGTTAGCTGATGAAGAATAACAAGGCTAGTGGAGACCAAAGGAGATTAACGTGGCAGCTTGTGGAGACACCAAACAAAGCAGGAGGTGGCAACGAAAGTTGAAGACTCTTACAAAAACAAGAAAGACACGTTAGCTGGTGGTATCACTTGGAGCTGGTGGAAGCAATAAACGTTGAGCTTGTGGAGATCAAATCACGTTGGCAGCTAGGAGACTCTCCACTCCACATACAAAGTTGTAGCTGTGGCAAGGGATGTTTTTAATTTGTGTTTTTTTGTTATTCCTTATTTAATTTCACTATGAGAATTTAATCAATGCAAACATATATTATGACCATAATTTATGTTACATTGATGAATATGTGTGAGTAAGTTTTTCTTTTCGGTTAAGGTTAAGATTGATATTGGATTAGGATAATTTTTGGTGTTGATTTTTGCTTGATTAAAAACATATTTTGTCCTAATTTAGCTCGATCACCTAAATTAAGACCTTAGATGATTGAATGCCACAAACAATGGGATTTAATTTGTCAGAAAATTAGTCAAGCGACATACTTGAGACTAAAGTGTAGACCAACCTTAGGATCTTGTGTGAGGATACCTAGAATTAACGAATTTAATTTTAGGCTTCTTGTATTTAACACCTTTTATTCTGAATTATCCATGGACCAAGTAGTGACTCGGATTTAGAGGAGAAGGGAACACTATGAACATTGGGTTTGACTTGCTTAAGTGAAGTATTTCCTAAATCAATCCACCGTTTTAATTTTATTTTTAGTGTCTAATCCAATTGAAATCAATACCTTAACCGATTTTTTTCAATTGATTAAATCTAGTCGTTTTAATTCACACTTTGCATTTTTCATATTTTCTTAATTTGCTTACTTTACTTTATTTTATTTTCAAATCAATCAATTTTAGATCGTCTGAGTAATTTTTCATCGTTTAAATTAAGTGTCTTACGTGTTAGAAAATTTTCCCTTGGGTACGATATCTGGTTCTCACCGTTTTATATTATTTGTCGACGGGGTGCACTTGCCTCTAATTGGTCTAGATAGAATTCAATTTATATCTCTTTGTTTAGACCGCAACAAGTTTTTGGTGCCGTTGCCGGGGAATAAATTTTTTATTGTGAGTCATTAGAGTAGACGGTGTTAAGTGTCTCAGATTTAATTCTTGCCTTGTTGTTTATTTATGTATTTTAGTTGTTTGCTTGACTGCTTTATGTCGGTGTGTTTTATTATTATTATTTATTCTTAGCTCTGTTATTATTTGCTTTTTATTTATTCCATTTTGTTTATGCTCACTCGTGGTCAAAAGCCCGAGAATTTGCTATTAGATACTGAAATTGAAAAAACTGCTCGCAGGTTGTGTAAGGAAACCAGATTGGCTCGGAGTAGTACTTTAGCAGAAAGGACTAGAGAAGAGCAGTTTTCAGAGATGGAACAATGCGAAGAGAGGTTGATGTCACATACTGAAGAGAGAGAAGGGAGTTGACTATGATGGATTTGACAATGGGGCGCAATAATAGACCCATACCTCCCATTATAAGACCGACAATCACAGCTGCGAGTTTTGAGATTCCTCACAGCATTACATCCATAGTGAGGGCATCTCAATTTGGAGGATTGCCTTTGGAGGATCCGAACACTCATTTGGATACATTTTTGGATATTTTCGATTTATTCAAGCAAAATGGAGTATCGGAAGATGCTGTGAGATTAAGGTTATTCCCATTTTTTAAAGGGATAAGGCCAGAGCATGGTTGGCTAGTTTGTAGTCGGTATCGATTGCTACATGGGATGAGATGATGAGATTATTTTTGGCAAAATTTTTCCCTCCTGCCAAGGTTGCAAAAATGAAGAATGAGATCACTTCCTTCACTCAGTATAAAAATGAAAGTTTATATGAAGCATGGGAGCGATTTCGAGATATGTTGGCACAGTGTCCTAGTCATAGGTTCTCTACATGGCAGCAGGTCAATACCTTTTATACAGGACTGGACCCATCAACCAGGAGTACCATAGATGCTGCCGCAGGAGGTAGTTTAATGAGGAAAACGCCAGATCAAACCTACAAGTTGATTGATGAGATGGCCACTAGCAGTTTCCAGTATCTGTTAGACCCCGAACTTTCGGTGAAAATTAGAAATATTAAAATGAATTTAATGAGTGTTTTCGGATATGAATTGTGTTATAGAAGTTTTTGCCTTGAGGAAATTGATGAGAAAAAAAAAGCATTTGTTGGTTTTGATGACTTTGAAGATTAGTTTTGGTTATGAAAGTTTAAGTGGATGAGATGATTGAAATGGAGGTTGAAATCAAGAAATAGAGAGTGAAAGTGTGAAATTTTGAAGAAATTAGAAGTTTGATTTTTTGGAGTGGAGAGTTGACTTTTTTATTTAGGCAAAATTTGAGAAAATGATCTTCCTAAAATTTGTAGATTATGTTGAGAGCTTTCTGTAGCAATAAAGTTTGATAGTTTTCGATATCGGAATCAAAAGTTATGAGTTTTCGAAGTTAAGTGTATTTGGCATTGTTTTGGAAAAATACTATAAAGTATAGATTTGTGTGTATTGTGCTTTGAGGCCGATCGTCGTACTGATGTGGTTTGAATTGGAGTAAATGGTTTACGTGAAAGTTATAGAGAATTATAATAGCTTTAAAATGATCTATAATATGCGATTCTTAGTTTTGGAGGTTGAAAGATATGATAATGTGAAGTTTGGATATTGTTTCGGTGATTGCTAACAGGGTAGAAACTTTGATTGAAAAATTGACTTAGTTAGAGGTTGAAGTTGCTTTGGAGTTTTTATTAAAATTGTAGAGCTTATTTTTATCTTTCCATTGATATGAAGCACGAAAATATTGGACAAGGGAGTAGAAAGTTATGATTGTTAGAAGTTTTGATATTGTTTAGTGTGAAGCCGATCGACCAGTCACTTTGTGTGGAGTTTTTGACCCATATAGAGGTCTATCTAATTTTTACGGCCTTCATAAAAGTTGTAGAGAGTTCTTTTAACTTTCTTTAGACACTGAGTTTGTCAAATTTGGAGTTTTGGGTCAAAAGTTATGATGTTTGCAAGTTGAGGTACTGTGTAAAGTTTTAAGCAGATTATCGATCAGTTATCTTTAAGTGCAATTTTGACCCCTTTAGAGACCGAGCATGCTTTTGAGTCCTTCTTCAAAATTGTATATCTGTTTTTTATATTTCCAACGATACCGAGTTTGTAAAATTCGGAGCTCGGAGTCAAAAGTTATGAGTGTTAGAAGTTTGAAGGTCAGATTGGGTGCTGGCCGACCTCTGTTGGCCGACCGATCTTCGTTCTGGCCAATCTCTAACCTCCCTTCACTCTTTTGAGTATAACTTCTTCGTCCGACATCCGATCGATCTGATTTTTAAAGCGTTGGATTTCTAAGACATTTTTCTATCTTTCCATACTATATAGATTGGTTTTGGCATTAAATGGAGAAAGATAGATTGGATTAAAGTGAGCTAACTGGTGGAAAAAGTCTAAACATCGTTCGGTAATTTGGAGATAGCTCGATTGGTAGAGCTCCGATTGATTTGATTCATTTTGGAAATTAAACTAGAGACATAGATCTACAATTCATCTGAAGGAGTCGATTGACAATTAAGTCTCTAAGACTTTCAATTTCGGATCGGAATTAGATGTAGTGTTCAGTCTTGGTTTTGTAATGGTTTGAACAGTGTTCAGTATTTTGGAGATATCTCGATCGGTAGAGCTCTGATCGATCTGATTCTTTTTTAAAATTAAAATAGAGACATGGGGATACAAATGTTATGCAGGAGCCGATAAAAAATGTAGCCTCTAAGACTTTCAATTTCGGATCGGAATTAGGTGTAGTGTTCAGTTTCAGTTTTGTAATGGTCTGAACATCGTTCGGTAGTTTGGAGATGTTTCGAGCTATAGAGCTCCGATCGATCTGATTCTTTTTGAAAATTAAACTAGAGACATATATCTACAATTTATATGAAGGATCTGATCTACAATTTAGCCTCTAAGACTTTCAATTTCTGGAGTGAAGCTCGGTGTAATGTTAAGCCTCGGGTCTGAAGAACATACTTCAGTATTTTGGAGATATCTTGAGCTATAGAGCTCTGATCGATCTGATTCTTGAAGCGATGGATTCATAAGGCATAGAGGGAAATTTCTCTAAAGTTTTTAAGGCAAAAAGGAAGGGGCAATTTTGGAAGTTTACTTAAAGAGTTAAGGTTTTAGGCTTATGAGTAAGGGAAATTTGGTCAATTTTAAGTCATTTAATGACATGGAAAGATTTTGGTCCTTTATAAGGAGAGAATGCACGACACTTAGACAGAAAAATAGCAAGAGAAGAAAAGAAAGAAGAGAGAAGAGAGAAGAAGAGTGTTTCGGATGGAAGAAGAAGAAGAAGCTAGGTCACGATTTTTGCTGGGTTTTAAGTGTGATTTTGATGTTTCTTCATGAAAGAAAAACGTGGAGGATGACGAGAGCTCCAGCATGAGCTAAGAAATCCGAAAATGGTGAAGGATGAGGTAAGACCCGAAATTTTGATTTGTGAATCTTGGAAGATTTTTGATTTAGAATCAGGGAAAATGATATGGGTTTGTGTATTATGAAGTCAATTTTGGTGATTGCTTAGTTTTATGGGTTTAATTTTGGATGGAAAATAATTAGGGTTATGTCCAATTTTGTGAATTGGGGATTTTGAAAATTGGTAATTCAGATAGCTTAATTATATGTAGAATTAGTGTTTTCTAAGTTCAATTTTAAGGATTGTGTTATTTATGAGGTTGAATTGCGTGAAACTGGTGTAGGGAATTTTCAATTGGAAGAAAGAAAGAAGAAATGGTCAAATTGAAGCTAAGGACAAGCTTCTAGCATCGATTCGAGGTGGGTACCTGTTTATAATAGAATTTATAAGCCACTACTGCTTTCTTTAAACAAAGAGATTTTCTGATTTCAATTGCATTATAAATGTTGCATCATTGTATGAATGATTTGAAAAATCATTATTGATTCAATACATGAACTTTTAATGAATTGAAAAATACATTTGTGTTATGCCTCGAAAGATTTCATGGCATTTCGTATATTCGGAAAAAATCATTCGATAAATGATATTGAAGCATGAAATTTGATTGTGATTGGGCAAGAGAGAACCTGTTTTGTTAGTCTCGTGCACGATGACCCATAGCCTTCTCCCGACTGCCCGCTTGAGGCCACGAGATCTTGAGAAATCGGACTCGTTGTGTTACGGTGTAAACCGTTGTGTTTAAGGAACTCTCGAGCTATTTGTTGTGCATTGCATAAGTGATTTGCATTGCATCTATGAATTGTCAAGTTGATGCATTCATGTTTTGTAACCCATGAATTTATGGCTGAAAGCCTAGAAATCATACGTTTTGTAAATTGCGATTTTGACTACAGCAAGAAAAGAAATTTTTGAAAATGTGCTTTACGGATTTCAAAGAAATGGTTTCTAAGACCAGAAAAGAAAAAGAATTTCAAAGGTTTTGCTTATTTATTTGTTATAAACTGTTACCCACGAGCTATAAGCTCACCCCCTTCATTCCCATCCACAGGTGATGAGAAGAAGATCGGGTGAAAGAAAGTGAAGGTTTTTGTTTGTTTATATGTGTGCATATTGTTCTGTTGTAAGTTAGATTGTTGTTGAAAACTCTGCGATCATTGGATTGGTGTACATATTCGGATTTTGGATATTGATGTTGTATTATGGCTTGGAAATGCCAATAATATCTTGTAAGGATTTATTACATGATGTAAATGAGTTATGGATTTTGTGTATGCAATTGGGTATATGATTGTGATGTTGGTCCGAATTATTTAAAGTGCTAATTGCTTGAGAATTGATGGTATTTAAATTGGAATGTGTGCGATTTTATTGGAAATGAAAAGTGAGAGTTTAAATCGATGAGATATGATGGTATATGAAGAAGCAAATAAATTGAGTTTGAGTGCGAATGATTTCAATGGGATATTAAAGTCACTTGTAAGAGATGGAATGAAAATGAAAGAAAGAAGGAAAGAAAAAAAAATGTACACAGATTTGGATTAGCTTAGACCGATAGTCTTAAGGTTTCCAACGCAAACGTTTTATTTGATATTTTTTCACGGATGTCGGAAATGGGTATCGATTCGATTTGATCCGATGTTTGTTTCGCTTATGATTTTGCCTCCACCTTGTGTTCCTTTCTTTCGATTTTTCCTTTCGTTTTGTATTCGTTTCCTGTTTCTCCAGTTGGGGTCCGATCTCGGGATCGGGTCCCAACAGTATCATTCAGAAAGGCATCTCAAGCGACCTACAGGAGCTCGTGTAGTCAACAATACAGTGGCTTTATCTACTTAGATGGATGTTCTGACGAAGAAGTTAGATATTTTGATGCACAGTGTGAGAGGAGGAGCTAGCTCTTCATTAAGAAGTTGTGTTGTTTGCAAACATTGTGATGGAGATTCCCATGCATCTTCTGAGTGTCAAGTCGGGAATCCTTTTGCTCAAGAGACTGAAGAGGCCCAGTATGTGGGAAATTATAACAGACAGCGAGGGGACCCATATTCTAACACTTACAACCCAGGCTGGAGGAATCATCTAAATTTCTCTTGGCGGAATGATCAGGTTACTCAACCACAGTCATCCAATGTTCAGAGACAGCCACCTCCAGGTTTCAATTCTCCTAATCCTACGCCACCAGAAAAATCTAATCTCGAAGAGCTACTCTCGAAGTACATTTCCACTACTGAGGTTAGGATGCAAAATCAAGAATCTTCTATCCGACATTTGGAGAATCAGATGAGCCATATTGCAAGTTTGTTGAAGGAAAGACCTTCGAGTTCATTGTCTAGCACTACTGAGGCCAACCCAAGAGAACAAGCAAAGGCAATTTTATTGAGGAGTGGTAGACAACTTGAAGAAGTTCAGGAGAAGCAGAAGGATAAAGAAGTGAAAAATAGTGAAGAAGAAGAGAGTCGGGAAAGTGGCAAAGAGACCAAGGAAGCACCAACTGAAAAGGAGGATCATCCACGGTTATTTGCTGACCCCATTACACATCCAGTAAAAACTCAGATTCCTTATCCTCAAAGGTTGAAAGGTACGCAATTAGATAAGCAATTTGGTCGTTTTCTCGACATATTTAAAAAGTTGCATATAAACATTCCTTTTGTTAAGGCCATAGCGCAGATGCCTTCTTATGCTAAGGTTTTGAAAGAAATTTTGTCTAATAAGAGGAGGCTTGAGGAGTATGCCACGGTGAAGCTGAATAAGGAGTGTTTAGCCATATTGTCGAGAAAGCTACCACCGAAGCTTAAGGACCCAGGGAGTTTTACTATTCCTTGTGTTATTGGTGATTTAAATACAGATAAGGCTTTAATGGATTTGGGTGCGAGCATTAACTTAATGCCTCTTTCTGTTTTTAGGAAGTTAGGATTGGCGGAGCCCAAATCCACAACTATTTCGCTTCAGCTGGCAGATAGGTCAATCACTTATCCGAGGGGAATCATTGAGGATGTATTGGTCAAGGTCAAGAAATTCATCTTCCCGGTGGATTTCTTAGTCCTTGACATGGAGGAAGATATAGACATCCCCATCATTCTTGGGAGACCTTTCATGGCCATTGCACGGACCATCATCGATGTGCAACATGGAAAGCTGATCTTGAGACTTCAAGATGAAGAACCAGTGTTTGATGTGTTCAATGATATGAAGCATCCTTCTACTCTTGACTCTTGCCATTTTATTGATATTTATTCTTCTGATGCTAAAGATTCTTCTACTATTTGTGCATATTTGTTGGAAGGGGAAGCACAAGGAATGATCGAAGAGTTAGGGAAAGAATTGCAAGAAGAGTTGGAGGAGATTGCAGTTGAGTTGGAGCGGGCATATTGGACACATTATAGAGCATACGAGACTCTCCAACGTCCGACCAAGCTAGTTCCGAAGCCTTCAATTGAAAATCCCCTTATCAGGAGCGATTGTCTCTTCATGACACTTTGCCTCCTTGATCACAGTGCATGCCCTTCAGTAGGACTGTAATTTTCTTTCTTTTATTTTCTTGTTGTTTCCTTTGTGTTTCTTTTTAGTTTAATGCATTTTTTGTGTTGTTTTGAGTTTTCTTTATGTTTGCGTGGTTGGTGGAAAAAGTTCTTGGCTGATTTTTCTTCAGGGAAGTTTCTTCTTTCTCTTTCCCCTCTTTTCGTTTAATTGTTGACTACTTGAACATTAGGGACAATGTTCATATTAAGTGTGGGGCTAATTGATTTTATGTGCATGCTGATGATATTAATGTTAATGTTGAGAAATACACACTTGAATGGTTGCGACTCTTTTGTTAACTAACTTGGGTCCCAGTTGTGATGAATTTGACCATACAATTCTGTCAAAGTAGTTGGATATAAAATTGAGTTGTTTACATAAACTTGGAATAGGCAGCTTGAGAGTATAGTGAACCATGTGGATTAATTAAAGTAGTCAATTTCATAAACTTAGTCAATAACTGATGCTGAGTGATGAGGCAATGTATGAAATTTTGAAGGATTTTCATTTAAACACATGTGAGGTCTTGAGCCATATGACTACATCTTATAGTCATTTTATTTTCTTTGTTGTATGTGATGCTTCCCTATGTGGATTACCTTCAGAACTTGCTTTGAACCTGTTTCACACTGCTAGTTACATGCTTTACGGACATGATAAAGGTCTTCTTTGTTTTTAACCTTTAGTTTAAATGACCCACCAAATTATTTTTCCCTTGTTATCCACTTTGAGCCTTTAACCTTGTTGTTTTCTTATTAATCGCATTGCATTGAAACTTAAAAACTTTTAGCCTTACTCTTTCACAAGTTGAATGAAGTACTAAATATTTAGTGTCTTTGACTTAGGGGACTTTTTTTTTACGCTATTCTGAGTTGTTTTAGAGGTACATCTACTCAGTTGTTGTTGATTTGTACTACTACTATCTTCTTTAGGTTTAAACCAAAAAAAATCACAAAAATCACAAAAACATCACAAAAATAACAAAAATCACAAAAACATCAAAAAATGAAAACAATAAAAAAAAGAAAAAAAAAGAAAAAAAATATCAAAACAGTAGCGTTTGATAGTGATGCGTAGTTGTAGTCCCGTATTTTTGTATGTACATTTCAGAAGTTCTTTTTGATTGTCCCACGTCACTTAGTACTTTGTGAATACTTGTGCGTAGCCTTTGTTCTTTTTACCTCACCTTAACCTAAACTCCATTACAACCCTGAATCAAAGCCCTTTTGATCCTTGATGGCATGTACTTTATGTAGTTAAAAATGGGTGAATTTGCAAGCCTATGGTAGTGTAATCTCTTAGAGGAAGTTTTGAGCGAAACACAACCCTTATACATTTGAGCGACATGAGTGAATATCGTGAGGAAAGTTCATTTCAATTTTGTGCTTGCTTTTGATCAAAGATATCTACCTTTGATTTTAGTTTATGTGAATTGATGAAAATATTATGATATGTGTTGTCGCTTGATACTCAAGTTTGCCGAAGTTTTAAAGATTGCAAACACTTGATTTTCATTGAAAATGAAATGATAGAATATGTTAGTTGTGACCTAAGTAAGTTGCTTGAGGACAAGCAACAATTCAAGTATGGGGGTGTTGTTAATGAGTTTTTTTATATTAATTTTTGGTTGTGAGGATGTCACACAGGCTAGTATAACAGTAATATTTCACATCTGGAACCTTTCTTGTACGTATTCCTTGCCTAGACATTGCTATGTTCTTATTTATTGCTCAGCATTGAAATTTTATAGCTTGATAGCTGATTTCCTTCTACCTTCATGGATCTCGTGCTAGATATATATCAATGTTGAATTTTGTTCTTCGTGCCCCTTGAATTTCTAACCAAACCATGTTTTCCTCATGGCAATATGTTAAGCACACCCGCTGATTTAGTTTTGCATGCTTTAGTAGAAAGGTTGATATGTGTAGCTTAACATTATAGAATCTATTTATAGCTGCTGATGTACAAACAAATATTAATGGGTACCTGTTGATTGCGACAAGTGGAGGATTGAATCAAGGAAGAATAGGGCCACGAGTTTTGCCTAAAGAAGAAGTCAGCTGGCAGCGAAGTTTAACATTTAATACACAACAATAAAAAAGAAGTTGACTGCGGCAAGAGTTGAAAAATTGAAAGTTAGGCGTGGATAGAAGGACATGAAGACAAAGAGCATGAAATTGAGTAGGACCAAAAATCTTTGAAAAACAAGAAATATATAAGAGAAAAGGAAAACAAGTAGCGACAGCAGCATAGACATTGAATAGTGAGCAAACAAAGGAATATAGCTGGGGAATGTGTTAAGTTGTGAGCTATATGGAAAGAAGAGGAAAAAAACAAAGAACAAAAGGAAAAGGTGGTGACTTGGGTGACTACGTTAGCTGCTGGTACAAGACAAAAATAAGAATAATACATTAGCTGACAAAGATGAAGGAAGCAGCGGCGTGAAGAGGCTGGAAAGAACGTTACAAGCCCTCTCTTACCACTCTCCACGGCAGCCCTCACAAAACTATTAATCTCCACCCACAACCGAAGATAGCTGGTGCCTTGGGGGGGGGGGGGGAACGTAAAACAACTACTGGACTCACTCACGTTACAACACCACCCAAGAACTCTCCGCTTACAACGTTGGCAGCTGGTGAATTGGACAGGAAGACACGTTGGGCTGGTGAGCTACGTGGAGATTAAAAACGTTATCTGATGAAGAGTAACAAGGCTGGTGTAGACCAAAGGACATTAACGTGGTAGCTTGTGGAGACACCAAACAAAGCAGGAGGTGGCAACGAATAGTTGAAGACTCTTACAAAAACAAGAAAGACACGTTAGCTGGTGGAATCACTTAGAGCTGGTGGAAGCAATAAACGTTGAGCTTGTGGAGATCAAATCACGTTGGCAGCTAGGAGACTCTCCACTCCACATACAACGTTGCAGCTGTGGCAAGGGATGCTTTTAATTTGTGTTTTTTTTTGTTATTCCTTATTTAATTTAAGTGTGAGAATTTAATCAATGCAAACATATATTATGACCATAATTTATGTTACATTGATGAATATGTGTGAGTAAGTTTTTCTTTTCGGTTAAGGTTAAGATTGATATTAGATTAGGATAATTTTTGGTGTTGATTTTTGCTTGATTAAAAACATATTTTCCCTAATTTAGCTTGATCATCTAAATTAAGACCTTAGATGATTGAATGCCACAAATAATGGGATTTAATTTGTCAAAAAATTAATCAAGCGACATACTTGAGACTAAAGTGTAGACCAACCTTAGGATCTTGTGTGATGATACCTAGAATTAACGAACTTAATTTTAGGCTTCTTGTATTTAATGCCTTTTATTCTGAATTATCTATAGACCAAGTAGGGACTTGGATTTAGAAGAGAAGGGAACACCATGAACATTGGGTTTGATGTGCTTAAGTGAAGTATTTCCTAAATCAATCCACCGTTACAATTTTATTTTTAATGTCTAATCCAATTGAAATCTAATACCTTAACCGATTTTTTTCAATTGATTAAATCTAGTCGTTTTAATTCACACTTTGCATTTTTCATATTTTCTTAATTTGCTTACTTTACTTTATTTTATTTTCAAATCAATCAATTTTAGATCGTCTGAGTAATTTTTCATCGTTTAAATTAAGTTTCTTACGTGTTAGAAATTTTTTCCTTGGGTATGATATCTGGTTCTCACCGTTTTATATCATTTGTCGACGGGGTGCACTTGCCTCTAATTGGTCTAGATAGAATTCAATTTATATCGCTTTGTTTAGACCACAACAAGTTTTTGGCGCCATTGTCGGGGAATAAATTTTTTTATGTGAGTCGTTAGATTAGACGGTGTTAAGTGTCTTAGATTTAATTCTTGCCTTGTTGTTTATTTATGTATTTTAGTTGTTTGCTTGACTGCTTTACGTCGGTGTGTTTTATTATTATTATTTATTCTTAGCTCTGTTATTATTTGCTTTTTATTTATTCCATTTTGTTTATGCTCACTCGTGGTCAAAAGCCCGAGAATTTGCTATTAGATACTGAGATTGAAAAAACTACTCGCAGGTTGTGTAAGGAAGCCAGATTGGCTCGGAGTAGTACTTTAGCCGAAAGGACTAGAGAATAGCAGTTTTCAGAGATGGAACAGTGCGAGGAGAGGTTGATGCCACATACTGAAGATAGAAGGGAGTTGACTATGATGGATTTGACAATGGGGCACAACAATAGACCCATGCCTCCCATTATAAGGCCAACGATCACAGCTACAAGTTTTGAGATTCCTCACAGCATTACATCCATCGTGAGGGCATCTCAATTTGGAGGATTGCCTTTGGAGGATCCGAACACTCATTTGGAGACATTTTTGGATATTTGCGATTTATTCAAGCAAAATGGAGTATCGAAAGATGCGGTGAGATTAAGGTTATTCCCATTTTCTTTAAGGGGTAAGGCTAGAGCATGGTTGGCTAGTTTATAGTCGGGATCGATTACTACATGGGATGAGATGATGAGATTAATTTTGGAAAAAAATTTCCCTCCTTCCAAGGTTGCAAAGATGAAGAATGAGATCACTTCCTTCACTCAGTATGAAAATGAAAGTTTATATGAAGCATGGGAGCGATTTCGAGATATGTTAGCGCAGTGTCCTAGTCATGGGTTCTCTACATGGTAGCAGGTCAATACCTGTTATACAGGACTGGACCCATCAACCAGGAGTATCATAGATGCTGCCGCAGGAGGTAGTTTAATGAGGAAAACGCCAGATCAAGCCTACAAGTTGATTGATGAGATGGCCACTAGCAGTTTCTAGTATCATTCAGAAAGGCATCTCAAGCGACCTACAGGAGCTCGTGTAGTCGACAATACAGTGGCTTTATCTGCTCAGATGGATGTTCTGACGAACAAGTTAGATATTTTGATGCACAGTGTGAGAGGAGGAGCTAGCTCTTCATTAAGAAGTTGTGTTGTTTGCAAACATTGTGATAGAGATTCTCATGCATCTTCTGAGTGTCAAGTCTGGAATCCTTTTCCTTAAGAGACTGAAGAGGCCCAGTATGTGGGCAATTATAACAGACAGCGAGGAGACCCATATTCTAACACTTATAACCCAGGCTGGAGGAATCATCCAAATTTCTTTTGGCAGAATGACCAGGTTGCTCAACCACAGTCATCCAATGTTCAGAGACAGTCATCTCCAGGTGTCAATTCTCCTAATCCTACGCCACCAGAAAAATCTAATCTCGAAGAGCTACTCTCGAAGTACATTTCCACTACTAATGTTAGGATGCAAAATCAAAAATCTTCTATCCGACATTTGGAGAATCAGATGAGCTAGATTGCAAGTTTGTTGAAGGAAAGGCATTCGAGTTCATTGCCTAGCACTACTGAGGCCAACCCAAGAGAACATGCAAAGGCAATTTTATTGAAGAGTGGCAGACATCTTGAAGAAGTTCAGGAGAAGCAGAAGGATAAAGAAGCGGAAAACAGTGAAGAAGAAGAGAGTCGGGAAAGTGGCAAAGAGAACAAGGAAACACCAACTGAAAAGGAGGATCATCCATGGTTATTTGCTGACCACATTACACATCCAGTAAAACCTTGGATTCCTTATCCTCAAAGGTTGAAAGGTATACAATTAGATAAGTAATTTGGTTTTTCTCGAGATATTTAAAAAGTTGCATATAAACATTCCTTTTGTTAAGGCCATAGCGCAGATGCCTTCTTATGCTAAGTTTTTGAAAGAAATTTTGTCTAATAAGAGGAGGCTTGAGGAGTATGCCACGGTGAAGCTGAATGAGGAGTGTTCAGCCATATTGTCGAGAAAACTACCACCGAAGCTTAAGGACCCAGGGAGTTTTACTATTCCTTGTTTTATTAGTGATTTAAATATAGATAAGGCTTTAATGGATTTGGGTGCGAGTATTAACTTAATGCCTCTTTTTGTTTTTAGGAAGTTAGGATTAGCGGAGCCCAAACTTATAACTATTTCGCTTCAGCTGGCAGATAGGTCAATCACTTATCCGAGGGGAATCATTGAGGATGTATTGGTCAAGGTCGAGAAATTCATCTTCCCGGTGGATTTCTTAGTCCTTGACATGGAGGAAGATATCCCATCATTCTTGGGAGACCTTTCATGACCACTGCACGGACCATCATCGATGTGCAACGTGGAAAGCTCATCTTGAGACTTCAAGATGAAGAACTAGTGTTTGATGTATTCAATGATATAAAGCATCCTTCTAATCTTGAATCTTGCCATTTTATTGATATTTGTTCTTCTGATGCTAAAGATTCTTCTACTATTTGTGCAGATTTATTGGAAGGGGAAGCACAAGGAATGATCGAAGAGTTAGGGAAAGAATTGCAAGAAGAGTTGGAGGAGATTGCAGTTGAGTTGGAGCGGGCATATTGGACACATTATAGAGCATACGAGACTCTCCAACGTCCGACCAAGCTAGTTCCTAAGCCTTCAAATGAAGATCCCCCTTATCAGGAGCGATTGTCTCTTCATGACACTTTGCCTCCTTGATCGCAATGCATGCCTTTCGATATGACTCTAATTTTCTTTCTTTTATTTTCTCGTTGTTTCCTTTTCCTTTCTTTTTAGTTTAATGCATTTTTTGAGTTTTTTTTAGTTTTCTTTAGGTTTACGTGGTTGGAAGTTCTTGGCTGATTTTTTTTTAGGGAAGTTTCTTCTTTCTCTTTCCCCTCTTTTTGTTTAATTGTTGACTACTTGAACATTAGGGACAATGTTCATATTAAGTGTGGGGGGATTGAGTTTATGTGCATGCTGATGATATTAATGTTGATGTTGAGAAATACACACTTGAATGGTTGCGACTCTTTTGGTAACTAACTTGGGTCCCAGTTCTGATGAATTTGACCTTACAATTCTGTTAAAGTAGTTGGATAGAAAATTGAGTTGTTTGCATGAACTTGGAATAGGCAGCTTGAGAGGATAGTGAACCATGTGGATTAATTAAAGTAGTCAACTGCATAAACTTAGTCAATAACTGATGCTGAGTGATGAGGCAATGTATGAAATTTTGATGGATTTTCATTTAAACACATGTGAGGTCTTGAGCCATATGACTACATCTTATAGTCATTTATTTTCTTTGTTATATGTGATGCTTCCCTATGTGGATTACCTTCAGAACTTGCTTTGAACCTGTTTCACACTGCTAGTTACATGCTTTACGGACATGATAAAGGTCTTCTTTGTTTTTAACCTTTAGCTTAAATGACCCACCAAATTATTTTTCCCTTGTTATCCCCTTTGAGCCTTTAACCTTGTTGTTTTCTTATTAATCGCATTGCATTGAAACTTAAAAACTTTTAGCCTTACCCTTTCACAAGTTAAATGAAGTACTAAATATTTAGTGTCTTTGACTTAGGGGACTTTTGTTTTATAAGCTATTCTGAGAAATTTTAGAGGTACATCTACTCAGTTGTTGTTGATTTGTACTACTACTATCTTCTTTTTGTTTAAACCAAAAAAAATCACAAAAATCACAAAAACATAAAAAACATAAAAAAAATCACAAAAAAAATAAAAAACAAATCAAAACAATAAAAAAAGAAAAAAAAAGATCAAAACAATAGCCTTTGATAGTGATGCGTAGTCGTAGTCCCGTATTTTTGTATGTACATTTCAGAAGTTCTTTTTGATTGTCCCACGTCACTTAGTACTTTGTGAATACTTGTGCATTGCCTTTGTTCTTTTTACCTCACCTTAACCTAAACCCCATTACAACCCTGAATCAAAGCCCTTTTGATCCCTGATGGCATGTACTTTATGTAGTTAAAAATGGGTGAATTAGCAAGCTTATGGTAGTGTAATCTCTTAGAGGAAGTTTTGAGCGAAACATAACCCTTATACATTTGAGCGATATGAGTGAATATCGTGAGGAAAGTTCATTTTAATTTTGTGCTTGCTTTTGATCAAAGATATCTACCTTTGATTTTATTTATGTGAATTGATGAAAATATTATGATACGTGTTGTCGCTTGATACTCAAGTTTGCCGAATTTTAAAAGATTGCAAACACTTGATTTTCATTGAAAATGAAATGATAGAATATGTTGGTTGTGACCTAAGTAAATTGCTTGAGGACAAGCAACAATTCAAGTGTGGGGGTGTTGTTAATGAGTATTTTTATATTAATTTTTGGTTGTGAGTATGTCACACAGGCTAGTATAACAGTAATATTTCACATCTGGAACCTTCCTTGTACGTATTCCTTGCTTAGACATTGCTATGTTCTTATTTATTACTCAGCATTGAAATTTTATAGCTTGATAGATGATTTCCTTCTACCTTCATGGATCTCGTGCTAGCTATATATCAATGTCGAATTTTGTTCTTCGTGCCCCTTGAATTTCCAGCCAAACCATGTTTTCCTCATGGCAATATGTTGAGCACACCCGCTGATGTAGTTTTGCATGCTTTAGTAGAAAGGTTGATATGTGTAGCTTAACATTATAGAATCTATTTACAACTGCTGATGTACAAACAAATCTTAATGGGTACCTGTTGATTGCGACAAGTGGAGGATTGAATCAAGGAAGAATAGGGCCACGAGTTTTGCCTAAAGAAGAAGTCAGCTGGCAGCAAAGTTTGACATTTAATACACAACAATCAAAAAGAAGTTGACTGCGGTAAGAGTTGAAAAATTGAAAGTTAGGCGTGGATAGAAGGACATGAAGACAAAGAGCATGAAATTGAGTGGGACCAAAAATCTTTGAAAAACAAGAAATATATAAGAGAAAAGGAAATCAAGTGGCGACAGCAGCGTAGACATTGAATAGTGAGCAAACAAAGGAATATAGCTGGGGAATGTGTTAAGTTGTGAGCTATGTGGAAAGAAGAGGAAAAAAACAAAGAACAAAAGGAAAAGGTGGTGGCTTGGGAGACTACGCTAGCTGCTGGTACAAGACAAAAATAAGAATAATACATTAGCTGACAAAGATGAAGGAAGCAGCGGCGTGAAGAGGCTGGAAAGAACGTTACAAGCCCTCTCTTAACACTCTCCACGGCAGCCCTCACAAAACTATTAATCTCCACCCACAACCGAAGATAGCTGGTGCCTTGGGGGGGGGGAACGTAAAACAACTATTGGACTCACTCACGTTACAACACCACCCAAAAACTCTCCACTTACAACGTTGGCAGCTGGTGAATTGGATGGGAAGACACGTTGAGTTGGTGAGCTGCGTGGAGATTAAAAACGTTAGCTGATGAAGAATAACAAGGCTGATGGAGACCAAAGGACATTAACGTGGTAGCTTGTGGAGACACCAAACAAAGCAGGAGGTGGCAACGAACAGTTGAAGACTCTTACAAAAACAAGAAAGACATGTTGCTGGTGGTGTCACTTGGAGCTGGTGGAAGCACTAAACGTTGAGCTTGTGGAGATCAAATCACGTTGGCAGCTAGGAGAATCTCAACTCCACATACAACGTTGCAGCTGTGGCAAGGGATGCTTTTAATTTGTGTTTTTTTGTTATTCCTTATTTAATTTAAGTGTGAGAATTTAATCAATGCAAACATATATTATGACCATAATTTATGTTACATTGATGAATATGTGTGAGTAAGTTTTTCTTTTCGGTTAAGGTTAAGATTGATATTAGATTAGGATAATTTTTGGTGTTGATTTTTGCATGATTAAAAACATATTTTTCCCTAATTTAGCTTGATCATCTAAATTAAGACCTTAGATGATTGAATGCCACAAATAATGGGATTTAATTTGTCAAAAAATTAATCAAGCGACATACTTGAGACTAAAGTGTAGACCAACCTTAGGATCTTGTGTGATGATACCTAGAATTAACGAACTTAATTTTAGGCTTCTTGTATTTGACGCCTTTTATTCTGAATTATCTATAGACCAAGTAGTGATTCGGATTTAGAAGAGAAGGGAACACCATGAACATTGGGTTTGACGTGCTTAAGTGAAGTATTTCCTAAATTAATCCACCGTTACAATTTTATTTTTAATGTCTAATCCAATTGAAATCTAATACCTTAACCGATTTTTTTCAATTGATTAAATCTAGTCGTTTTAATTCACACTTTGCATTTTTCATATTTTCTTAATTTGCTTACTTTACTTTATTTTATTTTCAAATCAATCAATTTTAGATCGTCTGAGTAATTTTTATCGTTTAAATTAAGTTTCTTACGTGTTAGAAATTTTTTCCTTGGGTACGATATCCGGTTCTCACCGTTTTATATCATTTGTCGACGGGGTGCACTTGCCTCTAATTGGTCTAGATAGAATTCAATTTATATCGCTTTGTTTAGACCACAACAAGTTTTTGGCGCCATTGTCGGGGAATAAATTTTTTTGTGTGAGTCGTTAGATTAGACGGTGTTAAGTGTCTCAGATTTAATTCTTGCCTTGTTGTTTATTTGTGTATTTTAGTTGTTTGCTTGACTGCTTTACGTCGGTGTGTTTTATTGTTATTTTTTATTCTTAGCTCTGTTATTATTTGCTTTTTATTTATTCCATTTTGTTTATGCTCACTAGTGGTCAAAAGCCCGAGAAGTTGCTATTAGATACTGAGATTGAAAAAACTACTCGCAGGTTGTGTAAGGAAGCCAGATTGGCTCGGAGTAGTACTTTAGCAGAAAGGACTAGAGAAGAGTAGTTTTCAGAGATGGAACAGTGCGAGGAGAGGTTGATGCCACATACTGAATATAGAAGGGAGTTGACTATGATGGATTTGACAATGGGGCACAGCAATAGACCCATGCCTCCCATTATAAGGTCGACGATCACAACTACGAGTTTTGAGATTCCTCACAGCATTACATCCATCGTGAGGGCATCTCAATTTGGAGGATTGCCTTTGGAGGATCCGAACACTCATTTGGAGACATTTTTGGATATTTGCGATTTATTCAAGCAAAATGGAGTATCGGAAGATGCGGTGAGATTAAGGTTATTCCTATTTTCTTTAAGGGGTAAGGCTAGAGCATGGTTGGCTAGTTTGTAGTCGGGATCGATTACTACATGGGATGAGATGATGAGATTAATTTTGGCAAAAATTTTCCCTCCTGCCAAGGTTGCAAAGATGAAGAATGAGATCACTTCCTTCACTCAGTATGAAAATGAAAGTTTATATGAAGTATGGGAGCGATTTCGAGATATGTTGGCGCAGTGTCCTAGTCATGGGTTCTCTACATGATAGCAGGTCAATACATTATCTGAGATTGGGCCCATCAACCGGGAGTATCATAGATCTTTGCAGGAGGTAGTTTAATGAGGAAAGCGCGGATCAAGCTACAAGTTGATTGATGAGATGGCCACTAGCGGTTTCTAGTATCATTGAAAGGCATCTCAGCGACCCACGAGAGCTCGTGTAGTCGACAATCTGGTGACTTTATCGCTTTCGGATGGATGATCTGATGAAGAAGTTAGATATTTTGATGCACAGTGTGAGAGGAGGAGCTAGCTCTTCATTAAGAAGTTGTGTTGTTTGCGAACATTGTGATGGAGATTCCCATGCATCTTCTGAGTGTCAAGTCGGGAATCCTTTTGCTTAAGAGACTGAAGAGGCCCAGTATGTGGGCAATTATAACAGACAACGCGGAGACCCATATTTTAACACTTACAACCCAGGCTGGAGGAATCATCCAAATTTCTTTTGGCAGAATGACCAGGTTGCTCAACCACAGTCATCCAATGTTCAGAGACAGTCACCTCCAGGTGTCAATGCTCCTAATCCTGCGCCACCAGAAAAATCTAATCTCAAAGAGCTACTCTTGAAGTACATTTCCACTACTAAGGTTAGGATGCAAAATCAAGAATCTTCTATCCGACATTTGGAGAATCAGATGAGCCAGATTGCAAGTTTGTTGAAGGAAAGGCCTTCGAGTTCATTGCCTAGCACTACTGAGGCCAACCCAAGAGAATATGCAAAGGCAATTTTATTGAAGAGTGGCAGACATCTTGAAGAAGTTCAGGAGAAGCAGAAGGATAAAGAAGCAGAAAACAGTGAAGAAGAAGAGAGTCGGGAAAGTGGCAAAGAGAACAAGGAAACACCAACTGAAAAGAAGGATCATCCACGGTTATTTGCTGACCACATTACACATCCAGTAAAACCTCGGATTCCTTATCCTCAAAGGTTGAAAGGTACGCAATTAGATAAGCAATTTGGTCGTTTTCTCGAGATATTTAAAAAGTTGCATATAAACATTCCTTTTGTTAAGGCCATAGCGCAGATGCCTTCTTATGCTAAGTTTTTGAAAGAAATTGTCTAATAAGAGGAGGCTTGAGGAGTATGCCACGGTGAAGCTAAATAAGGAGTGTTCAGCCATATTGTCGAGAAAACTACCACCGAAGCTTAAGGACCCATGGAGTTTTACTACTCCTTGTGTTATTAGTGATTTAAATATAGATAAGGCTTTAATGGATTTGGGTGCGAGTATTAACTTAATGTCTCTTTCTGTTTTTAGGAAGTTAGGATTAGCAGAGCCCAAACCTACAACTATTTCTCTTCAGCTGGCAGATAGGTCAATCACTTATCCGAGGGGAATCATTGAGGATGTATTGGTCAAGGTCGAGAAATTCATCTTCCCGGTGGATTTCTTAGTCCTTGACATGGAGGAAGATATCACATCATTCTTGGGAGACCTTTCATGACCACTGCACGGACCATCATCGATGTGCAACGTGGAAAGCTCATCTTGAGACTTCAAGATGAAGAACTAGTGTTTGATGTGTTCAATGATATAAAGCATCCTTCTAATCTTGACTCTTGCCATTTTATTGATATTTGTTCTTTTGATGCTAAAGATTCTTCTACTATTTGTGCAGATTTGTTGGAAGGGGAAGCACAAGGAATGATCGAAGAGTTAGGGAAAGAATTGCAAGAAGAGTTGGAGGAGATTGCAGTTGAGTTGGAGCGGGCATATTGGACACATTATAGAGCATACGAGACTCTCCAACGTCCGACCAAGCTAGTTCCTAAGCCTTCAATTGAAGATCCCCCTTATCAGGAGCGATTGTCTCTTCATGACACTTTGCCTCCTTGATCGCAGTGCATGCCTTTCAATAGGACTCTAATTTTCTTTCTTTTATTTTCTCGTTGTTTCCTTTTCCTTTCTTTTTAGTTTAATGCATTTTTTGAGTTTTTTTTAGTTTTCTTTAGGTTTGCGTGGTTGGAAGTTCTTGGCTGATTTTTCTTTAGGGAAGTTTCTTCTTTCTCTTTCCCCTCTTTTTGTTTAATTGTTGACTACTTGAACATTAGGGACAATGTTCATAAGTGTGGGGGGGATTGAGTTTATGTGCATGCTGATGATATTAATGTTGATGTTGAGAAATACACACTTGAATGGTTGCGACTCTTTTGGTAACTAACTTGGGTCCCAGTTCTGATGAATTTGACCTTACAATTCTGTTAAAGTAGTTGGATAGAAAATTGAGTTGTTTGCATGAATTTGGAATAGGCAGCTTGAGAGGATAGTGAACCATGTGGATTAATTAAAGTAGTCAACTGCATAAACTTAGTCAATAACTGATGCTGAGTGATGAGGCAATGTATGAAATTTTGATGGATTTTCATTTAAACACATGTGAGGTCTTGAGCCATATGACTACATCTTATAGTCATTTATTTTCTTTGTTATATGTGATGCTTCCCTATGTGGATTACCTTCAGAACTTGCTTTGAACCTGTTTCACACTGCTAGTTACATGCTTTACGGACATGATAAAGGTCTTCTTTGTTTTTAACCTTTAGCTTAAATGACCCACCAAATTATTTTTCCCTTGTTATCCCCTTTGAGCCTTTAAACTTGTTGTTTTCTTATTAATCGCATTGCATTGAAACTTAAAAACTTTTAGCCTTACCCTTTCACAAGTTAAATGAAGTACTAAATATTTAGTGTCTTTGACTTAGGGGACTTTTGTTTTAGACGCTATTCTGAGATGTTTTAGAGGTACATCTACTCAGTTGTTGTTGATTTGTACTACTACTATCTTCTTTTTGTTTAAACAAAAAAAAATCACAAAAATCACAAAAACATAAAAAAAAATCACAAAAAATCACAAAAAAATAAAAAACAAATCAAAACAATAAAAAAAGAAAAAAAAGATCAAAACAATAGCCTTTGATAGTGATGCGTAGTTGTAGTCCCGTATTTTTGTATGTACATTTCAGAAGTTCTTTTTGATTGTCCCACGTTACTTAGTACTTTGTGAATACCTGTGCGTAGCCTTTGTTCTTTTTACCTCACCTTAACCTAAACCCCATTACAACCCTGAATCAAAGCCCTTTTGATCCCTGATGGCATGTACTTTATGTAGTTAAAAATGGGTGAAATTGCAAGCCTATGGTAGTGTAATCTCTTAGAGGAAGTTTTGAGCGAAACACAACCCTTATACATTTGAGCGACATGAGTGAATATCGTGAGGAAAGTTCATTTTAATTTTGTGCTTGCTTTTGATCAAAGATATCTACCTTTGATTTTGTTTATGTGAATTGATGAAAATATTATGATACGTGTTGTCGCTTGATACTCAAGTTTGCCGAATTTTAAAAGATTGCAAACACTTGATTTTCATTGAAAATGAAATGATAGAATATGTTGGTTATGACCTAAGTAAATTGCTTGAGGACAAGTAACAATTCAAGTGTGGGGTGTTGTTAATGAGTATTTTTATATTAATTTTTGGTTGTGAGTATGTCACAAAGGCTAGTATAACAGTAATATTTCACATCTGGAACCTTCCTTGTACGTATTCCTTGCCTAGACATTGCTATGTTCTTATTTATTGCTCAGCATTGAAATTTTATAGCTTGATAGATGATTTCCTTCTACCTTCATGGATCTCGTGCTAGCTTTATATCAATGTCGAATTTTGTTCTTCGCGCCCCTTGAATTTCCAGCCAAACCATGTTTTCCTCATGGCAATATGTTGAGCACACCCGCTGATGTAGTTTTGCATGCTTTAGTAGAAAGGTTGATATGTGTAGCTTAACATTATAGAATCTATTTACAACTGCTGATGTACAAACAAATCTTAATGGGTACCTGTTGATTGCGACAAGTGGAGGATTGAATCAAAGAAGAATAGGGCCATGAGTTTTGCCTAAAGAAGAAGTCAGCTGGCAGCAAAGTTTGACATTTAATACACAACAATCAAAAAGAAGTTGACTGCGGCAAGAGTTGAAAAATTGAAAGTTAGGCGTGGATAGAAGGACATGAAGACAAAGAGCATGAAATTGAGTGGGACCAAAAATCATTGAAAAACAAGAAATATATAAGAGAAAAGGAAAGCAAGTGGCGACAACAGCGTGGACATTGAATAGTAAGCAAACAAAGGAATATAGCTGGGGCATGCATTAAGTTGTGGGCTGTGTGGAAAGAAGAGGAAAAAAACAAAGAACAAAAGGAAAAGGTGGTGGCTTTGGAGACTACGTTAGCTGGTGGTACAAGACAAAAATAAGAATAATACATTAGCTGACAAAGAAGAAGGAAGCAGCGACGTGAAGAGGCTGGAAAGAACGTTACAAGCCCTCTCTTAACACTCTCCACAGCAGCCCTCACAAAACTATTAATCTCCACCCACAACCGAAGATAGCTGGTGCCTTGGGGGGGAACGTAAAACAGCTACTGGACTCACTCATGTTACAACACCACCCAAAAACTCTCCACTTACAATGTTGGCAGCTGGTGAATTGGACAAGAAGACACGTTGAGCTTGTGAGCTGCGTAGAGATTAAAAACATTAGATGATGAAGAATAACAAGGCTGGTGGAGACCAAAGGAGATTAACGTGGCAGCTTATGGAGACACCAAACAAATCAGGAGGTGGCAACGAAAGTTGAAGACTCTTACAAAAACAAGAAAGACACGTTAGCTAGTGGTATCACTTGGAGCTGGTGGAAGCACTAAACGTTGAGCTTGTGGAGATCAAATCACGTTGGCAGCTAGGAGACTCTCCACTCTACATACAACGTTGCAGCTGTGGCAAAGGATGTTTCTAATTTGTGATTTTTTTGTTATTCCTTAATTAATTTAAGTGTGAGAATTTAATCAATGCAAACAAATATTATGACCATAATTTATGTTACATTGATGAATATGTGTGAGTAAGTTTTTCTTTACGGTTAAGGTTAAGATTGATTGTAACATCCCATTGCTAGTGGAAAGGGGTAGGTTGGTAAATGTGAGTGACTAATGAGAGTTAGGAATGTATTCAACATGTTCATGTATAACTTGCTTCATACTTAGACTTGATTGTTGCACATGAAAATACTTGTACATGCATTCATGAATAATTCCGGGTATAATTGGAATGATTTGAGAATCTTGAATGTTATTATATTGAAAATTTTATGGGTTAGTGAGATCTTGATGTTTTGAATTTTAGTAGAATTATTGTATTTGTATATGTTGGTGAAGTTATGGAGTATTGAGAGAGATATATTTATAGTAGGGAACAAGAAAGAAATTAAATAAAGATTTGGAGATAGTTGGGTTGTAAAGATGATTGTTGTATTGGAAGAGGGAACTAAATGGAGTTAGTTTCAAAGAAACTAAGTTAGGGTTTAATCATTTAGAAAGTGACATGTGTCACTTAGACCTTATACTCTAGCTAGAAGTAGGTTACTATTCCTTGAGAGTTGGCGGGTTAAGTCTTGTCCAAGTCCTTCTTTACTTTCATCTTTCTAAAACTTCTCTCTTGAAACACGAATTTTCAGCAAAATATCTTCTAAGGACTCTTAAGTTCTTCCTTCTTTCACCAACCTTACTTTGCCATGTGTCATCATCTAAGGAAAAAAAAACCAGAAGCTGATCATTTCACTCGAAGGAGTCTGGCGATGTGGAGTTTAGGGCTGAAGATTTTGGAGTTTTCGGGTAAGTGTTAGAGAATCCCTCCTTTGTTGGGGTTTGAGAAATAAAGGCGATAGGTTATTGTCATTTGCATGAAAAATGTAATTCATGTGTTTATTCTTAAATACTGGGTAGTTGGGGAGAAATAAATTCAGTTATAGTGTTAAATTAGTTTTGAGAAAACTTTTGGTGTTTGGAGGCGTAAAGTGTTGAAAGTTAGAAAGTCGGAAATTTCTCACTGAGCATGTTTCAGTATTTTGACCATAACATTTTCTGTAGTTGTCTAAATGAGATGATTCTTAATTTGGAGTAAATTAGGAATATATGGCTGCAATTCGTATGAAGACATTGAATTTCAGTTCTGTCTCTAAGAGTCTAAAAAGTTGTCACAAAGTTGAGAACTGGGTGCAGGATGTTGAGAGTTGAACGAAAATTCGTGTTCCAACTTCGGGAGGAAATTTGGACCTGATTTAGATAGATTCTGGAAAAGTTTCCTTCTGAAAAGTTGTAGATCTTTCTTTTAGCTTTCTAACGGTATAAAGTTGGTAAAATTTGGATATAGGAGTCAAAAGTTATGACCTTATTAAGTGGATGCGTCAGAGGCTTGAGCCTTGAGAGGCAGACGCAGAGATCGGAGACTGAGCCTTGAACCTTGAGGCAGAGCAGAGAGGCTGAGGACGCAGACTCAGAGACTGAGACTGGGACGCAAAGACTGAGGCATGAGCCTTGAAACTGAGGCAGATGCAGAAACTGAGGCAGAGCCTTGAGGCTGAGACGCAGACGCAGAGATCTGAGCCTTGAGACGCAGAGAGCCTTGAGCAGACGCAGAAAAATAAATTGTACTTTTGGGTCATAACTTCTTCTCTAGACCTCCAAATGACCTGATTTTTGAAGCATTGGATTCCTAACACATTTATTTATCTCTCCACAAAAAGTTATGGTCTTTGGTATTATATTGGAAATGATTGATCGAATCAAAGTAAGGGTGCCGGTGGAAGGAGTATGAATTTGGATATTTCTTGATTGTATTCCGATATTTTGATGATATCTTGGTCTATAGGATTCCTATTGAGGTAATTCTTGATTTGTAGTGAACTAGAGTAATAGGGCTACAAATTATATGAGGGACCTGAATCTTGATACGGTCTCTAAGGTGTTCAAATTCTGGATGGAAGTCGGATATGATACACTGTTTTGGAGAAAGATCTGAAATGGTTCATTAGATTATGAGATTGGATTCAAATGGTTTATGGAGGGTTAAATCCCACAGAATGGGGCTAGTTAAGTGAGTTTTGATAGTTGAATGTCTTGTGAAGAAATTGATGGATTGATACCCGGGATAATCATGAATATGCATTGTACATATTTCATCTCATTCATGTGCATTATTAAACACTTACGATTGTTCAAATTGTGATATCTGTATATGTTATTTGTTTTAGAGGAGCCACTGGAACGTCAACCTCCAGACGTTGCTGGATCTTCCAGGCATTAGCTTCGGGAGAAACTAGTGAGTAACCTAGACGGTCTCACTCAATTAATTGTTTGCTTTAGAATATGTTTTGAATGAGTTATCTACGTGCTCCAAACATGTGAAAATTGTGAATATGCAATGAAGTGAATATTATGTTATGTGCGATGATTTGATGCATGAATTGAGTGAACCATTGATGATGGTTATCTCATTGAGTTCGCAAAACTCACCAAAATTGCAACGTTGTCTTTTCAGGACCGAGAGACAACTCTAGTTGTTAAAGAGGATCTTCTAGCCGAGTAGATTGCGATTGGGGATAGAGGTCATGGCTCAAAGGTCGGTCAGCTGGGATACTTTTGGATGGTTTAGAAAATTTTGATTCACTTTCCTCATTCGCATAGTACTACTGTATTAGGTTTTCTGATGATGTACATATGGATATTGTGGACAGACGATGTAGACTTTGATTTTTGCGAAATGTAATGAGGAAAAAGTTGGTTTTAAAATATTGTGATCTTCTTATGATGCTTTATTCTTGAATTATGTTACCATGCCATAGAGAGGGATGTAGTGATCGATCGTAGCGTGCCCTCATCGTAGGATATGTGCCGGAATGACCTCCGGGTGTCCCGGTGGATACCCTGCGGTAAGGGGGCGCTACATTTAGGTGGTATCAGAGCATGGTTTAGCATCTGTTGGGACTTATAGAAATGATAAGCATGAAATGTCTTGAGCAATGCGGATAATGATTGAAGTTATCTTTTCTTAAAGGTCATCCGCTCTAGGTGATCAGATTGATCAACCCGCTGACCAAGGATCTGTAGGAGCGATGAGAGAGTCCTCGGTACCTCGATCGAGGGTTGCCTCCTAGAGTTCGAGAGAAGGGAGAGGAGGTATGATAGGCCGGAGCGGGGCTGTTGACTTCTATGGCAGCCTGAGACCTGCTTGAGGCCGAGGATGGTTAGAGGACAAGAGAGTATTTGATCGGATGGACTGCGAGCCCGATGAGAGGTTCGATTATCGATGTCTCTCTTGCGGGGCCCGACTTACGGTGGTGGAAGGCTGTTCGAGCAATACCACGGGCCTTGTTTATTGAAGTGGGAAGACTTTACGAGAGTCTTGAGACAACTACATGCCTAAGGTCTACTTGGATATGAAGATGCAAGAGTTCTTGGAACTAAGCGAGGCAAGATGTCAGTGGCAGACTATGAGGTCCGATTTAATGAATTGATGGGTTATGCTACCGTTCTGATTCCTTCAGAGGAAGAAAAGTGCAGGAGGTTTGAGAATGGGCTTAATATGGAGATCAGATCAAGGTTGGCGAGGTCAGATATGGGCACTTTCTTCGAGTTGAGCTGCCTCAATCGAATTGAACGGCTAATGAAAGAGAAGCAAGCGAGAGATCGGGCAAAGGTCCGGAGGAAAGAGGCCTAGTGAGTGAAGGTAGTTACGGCGGGAGTTTTAGTAAGCGCGAGTAGACCATTGAGATCATCGGTGGATTTAGGCGATCCGGAGCGAGAATGAGAGGTAGATCTACCTGGTGGTGGGGACGAAGTATAGTGCAAAATCAGCGCCCCCATGTGAGTATTGTGGGAAAAGGCACAGTGGAGAGTGTTGGGCTGTGGCGGGGAGCTTGTTTGGCTTGTGGCTCCTTGAACACAAAATCGAATTGTCCGGTTGTTCTTGGAACCCATTCAGTGTTAGTGGGAGATCCGGGAGTGATCTCTGATTCGTGAAAGAGAGGTGGTGGATCAGAGAGAGGTAGAGGTAGAGATAGAGGAGAGCTGGGAGTTCTTCCATGAGGCTGCAGTCAGGCTGCCGACCACGATCTCGAGCCGTGGTCTATGCCATGACTCGGCGGAGGCCCAAGACTCACGAGATGTGGTTGCAGGTGCACTTCTTGTTTATGATTTAGAGGCATTTGCCTTTGCTAGATCCGGGATCACACATTCTTTCATTTCACCGCATTTGGCATGTAGGCGCATTATGTTAGGGAGTTCTTTGCGGTATGGGCTGAGGTGAGTACACCTCTAGGTAGCACTCTTGTTATTGGTGAGGTATCTGAGGGTGCTTAGTTAAGGTTGATCAAGTAGAGTCAAGGCGGACTGATTGTATTACAGTTGAGAGAGATAGATGTGATTTTAGGTATGGATTGGCTCCACGCCCATAGGGCCATCATGAACCTGTTACACTAAGGAGGTAGTATTAGAATCTCTGGTCACCTAGAGTAGTATTGAGAGGAATTAGTCGAGGCGATGCAGTAGGATGATATCCTTCATGAGTGCATTGAGGTTGATCTGAGGGAGGATATGAGGCTTATCGGCCCATATCATTGATACTAGGGTGGGCAGGCGTTCGGGACATTCGATGGTTAAGGAATTCGAGATGTGTTTCGAGGAGTTACTGGTTTACCACGGATCGAAAGCGAGTTCACAATTGATTTGGTTCAAGTGATGCTCTATATCCATTCCCCATATAGGATGGCTTTGTGGAATTGAAGGAGCTGAAAACTTCGATTGCAAGAGTTGTTGGAAAAGGTTTTATAAGGCCCGATGTTTCACCTTAGGGACCGCCGGTGTTGTTTGTGAAGAAGAAGGATGGAACTTTGAGGTTATGCATCGATTATAGGCGACAATCGGGTGACCGTGAAGAACAAGTATCCGTTGCGAAATTGATGACTTGCTTGACGATTGCAGGAAGCTCGGTATTTACTAAGCTAGATCGAGATCGTGGTATTACCGATTGAAGATAGCGGAGGTGATATACCTAAGAGTGCATTCAGGGAGGCGGTATGGGCACTATGAGTTCTAGTGATGTCGTTTGGGTTAACTAATGCCCAGCTGACTTTATGGCCTTGATGAATAAGGTGTTCCAACCTACTGGATCGATTTGTAATTGTATTCATTGACGATATCTTGGTGTATTCAAAGAGTATAAAGGAGCATCTTGAGCATTTAAGAGTGATCTTCTGATTATGAGAGAAACAATTGTATGTCAAATTTAGTAAGTGTGAATTTTGGTTAGATCAAGTTGTATTTCGGGACATATAGTAGCTGGAGATGGCATACTGGTAGATCCAAAGAAGGTAGAGGCGATTATGAATTGGGAAGCTCAGAAATGTATGCGAGATCAAAGCTTCCTAGAATTAGCGGATATTACCGAAGATTTGTCGAGGGTTTTCCTTGATCTCGGCCCTCGACTAAACTTTTGAGGAAGAATGTAGTGTTTAGATGGGTGAGGAGTGTCGGAAGAGCTTTGAGGAGTTAAAACATCGGTGACTCTTGCCGATGTTGACTATTCCATCGAGGATTGGAGGATATGTGGTATATAGTGATGCTTCGCATCAAGGTTTGGGATGTGTCTTGATGCGGCATGGCAAGGTGATCGCCTATGCATCGAGACAATTAAGGTCTCACGAGATCAATTATCCGATACATGATTTAGAGCTAGCTGCGGTTGTCTTTGCTCTAAAGATTTGGAGACATTATTTGTATGTGGAGACCTTCGGATATATCTTGATCATCAGTCGAAATACTTGATGAGTCGAAGGAGCTAAACTTGAGGCAAAGGAGGTGGATTGAGTTATTAAAGATTATGATTGTCTATTGAGTATCACCCAGGGAAAGCTAATGTGGTGGCGGATGCTTTGGCGGGAAGTCTAATGCTAGTCTGCTCAGATTCGATTATCGAGGTTACCTAATCTGATTCATTTGAGAGCTCTAAATGTAGAGTTGAATCTGGAGCAAGATGAGGCACTAGTTGCTACTTTGAAGTTGAGGCCAATGCTACATGATAGAATCGAGAAAATGCAGAACAAAGATCCGTTATAGTAAAGCTTATAGAAAGTGAGGGCAAATTGGTCAGAGTTTGAGTTGAGAGATGAGACTTTGTGGTTGAGACATAGGCTATGTGTACCTAATATGGATGATTTGAGGAAGGAGATCCTTGAGGAAGCTCATATGGCGCCTATGCTATGCATCTGGTACTACCAAGATGTATAACACATTGAAGCAACATTTTGGTGGCACAGGATGAAGAAGCAAGTAGTGATGCGTGTCAAGATGTATGGCGTGCAAGAAGTGAAGGCGAGCACCGGGCTCCACTAGAAGTTGAATTCATTGCCCATTCAGTGGAAATGGGAGCGGATCACTATGGACTTTATCATGGGTTTGCCTAAGACTCAGAAAAAAAGCGTGATGCTATTTGGGTCATAGTGGACGGTTGACTAAATCGGCCCATTTCTTACCAGTGAGAGAGAATAACTCACTTGATCAGTTGGCCCAAAAGTATGTGAATGAGGTGGTGAGACTGCATGGAGTACCAGTGTCTATAGTATCGGACAAGGATCCGAGATTTACTTCGAGATTTTGGAAAAGCTTACAGATTGCCATGGGAACTAAATTGAACTTCAGTACAGCATTTCATCCTCAGACAGATGGACAGAGTGAAAGGACAATTAAAACTGTTGAGGATATGCTCAGGGCTTGTGTATTGGAGTTTAGAGGAACTTGGGATCAATATATGGCGTTGATTGAGTTTGCCTACAATAACCATTACCACAGTAGTATCGGAATGGCACCGTACGAGGCACTGTACGGTAGGAAATGTCGGTCGCCATTGTATTGGGATGAAGAGGGCTTGAGAATGATGGAAGGCCCAGAGTTGATACAGGACACAGTGGATAAGGTGAAGTTGATCCGAAGCCGAATCAAAGCGGCTCAGAATAGGCAAAAGAGTTATGTGGATCAACATCGACATGATATGGAGTACAGTGTAGGAGATAGAGTATTTTTTAGAGTGTCACCCTGGAGGGGAGTTTTGAGATTTGGTAGAAAGGGCAAGTTGAGCCCTAGGTACATTGGTCCTTATGAGATCATTGAGAGGATAGGACCTTTGGCCTATAAGTTGGCTTTACCAAATGAGATGTCTCAATTGCATAATGTCTTCCATGTGAGTATGCTCCGAAGGTACCGATCGGATCCGACACATGTGATACCAGCTCAGGAGATTGAGGTTGCTAGTAACTTAAGCTATGTTGAGGAGCCGATCAAGATTGTGGGATCACGGATTAAGCAGTTGAGGAACAAGGTTATTCCATTGGTAAAAGTCCTTTGGAGGAACCACTCGACTGAAGAAGCAACATGGGAGCAGAGGGCATATGAGGAGACAATATCCCCACCTATTCGAAAGCGGTAAGAATTTCGAGGCGAAATTTCTTTAAGGAGGGGAGAGTTGTAACATCCCATTGCTAGTGGAAAGGGGTAGGTTGGTAAATGTGAGTGACTAATGAGAGTTAGGAATGTATTCAACATGTTCATGTATAACTTGCTTCATACTTAGACTTGATTGTTGCACATGAAAATACTTGTACATGCATTCATGAATAATTAGGGTATAATTGGAATGATTTGAGAATCTTGAATGTTATTATATTGAAAATTTTATGGGTTAGTGAGATCTTGATGTTTTGAATTTTAGTGGAATTATTGTATTTGTATATGTTGGTGAAGTTATGGAGTATTGAGAGAGATATATTTATAGTAGGGAACAAGAAAGAAATTAAATAAAGATTTGGAGATAGTTGGGTTGTAAAGATGATTGTTGTATTGGAAGAGGGAACTAAATGGAGTTAGTTTCCAAAGAAACTAAGTTAGGGTTTAATCATTTAGAAAGTGACATGTGTCACTTAGACCTTATACTCTAGCTAGAAGTAGGTTACTATTCCTTGAGAGTTGGCGAGGTTAAGTCTTGTCGAGTCCCTTCTTTACTTTCATCTTTCTAAAACTTCTCTCTTGAAACACGAATTTTCAGCAAAATATCTTCTAAGGGACTCTTGAGTTCTTCCTTCTTTCACCAACCTTACTTTGCCATGTGTGTCATCTACTCTAAGGGAAAAAAAACCAGAAGCTGATCATTTCACTCGGTGGAGTCTGGCGATGTGGAGTTTAGGGCTGAAGATTTTGGAGTTTTAATGAGTAAGTGTTAGAGAATCCCTCCTTTGTTGGGGTTTGAGAAATAAAGCTGATAGGTTATTGTCATTTGCATGAAAATGTAATTCATGTGTTTATTCTTAAATACTGGGTAGTTGGGAGAAATAAATTCAGTTATAGTGTTAAATTAGTTTTGAGAAAACTTTTGGTGTTTGGAGGCGTAAAGTGTTGAAAGTTAGAAAGTGGAAATTTCTCCTTGAGCATGTTTGATATTTTGACCATAACATTTTCTGTAGTTGTCTAAATGAGATGATTCTTAATTTGGAGTAAATTAGGAATATATGGCTGCAATTCGTATGAAGACATTGAATTTCAGTTCTGTCTCTAAGAGTCTAAAAGTTGTCACAAAGTTGAGGCTGGGTGCGGGATGTTGAGAGTTGAGCGAAATTCATGTTCCAACTTCGGGAGGAAAT
Source organism: Erythroxylum novogranatense (assembly GCA_029891385.1). Lineage (NCBI taxonomy): Eukaryota > Viridiplantae > Streptophyta > Magnoliopsida > Malpighiales > Erythroxylaceae > Erythroxylum > Erythroxylum novogranatense. The sequence continues at coordinate 19,662,325 of CM057224.1, read as the reverse complement.
TTGGACCTGATTTAGATAGATTCTGGAAAAGTTTCCTTCTGAAAAGTTGTAGATCTTTCTTTTATCTTTCTAACGGTATAAAGTTGGTAAAATTTGGATATAGGAGTCAAAGTTATGACCTTATTAAGTGGATCGTCAGAGGCCTTGAGCCTTGAGAGGCTGACGCAGAGCCTTGGCGCAGACGCAGAGCCTTGAGAGGTGAGAGCTTGAGCCTTGAGGAGGCAGAGCCTTGAGACTGAGGCATGAGCCTTAAAAACTGAGGCATGAGCCTTGAAACTGAGGCATGAGCGCAGAGGCTGAGGCAGGAGCCTTGAGAGGGCGAGAGGCAGAGCCTTGAGGCCGAGATCTGAGCCTTGGCCCGAGGCTTGACCTTGAGAAAAATAGATTGTACTTTTGGGTCATAACTTCTTCTCTAGACCTCCAAATGACCTGATTTTGAAGCATTGGATTCCTAACACATTTATTTATCTCTCCACAAAAAGTTATGGTCTTTGGTATTATATTGGAAATGATTGATCGAATCAAAGTAAAGGTGCGGTGGAAGGAGTATGAATTTGGATATTTCTTGATTGTATTCGGTATTTTGATGATATCTTGGTCTATAAGTTCCTATTGAGGTAATTCTTGATTTGTAGTGAACTAGAGTAATAGGGCTGCAAATTATATGAGGGACCTGAATCTTGATACGGTCTTTAAGGTGTTCAAATTACGGATGGAAGTGGGATATAATACCTTTGTTTTGGAGAAAGATAGAAATGGTTCATTGGATTATGAGAATGGATTCAAATGGTTTATGGAGGTTAAATCCCACAGAATGGGGCTAGTTAAGTGATTTTTGATAGTTGAATGTCTTGTGAAGAAATTGATGGATTGATACTGTAACATTCCGTTTCTGCGAGTAGGGGTATTTTGGTAATTATGGGTTAGACTGATAGACTGCACTGCATTTACTGATTGAATATGTTATTGGCCTCTAATTATAGAGGAATTGATTTCTTGCATATGCATTTATTTATAGTACATGCATTCATGATTTTTCGGCATTTCAATTGTATTAGGCGATTGGATTGTGAGCCAATGGGTGGTAGATAAGTGGTTAATTGAGAATTGAGTTATTGGGTTCCAGTGAATGATTTAGAATAGTTTATGAGTGACTGGTAATTTATGGTGGCTTATAGGAAATTTCAGAAATTAGAGATAATGCGAATAGGAAATTTTAGAGTGATGATTAAATGGTGTATATCTTTGGAAGAATGGTCTAAGGGCTATGGAAAATAATTATGTTGAGCCATTGAAATTTAGAGACTGGAATTTGGATTGATATAGAGACCGAATACATAAATAGTTAGGGTTTAGCAATTTTGGGAAAAATCGAAGAAGGCATTTCGAGTTCTCCTCTTCCCTCTACGGCGTTCTCGATTTCCTCCCATTGGTGAGGATTTCTTGATTTTCTTTAATGGGTTCTCTTCATTGATGTTAGTCTAACATGTTATAATGGTTGTTAAAGGTTGGAAGATTTGATATTGGTAGATCGGAGGATTTGAAGGATTTCAGGGTTCTGACGATCTTGAGAGATTTGTGGATTTGAGCTTTGATTGGTAAGTTTTAATGAATTTAACGTTATTATTAATGGTTTCTCTTGTATTTATGGCATTTAGTATGTTTGATTGGGTATTGGGAGTGTCTCTGGATGGGTTTTGTTTTGGTGTTGTGGTGGTACATGTAAAGGATCGAAGAGTGGATTTGTGGAAGTTTTGATGATTGTATATGTTAAGGTTTCCAATGATGAAATTGTTTGATTTAGGTGTATTGAATTGTTTGAGAGTTGTTGAAAGAGGAAAGATTGGAATTGGAGAGTTATAGAGTCGGAAAGATGGGAATCTGGGTGGTGTGTTTAAAAGATGTGTTGGGGAAGAAGGAGGCATGTATGTAGATTGGTTTTAGATTGGAGACTCTGACGGAGAGTAGCTCGGCATCTTGAGTGAGCGAGTAGCTCGGCATCGAGACGACGAGTGTAGCTCGGTATCTTGGATCGATCGGTCATCTGACGAAATAAGCCAACCGAATAATGTGTAGCTTCGGCCATCTGCAGCGGTATGTGGACGAGCGATCTGCGTAGCTCGTCGGTGACGGCGGTTCACCAATGAGCTAGGGCTCACGCCAGTCGACTATGAGCGTGAGGTTGGCGCCGAGTGCAATCATGGATAGCGATGTCACTTGGTTTTTCATTCCTTGTTGACCTCATACAGTGTCAGAAGAGGTGTGTGTGAGAAGTATTATGGGAGTTAAAATTTGAATTAAATAGTATTGAATTGTAGTGATTAAGGTCGGTCATGATACATAGTGTGACCTAAGTGTCAATGGGACAATTGGGTTTTAATTGGAAATTTGCTATAGAGGTTTGACCGAATGAATAGGAATTGGTGATAGAGAGTATGAATTGAGGAAATTGGTGAATTTTAGGATCGGATTAATTCTTGTCGATCGATTGAATAAAGAGGCGATTGGGCTTAAGAGTTCAAGATTGGGTTTAGCACGGAAAATCGTGAACATGCATAGTCGTCATTTCAACGAGACACATGCATTCTTGTCTTTGTTAATTGAGCATTTAGTAATGGGACTATATTTTCTTTGTTTTAGAGGCGTCGTTGGATGCGTCGTTCTACGGACATTCCGGAACTTCGAGCGATGGCTTCGGAGATTCTGGTGAGTAACCTAGTTGGTTTCTCAATCTCTAATGTGCTATGTGCCTTGTATGTGAATTATTTGTGATTACGATTAAATGATTTGCATGAGATATATCGGTATAAATTGTGAAAGCATCTTTAGGCATGATTAGAAATCGATGGCAGCGGTTGTATTTGGAGCACATTACGATCCGCGGAGCTACAAGCTCATCAATTGTGATAAGTGAAAAGGTTAGTGAATACCGGAGGCTCTCCTATCCACTAATGCGCGTGGGCTGTAGTGTATACCAGAGGGCTCTCTACCCCGAAAGCGTGATTACGTGTGATGTGCCCGAAATGGGATAACTCGGCGCTTGATCCACAACACTAATAATGAGCTGGAAATCATTGTGCATCGATGCGTGTTCATGCTATGAATGTGCTATGGACTAGCGCCAATGTGTGATTTTGATGTTGTGAATTTTTAGTTATGATATGTGTTGCTTTTGCATGATTTTGCGTAATGCATGAAATGGGAAAACCATCGATGATGGTTACTCATTGAGTTTATAAACTCACCCAAATTGCGACTATTTTTCGGGACGGTGGTAGTGTGACTCTAGCTCGGTTTGAGATTTTTCTGCTTGTGTGTGTCTTGGTGAGAAGAGCATGGCCTGTGTCGGTCATTGGGGACCCTTAGGGTATTTTGGGGATGACCTAGATAGGAGCCATTACTGTTTATTTTGGTCATATGCAGTTGTAAAATTATGATCGGATATTGTATTTAGGATTTTTGAATGCAATGAGAAGTACTCTTTGGTTTTGGAATTTAGTGATTGTGATCTTACTGCTTTGATTATATTGATGCCATGAGGTTTTATTAGAAGCGATTGTCTTGTAGTGCAACCTCATCGTAGGGTATGTATCGGTATGACCTACGGACGTATCGGTGTATACCTACGATGAAAGTATTACATTGGTGGTATCAGAGCATGGTTTGGCATCTTTTGGGCATAGTATATTTTAGGCTTGGATTGTGTGAGAAAAGAAAGAAATTGATCAGAATTGTGATTTTATTGTAGGTCATCCGTCTTTGGTGATCAGGTCGATCACTCAGCTGACCAAAGATCAGTAGGAGCTAGTAAAGAGTCCTCTATGCCTAGGTTTGAGGAGTAGCCTCTGTGGTTCCCATGAGGCAGGAGCGGAGGTATGATCGCTGCGTGGCGAAATTTGTCATTTCTGGCTGGACCGACCCTCGCAGAGGCCGAGGGTTGGTTGGAAGGACCGCGGGTCTTTGGACGGATGGATTGTGATGCGAGGAGAGGTTTGACTATCTTTGTCTCTTTGCTTGAGGTCCGGTATCGGTGGTGGAAGACTATTAGGGAGTTCCACCAAACCACATGTTTTGACTTGGCGGACTTTTGAGAGCTTTTGAGACAATTATCGCCTGAGGTTTATATGGAAATGAAGATGCAGGAGCTTTTGGATTTGGCGGTGCATGGAAGTGGCCACTATGAGGTCAGTTTAATGAGTTGTCGGCGTATCGTCATTACGATTTCTTCGAGGCGGATCGGTCTTGGGAGATTTGAGGAGGCTGAATCTGGATATTCGTGCAGAGTTAGCCCGATCGACATGGGCACCTTTCAGGAGGTGAGGTCGTGGCGGTCGAGGATTGAGCGACTTTTGAGACGGAGCGAGTTGAGGTTGGTGGGGATCTCGGAATAAGAGATCGGTGATAGTCGAGGCGGCTCGGGTAGGAGCTTTAGCAGAGCGTCGAGGCGAGCTCAGATTTTGGGAGGTTCGAACGATCTGGTTCGATTGAGAGGCGATTTGAGCGATCGGGTAGCGATGGCGATGGTGAGGCTCGGTCGACTTCCTCTGTGTGAGTTTTGAGAGGAGGCATAGTGGGGAGTGTTGGAGGTTCACTGGGCATGTTTGAGGTGTGGCTCGATGGAGCATCGGATCAAACCTTGTCGAGAGATTCGAGGAGCTCGATCTGCTTGAGTGGGAGGTGGTGGTATACGGTATGCTGTGAGCCATGATAGTGGACTGGATTGAGGCGAGGCGAGCTCGGAGTGGAGCAAGAGATTCTTTGTGGGATCGAGAGTCGGAATAGTCGGCGCGATCGCGAGCCGAGTCTACGCCATGACAGGCGGGAGGCTCGGGACTCTCGGATGTGGTTGCGAGTTTATACGCTTTCGATATTGAGGTGTATGCATTGATAGATCCGGGTCCGCGTTCATTCATTGCACCTCATGTGGCATGTAGATTGCATGTGAGTAGAGATGCTTGATATGGATTGCGGTGAGTACACCTTTAGGTAGTACCCTTGCTTTAAGCGTAGAATTGCGAGAGGATGTCGATTCGGGTAGATTGGTAGTATTGAGTGCAGATTTGATTGTGTTGCCCTTGAGAGATTGAGGTGATTTTGGGGATGGGTGGCTCCTTGCCCGTAGGCGATTATGGATTGCTATACCAAGGAGGTTGTGTTAGAATCTCTGGTCGGTAGAGAGCTATTTTTCGAGGTGTTAGTCGGCGATGCCGGCCGGGATGATCTCGTTTCGAGTGCTCTGAGGTTGATGAGAGGTGGGTGTGAGGCCTATTTGGCTCACGTGGTGGATTCAAGAGTGCGTGATCTGCGGGATGTCCTGTGATCGGGAGTTTCGGATGTGTTTCAGGAGCTTCGGGTTTGCCGCGGATCGGAGGCGAGTTCGAATTGACCTCGTTCAGTACCGCTCTATATCGATACCTCCGTATAGGATGGCACCGGTGTGGGCGAGGGAGCTTAAAACTCGATTCAGGGAGGCTGTTGGATAAGGGTTTATCAGGCCCAGTGTTTGGCCGTGGGGAGCTTGGTATTATTTGTGAAGAAGAAGGGCGGGACTATGAGACTTTGCATCGATTATAAGCGACTCAATCGGATTCTTGTTAGAATAAGTACCACGCCTAGGATCGATGATCTCTTTGATCGATTGCGAGGAGCTCGAGATATTTACCAAATTGGACTTGAGATCGGTTATTATCGATTGAGGATCGTGGGTGATGTGCCTAAGAAGTGCGTTGAAGCGGTATGGGCATTATGAGTTTTAGTGATGCCGTTTGGGTTGACTAATGCCGGCAGCCTTCATGGCCTTGATGAATAGGGTTTTCAGCCATACCGGATCGGTTTGTGATAGTGTTCATTGGCGACATTTTGGTATATTCGAGGTCTAGAAGCAGGAGCATGCGAACATCGAGAGTTGTCTTTGCAGATTATGAGGATAGGCGTTTGTATGCCAAATTCACTAAGTGTGAATTTTGGCTCGACGAGTGGTGTTTTAGGCCACATAGTATCTGGTGAGGTATCGGTAGATCCTCACAAGATTGAAGCGATGAGGAGTTGGGAGATTAGGAATGTATGCGAGTTGAGGAGTTTCCTCGGATTAGCGAGGATATTACGGAGGTTTGTCGAGGTTTTCTGTGATCTACGCCCTTTGACAAGACTTCGAGGAAGAGTGTGGCCTTGGATGGACGAGATGAGTGTCGTGAGTTTCGTTGAGTTGATACATCGGTTGACTCTGGCACGGTGTTAGCTTTGCCATCTGGATCGGGAGGTTTGAGGTTTATAGTGATGCTTGGTGGGTTTAAGTGTGTCTTGATCTGACATGGGAGAGTCATAAGCGTATGCATCGAGGCGATTGAGCCCATGAGGTAATTATCCTGTGCATGACTTGGAGTTAGCGGTGTGGTGTTTGCTCGAAGATCTGGAGACATTATCTGTATGGGAGGCGTTCGGATCTTCACCGATCATAAAAGCTTGAGGTATTTGTTGAGTCGCGAGAGCTGAATCGAAGCGAAGGAGATGGCTAGAGCTGCTTAAGGATTCTGTTGCCTTATCGAGTACCACCCAGGAAGGCCAATGTGGTGGTGATGCTTTGAGTAGGAGATCGCATGGTAGTGCGGCTCGATTCGAGTTTCGAGGTTGTCATGCTTAGTTGATTGAGAGCACTTAATGTGCGAGATAGATTTGAGTCGGGATGGAGCTTTGATTGCGACTCGAAATTTGAGGCCGATGTGCATGATCGGATCGGGAGGTGCGGGATCGGGATCCAACTTTGGTCGATTGATTGTGAGTCGGATCGGGATGGCGATCGAGTTTGGTGAGGATGATACTTTATGGATGGGCGGCGATTGTGTGTTCTGATGTGGAGGATCGAGGCGTGAGATTTTAGAGGAGGCTCATTTGGCGCTTATGCCATGCATCCGGGGTCACCAAGATGTATCGTACTCTTAAGTTGCAATTCGGTGGCGGGTATGAAGAGACATGTGGCGGAGTATGTTTCTCGGTGTTTGGCGTGCAAGTGAGTTAAGGCCGAGCACGGGCCCGATTAGGAGACTGCATTCGTTGCCCATTCGGAGTGGAAATGGGGCGTATTACGATGGATTTTATCATGGGGTTGCCAAGACGCGCGGCGAGTGATGCTATCTGGGTCATAGTGGACGATTATAAATCGCCCACTTCTTGCGGTGAGGAGAGCAATACCCTCGATCAGTTGGCCCGAAGTATGTAGCGAAATAGTTATTGCATGGGGTCCCGGTTTGATAGTGTCGGATAGGGATCCTGGTTTACTTGAGATTACGGAGGAGTTTGCGATCGGCTATGGGGACGATTGAACTTGACCTGACGTTTCATCCTCGAACGGATGGGATGAGTGAGAGGACTATTGATTGTTGAGGATATGTTGAGAGCTTGTGTGTTAGAGTTAGAGTCTTGGGATCGATGTTGCCTCTGGTAGAGTTTGCTTATAATAATCGATGCGAGTAGCATTGGTATGGCACCTTACGAGGCATTATATGGACGTCGTGCAGATCCCTCTTTCTTTGGGATGAAGAGGGTATGAGGATGTTAGAGGTCCGAGCTGATCCGGGACACGATTGATAAAGTCAGATGATTGAGTCGCATCAAGGCGGCTCGGGATAAGCGAAGAGTTATCGGATCGGCATCGGCGAGAGATGGAGTATCTTGTGGGTGATAAAGTATTCCTCGAGTGTCTCCGTGGAGAGGAGTTCTCGATTTGGCCGTAAGGCAAGTTGAGTCCTCGGTATATCGGTCCATATGAGATTCTTGGCGGATTGGACCGTTGGCTTATAGGTTGGCCTTAGAGTGAGATGTCATGACTTCGTGATGTGTTCCATGTGAGCATGCTCGGAGATACCGATCGGATCCGACTCATGTGATTCCGGCTCGGGAGATTGAGATAGCCGATGATCTGAATTATTTTGAGGCCGGTGCAGATTATTGGATCATGAGTCAAGCAGTTGAGGTCGAGTTATTCTATTGGTGAAAGTCCTTTGGAAGAACCATTCTCATAAGGAGGCGACTTGGGAGGCGAAGAGCACATGAGGAGGCGATATCCTCACTTGTTCGATCGGTCGAGTAAGAAAATTTGGGACGATATTTTTTCTTAGGAGGAGAATTGTAACATCCGTTTACTGCGGTAGGGGTATTTTGGTAATTATGGGTTAGGTGATAGATCGCACTGCATTCTTGATTGAATATGTTATTGGCCTCTAATTATAGAGGAATTGATTTCTTGCATATGCATTTATTTATAGTACATGCATTCATGATTTTCGGCATTTCAATTGTGACTAGGCGATTGGATTGTGAGCCAATGGGTGGTAGATCGTGGTTAATTGAGGAATTGAGTTATTGGGTTCCGATGAATGATTTAGAATAGTTTATGAGTATTTGGTAATTTATGGTGGCTTATAGGAAATTTCAGAAATTCGAGAGATAATCTTGGGACCGAAATTTTAGAGTAATGATTAAATATTTGTATAATCTTGGAAGAATGGTCTAAGGGCTATGGAAAATAATTATGTTGAGCCATTGAAATTTAGAGACTGGAATTTGGATTGATATAGAGACCCGTGTCATAAATAGTTAGGGTTTAGCAATTTTGGGGAAAAATCGAAGAAGGCATTTGCGAGTTCTCCTCTTCCCCTCTACGGCGTTCTCGATTTCCTCCCATTGGTGAGGATTTCTTGATTTTCTTTAATGGGTTCTCTTCATTGATGTTAGTCTAACATGTTATAATGGTTGTTAAAGGTTGGAAGATTTGATATTGGTAGATCGGAGGATTTGAAGGATTTCTAGGGTTCTGGCGATCTTGAGAGATTTGTGGATTTGAGCTTTGATTGGTAAGTTTTAATGAATTTAACGTTATTATTAATGGTTTCTATTGTATTTATGGCATTTAGTATGTTTGATTGGGTATTGGGAGTGTCTCTGGATGGGTTTTGTTTTGGTGTTGTGGTGGTACGTGTAAAGGATCGAAGAGTGGATTTGTGGAAGTTTTGATGATTGTATATGTTAAGGTTTCCGATGATGAAATTGTTTGATTTAGGTGTATTGAATTGTTTGAGAGTTGTTGAAAGAGGAAAGATTGGAATTAGAGAGTTATAGAGTCGGAAAGATGGGAATATAGGACTGGTGTGTTTAAAAGATGTGTTGGGGAAGAAGGAGAGCTGTATGTGTAGATTGGTTTTAGATTGGAGACTACGAGCAGAGAGTAGCTCGGCATGCGGACGAGCAGAGTAGCTCGGCATGCGGATCGATCGGTCATGCGAGCGACCGACCGACCAAGCATGGATCGATCGGTCATCTGGCGACCGACCGACCAGTGTGTGTAGCTTCGGCCATCTGAAAGTAGTGTGGACGAGCGATCTGCGTGGCTCGTCGGCGAAGCGAGTTCGACCAATGAGCTAGGGCTCACGCCAGTCGACCTGGGCGTGAGGTTGGCGCCAGTGCAATCATGGACGCGATGTCACTTGGTTTTTTCTGTTCCTTGTTGACCTTCGCCCTGGTGTCCGAAGAGGTGTGTGTGAGAAGTATTATGGGAGTTAAAATTGAATTAAATAGTATTGAATTGTAGTGATTAAGGTCGGTCATGATACATAGTGTGACCTAAGTGTCAATTGGGACAATTGGAGTTTTAATTGGAAATTTGCTATAGAGGTTTCGACCGAATGAATAGGAATTGGTGATAGAGAGTATGAATTGAGGAAATTGACTGAATTTTAGGATCGGATTAATTACTGTCGATCAATTGAATAAAGAGGCAGATTGGGCTTAAGAGTTCAAGATTGGGTTTTAGCACCGGAAAATCGTGAACATGCATAGTACGTCATTTCACTGAGACACATGCATTCTTGTCATTATTAATTGAGCATTTAGTAATGGGACTATATTTCTTTGTTTTAGGCGTCGTTGGATCGTCGTTCTACGGACATTCTTGGAACTTCGAGCGATAGCTTCGGAAGTTCTGGTAAATAACCTAGTTGGTTTCTCGATCTCTAATGTGCTATGTGCCTTGTATGTGAATTATTTGTGATTACGATTAAATGATTTGCATGAGATATATCGGTATAAATTGTGAAAGCATGCTAGGCATGATTAGAAATCGATGGCAGCAGTTGTGGTGGAGCACATTACGATCTGGCGGAGCTCAAGCTCATCAATTGTGATAAGTGAAAAGGATTAGTGAATACCCGAGGCTCTCCTATCCCTAGTGGCGTGGGGTGTAGTGTATACCCGAGGGCTCTCTACCCCGGCGATTACGTGTGATGTGCCCGAAATGGGATAACTCGGCCTTGATCCAACACTAATAATGAGCTGGAAATCATTGTGCATCGATGCGTGTTCATGCTATGAATGTGCTATGGACTAAGCGCCAATGTGTGATTTTGATGTTGTGAATTTCGAGTTATGATATGTGTTGCTTTATGCATAATTTTGCGTAATGCATGAAATGGGAAAACCATCGATGATGGTTACTCATTGAGTTTCGCAAACTCACCCAAATTGCGACTATTTTTCAGGACAACGGTAGTGTGACTCTAGCTCCGGATTTGAGATTTTTCCTGCTGTGTGTGTGTCGGCGAGAAGAGCATGGCCTGTGTCGGTCATTGGGGACCCTTGGGGTATTTTGGGATGACCTAGATAGGAGCCATTCTTTATTTATTTTGGTCATATGCAGTTGTAAAATTATGATCGGATATTGTATTTAGGATTTTTGAATGCAATGAGAAGTACTCTTTGGTTTTGGAATTTAGTGATTGTGATCTTACTGCTTTGATTATATTGATGCCATGAGGTTTTATTAGAAGCGATTGTCTGGTAGTGCAACCTCATCGTAGGGTATGTATCGGTATGACCTACGGGCGTATCGGTGTATACCCTACGGTAAGGGGGCGCTACAGATACCCGGGATAATCATGAATATGCATTGTACATATTTCATCTCATTCACGTGCATTATTAAACACTTACGATTGTTCAAATTGTGATATCTGTATATGTTATTTGTTTTAGAGGAGCCACTAGAACGTCAACCTCCAGACGTTGCTGGATCTTCCAGGCATTAGCTTCGGGAGAAACTAGTGAGTAACCTAGACGGTCTCACTCAATTAATTGTTTGCTTTAGAATATGTTTTGAATGAGTTATCTAAGTGCTCCAAACATGTGAAAATTGTGAATATGCAATGAAGTGAATATTATGTTATGTGCAATAATTTGATGCATGAATTGAGTGAACCATTGATGATGGTTATCTCATTGAGTTCGCAAAATTCACCAAAATTGCAACGTTGTCTTTTCAGGACCGAGAGACAACTCTAGTTGTTAAAGAGGATCTTCTAGCCGAGTAGATTGCGATTGGAGATAGAGGTCATGGCTCAAACGTCGGTCAGCTGGGATACTTTTGGATGGTTTAGAAAATTTTGATTCACTTTCCTCATTCGCATAGTACTACTGTATTAGGTTTTCTGATGATGTACATATGGATATTGTGGACAGACGATGTAGACTTTGATTTTTGCGAAATGTAATGAGAAAAAAGTTGGTTTTAAAATATTGTGATCTTCTTATGATGCTTTATTCTTGAATTATGTTACCATGCCATAGAGAGGGATGTAGTGATCGATCGTAGCGTGCCCTCATCGTAGGATATGTGCCGGAATGACCTCCGGGTGTCCCGGTGGATACCCTGCGATAAGGGGGCGCTACATTGATATTGGATTAGGATAATTTTTTGTGTTGATTTTTTCTTGATTAAAAACATATTTTGCCCTAATTTAGCTTGATCACCTAAATTAAGACCTTAGATGATTGAATGCCACAAACAATGAGATTTAATTTGTCGAAAAATTAATCAAGCAACATACTTGAGACTAAAGTGTAGACCAACCTTAGGATCTTGTGTGAGGATACCTAGAATTAACGAACTTAATTTTAGGCTTCTTGTATTTAACGCCTTTTATTCCGAATTATCTATGGATCAAGTAGTGACTAGGATTTAGAAGAGAAGGGAACACCATGAGCATTGGGTTTGACTTGTTTAAGTGAAGTTTTTCCTAAATCAATCCACCGTTACAATATTATTTTTAATGTCTAATCCAATTGAAATCTAATACCTTAACCGATTTTTGTCAATTGATTAAATCTAGTCATTTTAATTCACACTTTCCATTTTTCATATTTTCTTAATTTGCTTACTTGACTTTATTTTATTTTCAAATCAATCAATTTTAGATCTTCTGAGTAATTTTTCATCATTTAAATTAAGTTTCTTACGTGTTAGAAATTTTTTCCTTGGGTACGATATCCGGTTCTCACCGCTTTATATTACTTGTCGACGAGATGCACTTGCCTCTAATTGGTCTAGATGGAATTCAATTTATATCGCTTTGTTTAGACCGCAACAGATAATTGTGGCTGTTGATCTCTGTAAAACAGTATTTGTGATAGTGGATTTCATTTGCTTGGATCAAGAGAGGTCTCATGATTTTTTATCTTTCATACCGAAGGAGTTTTGCCACGTTAAATAATTATTGTATTTTGTGATTGGGTTTTTAATTTGTGCATTATTGGCGCAGCTTGTGATCATTTAGTTTACTGCAAATTTTTGCTCATTATTACTCCTAATAGATTCATTCAAGTGGGGAAAGATTTATTGATTGATCGTTGGGTATTTTATACCCGCTTCCTTCCCAACACTGACGTAATCATTGCTGGAGTAGCTCGTCGAATAGAGGGATACATATGTGTGCCGTGATGCTTTCTTAAATGTTACTTGAAAAATGTGAACATGTCTAAGGATGAGATTTGAAAGGATCCAGTTGCAATGTGTGCTTTTGAAGAGGCTTTGAAGAAGGTCCATGCAAGTGTCTCCCAAACAGACATTGAGAAGTATGATTCTGAATTTGGAATAGCAAGATTTGTTCTTAGAAAGCAGCCCTCCTCTCTGCTACCTTGCAATTTTCTTGTAACTTCTGGTGTTCCTCGTTTGATTGATTGTAATCCAATTGTTGGAAAGGGGTAGCAGTGTGTGTATTCTGAATTACTAAAGGCTGAAAGTGGTGTATTTTCATTTTCCTCTTAAACATAGTAATTAGCATAAAACAAATTGCTGAACTTGACATGAAGAGTTGTCATCCAGGTATTCTTCATTATCATCCTTTGTAAAAAAAGGGAGCAACAAAATGCAATCCCTGTGATATGGAAAGAAATTGGAACTACGAATGAGATCAATCATTATTGTGCATCCTAGGCATGTAAACTTACCTGAATTTAAATAACTTATCATGCAACACAAAATTTACTCAGGAAGGTGTGTAAAGAGTGCATCAAGGATATTGACTTGATACAAACTTTGCTAGTTTTTATCTTTTTAATTTCTGGCTACCTTGCTAAAGACAAGTAGTTCAAAAGTTTACTGGTTAGCTTATAACTCTTAGTGTAGACAAGATGATCTACATCTCGATTGGAGCATGCTAAGCCATAATTTGCAAAAGGGATTAATATTCTCATCTAGCAACGACCCAGTTTTGCAAACATCAATAAAAAGGTGACTGAATATGTATTTGTTGATTTGAGAGAGACCCTTTGGATGCCATCAGGCTTCAACTTCCAATAATATCCTTGCTTTGCTCTTCAACTTATTTGACCATTATCCCAAAGCCAATGAAAAACAATACAATATTGATGTTAATCTTGTTTTTCTCTTCTCAACATTGCTTGCCTCGCCACATCCGTTAACTACAAAGAACAACAAACAATCAAACCATTTGTAATGGAAAAACAAAACAAACTCTCCTTCTTCTGTACCCGGGGCCATGAGTCATTCCCATGCCTGCAAGACTCTTCTCCCGGAAAGTCCTATAAAAAAATAACAAACTGATCTTGTGGAAACCTGATTGGTCTGACATTACTTGGTCACTCTAGGAAACAACAACAATGAAAAGTTCCATACTTGATCTGTTAGCTGTTGGCTTTTACTGCTACAATAAAGGAGGATTGCAAAAATATCCAATTATTTAAGATGTATTTTATTGTTGTTTAAAACAAATTAGAGCTTCAAATCATAAGTAATGTTTGCATAGTTTAGGATATCAAATCAAACGCGCATCACACTTCACTATATTAAAGTAGATAAATTTTTAGCTCGTGAATTGGATGTTGCTTCATTAAGATCATATAAATTAATAATATTCAGATTATTCTTATCATTATTCAGTTTGATGTTCTTTGTCTGCAGTCATTGTCTTGGAGACGAGCAAATGAAAAGGACACTCGTAATAGTTTGAGAATAAATCTGAGTGCATTGTTTTGTGTTTATGGTACCATTGACTTAGATTGAGAACTTTTCCAATAACTTGACAATTAAAGAAAAAATATATTTTATCAAAGAAATAAAAAAGAGATATCGTTATCTCAATTCCTTCTCAAGATTATTGCCACCTCTCGATATTTCTTATGTATTTGAGGGACTAAACATATTTAGTACAAACACCAAGAGTAACATGAATACTTTTTATAAACTTGTAGTTATAATCAATTGAAAGAGGTTTGAACAATTTAAAATGTCGATTTCATACATCAGTTTATAGGTTGGAAGCAAGAAAGGAAATTGCCGAATTAGTTTGTTTTACTAAAAATATTAAAAATAGAAACTGAAAAGACTCAAATTCTTGGACTGCTGAAGTAGTCACCTAAAACGGCCGACCACAAGGTGATTTAAATGGATAGGCCCCATTTAGGTGAAGTTATGGTTACTTTTGTTAGATACTATGTCTTGTATAAATGCTCCTTTGAACCTCCATCTCCAAAACTTCTGCCGTTTATCCTACTCCACAACAATGGGAGTTCACACTTTGAAGCTTATATTAACCTCTGTCCATGTCTTTCTCTTGACTCTGTTCACATGCAATCCAACATTTGGTTCGGAAACGTCGACAGCAACACCATTAGATGGTATGTTCTTCCAGTGAGTGTATTCCTTTTGACTAGATTGAAAGCTTCAACCTTTGTTTTTACCTTTTTTTTGTTTGTGGGATCCTTTTGGATTTTGTTGATCAGATATACTGAACTGAACTGAATTTGGGGATGTTTTCTGCTATTGATTCATTATGGGTGTCTGCAGAAACTCCTACTGCATGTAAGCTGATTAACTGTGGACAAGGAACATGTGTCGCCAATGGATCAGCTGCCCTTGGTTTTGGTTGCCAGTGTAATACTGGTTGGGAAAAGATGCAACTTGGTCCCTTGACGTTTCCTTCTTGCGTTGTCCCCAACTGTGAGTTTCTGCTTCTATTTTCACCTTATATATATATATTCCTTCAGAAATGCTGGACCGTTGACGCTGGAAATCTTGGTTAGTCTGCAAATTATTTTTGTGTGTTTTAGGATTTATCACTATGGATTTTGATGTTATTTAAGTTTATTTTCAAGTGGCATAAATGCGTTGAATTCATATAAGAGCCTACATTAGAGTTCAACTTCCTACGACCATATTGAATCTATATATCATATTGTATAACCACTTGATACTTTTAATTTTTCAGGCACACTTGATTTTCAATGTGGTGATGCATCTCCACCACCGCCTCCGGTTTCTGTCCCACCAGCGCCATTTAACATATCAAGCCGTAATGAACATAAGAAATCAGTCATCATCTTTCCTGTTCTTTGAGATTTTTTTTCTTTTCAACACAACAACTTATTTTTTCTTCTCTTCAGCCTGTAATCTTGTTTGGTGTGGAGATGGGACCTGCACTGCAAATGGAAGTGATCACATATGCGAGTGCAATAAAGGCTCTGCAAATCTTTTCAATAAGACCAACTTAGCTTGTTTTCGAGAGTGTGAGACACTTTCACTTTTTTATCTCCAATAGTATTGAATCTTGAGGAAGTACATGTTTTTCAGTTTCATTAATCGAATGGTTCATTATTCAAGAAAGACCATCTTCGTTACATGGACATTTCAAATTTGCGTAATTAGCATCGCATACATGACGAGAATCTGCAAGAATATCCTAGCTATTATGACATAACCATGGCCTTTTTAAAGTGAGGACTTTGGAGGAAGTGATTATTCCAATTAAGAACTCAGGGATACGAACATGTCTCATTTATTTGATTTTTCAGTTTGTGGGATGTTCATTTGCCTGAAAATGTCACCTACGATATAAGCATAGATGAATAAGTGAGGTAGATGCAATCTAATGCTGGTTTTGCCTGACAGGCTCATTCGGAGCAGACTGCTTTAATCTTGGATTAGGGTTCCCCCGGTCATCTTTACCTGCACCATCTCCTCCTGCTTCTGGCTCAGTTGGGAATGGTATTGTTGCTTTTCTCTTGAATATTTAAGTGTCTTTCTGTTTGCATGAATCAATGATTAAAAAAAAGAAGACGACGGAAGAGTTTCTTTAATCATCCCAAATGAGTGCCTAAGGTAACAACTCTGTTGCCTTTACACATCAATAAAAAGAAGAGGGTGAAGCTCAATGCCATTAAACTTTCAAGTTCTTGTTCTTGTATCTTTGACTGAAATTTCTTTTGATGTTTTAGGCTCAGGGACAGAAGATTCATATTCCTCCAGAGGTCTTCGAACGCTAACCTTGATACTTTTACCAGCAATATTGTTTCTTGTATCAGTTTAGGGACCAAATAGATATAGTTGTCATTAAATGAAATCATCAACAAAGTGAATGTCATGTGATAAAGTGAACACCGGCCAAACACGGATCTAGCACAGCTTATACGATGTCATCTGGAAGCAACTCTTACACTACAAATTTACTTGAGAACCTAGTTTCTCAGTTTGTCCGCAGATTGGTAAAAATTAACGTGATCTCAAATGTTATCTCGTGCGAGTTTTGGAAATTTGGCTTCCTTTTTTCATCTTTCCCCTTATCTTTTTTCTTTCTTATTCCAAAATAAATAACAAATACTCAAGTAAGAGCCATTTCAGTTGAAACAAAACACGAACCCCTTCTTCCTTTCCAGCTAGTAGTGATCGCATCGACGAGCTATAAGTTCCAGATAGAATGATGGCAGGTTGGCTTATGCCCTGTGTCCTTGATTCTGAAGGTCCAGATTATAATAGTAATGCTCCTAATCCTTGTCTCAAATTACACACCAAAACAACCAAAAATAGCGGAAGAGAAAAGGAAAGAGGAAATAGTATTCCATTCTTTTATTAATTCAATTTTCAAGTGCCAAAAATATCAAGTACTTTTGTAGGCTCTTCTCTTCTTGAAAATTGTTGTTGCAAAGCGACCAGTTAGAGTTCATTCTGTTTATTTTAACCATGCATTCTGACACTGTCGAACAATTGCTCCATGCACAAACTACTGGATCACGAACATGGCATGCAAATCAGGTGGCATATTTATATGGTAGATTCAAAATTATGTTTACATTCTACTGATCGATGATGCTCACAGAGACAAGTCACGACCACGGTAGTTGCTTTTCTGCAGCCTTTATACAGGCAATACACCGTCAGATAAATCCAAGAAATTCACTAAATAACCAATAAACAGAAATGATCCTAATCCACCTGCAATAACTTTGCTAAAAGACTAGACCATTACTAGTCAATATTAACAGACTCTATTAATCTAGGAAATAAACCGCTTATAGTGCAATTTTAAAACAATGCCTAAAGACTCGACTGTAATAAACAATTTTTGACTTTATTATTCAACAATCTTTCCCTTGAGATTTTCAAACTTTCAATCTAATAAGATTTATCAAGTGGACAACTTTCTTATTCTCTGAAACTTTGGCAATTTCAGTGACTTGATTATTTGGTGAGTAATATGATCTTCACTCTTGCAATTGAAAAGAATAATAATTCTATCTCTTGTGATATCTCGTAGAAAGTGAAATTTCATATTATGTGTTTGCTTTTCTATTTATAACATAATTTTCAAAAACTTTTGATGACAAAATTATTGTAACAATAAAATATAATTGTTCCTGTTTCTTGAAATGCAATTATCAAGTCGTTTACTTAGCTAAATTACTTTATAAATGGTTCTTGAAAAAGTGATAATTACTTGCTTCTTTGAAGACTACGAAATAACTCCAAAGTAAAGCATAAAAACTTATTGTAAACTACTATGGAATTATCAAAATCTATACTATAATCAATATTAATAAAATCAAATAAATATGAGTTTTCACCTTCTTAAAGAATAACATAAATTTCATTGTAATTTTCAAGTATTAAAAATCATCTTAGAAGTAAGAAGATGTGTCTCTTTTGGACACCTCATGTACCTATTAATAAGATTTACAACATATAATTAAAGATGGCAACAAGGATCAAACAATTCTTTTGAGAATTTAAGATTCAAGAATCCTAACTTGGCTTAAAGTCAACAGGTCAAGCCTAGTCAATGCAAGTTTCAGCCTAGTTCAAGTCTAGGAGTTTGTTTGACAGTCCAAATAACCAACATCTTTGGCCATAAAATGACATTGTTTTTTAAAAACTCTCCAAGATGATTAGGCTGCCAAGAACGCTCTGCGATGATCTTGAGAAGATTATCAGGGACTTCTTATGGGGATCGATTAATAGCCAAAGGAAGGTGAATCTGGTAAAATGGGATATTCTTTGTAAGCCTAAGGGCATGGGTGGTCTTGGTTTGTGGAGGTTTCGACCGCATAATGATGTTTGTTGACAAAACTAGGTTGGAGGTTGTCGAAAATTGAGTCAGATCTTTGGGTACAGGTTCTCCGATCTAAATTCCATTTTAACGGTGAGGCCCTTCCTGCTTGGATAAATTCCAAAGGCATCTCTGCCACCTGGCGAGGGATAGCCGCCTCGTGGGTCCATGTGACAAATGGTATAAAGTGGGTTGTTCGAGATGGTTTAATGGTGAGGTTTTGGTTGGATGACTGGATAGGGGATTGGGGCCCTTTACTCCAGTATGCTATTGGTGAAATACCGGATATGTTTCTTCCACTTAAAGTTCATAGTTTTGTTGATGAGTGTGGTAACTAGAGATGGCAATGCTTCCAACAATGGATTGCATCTTCGGTGTGTCTGATTATTGCTAATATTCTTCCCCCTCGAATGCCATGTGGTAGAAATTAGGTAAGCTGGAAAGCTTCGACAGAGGGTGTTTTCACCACTGCGTCGGCTTATGAGATGATTGAAGGTTTGGGTAGTTGTGATAATGGTGGACTTTGGGACTTTGTTTGGAAATGGCCCAATCTATAACGGGTTAGATCCTTTCTATGGTTGTTTGGTTAAGATCGCTTACTCACTAATCAGCAGCAGGTGATGCGTCATCTTTCTACTGATAGGGCGTGCAGTTGTTGTGGTTTGGAGGAATCTTCTCTACACGTGGTTAGAGATTGTGGTCGAGTACAGAATATTTGGACTGGTTTTCCCCCAAGCATTATCCTAGGGGATTTTTCCAGCTAGACCGAAATGATTAGATGCAAAGGAACCTCCAACGTCATCACCAAGTCGGTGGGTTTGATTGGTCCTTTATTTTCGGAACTACATGTTAACTTGTATGGATGTGGCACAACAAATGTTTGTTTGAAAAAAACTTTGTATGGCCAACCAACGGGGTAAGCATCATCAGAGATTATGTTGCACACATTACCTTTGCTAGGGAAGTGCACAATCGAGCTTTGAGTCAGCCTACGTTGCATTCTCGAGCATATGTGGGATGGTCCTTTCCAAAAGTAGGGTGGATTAAGCTTAACACGGATGGCTCCTCTAAACATTCGGGGCAACGAGCTACTACTGCTAGGGTTCTATGAAATGATACTGTGGCTTGAGTGGGGGGCTTTGTCCATAAGATTGGATCTTTCTCTCCCCTTGCTGTAAAGATGTGGGGTGTTTACTCGAGCCTTTTTTTTGGCTTAGGACTTGGGCTATTGCCGCGTGGAGTTAAACTCAGACTCACTAATTGTTATTAATATTTTATCAGACTCGTTTCGGGGCAACTTGATACCTTGCTCTTTGGCTCAGGCTATTACGCTACTTTTGTCTTGCGATTAGGAAATGATGGTACATCATGTTCCCCGCAAAAGGAATCAATGTAACATCTCGTCCTCATATTAAGGGTTAGAACCCAGATTTTAAATGGAGAGAACAGCAATATGAGAGTTAAGAAAAAAAATTGCATTTCATGCTCAGCAGCGTGTCAACATACATGTATGTGAATTTGAATCTTTGCACATACAAAACTAAGTGTCCATGCATTCATTGACAACTTCCGGGTATGATTATTTTAAATGTGATTTTATTGAAAATGAGAAGTAGAGGGAGTTGAAAGAGTGATATTGGTATGAGTTGTGATAAGGAAAGATTTCGAAACAAAAGTGGTGGTTGATCTCTAAAATGTTCATTGAGTGTGCTTCGATCTGCTAGCCATAACTTTTTCTCTAGTTATCCAAATGAGAAGATTCTTTGTTTGGATTAAACTAGAAACATATGGCTACATTTTTTATGAGATATCAAATTTCAATTATGTCTCTAAGAGTCTCAAAATTTGTCATGAATTGAGAACTGAGTGTAGTACTTTGGTGGATGAATGTAAAGTCATCTTTGGACGTTAAGGGAAATTTTGGGATTGATCTAAATAAATTTTGGCAAAGTTTCCTTCATGAAAGTTGTAGCTCTTGAAGTCTTCTTTCCAACCATCCAAATAACACCTAAATAAGATATTTATAGAGAAGGTTATGACAATTGTAAAACATCTTCTGTGTTACTGTTCATAAACTTCTTCTGGGTTATTGTTCATCTTACATCTTCTGTTCTATTTTTATCCTTCAGAAGATGGAATTTGTCTTCAAGGTCTTCATAAAAGTTGTATCTCTTGAAGTCCTCTTTCAAAATATCTAAAGAACACCTAAATTTGATATCTGTAGAGAATGTAATGACAATTGTAAAACATCTTCTGTGTTACTATTCATAAATTTCTTCTAGGTTACTGTTCATCTTACATCTTCTGTTCCATTTTTTATCCTTTAAAAAATAGAATTTGTCTTCGAGGTCTTCATAAAAGTTGTAGCTCTTGAAGTCTTCTTTCAAACCATACAAATAACACCTAAATCTTATATTTTTAGAGAAAATTATGACAATTGTAAAACATCTTCTGTGTTATTGTTCATAAACTTCTTTTGGGTTACTGTTCATCTTACATCTTCTGTTCCATTTTTTGTCCTTCAGAAGATGGAATTTTTCTTCGAAGTCTTCATGAAATTTGTAGCTCTTGAATTCCTCTTTCAAACCATCTAAATAACGCCTAAATCAGATATCTGTATAGAAAGTTATGATAATTATAAAACATCTTCTGTGTTACTATTCATAAACTTCTTCTGGGTTACTGTTCATATTACATCTTCTATTCCATTTTTTATCCTTCAAAAGATGGAATTTGTCTTATAGGTCTTATAAAAGTTGTAGATCTACCATCTAAAGAACACCTAAATCCGATATCTATAGAGAAATTTATACAATTTTAAAACATCTTATGTGTTACTATTCATAAACTTCTTCTGGGTTACTGTTCATTTTACATCTTCTATTCCATTTGTGATCCTCCAGAAGATGGAATTTGTCTTTAAGGTCTTAATGAAAGTTGTAGATCTTAAAGTTTTCTTTCAAATCATTTAAAGAACACTTAAATCTAATATCTCTAAAGAAAGTTATACGAATTGTCCCACGATAAGTTTAATATGATTAAGGATAAAACCAGATTGGATTCTTTTGGCCATAACTTCTTCTCTAGACACTCAAATGACTTGATTCTTAAACCATTGGACTCGTAATACATTGCTCTACATTTTCATCAAAAATCCTAGCCATCTAAAATTAAGTAAGAGAGATTCAGTGAAAAACATGGGACGGGTACAATGTGTGTGTTTTTAAATACTATGAATTGGTGTTATTCCATTAAACATACTTCAGTATTTTGATGATTTTTGAATTAGTAGAGCTCCAAATGAGATGATTCCTGATTTGTTGTGAGCTAGAGACATGGAGCTAAAAATGGTATGAAGAAATTGGAATTTAATTCAGTTTCTAAGATGTTTAAATTTTGGATGGAAGTTGCACATAGTATACTGATTTGGACAAAAGTAGTCCAAAAATATTTGGAGTATATCTTTCGAATCACTGAACTGAATTGAATGATTTTGATGTCATTAGAAACTTAAGACAATGGGGGACATCTTCTAGAAGAAAGTGTTATGTTAGAATGTTCAAGGGTACTGCTGACAAGACACTTAAGTATAAAAGACATAAGGCATAATTGGACGGGCAAATGGGACAATTATCAATCATTAAGGACATAATTGTAAGAAGAAGTGTTGTCTTGCTTATAAATGAAGAAGAAAAACGTGAACCGAAGGATAAGCAGAAGAGAACCATAAAAATGAGAGAGAAAGAGAAAGAGAGTTTGGTGGTTTGAGAGAAAAAAAAAGAGAGTGGGTTAGGGTTTCTTAGTTTTTAAGAAGATTTTGAAGCTATCCAAGAAGAGAAAAAGGAAGAGGAAGAAAAGAGCTTTCATTTGAGCTAAAGATCTCTTCATTTGGTGAAGAATCAAGGTAAGATCATTTAGAATCTTTTGGATTTTTGGAAGGATTCTAGATCAGGGAGTTTAGAAAATGCTTGGGTTTAAGTATTCTAGAATCAATTTTAGTGATTTTGTATTATGGGATTTTCAATTGGATTCCTATTGGTTGAAAATTTGGATATTTTGAGATCATATGAGGTTAGAAAAGAGATGACGAGAAATTGAGTTATGATATAAAGTAACCAAGTGTTCTTGAGGTGTAAGCTTATGAATAAGCTAGACACATGCAAAGGGTAAAGATAGAAAGGAGAATTTAGAAAGATTATATACAAATGAAGTTTAAAGGTAAGTTAAATTAGATACATATGAATTATGAAATAGGAATGAGCATAATATGCGTTCTAGAACATATGCCCGGGATTGTCATTGAGCATGCATTGTACATAGTCCATTTATACAATTGTGTATAAATAAATGTTTATACGTGTGCAATTATTGATGAGTGTGCAATGTGTGTCTTGCATAAATGGGTTGTGCAGGTCAAGTGTCTGCATTCAGACATTCCCAGAATTTGAAAACAAATGCTAATCTGGAGCGTATTGTGAGTAGACCGAGCTGATCTCACTTTAGTGTTCATTATTTGAAACTTTGTATTATATGACTATTGAATGATTATGTAGATGTGATTGCTTATGTTGATTCCAGACAGAAGGTCTGATGATTGTGATGTTTGATTTAGATATTGTTAGTAGTGTGCCCTAGGTCAATGGATAGTTGTGATTCATGTATTAACATTATGACTTGTTAATAATGTATTATGAGGTATTCCTTTCATATATGCATGTATTTCTTTTATGTAATGTGATTTACATTCCATGAATGATATTAGACTTATGTCATCAAGTATGTGACTTGATAGTAAAACCATAAGCGTTATAACACTATTCTAGACTATCCCTGGTCGATCATTATTGGTGAAACAATAATGAATTAAGACTAGTATGTGTTCTGATTGATGATCACGTTTCTTGATCATGGATATGAGATATCAAATCAGAAACATAGATATATGTTAGAGAACATATATTGGACCGACCTACATAAAGAATACTACATGGTTTCATGTCATTAGTGATTCTTTATATGTTTTGACTTTAGTCCTTTGACCTGAAGTCATCATGGTTCCCTACATGAGGAATTTAGTGTTTTGATATTAGACTAAGTTATTTTTAACCGAATAACAAATAGTCTTATGTTGGACACTAAATGAATCATGCACAGGGATGTGAATGACGTAGATGGGATTTGTACCTCTCTTAAATGAGAGAGATATCATTTGGGCCTCTTGACAAGTGTGACTGAAGAAATGCATGGTCGTGCTCAAATGATTTGATGAAGAGTCATCAAATGTCATTTATTATAATCAGTCAACTTGAGGATCAAGAAACCATGATTAATCAAAGGTTGACATGTACCATGCCTTGTGATTAATCTTGATATCATGTTACAAAAGGATTTGAGCTTATAACCATAGTTACAGGTTAAATCGGATTATCGATCCTCATTTGATTTGGGTAGTCATAATGTCTTGCTAGAAGCCGCTTATGACTTATGGGCCTTGAAGTGTGATCAAGCTCATTGCCAACATCAAATGAGCCTACAGGGTTGCACACAAAGAGTTATGTGATCTGGGCTTATTCTCTTGGGCCTAATTTATTAGGTGTTGAATAAATATATTCAGATATATTTATTGGGCTAGATTGAATTAAGTTGTTGGGCTCTTATTATATAAGATATAATGGGCCGAAACTTATTAGGGCCTCAATGGGATTAGGGTTTCTCTATAAATAGAGAAGCTTAGGTCTCATTAGGGAGAAGAGACACTATTGTCAGGAAACCCTAGCCGCCATCCGAGAGGAAAATCAGAGCGACGTTCGGAAAGCATTTCAGGACGTGCAAGCACACCACAGCCGCAGCCCGGATCGTGCATACTCGTGTGGATATCGGTAGAGGGCATTCGCGTTTGCAGTGTCTTGGAATCCGAAAAAGAAGCAACCTATTCACGAAAACAAGGTATTTTCGTACATCCTTGATATTTTCGATTATACATCATGTTGTTGTATGGTTTTTCCGCAGTGTATTGTGAATACTCATACCGTACGCGATCCAACAGTGGTATCAGAGCCAGGTTCTTCTGTATAATCGTTAATATACGTGTTTTTGATTACATGTGTTCACGATTTTGGCTTCTGTATAATCGAAAATGTGCATATTTGGATTACATGTGCTCACGATTTTTGGTTGCATAATACGAAAGTGTTTTTATTTCATGCATGTTGTTTTCGGATTTGTTAATTATCTTAGTACTGATGAGAATATATGACAAGCATAAAGGTTTTGACCGAAATGTGGTGGCTGCTAGGGTTTCCACCATGTAAGACATGGATGTGGAATAGGAAACCGCAAGTATCCATGTTGGACAAGGATACTCCAGTCGACTATCATCTCTTCCAGTCGACTAGAAGTGTTCTAGTCGACTGATCGGAGAACGGAGATGAGTGTTTCAACAAAAACGTTTGTTCCAGTCAACTAACATTGGTTCCAGTCGACTAGCACAAGTCGACCAGTTGACTAGCATCTCTTCCTGTCGACTAGAAGCGTTCCAGTTGACTGATCGGAGAGCGGAGATGAATGTTTCAGCAAAAACGTTTGTTCCAGTCGACTGAGATTGGTTCCAGTCGGCTAGCACAAGTCGACCAGTCGACTATCATCTCTTTCAGTCGACTATCATCTCCTCCAGTCGACTGACAAGCCCAGCAAGGGGCGGCTTTCCCTATGCTTGTTTGTTCGTTATGTGTTATATATTCTAGGTGATGTTACATGTGTTTATTTATATTTTTTGAATATTTATATTCATGTGTAAGTTACTATTCTATACTTCTAATATATATATACTCAAGTATGTTGTAGTATAGGATTAGAAATAGCATAGTACAAACACCCTTACTAATAGGATTAGTAGCCTTCATAATGTACTAAGAACGGCCCTCTTCATAATTTTAAGTTTATATGCCTTCCATAAATCTTTACCAATGTTTATCTCTAGCTTATCCTTATGTAGGTTTTTGCCAAAGCAAGGCATGTGGGGATCATCTAGGGAAGACATTTGAATAATGGTGCTATTCATAGGTAAAGTATTGTTAAACTTAACTAAGCTATCAAAACGGTTTTGGGCTTAGGGCATAAGATTGAGTTTTTACATACATGCAATACATAAGATGTATTTTAACATAAGCCCATCAAGAATTACATGTGATGTAATTGAAAAGAGTTTTCTACCTAAATAACTAAGTCTTGAGTGTTAAGCCAAAGCTTTCTTAGGACTTAGTGAAATATGGATCTTGTTTCTCCCATTTTTCAATTGAGGGTTATTTATTTGAGTGGGAGCTAATACCTCATAATATATGAATGTTGACCCTTACTGCATAATTTTGTAGATTATGGCTACTCCATCTACAAACCTTTCTATGCGATCTATCTTAGATAAAGAAAAGCTTAATAGAACAAATTTCCTAGATTGGTAAAGGAACTTGAGAATTGTTCTCAAGAAAGAAAGAAAGCTTTATGTCTTAGAAGAGCCCATCCCTGAGGAACCACCAGCAAATGCACCTAAGGCTCAAAAGGATGCTTACACGAAGCATATCAATGGCTCTACGGATGTGTCATGTCTTATGTTAGGCGCCATGATCTTTGACCTTCAGAAGGATTTAGAGGAAATGGAGGCCTATGACATGCTTGCTCAACTAAAAGCTATGTTTCAAGAGCAAGCACGCCAAGAGAGGTTTAGAACCACTAAGGCATTGAATTCATGCAAGATGACTCCTGGCACACCCGTGAATGCTCATGTTCTCAAGATGAAGAGTTACATTCATCATCTTGAGAAATTAGGTGCACCTGTCATTCAAGAATTGGCAACTGATCTTATTCTAGCATCTTTGACTGATGAATATGATCAGTTCATTCTTAACTACAACATGCATAATATGTAGAAGTCCATTGATGAATTGCATGGGATGCTGAAAACTGCTGAAGAGAACTTAAAGAGAAAGGTTAAGAACACCAATGAAGTTCTTGTGATTCAAAAGGGAAAAGCTTTCAAGAAGAATGGCACAGCAAAGGAAAAAGGTAAAGTACCCAAGTCTAAGTCCAAGCCCAAGCCTAAAGCTAAAACTAAGGCACCCAAGGAGGGAGTTTGCTTTCACTGCAATGAACCTGGTCATTGGAAAAGGAACTGCAAACTCTATTTGGAAGAGCTGAAAGAGAAGAAGAATAGTCGACTACTTCTTGGTATGTTTGTTATAGAAATCAATTTTACTTCTTCTGCATCTTGGGTATTAGATACCGAAGCTGCAACTCACATTTGTACTAATGTGCAGAGTCTAAGAAGGACTAGAAGATTGATGTCTGGTGAGATCGACCTGCGCGTGGGAAATAGAGCAAGAGTTGCTGCTTTATCCGTGGGGACTTATGATCTTATTTTGCCTACTGGGCTCATTTTGGAACTCAAGAATTGTTATTATGTACCTACTATGAGCAGGAACATTATTTCTTTTGCTTGTTTAGAGAATGATGGATTTAAATTTTCTATTGAGAATAGAAGTATTTTCATTTATAAGAATGACATTTTATATGGCATTGCGCGTCAATTAAATGGCATTTATACTCTAGGCACTGAGTTTGTTACAAATGAGCCCATCTATAACATAAATACCAAGAAGTTTAAATCTAACGATTTGAACCCAACCTATCTCTGGCATTGTCGCTTAGGACATGTAAATAAAAAACGCATTTCAAAACTCCATCAAGATGGATTCATTGATTCTTTTGAATCTTTTAAGACATATGATTCTTGTTTACTGGGTAAGATGACAAAGGCCCCCTTCACAGGTAAAGGGGAAAGGGCCAATGAGCTATTGGGCCTGCTCATTGGCCCTTATACATACCGATGTATGTGGTCCTTTTAGCATTTCAACGAGAGGAGGTTATTTGTATTTCATTACTTTTTCAGATGACTTCAGTAGATATGGGTATGTCTATTTAATGAAGCACAAATCTGAATCTTTTGAAAAGTTCAAAGAATATAAGAATGAAGTACAAAATCAGCTTGGTAAAACAATTAAAATCCTTCGATCTGATCGAGGAGGTGAATACTTAAGCTAAGAGTTTGATGATTATAGTAAGGATTGTGGAATTCTTTCATAATTGACTCCTCCAGAAACTCCTCAATGGAATGGTGTTTCTGAAAGGAGAAATCGAACTCTATTAGATATGGTTCAATCAATGATGAGTCAAACTGATCTTCTAAAATATTTATGGGGCTATGCTTTAAAAACAACAGCATTCATATTGAACCCTATTCCTTCAAAGGCTGTAGAAAAGACACCTTATGAGATATGGATTGGGAAGCGTCCCAATTTATCTTTTCTAAAGATTTGGGGTTGTGAAGCTTATGTGAAGCATCCAATTGCTGACAAGTTGGCACCCAAATATGAAAAATGTTATTTTGTGGGATATCCTAAGGAAACTAAAGGATATTACTTTTACATCCCAGCAGAGAACAAAGTGTTTGTTGCTTGAAATGGTTTTTTCTTAGAGAAGGAATTTGTTTCTAAAGGAAACAGTGGGAGTAAAGTACAACTTGAAGAAATTCAAGTTTCATAAAATGACATTGAGCCTGAAAAGGAGATTGAAGCGAGCTCACAAGCTGTTGATGAGCAATCTTCAACAACACAAGGCCTACGTAGATCTGATAGGATTCGTCATGAACCTAAGAGATATGGATTTCTCATTACTGATGATGATAATGTGATGCTCATCGATCATAATGAACCCACAACCTATCAAGAAGCTATGGAAAGTCTAGAATCTGCTAAATGGTTAGAGGCCATGAAAGCAGAGATGCAATCCATGTATGACAATCAAGTTTGGACTTTGATTGATCCATCTGATGGCTTGAAGACCATTGGATGTAAGTGGGTTTTCAAAAAGAAACTCGACATGGATGGTAATGTGCACACTTATAAAGCAAGACTTGTTGCTAAAGGTTATCGACAAGTTCATGGAATTGATTATGATGAGACATTTTCTCCAGTGGTCATGATCAAATCCATTAGAGTTCTTATTGCCATAGCTGCATACTATGATTATGAGATATGGCAAATGGATGTCAAAATGGCTTTCCTTAATGGAAACTTACTTGAGGATGTATATATGATACAGCCTGAGGGTTTTGTCCATCCTAAGAATTCGGGAAAGGTGTGCAAGCTTCAAAGATCCATTTATGGATTGAAGCAACCATTAAGAAGTTGGAATCTTTGTTTTGATGAAGTTATCAAAGAGTTTGGATTCATCAAGAACGAAGATGAACCTTGTGTTTACAAAAAGGTTAGTGGGAGTGCTGTTGTCTTTTTAGCTTTATATGTTGATGACATATTGCTCATTGGAAACGATATTCCAACCTTACAGAGTGTCAAGATTTGGTTAAGGAAACGTTTCTTAATGACAGACTTAGGTGAGGCTGCCTATGTTTTAGGCATTAAGATCTATAGAGATAGATCAAGAAAGCTTATAGGCCTATGTCAGAGTACATACATAGATAAGATACTGAAAAGGTTCAGTATGCAAGATTCCAAGAGAAGTTTCTTGCCTATGTCACATGGAATCAAGCTTTCTAAGAAGGATTATCCTACTTCAGATAAAGAGCTTGAGCGCATGAGTAAGATTCCATATGCATCTGCAATTGGATCTATCATGTATTTCATGTTATGCACTCGACCTGATGTCTCATATGCTTTGAGCATAATAAGTAGATACCAATCTAATTATGGTGAGAGTCACTGGATAGCAGTTAAGAATATCCTTAAGTACTTGAGAAGAACTAAGGATATGTTCCTAATCTATGGAGGACTTGAAGGAGAGCTCGTTGTAAATGGTTACACTGATGCTAGTTTTCAGTCTGACATAGATGATTTTAGATCTCAATCAGGTTTTGTGTTCTGTTTGAATGGAGATGCAGTGAGCTGGAAAAGTTCAAAGCAAGACACTGTTGCTGATTCTACAACTGAAGCTGAGTACATTGTCGCTTCGGATGCACTAAGGAAGTCAGTATGGATCAGGAAGTTCATTACAGAGCTTGGAGTTGTTCCTAGCATTGCAAGTCCTATAGGCCTTTATTGTGATAATAATGGGGCTATAGCACAGGCTAAGGAACCAAACTCATATCATAGATCCAAACACATACTCGGGCGTTTCCATCTGATTAGAGAGATCATTGGGAGAGGAGACGTGAAGATATGCAAAGTGGGCACAGATGACAACATTGTCGATCCACTTACTAAGCCTCTTCCATAGCCTAAACATGAGAGTCATACGAGGTCTATGGGTATTAGATATCTGACCGATTAGGCCTAGTGCAAGTGGGAGATTGTTAGTAGTGTGCCCTAGGCCAATGGATAGTTGTGATTCATGTATTAACATTATGATTTGTTAATAATATATTATGAGGTATTCCTTTCATATATGCATGTATTTCATTTATATAATGTGATTTACATTCCATGAATGGTATTAGACTTATGTCATCAAGTATGTGACTTGATAGTAAAACCATAAGCATTATAACACTATTCTAGACTGTCCCTGGTCGATCATTATTAGTGAAACAATAATGAATTAAGACTAGTATGTGTTCTGATTGATGATCACGTTTTACTGATCATGGATATAAGATATCAAATCAGAAACATAGATATATGTTAGAGAACATATATTGGACCGACCCACATAAAGAATACTACATGGTTTCATGTCATTAGTGATTCTTTATATGTTTTGACTTTAGTCCTTTGACCAGAAGTCATCATGGTTCCCTACATGAGGAATTTAGTGTTTTGATATTAGACTAAGTTATTTTTAACCGAATAACAAATAGTCTTATGTTAGACACTAAATGAATCATGCGGAGGGATGTGAATGACGTAGATGAGATTTGTACCTCTCTTAAATGAGAGAGATATCATTTGAGCCTCTTGACAAGTGTGACTGAAGAAATACATGGCCGTGCTCAAATGAATTGATGAAGAGTCATCAAATGTCATTTGTTATAATCAGTCAACTTGGGGATCAAGAAACTATGATTAATCAAAGGTTGACATGTACCATGCCTTGTGATTAATCTTGATATGATGTTACAAAAGGATTTGAGCTTATAACCATAGTTACAGGTTAAATCGGATTATCGATCCTCATTTGATTTGGGTAGTCATAATGTCTTGCTAGAGGCCGCTTCTGACTTATGGGCCTTGAAGTGTGATCAAGCCCATTGCCAACATCAAATGAGCCTACAGGGTCGCACACAAAGAGTTATGTGATCTGGACTTATTCTCTTGGACCTAATTTATTAGGTGTTGAATAAATATATTCATATATATTTATTGGGCTAGATTGAATTAAGTTGTTGGGCTCTTATTATATAAGATATAATGGGCCGAAACTTATTGGGGCCTCAATGGGATTAGGGTTTCTCTATAAATAGAGAAGCTTAGGTCTCATTAGGGAGAAGAGACGCTATTGTCAGGAAACCCTAGCCGCCATCCGAGAGGAAAATCAGAGCAGCGTTAGAAAAGCGTTTCAGGACGTGCTAGCACACCACAGCCGCAGCCCGGATCGTGCATACTCGTATGGATACCGGTAGAGGGCATTCGCGTTTGCAGTGTCTTGGAATTCGAAGAAGAAGCAACCTATTCACGAAAACAAGGTATTTTCGTACATCCTTGATATTTTCAATTATACATCATGTTGTTGTATGGTTTTTCTGCAGTGTATTGTGAATACTTAGACCGTACGCGATCCAACAGAAGTGCTACCTGAATGTTAATTGGATGAACTATGTGTACTTAATGTGATTGTTAAATGTGTCCTGAATGAGCATTTGCATACGAATGATAGGGTGTCATTCAATTAAATGTTAAATGTTGGACTATAGTCTGATGATATGTGAATATGAATAAATGGGATTATGCAAATGTGAGTGATGTATTCCATTTCATGAATGCATGAAATATAAATGAGTTGTGACCAGAGTAGCCACCGATCAGAGCTTCAAGCTCAACGAGTGAAAAAGAGTCTTGAGCTCAAAAGTGATTCAGAGCCTCAGGCTCAACGTTTAATGAGCCCTATATAGGACAATTATCAATGAGCCCTATATGGGACAGTTATCAATGAGCTCTATAAAAGACAGTTTAGGCACTTAGTCAAAACAAAGTAACAAATGAAAAGTGAGTCTCATGTGCACTACATATGCATTATATGAGTGATTAAATTGTATTGAATGTGGAGTGCGAAATGTGAAATGATTTGATTTATGTGTTATGTGATTGGGTGAGCCATCGATGATGGTTATTCACTGAGTTCGCAAAACTCACCCAAAATTTGCAATTATTTTTCAAGATCAGAAGAATACCCCATTAGGCTAACGGGAGTAGACCTACGGTATTCAAGTGAAGGATAGAGGTCGGGGTCAGTTCGCGTCTGCATTGCATTTCTCTATTTTGTATTGAATTGTATATTCCGCAACTTTTTGTATAAATTTGTATTCCAAAATGACTCAAGTGTTTTGTATTTGTGAAAGGGCCCAAATAGCTATTGAAAATTTTGCTGATAGTTTTGTGTTAATTAAAAATGGTTATGAAAGAATGTTAGACCCACCCCTCCTTAGGTGTTTGCGAGGTTATCTTGCTGGCGAGTGTTATGGGTTATCATGGCATCCAACTCCATCGAGATTGTCCTCTTTGGTCATGGGTGAGCCACGGCTCGAACCCATGACCTCAAGGTTTTATAGACTTAGCCAAATGGTAAGAGGCAAGCATGTGGAAGCTATAAACCTTGAGGTCACGGGTTCGAGCCTGGCTCACCCATGACCAAAGAGGACAATACTAATTAAGGTTGGATGCAGATAACCCAAAACACTCGCCGCAAGATAACTCGCAAACACCTAAAGGGGGTGGGGTCCAACATTAAAAGCGCGCCAAATGGTAAGAGGCGAGCATGTGGAAGCTATAAAACCTTGAGGTCATGGGTTCGAGCCGTGGCTCACCCATGACCAAAGAGGACAATCTTGACAGGTTGGATGCATGCGGTATAACCCAAGAACACTGCCAAGAAGATAACTCGCAAACACCTACGGGTAAAGGGGTCCAACATTAAAGACATTTTAATGTTGGACCCATCTCACCAGAGAAGAGAAGAGTATTCATTCATGGCATACAGATTCAATTTCATCAAGATGTTTTTCACAGGAACACGGCCAAACGACCACGACTATAGCTTACATATGCGCTTTCTTACCATTCGCTAAGTTAGCCAAATGGTAAGAGGTACTTAGCCAAATGGTAAGAGGCGAGCATGTGGAAGCTATAAATCCTTGAGGTCATGGGTTCGAGCCGTGGCTCACCCATGACCAAAGAGGACAATCTTGATTAAGGTTGGATTGCAGATAAACCAAGAAACACTCGCCGCAAAGATAACTCGCAAACACTACGGGTGGGGGGTGGGGTCCAACATTAAATAAATATACTACCCACCTCATATCCATGCTAGCTTCTTGTCCAATGCTTCAATTTGACCTTTTCTCCTTTCTTCCTTCCAATTGAAAATTCCCTAAATCAATTTCATCAAAATTTAATTTCATAAATAACTTAATCCTTCAATTTGATGCATAAGTCATCAATTCTTACTAATTCTAAGATAGTTACATTACTAATTCCAAAAACCCCCAAATTACAAATTGAACCTAAATCAATCCAATCAAATTCAATATCATAATTAACTTAATTTCTCAAATTGAACTTAGGAAATATCAATTCCTCTCATATTCAAGCTATTTCAATCTCCAATTTTGAAAATCTCCAATTTTCAAAATTATCCTAAACCAATTTATCCAAATTCAATACCCTAAAATACAGAATTCAAAATAAGAATCGTCTCATTTTGATTCCCAGATCAAAAGTTATGCTCAAAATACTCTCAGGTGTTCCTAATCCAAAAATTACATTCTAATCCGAACTTACATTCATAATTCAAAGGTCTTAGGGGCAAAATTGACATTTCATTTCTTCATATGATTTGTAGCCCCTTGTCTCATCTTTATTTTGCCTCAAGAATCGCTTCAATCGGATCTCTGTAGATCCCGAATTCCTCAAAACACTGAACTATGCTCAGAAAATTTCTCGACTCACTTTGATTAAATTAATCTCCATTAATTTAATCTCAAAAATTCACAAATTTCTACGAGGATGTAGATAATTGTCTTAGGAATCCAACGCC
Source organism: Erythroxylum novogranatense (assembly GCA_029891385.1). Taxonomy (NCBI): domain Eukaryota; kingdom Viridiplantae; phylum Streptophyta; class Magnoliopsida; order Malpighiales; family Erythroxylaceae; genus Erythroxylum; species Erythroxylum novogranatense. The sequence goes on along the minus strand of CM057224.1, from coordinate 19,628,408 downwards.
GCAAGAATCAACTCAATCGGATGTCGGACGGAAAAGATATAAGCAAAAGAATGTAGTATGTTCAGAAAATTTCCTTTTTTAAACAAATAGGAAAAGTCGCGATCATGTGTGTGTACGACCGCGATATCCGCATGGGCCAGCGGAGTCGCGATCGTGCGCATGCACGATCGTGACAATTCGGTGAACCCGCAGAGTCGCGATCGTGCGTATGCACGACCGCGACTTATGGGTGGACCTGCACTTTTTTTTTTCTTCGAAACTTTCAAAAATCATAACTTTTTATCCTGAACTCCAAATTTAACAAATTTGGTCTCTATGGAAAGCTTGAAGGAAGCTCTATAACTTCCATGAAGAACTCCACAACCAATTCCATCTCTAAAATGATTAATTTTCTAATCAAAGATTTAACCCAAATAATAAATACTTAAACAAAGTCCTCAACTTTGAAAATTTCTATCTTTCAACTCCAAACTCCAATCATGTCATATTTTATATCGATGCGAAGATCAGAAAGTTACCTACAACTTTTATGAAGAACACAAAAATCAATTTGACTCCTAAGGGAGTCCATTTTTCGGTCAAAGATACTATCCTCTAATAATCATGCTAAAACCACAATATAAACTTGTAAAAATCATAACTTATTATTCCGAGATCAAAAAATTGCATACTTTATATCGAAATAAAGATCAAAACAAACCCTTCAACTTTCATGAAGAACATCAAAGCTCAATTAACCTCTAACTAGGTTAATTTCTCAGTCAAAGTTTCAGCCATAATAAAAGTCAACCTATACACACTTAAACTTTGACTGATCATAACTTTCACTCCTGATATCGAAAAATTGCAAACTTTATGGCTACAGAAAGCTCTTAACGTAACCTACAAGTTTCATATTGAATATTTTCTCAAATTATGCCTAAATCAAAAGTCAATTTTCAAAGGCCAAAAAGTCAACTATTTCACACTTTTTCATATTTTCACACTTTCTCTTTTCAGTCATGATTTTCAACTTAATTTCAATCAACTCATCTACTTAATTTCATAAACCATATCAATCCACTCAAAACCCCAAAGATATCAAAATCAAATCATTTCTTTTCTTCTCAATATTCTTTAAATTTTAAGCCATCTATTATACAATACATTCACCAAGCACTCCTTAAATTTCATTTTCATAATTCAAATTTCACTCAAAGATCGGGGTCCAACAAAGAATGTGGGCCCAAATTGAGTATCGATTTCCATATATTGTGCTTGTAGTTCAAAAAAAGATTTTATACCATTTTCTAAATGATTGAGTGCTTTAGTAATACACCCTCGTAGGCACGGACTCGAATATCACCCATCGATGTAGGGTTCGGGTCTTACGGGAGTGGAGTGCTACAATCAATGTGCTGACTGGTTAATGAAATCAATCAGTATCCATCAGCTTGGTATCATACACCTTCCGAAGGCCCCGCCCGGTTGTCTCGCCTTACTCCTTAAAGACATAACAGATGCTTCTGTTTAGAGGCGTAGAGGGTAGCTATGTAGCTATGGTATTTTATCCGTTTGTATTTTAAAAAATGAAGTTTAGTACTATCTCCATATGTTTTTTTGAGACTCAGTTCAACAATAGACAGATTTTTATTAATGTGGAAGGTTGTATGCATATGCCTGCTACTACATTTTCTTTTTACGCCAGCGATGTTCTTCAGCCTAAATCATGTAAAAAGCTATGAGTTTCACGTTGTGATGAGAAATTTGATCTTTTAACAAGAAGAATTCTGAATCTTGAATTAGACCGCTTGATATGAGACTTATATGAAAGGCCTAAATATGACGACAAAGGAGCAAGGGGATATTTGATCATGTATAGTCGTCCACTCACCATCTTTGGTTTCTAATTGTAGCCCATCACCCTAAATTTCAGACAATGTGCTTATCATTTGCTTGTCTAGGTAAGGAGTCAATGCCATTTGTTTTTCACCATTTGGTGGTACATTAGATTTCTGAACCTGGAGAGTGTAGGCGGTGGAGTCATTTCACATATCAAAGTGCTTCTCAACATCCAAGCTATCTACAACCATCCTCTTCACTAAATATTCTAGCTCAAGTAGTGGTTGTGTCCACGACTCCATAGTTTTTCTGAAAAAATACGTGGACACGTTAACAAATAAAATATGCAGAAAATTGCGAAACTAGACTTTTCTAATGATTGGAAATTGGAGAACATTTGGGTACATAAAAGGTATTAAGCTTGATGTTGGAAATGAAGATTAAATCTAATACTTGGCCTTCCCTTTTGCCACATCATGTTGAAAAAACTATCGATTGTCTCCAAGTATCTGGGATCTCCAAGTCCAAAGGTCTCATAGAGTGGAGCAGTGGTGTTGGACCCCGTTTTTAAAGCCCAACATCGGACATAAAAGCGTGGTGCTTGATGCGTGGGCTGGGCCTCCCAACTTTATCAACATGCATTCGAGCAAATTTCTAAATGATTCAATACGTAAGATTTGAAACATAAACATGCATGCCTCATTAATATCCAAAAGATGAGTTTTACAAAGCTTTAATAACATTTCAAACCAAATTACAAACTTTGAGTTCAAGTGTCAAGAGTTCAAAAATACACTTGAACTAATCAAACTTGAAATGAAACTAAAGCCTTGTCTTCCAAAAGTACATCTTGAAAATACATAAACGTAATAATTCAGAGTGATGCCATAACTCTTGACTTACTCAGTCTCTTGCTCGTCACCTGAATGGGGAGAGTAAAGGGGGTGAGCTATAAAGCTAGTGGGAATACATTTATAATATAGAAATAAGTAAAACTATTAGAAAGATAACTCATTGCCGTGATACACTTTGAAATCATAGTGATTGAGCATATGCGAATCGTCAACTCAAAAATGCCTGATTGATAACAATTTATGAGTAAAATTCCAAATTTGAATGCATGAAACATGATAAAAAATCATAAACACATAAGCATAGTATAATGGTTTGGGTTAGTCCGGGTTCATGACGTACTACGCATTCCCATCGAAATGGTTATGTGTAGTAGTAGTTTCTTGAGGAGTCCTCGGGAGCCCCGCCACTTGCAACAAAAAGCGAAGCCTTTTCATGGTCAACGTGCACGTGACGGTTCTTGGGACATACCACAAACCCATATATCATGCATGATTCAAAGTCTTGTAAACTTGATTTGCCAAACTGGCACTTGTTTAAAAAATCACTTTTCACATCTTTTGTAAATCATGATTTCATGTGCATGTGTTCTTGAAATGAGAAAAACCCTTTTTGAAACATTTTTATTAATCATGAATGCAAATCATTTGGCAAACATATAATCAATTCACATTAGCACATAAGGCAATATTGATGATGCAATTTAAAGCATTAAATCTTTCTTGATTTGAACAAAACAATGAGTAACTTATTTACTCTATTATAAATATGAACCACCTTGAATTCCTTGCTTATACTTGCTCAGGAATGAGTTTCCTCTTGATCCTCTTGCTCCTCTTGCCTCATTTGATTTCCTAAAACAAGAACCAAAATCCCATTCAATAACTCATGCTGAAACAATAATTCTATTCTTAACTTCCATCCAAAATTTCATATCCTTATAGACTGATTTAGACCTTCATTTCTTCATGAAACTTATATCCCTATGTCTTTAGTTTACAACGTATTAAAAATCACCTCAATTGGACTTCTATAGCAAAAGATATGCCCAAACATCAAAATCCAACTTTGCTGAAAACTGAGGGCTCGTCGCGACGTGCGGCCCGCTCCTCGTCGCGACGTCCGACCTGCTGCTCGTCACAATTGTGTGCGTCGCGACGTGCACGCCTTCCACACACGTCGTAGCGTGCTCATGAGCACGTCGCGACGTGCGGGTCTAGAGAATGTCTCCCAACCCGATTTTTCCAGCATTGACCACGTCAAACCTTCTTCTTAAGCAAAAGCAACACACCTAAAGCTAGGGTTTAATCCATCTCAAACAAGAAGAAATAAACTCATACTTACTTGTTGAAGCTTCAAACTCGATCAAAAATCGTTAAACCTAGCTTTCCTCTTTTCTTCTTCTTCTTCCTCTCTTCCTACGACTCCCTCTTCTCCTTTCCTTTCTTTTCTTCTTCTAAATCCTTAAGCCTAAATGAAGGCACAAAGACTAGAATGCCCTTCCTTGTTAAGTTTAATCTTCCCAACTTAAGTGAACTTCCTATAATGCCCTCATAATTTATACCCTTTTCTAACCACTTATTCCACACTAATCTCAATTTAATCTTAATTTTTCATTAACACTTTCAAAAAAATCAAACTATGCAATAAATCATACAATCAACACAGTTCATGTAGCACCCCACTCCCGCCAGACCCAAACCCGATATCGATGGTGATATCAAGCTCATACCATGAGGGTATGTATTAGGCAATCAAATGCAATTCAAAAACTCGGTATGACATTTTTATTTCGTTGAAAACATTCGCATATGCGGAAATCAATAAATAACTTGGGCCCACTCATATAAAAACATTTCCAATCAAAACACTATTTCCATAATCAATTCACCATAATCAATTCACAATACAATATTAATCAGTTGGGGCCCTCTATAAGAACAGTACAACTCTGCGATAATACAAATCAGAATGACTCAAATGTAGACATGAGACTGATCCCGACCTGAACTCTGACTTGCTTGCTGTATCATACTCCCGTCTATCTAACGGGGTACTCGTCAAATCCTGAAAAATAATTGCAATGTTGGGTGAGTTTGCGAACTCAGTGAGAAACCATCATCGATGGTTCACCCAACTCATGCATATACATATACATTACCAAATATTACAAATCACAAGATAATACAACTCACATGCACTATCATTTCACAATTCACATCCAATTATTCATGTACAGATATAAAATACACATGTGACTCTTTTCATTTTATTACGTTGTTGTGACCGTGCGCCTGAGCTCATTAACGTTAAGCTTAAAGCTCTCATATACATTGGGCGTGATATGCCCTGATAATCCCAGTGACGGGCACAATGCGTTGAGCCTGTGGCTCTGAATACGTTGGGCCTGAATGCCCCGACGATCTGATGAGCCTGTGGTATCCAACACTGTGTGGGAGAGCCCTCAGGGTATGCACCACCTCAGGGGGCAAGCGATACCACGACATTACGTTGGCTGCTCCGGTCACAACTGTCTTTATCTGATCTTGCCTTGATGCATGAATGCACATGTCCCAATTTCCATTTACAGTCATTTACATTTCAATGCAACTTCCCATTCCTTCGGACTTTCGGTCCGGTATTTCAGTCATGTACTTTTACGATTTATCTCATTGATGCATTCAAGGTCATTTACACACAATAGCACTTCAATATCACATATTCCACATTTCAGACACCCATGGTCCGAAATCAATCAAATCAGACACACATATATCCATCCATTATCTCCGCATGGCATTTATGCATGTAATATCAAACATATAAAAACTGAGAAACCAACTAGGTTACTCACCTGAACTTCCGAGCTACCTGCCTGGAAGTCTCAGCACGATTCGTGGATTATCGATCCATCGAAGCCTCTATAACAATCAAATAATTCCATTCATTACAAAATGCACAGTCAAAATAATCAATGATGCACATGCCTTGAATAAATGATGTACTATGTGTAGGAAAATCCCGGGTTGTCCATCACATGGACACAGTGCGGAAAAAAAACTTTTTTGTTCCGGAAAGTTCCCGAAAGCCAGGATCCGAGTGTAAGTATAATCAGTCAAACCATAACGACCAAAGGAGACTGTCTCTAACGGTATCCACGCAGAGGTCGGAAAACCTAACCGGGACAAACCCTTTTGACCCGGGAATAGCTAGAATAATTAAAGACTGCTAGATCTTACCTTATTCTAGGAGAGCTTAGGATTACACCTTGTTGAAGCACCTTGGAGATGAGAAGAGATGAAGAAAAGCTTTAGAAAAATCAAAATTTTCTAAATCTCAACCATGAGAGTTTCGGCCATCACCATGATTCACGACCCCTCCATGCTTTTTCTTAACTCTTAAGACATGTCTCTAGTGTCTCTTAACAACTTAAAAAGCCAACTAAAGCTTGGCTAAAGAGGAGTCCACGTGGGGTAGTCAAAAACCATTAAATAATCTCATTATTTATGATATTTGACTTTTCAACTCTCATCCTTTCCTTATCTCTTATCAAAACCGACGAGCCTCACCTACTTAAGCTTTCTAATTGATTTTTTAACTAATTAAAACATGATAGAAAGCTAGGTTAGAGAGGGCACGTTAGTGCCTTAGTAATTCCTTAAAAAGTGTGTTAATCATTAAGTTTGACAAAGTCAAACTTATTAACTTCTTTAGGCTAATGACACATGTCCACATATATTAATTAATTAATCTTATTAATTAATTGATATATGGGATTGCTGAAGCGGTCCAGTCAAACTGGGGTCGGTCCTACCGGCCTACCGGGCCCCGCCGGTGAAAAATCGCCGGAGACGGTTTTCAGCAGTGTCGATGTCGCGATCTCATTGGGACATATCTCAATCTCATCGGGTTCTATTTAATCCTATTGCTCTCCAGATATTGGATCACTATCCAAAACTATTTTACAGATTTCCGAGTCACTCTTATGTGTGTGACCCATTAGGTTCCCGGTTATGTTGGCCACTTAGATTAACACTTAATCTAAGCAAGTCATGAGCGTCTAGCAACACATCATGACCCCAATCGACCGGAAAGTAATTGGTTTGACTAATGAAACCGAGCTCATCAGAACCGGATCACGAACCTTTCCATGTACAATTACTGTGCAATTCGTCCTTTCACCATCCTATACCCCACTTTGTTATGAGTATGGTCAAAGTGTCAACTCTCACTAGGCGAGTCTAGCCAAGTGATATCGGGTCTCGTCCGGACTCATTACTTTATATGTCCATGAAGGCAGTCTTCATGACATGTTCACTCCGGCGCCAGAGATTTTCAAGTAATGATCCCGACAAGAGGCTATGGGTATCTCTTCGCTATTCCGTAAGTGGTGAATCCTTTATTGGCTACTCAATTACCTTCAATACCTCAAACTGCACTCCAAGCACCACCCTACGAGCGACCTCCGAAGGCAACAAGGAATGGAGTCAAAGCACGTAATCAAGATTCAAGATATCCTCGAGTACCTCAAGTCTAAGGATACTTGCACCATTGCTATTATGAGATTATCACCGACATTATAATAGAATACCCATGTGATGATCTCATGGCAGTCATCCAATGTACTTACTACCACTAGTAAGCATCCACATGTCAAATCTAAATATCTCAATATTTACAGCTTCGAGATCCACTGCTTGATCCAATTAAGGAATATGACATGTGCTAGTCTATCCGGATTAACAATGTCCAGCCTCGTTAATCCTATGACTAGGACAATTTAGAATCTTGACATAATTGCACATGATAGGAATCTCAATAGTATGATCACATCATAATTTCCTTCATGCTATGTCATATATCATGGACTTCATTAATTTGATTAAAGATCAACATCAATTCATAACAAAATGAACATCAAATAAATGAAATATGCCTTTGCTTTATTTATTCATAAAGTGCATACATGACTATGAACAAAAGCGCTAAAGGGGATTGCCTTTAGGGCACTACTCTAACAATCTAACGATACTGTACACACATAAGTCGACTTACACTGGTGAACAAGGCGACTTATCAGTACTGAGCAAGCATAAGTCGACTTACAGATTGTACAAGTTGACTTACCACTTACAAATCTCCCACTGACCTAAAGCCAATCGCCTTGGTATCTAATACCATAAGCGAGTACATGAGAATCAAAATTCTTACGTGACAATGGCTTTGTCAACGGATCGACAATGTTACGCTCGGAGAATTTCTCTATCGTGACATCACCCCGCCGCAATGATCTCCGAATCGATGGTATCGGCGAGTACGTGTTTGGATCGTTGATGTGACCTTGGTTCTTTCGCAAGAATAGCTCCATTGTTGTCACAATACAATCAGATGGGCCCATCACAAATGGAACTACACCAAGTTCGATGATGAACTTGATCCAAATCGCTTCCTTTCTTTGCATTCGATCTTCGCAATGTACTCTGCCTCGATCGTTGAATCGTGATCGTCTCTCGCTTGAACTCTTCCAACCGATCGCTCCTCCATTCAGCAGGAAAACATAACTGATTGGGACTCGAGTCGCCCTTATCGATTGAAAATCGCATCAGATGCTCGCCACTTGAGATTTCCATCTCCATATATCAAGAAAACATCCTTAGTTCTTCGCAAGTACTTTAGGATATTCTTGATACCACCCAAAGGACCTCACCGGATCCGATTGATATCTCGCTTGTAACACTTAGAGCATATGATACATCGGGTCTCGTATATAGCATTGCGTACATAATAGATCCCATCTGCAGACGATACGGATCATATTCATACGCATCCTCTCATCCTGTGTCCGAGGACACATAGACTTCGAGAGTGTTATCCCGTGAACAATGGGAAGAAACCCTCTCTTGGATTGCTCCATGCTAAACCTCTTTAGCATCTTGTCTATGTACGTTGACTGTGAAAGACCAAGCAACCTCTTTGATCTATCTCTATAAATCTTTATCCCAAGGATGTAAGTTGTTTCTCCAAGGTCTTTCATGGCAAATTGTTTGGACAACCAAATTTTTACTGATTGCAGCATTGAGACATCATTTCCTAGTAACAATATGTCATCTACATATAACACAAGGAATACGATTGCAGTTCCATTAACCTTCTTATACACACAATGTTCATCCGGATTTTGTGAGAAACCAAACTCTTTGATTATCTCATCAAAACGGATATTCCAACTCCTGGATGCTTGCTTTAATCCATAAATGGATTTCTGAAGCTTACATACCTTTTCGCCATCATAGGAGATGAAGCCCTCAGGTTGTGTCATATACACATCCTCAGTCAGATTTCCATTCAGGAAAGTTGTCTTCACATCCATTTTCCTTATCTCATAATCATAATGAGCGGCAATGGCTAGGAGTATCCTAATGGATTTAAGCATTGCTACTGGACTGAAGGTCTCGTCATAGTCAACTCCTTGTCTTTGACGAAAGCCTTTGGCCACAAGCCTTGCTTTATAGGTAATCACATTACCATCCATGTCGGTTTTCATCTTGAAAACCCATTTGCACCCTATGGGTTTGATTCCTTCGGGTGCATCAACCAAAGTCCATACTTGGTTTTCGTACATGGAATCCATTTTAGATTTCATGGCACGAAGCTATTTTTCAGACTCTGAACTCTTCAGAACCTCTTCATAGGTGGTAGGCTCATCATCCTCTATGAGCAATACGTCATTCTGTTCACTCACGAGAAATTCATATCTCTCGGGAACAGAACGTATCCTACTTGACCTACGAATTACGTGTGTAGTAGAAGGTTGAACTGTTACCTCATCCGTATGAGTTCTGAGTTTGAGTTCGTGCGATTGATCTGCGTCGTCCGAGCATCTTGAACTTCTTCAAGGTCAATTTTGCTCCCACCGCCTTCTTGTAAAAGAAACTCTTTTCTAAAAGACAGCATGCATCAAACAAACACCTTTTGTTCCTCAACAAGGTAGAATTGATATCCTTTTGTTTCTTTAGGATATCCTATTTAATGTACACTGCCGACTTTGCTTCAAGCTTATCGACTTTGTCCGCTTCACATAAGGTGACAACCCCAAACTTTCAAATAAGAAAGATAAGGTTTCTTGTTAGTCCACATCTCATATGGAGTAACATCAACTGTCTTTGATGGAACTCTGTTTAACAAGTAAACAGCTGTCTCAAGCGCATACCCCCAAAAGGATTTTGGTAAATGTGCAAAGCCTATCATAGATCGTACCATGTCCAACAAGGTTCGATTTCTCCTTTCTGCCACACCATTGTGATGTGGTGTGTAAGGTGGAGTCCACTGAGATAAAATCGTATTATCTCTGAGATAATCCAAAAACTCTTGGTCTAAGTATTCGCCACCACGATCAGATCGTAATGTCTTAATACTTTTCCCAAGTTGTTTTTCTACTTCATTTCTGAATTGTTTGAACTTTTCAAACGCTTCAGATTTGTATCTCATCAGATACAAGTACCCATATCGAGAATAATCATCGATAAAGGTAATGAAGTAACGATCACCACTTCTGGCATAGATGGACATCGGATCACATACATCTGAATGTATTAGGTCTAATAATCCGATCGCCGCTCACCCTTTCCTTAAAGGTAACTTAGTCATCTTGCCTAACAAACAAGATTCACATGTGTCATATGATTCATAATCAAATGACCCTAAACATCCACTTTTATGGAGCTTAGCGATCGCCTCTCGATTATGTGGCCAAGGCGACAATGCCATAAGTAAGTAGATTTTAAATTATCTCTTTTATGTCTTTTCTTGTCATTGACATTCATAATTGGATGTGACATATCTAATATGTAAATACCATTGCATAATGTACCAGCACCATAGAGCATTCCATTTAAACTAATAGAACAACCATTGCTCCCAAAAGTTACATGGAAACCAAATTTATTTAAACAAGAAATGTATAATATGTTCTTTGTTAAAATCGGTACAAAATAACAATCATCCAAATTGAATACAAGCCCACTGGGAGTGTCAAAACATAAGTCCCTACGGCTAATGCAAGAACTTTTGCTCCATTACCAACACGTAGGTCCATATCTCCCTTAATGAGTCGCCATCGTCCCTCGAGGCCTCGCGATATCATTACATATGTGTGAGCCACAACCGTATCTAATACCCATATCGTGTGATCGTAAAATGATAACCTCAATGACAAACATATCTGAAGAAGTCGAGGCATCGATGCCTTTTTCGCTTGGGGACTCGAGATAGACTTTACGGTTTGCCTCCGGTGGCGGCCTTGCCACAATGGAAGGTGTTCCTTTTGGGGCAAGACCTTTGGTTTTCTTTTGGTCGTTCTTCCTACTTTTCGATCTCTATCGAAACATCAACAAGAAGTGGATCAGGAAGTGGAACACTGCCTAGTTCCACAGATATGAGAACAATTCTCAGATCATTCAGCCAATCAAGAAAATTAAGTCCAGATAATTTGTTCGAGTCCATTAGTGAGCGCAAGTTCACACTGGAAGACATCTTCAAACAACCTAACCATAGAGAGAAAGAAAGACTGTTAGAATAGACTTAAATGTATGATCATAAGGACTTGAATGACATACATATAGCTCCCACTAGTTTCATAGAATCCATAACCCTCATTACAAATCCAAGAAACAAAGTGACAAAATGTCCTAGTGGGTCGATATCCGACATTGCTAAGAATGACCTTGGGTTTGCCCAACAAGCCACTTTTTAGGTCAATCGGTAGGTATCAGTCATACCAATTGCATCATCGATAACCGACATTAAAAATGACCTTGAGGTTAGCTCAATAAGCCACCTTATATCTCGGGAGGTATCAGATATACCAATTACATTTTAGACACAACTATCGATCAGTGCTATCAACGGTTGATGTGTGCACAAACATTGGGTTATCAACACTTGATGCGCGTACATCTGATGTACACTACCCAACTTCGCCTCTGTCCACGTTAACCTTGAGGTTAGCTCAAAAAATCAACGCTTCTAGGAAAACCGACCCATTAATCCGAAAATCTTATTTTCATGGTTCGAACATATTCGTATAGAGTGAGCTTGAGGTTAGCTCAACAACTCAACCCTAGAAGAATTCTGGTTCTTACCATATTAATGGAAGGCGTTAGTTTTCATATTTAAATTGAGGGATTTTAGGTCTCATCTTTCTAATCTCATCCAAGGATCATAGTCACCATGACTATATGGTGCGATTTAGGCATGGCATCAATCACATTGAATTTATACGAAAATCATCCATCATCCCATGAGGCATGATATAAGTCGACTTATCCAATGCAAGTCGACTTATGTTGTCAAGATGTACAAGTCGCCTTGTATCAATATACAAGTCGCCTTTATACGATTTCTTGCACATGTAAGTCGCCTTATCCATTGAACAAGTCATTTACATAAGGAAAATGGCTATCTAGTTGCTAATTCTCAATCCAAGCATTCCCAATTCACAACACTAATATAACAAGTATATAATACTTTATATTAATGTGTTAATGAAACATTTTCATTAAAACATGCATGCCATATAGTCAAACTATATAGGAAAAACTTGAAACCGATTAATCACTATTAATCACTAGATTTCCACATAATTTTAAGAATATCAAATTATCATGCTAAGTATCTCTAGGTAGGCTACACGTTATCAAGATTACTCCGGCACTTGTCACAAAAATTGCGACGGCCAAAATAACCAAGATAACGGAATAATCTAACGAGACGCTAAAGTGACCTATTCGACATCCAAAATTATCGAAACCCAAATTTCAAGAATCTCATTTTGGAATGCATACAGATCAATATAACACATTTTAATCAAATTAAAATGATTCAAGGCATTGAATTCAGAAATACACAACCAATCATTTCAAACAAAACAGCCCTAGCAACTTTTTCTAGAATTTATTCTCGAATTTACAAGTATACTGCTTTTAAATGTTCAACAGATGAAGATCTCAAACTTAGGGAATTAAATTAGCAAAATCATATCAAACGACATTGATAAATTTTTCCTTTTATAGACAGATTCAGAAACATCTCATGAGCAGGTCTATGCAAGAAAATTTTGCAAACCCTAACTCTGTCTGATTTGAAATAAACATAGGCAAGATGCTACATTCAATTCACAAAGGAACTCCGACCTAGTTATCATTTTAGCTGTTTATACAACCTGGCGGCTTTCAAACCACTGTAGGAAAATCCCGGGTGTCCATCACATGGACACAGTCACGGAAAACAAAACTTTTTGTTAGGAAGTTCCCAAAGCCGGATCCAAGTGTAAGTATAATCGGTCAAACCATAACGACCAAAGGAGACCGTCTCTAACAGATCCACGCAGAGGTCTGAAAACCTAAGCTGGGACAAACCCTTTTGACCCGGGAATAGCTAGAATAATTAAAGACTGCTAGATCTTACCTTATTCTAGGAGAGCTTAGGATTACACCTTGTTGAAGCACCTTGGAGATGAGAAGAGATGAAGAAAAGCTTTAGAAAAATCAAAATTTTCTAAATCTCAACCATGAGAGTTTCGGCCATCACCATGATTCACGACCCCTCCATGCTTTTTCTTAACTCTTAAGACATGTCTCTAGTGTCTCTTAACAACTTAAAAAGCCAACTAAAGCTTGGCTAAAGAGGAGTCCGTGGGGTAGTCAAAACCATTAAATAATCTCATTATTTATGATATTTGACTTTCAACTCTCATCCTTTCCTTATCTCTTATCAAAACCGGCAGAGCCTCACCTACTTAAGCTTTCTAATTGATTTTTAACTAATTAAAACATGATAGAAAGCTAGGCTAGGAGAGGGGCACGTTGGTGCCTTAGTAATTCCTTAAAAAGTGTGTTAATCATTAAGTTTGACAAAGTCAAACTTATTAACTTCTTTAGGCTAATGACACATGTCCACATATATTAATTAATTAATCTTATTAATTAATCGATATATGGGATTGCTGAAGCGGTCCAGTCAAATTGGGGTCGGTCCTACCGGCCTACCGGGCCCCGCCGGCGAAAAATCGCCGGAGACGGTTTTCAGCAGTGTCGATGTCGCGATCTCATCGGGACATATCCCAATCTCATTGGGATCCATTTAATCCTATTGCTCTCCAGATATTGGATCACTATCCAAAACTATTTTCTGATTTCGAGTCACTCTTATGCGTGTGACCCATTAGGTTCCGGTTATGTTGGCCACTTAGATTAACACTTAATCTAAGCAAGTCATAAGCGCGTCTAGCAACACATCATGACCCCAATTGACCGGAAAGTAATTGGTTTGACTAATAAACCGAGCTCATCAGAACCGGATCACGAACCTTTCCATGACAATTCCGTGCAATTCGTCCTTTCACCATCCTATACCCCACTTGGTTATGAGTATGGTCAAAGTGTCAACTCTCACTAGGCGAGTCTAGCCCAGTGATATCGGGTCTCGTCCGGACTCATTACTTTATATGTCCATGAAGGCGGTCTTCATGACATGTTCACTCCGCCAGAGATTTTCAAGTAATGATCCCGACAAGAGGCTATGGGTATCTCTTACGCTATTCCGTAAGTGGTGAATCCTTTATTGGCTACTCAATTACCTTGAATACCTCAAGCGTACCCAAGCACCACCCTATGAGCGACCTCTGGAAGGCAACAAGGAATGGAGTCAAAGCACAGAATCAGTATCCAAGATATCCTTGAGTACCTCAAATCTAAGGATACTTGCACCATTGCTATTATGAGATTATCACTGACATTATAATAGAATACCCATGTGATGATCTCATGGCAGGTCATCCAATGTACTTACTACCACTAGTAAGCATCCACATGTCAAATCTAAATGTCTCAATATTTACAGTTTCTAAGATCCACTGCTTGATCCAATCAAGGAATATGACATGTGCTAGTCTATCCGGATTAACAATGTCCAGTCTCGTTAATCCTATGACTAGGGACAATTTAGATACTGACATAATTGCACATGATAGGAATCTCAATAGTATGATCACATCATAATTTCCTTCATGCTATGTCATATATCATGGACTTCATTAATTTGATTAAAGATCAACATCAATTCATAACAAAATGAACATCAAATAAATGAAATATGCCTTTGCTTTATTTATTCATAAAGTCTGTACATGACTATGAACAAAACGCGCTAAAGGGGATTGCCTTTAGGGCACTACTCTAACAATCTAACGATACTGTACACGCATAAGTCGACTTACACTGGTGAACAAGGCGATTTATCAGTACTGAGCAAGCATAAGTCGACTTACAGATTGTACAAGTTGACTTACCACTTACACTATGCCTATTTATAACTTTCCCGGCACTATTTCCCAATTTCACTTTCTTTCGTAAATTTCCAACTTTTCACTCAATTTATCAATAATGACTGATTTCAATTCAATAACATATGATAGAGCTCCACCAGAGTCATTTCTACTGTTTAGTTCCATTTGCCAATTTATATACACTAGGCTAATCTCACGAAAATCTCAAAACCAATATCATTTGAACTTGATCAAATTCACCTATTGAAGACTTCAATTGCATTGAATTCACATTCATAATGCTCACAATTATAACCCAATTATCAGAAACCATCCTTAGATTGCAATTACAATTACATTCTTAATTTTCTTTCACTAATTGCGATCTCAAAAACCTGAATTCAGACTCTCTTTCTTTTCCTCAATTGTAGACCTCGTTCTCTAGTTCACAACGAATCAAACATCACCTCAATAGGAGTTCTACACCATAAGTTATGCCTAAAAAACCACATTAAATCAAATCAGAAATTCATCCCTCGCCGCGACCTTTGGTCGTTTGCCGCGGCGTCTGAAGGCGCTTGCCGCGACATGTGAGGTTGCTCACCACAGCGAACATTTCTCTTGGGGCTCGCCGCGACGCACAGAAGAGAACTTGTCGCGGCGCCTTGAACTCGAGCTCGCCGCGACGTCAAGAGGAGCTCGCATGACGTCCTCCCTCCCGCTTTCGCCGTGATTTAATTATATCATAATTAGCGCCATGGCGAAGCCAAGACTGCCTTGACGACGTGAAGTCGCGACTCGTCCTCTCTGGCGAGTTTTCTCCCATTTTTCTCTCTTTAAAACCAGTATTAATTCACTCCAACTACCCAATCTTTAACATTTAACCACATGAATGCATTTAACATAATAAATAACAACATTAAAACCAAATCACTTACCAATCAAGCTCAAAATCTCAAATCTACCAAAATCCTCCAACCACCTCTTCTCTCTACACCGACGGTGAACCCTCTAAACTCATCAAATCTTCTTCTTCTCTCAAGGGTTTTCATTGATCTTTAACCACAAGGAAGGATCAAACACAAATCTCCAAGGAAGAATCGAAAATCACCAAGGAGAAGAACCTATCGTGCCTTAGGAGAAGAGAAGAGGATTTTTCCTTCTTTCATTTGAAACCTAAGGCATTTTATAAGAGATTTGTCTCATTTCCTCATAAAGCATTTAAATCTCTTTCTCTTTTCAATATCATTTCCAGTCCAATTCGTCTCCAAATTTCAATGGCTCGACATATTAAATTCCTAAAATCATATATTCTAACTTTCCATTGCCATTTATCAATTATTCTAGCACTATGCAGTCAATCAGTCCGCCACTCGGAAAAATTTTGGTCCGGACATTTCTCCCGAATTTTCCAGAAAAATTTCGAAGAGTCACTACCAATCAGCAATTACTCTAAAACATTTCCTATTCACATTTTCAAACCCAACTCTTCTGAAATTCCCAATTATTCCACAATTCTCCATAAGTCAAAAGCAAACCTAATTATTCACAATTTCACAATGCACATTAGAAACACAATTCAATGCCGGGGAAAGTCATGAATGCATGTACCTAAATGTGCATGTGCTAATGACTCAATCCTCTACAATTAGAGGCCAAATGAATGTTCAGTCGATATTATGCGGTAAAATCCTATCCCATCCTAATTTACCAATATAACCTTCCCATCGATGACGGAATGTTACAATTCTCCCCTCCTAATAAAAATTTCGTCCTCGAAATTTCATAGACGATTGATCCGAGAAACTGGGGAATTGTTTCGATCACTATATACTGTGTCCTACTTATTCCACTACATGACCTATTCCTGTCAAATATACTGAATCAATACAATCGATCACTCTTTTTCCTTTCTCAATCTTTACACTATCATAACTGATTTCTCATTATTACTCGCAATTCTTCACTGTCGGTATCAATAATACATATACCAAATTATAATAATATTTCTTAATCCTATCATGTAACACTTAACAAATCCGAATCATCTTTTTGGTTTTAAACTGTCTTACCCATCTATTAACATCACAATCATATAGAGGTCATTTAGTCACGAATTTAGTTTTCCCATTTACCTTTATCTCCATCTATTCATTTTGGTCGAGGCGATACATTACAAAGCATTTCATTTGTTACTTATCAGATTACCTCCACTTTAATATTAAAACACTAATCCCATAAGATTCTAATGACCTCGATGATAATACACCCGACTCATTGTCATTACTTTGGATTTCTTAATCTCTATTACAGATTCATTTCACTTATCAACATTGTACATTATTCAAATGGTGTCACCAATAAAACAATTGATATAACCACAATCAATCTAAACTATACATTGATCTCATGTCCCTATGAACTCCAAAAGTACCAGTTTACATTTTCTCCAACAATAAGGGCGTTGGTTAATCACATATAATCATTCGATTTTTCCCTTTAAACCATCAATTCACTCTTACTGAACCATAGGGCTCTGATCGCTCCTCGCTATTTCTCTAACAATTTCTTTAGTGGTATCACCAATGTCTCTTAATTCAATCGTAAAATATCATTCACTCAAAATTGGATTCATTCACAATTCTTTTATAAGGTTCGCAAATTCTAAATCTTCAATTTGGGTTTTGTTCACCTTTTTCACACACACCAGTTTCTGAAATTCCAAAAGCGAATAATACTTTCTTTTTGCCCCCTTGCTAACTCAACAGTTTGCACTCAGTAATACACTAGATTTAACAATCTTATCGCTTAGTTCATGAGCTTCTACCCTTAAATTTTTCCATTCAATCCAGTCAATTGCATCACTAGCTTAATTGTGAAATACTCAATCGCAAAATCCTTTTCAAATCTTTCAAATTCCCAAAATATCTCGTGACCGTTATTGATTTATATATTCATAGACATATCCATAAATGTTTTTATACCAATGAAATCTCCAAACTTTCCAGAAATATCCCGCACAACATTTTCATCAAATTGGATCTTAACCTTTACTAGGACATTTCTATACATATATTGCAAAATTTCCACATAAAAGCGATACGATCAATACTCAATTTGCAATTTTCTCCAAATGTTTCCTTTTTACACTCATCAATCGTATGATTCACACGTTTTCCTCAAACAATTTTAATCTTTAACAATTTCTGGATCTATCCAATATACAACTAATTTAAATAACTCCAAATCCCAAATATATTCCCTTATAACCTTACATTTTATCGTTACCTCTATCATCATTAAGTCTCCCAATATGTCACGTCCAAATACTAAGTCATTCATAATTTATTTGATCCAGTTAAGAATCACTTTCATGAAACTTGCATGACGTCATATTTCCTCAACTATGAAACATATTCCTTTTTCACTTTTCAAATGTATTAAACCAATCATCGGTGATCATAGTTACTATCCATTCTAATCACAATCAAGACATGTCACTCGTCAATAGCATAATAACTCTTAAATTACCTAAACTCCCCAATGAGGAAATTTCTCTTATGATTTTCTCAGTTTCAACATAACATATTCTGATACTAGTGTCTCCACATATTTCCATTTATTGCCGTCATTACAAACTGGCTGAATAACACATTCATCAAATCCACTTATACTTTCCGAACATTCTTACACCATTATTTATGAATCAATATTCTCCTCAAACTCGCGACTAATATCTCCTTAATGATCAATAATCCTGTTACAACATCGGATTCCTTGCACTTAACATAGGGCATCTCTTTTCAGTAGCAGATTTTATTCCTTACTCTTGGGTCTCAGCTCAGATTAGGACTCCCAAATTAACTTGTAATTCATTTCAAATTTATCCCTATATTGTCCTTTCGTTAATCACTTGCAAATCAAATCATCTGATCATCGTACCTAATTTAAGTAAATTCTTCTTTGAAAGAAGATTTCTTACTATTTTCATCGATACCATTTATGAAATTTCTACTCATAAACTATTGTCATTATTTCTTGTCAATCATTTTCAATACCCGAGGAAATCAATTCCAGCTATACTCAATATCCCATGTAGATCAATTTATGCCATAATCCACATACCAAAAACATTCCTTTAATACTATTCATTACGGTACATACCATTGAAAATCATTACGTCAATATACCAATTTGTCACTACGCTAAGGATACTTTGTTTTCATTTAATTTTGACCACACTTTCCCTTGTTGCAGTTGTTCCCAATCGTGAGGGTCATAAACACTCTCCATTCATTCCCAATTGATCACTCTAATCTTTTTTGTTTCTTATTCTAACTCATATTGAACTTTAAACGATAGGGACTATGACTAACAATTAGCCACGAACTCACCAATTTCTTCCCATGTCATCTCTACACGTATAAGACAATTGAGCTTAATATTTTCACTCGCCATGGGGCTCCCATAATCAGGTGTGTATTTACTCAGGTAAATCAACTAAACCTTGGCAACTCTTTCATCTGTCATCATTAGTGTCTTACATTTCAATCCTTTCATTAATGCATCATACCCATGTACTTTCACACTCCAATCAGTATCATAGATATACAATCATTCTTAATCTATTTGACTCAAGGTCGTAAATCATTATCCTTAAATCTCGTCACAGAAATCAAACCCAATTGTACCTTCTCTAGATCATAGGACATTTTATTTTCATCCACTTTATACACTTGAAATCTCGCAAATTCTAACACTTCTCTACTTTCCTCTATCAATCCACAATTCTATATTTATATCTGTTCCACATTTAAGGATATACCACAGTATAACTCCGATATTGCGTTTCACAATATACTCACCAATACCAATACACTAAATTTTCGTTTGTCTAATCGAATCATACACTTTTCCTTATTCCACAATATTCACAACTTCCTCTTATCACCTTCTATCCTATTCTTATTTCCTCACTATTTCTAACCGCTTAAACGACTGATACATGCCCATGCATGTGACTCATACGCTAGACTGGGGATCAGTTGTCACTGTCTGTCGTGACATGACTTAAATGCATGTATTTGACACATTTTTCTCAGAATGCTCATGTAAGATTGTACTTCTGGGCTCTGATACCACAAATGTAGCACCCCACTCCCGCCAGACCCGAACCCGATATCGATGGTGATATCAAGTCTCGCGCCCATGAAGGTGGCGATTAGGCAATCAAATGCAATTCAAAACTTCGGTATGACATTTTATTTCATTGAAAACATTC
Organism: Erythroxylum novogranatense; assembly: GCA_029891385.1. Lineage (NCBI taxonomy): Eukaryota > Viridiplantae > Streptophyta > Magnoliopsida > Malpighiales > Erythroxylaceae > Erythroxylum > Erythroxylum novogranatense. Next base: position 19,608,132 of record CM057224.1, on the reverse strand, counting down.
GCATATATGCGAAATCAATAAACAACTTGGGCCCTCTCATATAAAACATTTCCAATCAAAACACTATTTCCATAATCAATTCACCATAATCAATTCACAATACAATATTAATCGGTTGGGGCCTCTATAAGAACAAGATAACTCTGCGAAAATACAAATCGAATGACTCAAATGCGAGATATGAGATCGATCCCGACCACGAACTCGACTTGCTTGTCAGATCATACTCCCGTCATCCTAACGGGTACTCGCCAAATCCTGAAAAATAATTGCAATGTTGGGTGAGTTTGCGAACTCAGTGAGAAACCATCATCAATGGTTCACCCAACTCATGCATATACATATACATTACCAAATATTACAAATCACAAGATCATACAACTCACATGCACTATCATTTCACAATTCACATCCAATTATTCATGTACAGATATGCAATGAACATGTGACTCTTTTCATTTTATTACGTTGTTGTGACCGTGCGCCTGAGCTCATTAACGTTGAGCTTAAAGCTCTCATATACATTGGGCATGATATGCCCTGATAATCCCAGTGACGGGCACAATGCGTTGAGCCTGTGGCTCTGAATACGTTGGGCCTGAATGCCCTGATACAGTGAGCCTGTGGTATCCGAGCACTGCGTGGGAGAGCCCTCAGGGTATGCACCACCTTAGGGGGCAAGCGATACCACGGCATTACGTTGGCTACTCCGGTCATAACTGTCTTTATCTGATCATGCCTTGATGCATGAATGCACATGTGCCAATTTCCATTTACAGTCATTTACATTTCAATGCAACTTCCCATTCCTTCGGACTTTCGGTCCGGTATTTCAGTCATGTACATTTACGATTTATCTCATTGATGCATTCAAGGTCATTTACACACAATAGCACTTCAATATCACATATTCCATATTTCAGACACCCATGGTCCGAAATCAATCAAATCAGACACACATATATCCATCCATTATCTCCGCATGGAATTTATGCATGTAATATCAAACACATAAAAGCTGAGAAACCAACTAGGTTACTCACCTGAACTTCCGAGCTACCTGCCTGGAAGTCTCAGCACGATTCGTGGATTATCGATCCATCGAAGCCTCTATAACAATCAAATAATTCCATTCATTACAAAATGCACAGTCAAAATAATTAATGATGCACATGCCTTGAATAAATGATGTACTATGCCTATTCATAACTTTCCCGGTACTATTTCCCAATTTCACTTTCTTTCGTAAATTTCCAACTTTTCACTCAATTTATCAATAATGACTGATTTAAATTCAATAACATATGATAGAGCTCCACCAGATTCATTTCTACTGTTTAGTTCCATTTGCCAATTTATATACACTAGGCTAATCTCACGAAAATCTCAAAACCAATATCATTTGAACTAGATCAAATTCACCTATTGAAGACTCCAATCGCATTAAATTCGCATTCATAATGCTCACAGTTATAACCCAATTATCATAAACCATCCTTAGATTGCAATTACAATTACATTCTTAATTGTCTTTCACTAATTGCGATCTCAAAAACCTGAATTCAGACTCTCTTTTTTTTCCTCAATTGTAGACCTCGTTCTCTAGTTCACAACGAATCAAACATCACCTCAATAGGAGTTCTACACCATAAGTTATGCCTAAAAACCCACATTAAATCAAATCAGAAATTCATCCCTCGCCGCGACCTCTGGCCGTTCGCCGCGGCGTCTGAAGGCGCTTGCCGCGACGTGTAAGGTTGCTCACCGCGACGAACATTTTTTTTGGGGCTCGCCGCGACGCACAGAAGAGAACTTGCCGCGGCGCCTAGAACTCGAGCTCGCCGCGACGTCAAGAGGAGCTCGCCGAGGCGTCCTCCCTCCTGCTCGCCGTGATGAATTATATGATAATTCGCCGCGGCGAGGCTTTTCGCACGCCGCGACGTGCGAGTCGCAACTCGTCTTCTCCGACGAGTTTTCTCCCATTTTTCTCTCTTTAAAACCAGTATTAATTCACTCCAACTACCCAATCTTTAACATTTAACCACATGAATGCATTTAACACAATAAATAACAACATTAAAACCAAATCACTTACCAATCAAGCTCAAAATCTCAAATCTACGAAAATCCTCCAACCTTACTCTTCTCTCTACACCGACGGTGAACCTCTAAACTCATCAAATCTTCTTCTTCTCTCGAGGGTTTTCATTGATCTTTAACCACAAGGAAGGATCAAACACAAATCTCAAGGAAGAATCGAAAATCACCAAGGAGAAGAACCCATCGTGCCTCAGAGAAGAGAAGAGGATTTTTCCTTCTTTCATTTGAAACCTAAGGCATTTTATAAGAGATTTGTCTCATTTCCTCATAAAGCATTTAAATCTCTTTCTCTTTTCAATATCATTTCCAGTCCAATTCGTCTCCAAATTTCAATGGCTCGACATATTAAATTCCTAAAATCATATATTCTAACTTTCCATTGCCATTTATCAATTATTCTAGCACTATGCAGTCAATCAGTCCGCCACTCAAAAAATTTGGTCAGGACATTTCTCCGAATTTTCCGAGAAAATTTCAAGAGTCACTACCAATCAGCAATTACTCTAAAACATTTCCTATTCACATTTTCAAACCCAATTCTTCTGAAATTCCCAATTATTCCACAATTCTCCATAAGTCAAAAGCAAACCTAATTATTCACATTTCACTGATGCACATCGAAACACAATTCAATGCCGGGGAAAGTCATGAATGCATGTACCTAAATGTGCATGTGCCAATGAATCAATCCTCTATAATTAGAGGCCAAATGAATGTTCAGTCGATATTATGCGGTAAAATCCTATCCCGTCCTAATTTACCAATATAACCTTCCCATCGGTGACGGGATGTTACATTTCATGCTTAATAACAGCAATAAAAACAATTTGGAACCAAACATTCTCCCCCTCTTAAAAGAAATTTCGTCCTCAAAATTTGCCTGAATCATCGAAGAGACAAGGATACTTCTCCTTCATGGCATCCACGTGACCTCTTCCACTGAATGGTTCCTCCACAGGACTTTAACTAACTGAACTGTCTTGTTCCTGAGGACCTTTTCCTTGGTGTCCAAAATCTCCATTGGAATCTCCTCATAACTCAGATCATCTCTCAACTGAACCTCCGTGGCCTGAATGATATGAGAAGGGTCCAATCTATACCTCCTCAGCATGGAAACATGGAAGACATCATGAATCTGAGACAATTCCGGAGGCAATGCTAACCTGTATGCTAGAGGTCCAACCCTCTCAAGAATGTCATAAGGACCCACATATCTTGGACTCAACTTGTCTTTCTTGCCAAACCTCATGACTCCTTTCCAAGGAGACGTCTTAAGGAACACTTTCTCACTGACTTCATACTCCATCTCTTTTCAGTGAGCATCAGTGTAGCTCTTCATCCTATCCTGAGCTGCCTTAGGCCGCTGCTTAACCATATTGACTTGAAGTGAATCACACTTTAATACAGCACTTAGAAAACAATAATAGAATGCACGAGAAGGGGGGGTTGAATTGTGTATTCTCCTCTTTATAAGTCTTTTCAGAATTACTTGTTAGGAATAAAAATCTTTACAGAATTTTTATTTATTCCGATTGATCAAACTTCTCAATACTATGTATATGAGCGATAAGTAATGATAAAATTTGAAACTAAAAGCGAGATAGAGAGTAAGAGTGGTAGACACGCGATTTATCTGGTTCACCCCAAACCGTGGGCTACGTCCGATCCTCGAGTTTCTTACGAGATTTCACTATCTCTTCAATCGTTACAAGTATTCTTTCACGAGCCTCTTGAGGTCTCTACAATCAGTATTCTTTCACACTTAGCCTCTGCAGGCTATCTATACACCTTTTTCTTTTTAGAAAATATTTGAACACTTTATTCTGAAGATAGCTTTTCGGCTAGTTTGCACTTAATCGCTTTTCACTTTGTGTAATTTTTCTAAAATCGTGACTTTTCAATTTTTGACTTGACTTGAATTTATAGCCTTCGTCTCTAATCGCTTCTTGATTCTTGAATCTTGAATCTTTAATCTTTAAAAGCAGTTAATCAGTTGAGTTACAGAACTAACTTTCGAATCGACTCTTGCGTCTGTTTCTTTACTTCGTCTGCATCTGCTTCATATTTGTGTCTGCTTTGCTTTTGCGTCTGCGTCTGCTTTGCATTTGCGCGTCTGCGTCTGCTTTGCATTTGCGTCTGCGTCTGCTTTGTATTTGCGTCTGCGTCTGCTTTGCATTTGCGTCTGCGTCTGCTTTGCATTTGCGTCGTGTTCTTTGCATTTGCGTCTGCGTCGCTTTGCATTTACATCTGCGTCTACTTTGCATTTACGTCGTATGCGCTTTGCATTTGCTTCTGCGTCGCTTTGCATTTGCGTGCGTATGCGCTTTGCATTTGCGTCTGCGTCTGCTTTGCTTTTTTGCGTCGTATGCGCTTTGCATTTGCGTCTGCGTCTCGCTTTGTTTTTGCGTCGTATCGCTTTGCATTTGCGTGCGTATGCGCTTTGTATTTGCGTGCGTATGCGCTTTGTATTTGCGTGCGTATGCGCTTTGTATTTTCGTATATGATCTCTCTTTGTTTGTTATACATCAAAATCATTTTATGTAAAGTCATTTTCATAACAATCTCCCCTTTTGAATATAACAAATTACATACAAGAAAAAAAGCAGAACAAAGTAAATTCTGATTTTGCAAAGTAGAAAAAACTTATCTTCTTCCTTTCTTAAATGCATTGTGGTCACACCTTCTTTGTCGAACATCCTCTCCTTTTACATTGATTATCTTCTTTTCTGCTCTCCCCTATTTGTTATAATAAAAATGATTAACGATTATGGGTCTTGGCAGATTCTGCTATCATCTTTCTCGGATCATTCACCGTCTCCTTCATGTCATTGAGTTCACCTAGTAATCGCTAACTTCATCGGTGGATCAACCGCGAAGAGGCTTGATCAACTTCTGGCGATGGAGGCGAAAGGAATTGAAGTATTGTAAGCATCGAGAGGATGGGATGTAGTCTTCATTGATCTCAAAGGTAGGTGGGCGAATGAGCGTTTGACTTCGGAAGATCTAAATCAAAAGGAGCAAAGATCGAGAAGCTGTCTTCCTTGCGAGGGTAGAGCTTGTGCTTCAATAGGCGATGTTTTAGACAAAAGGCTATCTGAAGAAGCTATGCGAGCGAGGAACTCGGTAAATGTTCTGTTCTTATTCTTCCCCTCTTTGGACGGTCTTCCTCACTATTAGTATGGCTGCATTTCGCTTTATCGACTTACGTGCAGTGCATGCTTCATCAATTTTTCGCACCTCTTCGCAATTTGATGCGGACGGATCATCACTAGCATCATCTTGGGATATAATTTTGATTTCCCCTGGTAAAATCTTTTGGGAATCTTGGCTGTATATCTGGTGCAACCATTATCTACATATTTTAGTGATTGGGAAAATAGTACACGAATGGCAGGGACGTTTTGTAGGATATGGCATAATAGCAGCAAATCCCAAAGTATCATAGAAGATCTTTTCGTCTTCTTTGAGTAACTCCCATGTGTTATGATTAATCACCATAGATTGTACCACAGCTACTATCTTCTTCACTGGTTGAACACCGATTGCAATAGCAGTCTTCTGTCTGGTAACTACTTCCACCATTTTGATCTTCAACTTCTGTTTCCTCAAAAACTTGTGGTAGTTGTATACCATTAGACACGGTTTATCATCCTCCGAATCTGATACTACTATTTCTTCTTGATGTGCTTCATTAGGAGTCATCTGAACCGGGCTTTCATCTCTGGCTCCTCTGTTGAGCAACGGTGTTTCTGAGCCGTGTTTTCTTTAGTGGTTCTTCTTCTTGTTGAACAATAGGGGTATCTGAAGCGTAAGCGCTTTCGAAACATTTCTACTTGAGCAGTATTGATAGTTTCTTCTGTTGACTAACGTCCTCGGCGATTGAAATGATCTTCTTCGACTAACCTTCTTAGTCTTTTCTCTGCTTGATTAGTTTCTTGATTTCTTCGTTGGAGATTTTCTTTTCTCGGATGTTGCTTTTCTCTTCCTCTCGGTCTCTTTGGATTTTACGGCGTATCTTCTTCCGAATAGAGACTAAGGATCTTGTGGCTCTGGGTGCACAAGATTTAGAAGTTTTCTCGACTACGTTCTCGGCAATCTTTTCTTCCTGTTGCCTCGAGTCCTAATTCTTAGTGATCTCTTTTCTTTCTTCACAACTTCGTTCAAAAGACTTTCTCCTTGTCTCTTTGGCGACTTTGTTTTGTCCTCTGAGATTGGCTTTCTTTAAAGAGGACTCGTCATTTTCATGAGAGGTCTACCTAGCACTCTCCTTAGTTCAGCGATGGGTGATTTGATACTCCTTTGAGACCGAGAATTTGAGACAGAGTCTTCTTGATACACGCTCCCCTCGGTTCTTGACTTCCTTGAAGAGTCGGCTTGGTCTTTGTCTCATGATGTTCGGACCCATTCATTTGTATCGTGTGTGCATCGATCTTGCTCTTCACAGAATAGTTTATGCGATGACAGTGGTGTGAGCGAATCTTTGGATTCCTTAAAATCCTTGTCAAAATCATACCATAAGGATAGCTGGTAGTTTCCTTTAACCCTTAACCATATAGTGAAAGATTAAGAAGGGTAAATCTATGGGGCTTCGATTGATGGGTAGAACAAACATTGTTCATCGAGTGGTCACTAAATGTCTTGAACCAGGCTCTGGGTAGAATGCAATTAAACAAAATTGTGTGAAGCACCCTAGCCTTCAAATCAAATTTGATGTCTTCCTCTCCTTGAGTTATTTGTGCCATATAGTTGCCTCTTGATATCTTCTTCTTTCATTCGATTGAGGTCATCCATCCGGCCTTGGTAGACAATTTCTCACTGGTGATGGACGATCGGTCACCTTTTTTATCAAATCCTTTGTGACAAGAGCAGATATTCTCTACAGAGGATACAATGGTGTTATCTATCGAATAAGCGTTCTTCGAACTCATATACTTCATTCAGTATAGACTGGTTCTTGTATCGAAAGAAGTTCTTCCAACCAGCTCTTATGATTTTGGTTCTACACCCATGTCGTCTCTTCTTAGTGACTCAAAGTCCACAAGTCTTCCATAAACCATGGTGCTTCCATTGTATAGAGTGAAAATATCTTACGGAGAACTTTTTGGCGAAATGTTTTTGAGAGAATTGGTAAGCGTAAATGAATCGGGAGATGATGAAAAGATTGCTATAATTTCATCTTGATCTACATATAGGGTTATGGTCGGTGGGTTCTAAAATCATTAAGAACCTCGAGATTATCGATTTTTCCTCCAAAATCTTTCTTGTGAGAGAAGTTACCGGTTTGTAACTCAATGTAACTACTTATTTGTTAGTTTCCACGTTATTTTAGCCTCGATTGCTCATTTAACATCACCATGTTAAGATTGCATCTTATCTTACAAACCGTTCTTCACTTAGTGGTTTAGTGAAGATGTCGCCCATTGAAGTTACTGTTTCAACAAGCTGTAGAAGCACCACTTTCCTCTCGAACATAATCTCTCGTGAAATGATGTCCGACTTCTATATGCTTCACTCGGAATCTTTGAATTGGATTCTTTGATAGATTTATTCTTGGTGTTGTTGCATGATAAATTGGAATCTCCTCCTCTTTAACTGAATAGTCTTCAAGTCGATACTTGATCCCACGGCGTCGTGCAAAGAACTCATGCATATATATATTACCTTCGGCGGTTGATAGAGCAATTGAGCTTTGTCTCTTGCTTGACCAGGAGACTAGATTTCCTCAGAAAATGACATCCTCCACTTGTGCTTTTCTTTCGATTACATCTCGGCATAGTCCGCATCGCAATATCCGATTAACTCGAAATCTTTACCTTTCTCAAACATTAAGCAAAGATCGGTAGTACTGCGAGATATCTCAAAATTCTTCTACAAAGAATAAATGAGACTCTCTAGGATTGGCTTGAAATCTTGCACACAAGCATACTTGAGCGAATATCAGGTCTACTTACATGTAAGATCAAGAAAGAGCCAATCATCCTCTATATAGGGTTTGATCCACCTTCTTACCAAGTTCGTCTTTCGACAAAAGGTTTGAAGGATGCATCGGAGTTGCCATAGGCTTCACATTATTCATATCAAACTTATTCAACAACTCTTTCACATACTTTTGTTGATGAATGAAGATCTTCTCTTCGGTCTACTTAACTTGCAACCCAAGAAAGAACTTTAACTCGCCCATCATACTCATTTCAAATTCTTTCTTCATTAAGCTCTCAAACTTTAAACACAACTCTTTTGAAGTAGCACCAAAAATGATATCATCAACGTAGATCTGTACTAAGATAAAATCATTCTGAAACTCTTTCTAAGAGCGTCTTATCAACTTGACCTCTACTAAAACCATTCTCTATTAGGAAGGTACTCAGACGATCATACCAAGCTCTAGGAGCTTGCTTGAACGATATAAGGCTTTGTGAAGTCTATAGACATAGTCTGGTTTTTTAACATCTTCAAAGCCAGGTGGTTGTTTCACATACACCTCTTCATCTATAAAACCATTCAGAAATGCACTCTTAACATCCATCTGAAATAACTTTATATCATGACAGATCGCATATGCTAACAAAATCCTTATAGCTTGAGTCTCGCCTTTGGAGCATATGTTTCATTGTAGTCTATTCCTTCTTGCTGATTATAGCCTTGTGCTACTAATCTAGCCTTATTACGACTCACCCTACCTGATTCGTCTAACTTATTCTTGAAAACCCATCTGGTTTCAATAATAGATTTCTTAAAAGGTTTTGGGACTAAGGACCAGACGTTATTTCTAGTAAATTGATTCAGCTCCTCTTGCATGGCTAACACCCAAGCTTCGTCTTGAAGAGCTTCCTCAACCTTCTTAGGCTCTACTTCAGAGATAAAGGCTACATTAGCTTCTCTTCTGAATCTGGACCTTGTCCTAACTCCTTCTGAGGTGTCACCGATAACTAGTTCTTCTGGATGAGAACTTTTATATCTCCAATTTCGTCTTAGTTCTATAGTTTCTGGAATATCTTCAATCTTGTTCTCATGAGTGTCGACGAGGGAGTTTACGAGGTATCATCTAAGTTCTTTGAAGGACCTTCATTCTCCACATCATCTTCCTTATGGGGTTGAGAATTATCATCAAACTTGACATGGATCGCTCTCAACTTGGTCTTTGAAGTCAAGTTGTAAACTCAAGCGCTTTAGGCGATAATGAGTAGCCTAGGAAGATTCTGGATAGGTCTTGAATCGAATTTATCCAATGACTCTTTTGTATTGAGAATGGAACATTTGCACCCAAATGGATGAAAGTAAGATATGCTTGGTCTTCTTCCATTCCATAACTCATAAGGAGTCTTCTTGACATAGGTCGCAACATGATCCTATTACGAATATAGCATCTTTGTATTCACGACTACCTTGAAATACTTAGGAAGATTAGTCTCACATAGCATTGTCCTTGCCATCTCTTGAATCGTCCTATTCTTTCTTCCAACAACTCCATTTTGTTATGGAGTTCTAGAAATTTGAAGTTGTGGGAAATTCCATTCTCCTCACAAGATACTCTAAACTTCTCATTTCAAATTCTCCACCATGGTCACCCGACATCGGCTATGGACATTCCTTTTCATTACGTAACTTTCGGATAAGATTCTAAAGCACTTAAAAGACTCATCTTTGTGTGATAAAACAATATCCAACAAAATCGAGTAAAGTCATCAACAATGGCGAGTCCATATTTCTTCTCGCTAAGACTTAATGTCCTTGTAGGACCAAATAAATCCATATGTAACAGTTCTAAAGGTCTTGATGAGGTTACAAAACTTTTAGAAGAGAAAGAGGTTTTAACTTGTTTTCCTTTCAAACAATTTTCACGAAAAATTCTTTGTCAAAACTTATTTTGGCAAACCTCTTACCAAATCATGTTTTACCAATTTTGAAATATGTTTCAAAGAGACATGACCTAGCTTTTTATGCCAGATTAGTCTTTCTTCTTGAAGATAGAAAACATGAAATATTTTGTTTTGAAAATCTTCTAAATTGATTTTGTAAAGGTTGTTTTTCTTTGAGAGAAAAGTATAGACCCATCTTTGTTTTCGACTTCGCAAAGATTTTGATTAAATGTAACTGTGAAACCGAATCACACAATTGATCGACGCTAATCAAGTTATGCTTTAGACCATCAACAAGCGTTACATTATTTATGCATGCAAAGGAATCTTTACCTATTTTCCCGATTCAATAATTTTGCCTGCTGGTTGTCTCCGAAAGTTCTTGATCCTCCTTCTTATCTTTGAAGGTCTAGGAACATAGACCTTCTTCCCGTCATGTCGCGAGAGCATCCTTGTCTAAATACCAATGGTGCTTGCCGTATCTTCAAGGAAGGATATCTGCAGGAGAAACTATTTTATTTCTTGGTACCCAAATTTTCTTGGGTCCTTTATGGTTAGTAGTATGCATATGATGTGATCTATGATGCATATTATTAGAATGTTGATTAAAATGAATCATCCTATATCTTCTTTTTGAATGATGATTTTTACGAGACCGAATCTTGTTTCTGTAAACCCTAATCTAGTCTTATCACTCGGATGTCTATATTTTCCAAGCATCTCATTCATTTTTTGTACTTTCGTGAAAGTAGCTAAATCAATGATAAATTCTTAATCCTTAATTTAAGTTGATTAATCTCTTCCGATCATCTACAATTTTCTTTTATCTTCTAATTGTTTCTTTAAACAAACATTTTCTCTCTATTACCTCGGTATGTCTAATATTTTCTACATACTTCTTCTTTAACGACTTGTCTTGTTTCGAATAGCATGAGAATCTTCTAACAATTACGAATAGGCATCATGCAAATTATCATAATCGATTTTACCTCCTCATCACTATCTTCCTCGGCCATTAGGCAAATGTTTGCATGTTACGATGACTCAGGCACATGTCGATTCGAGATGAATCTAGGTCCTCCCATGTTGCCATCATGCTTTTCTTGCCTTCTCTACTCTTCTTTGGTTTCTTCTTGAGAGTAGGACATTCGGACTTATAGTGTCCAGGTTGGTTGCACTCGTAGCAAATGATAGAAGACTTCTCTGGTTTAGCTTCATCTTTCCCATTCTTTCTGAATGTTTGGTTCCCTCTAGGCTTTTTCTTCCACATGTGTCTTATCTTTCTGGAAATGAAAGATAATTCGTCATCTTCATCACTTGACTCTGATTCGGATTGGCTGGAGTTATCATCCTTTGATTCTTCAATTTTCAACGCTTTTGATGACTTCCTCCTTCTCTGAGTCTTATGATTCTTTTGTCCGGCCTTCAGTGCTATTGACTTATCTCGCTTGGGCTTGTCTTGACGTTGAGTTCTACTTCATGAATCTTTAAGGATCCCAAAGAACTCATCCGGCTTTAACACGCTCAAGTCTTTAGCTTCTTACCTTGTAGTAACTTTAGGTCTCCATCTCTTAGGAAGACTTCTTAGAATCTTTGAACATGATCTTGATTGTTGTATGTCCTTCCAAGAGCTTTCAATCCATTGACAATTGTTTGAAATCTTCCAAACATTTAATCAATAGATTCTTCATCTTCCATCTGAAAAGTTTATATTGATGCAAGAATACTTATCTTGGATTCTTTAACTTGGCTTGTGCCTTCGTGAGCAATAGACAATGTGTCCCACATCTTTTTGCGATGTCACAACCGTGCACTTTGTCATACTCGCTCCGCTTAGGACATATGTCAAGAAAATTTCGCTTTAAATTTAAGCGTATTCTTGCTTTACGATCACCGTCCATACATTAGTGGAATAGAAATGCCTTCTTCATCTACAGTGTGTATGCGGTCCGTTTTCTATAACGTCCCAAAGGTCAACATGAGTAGATTCGATGAATAACGCATCCTATCTTTCCGATGGTGATAGTCTTCTCCGTTGAATCTTTGGAGGTCTAGTGATGAGGCTCCTTCAAATGATGCATACATGTGACTCGCCATTATCTTTAATCCACACTTCGCCAAAGTGATTCTTGGATATGTTGCTCGATACCAATTGAAGTGAATCACACGCGTTAATACAAAGACTTAGAAAACAATAATAGAATGCGCGAGAAGGGGGTTGAATGTGTATTCTCCTCTTTATAAGTCTTTTCAGAATTACTTGTTAGGAATAAAAATCTTTACAGAATTTTTATTTATTCCGATTGATCAAACTTCTCAATACTATATATATGAACAGTAAGTAATGATAAAATTTGAAACTAAAAACGAGATAGAGAGTAAGAGTGGTAGACACGCGGATTTATCCTGGTTCACCCCAAACCGTGGGCTACGTCTAGTCCTCAGAGTTTCTTTTGAGATTTCACTATCTCTTCAATCGTTACAAGTATTCTTTCACGAGCCTCTTCAGGTCTCTACAACCAGTATTCTTTCACACTTAACCTCTGCAGGCTATTTGTACACCTTTTTCTTTTCAGAAAAATATTTGAACACTTTATTCTGAAGAAGATAGCACTCAGCTAGTTTGCACTTAATCGCTTTTTCACTTTGTGTAATTTTTCTAAAAATCAGCAGCTTTTCAGTTTTCGACTTCGACTTGAATTTATAGCCTTTGTCTCTAACTGCTTCTTGATTCTTGAATCTTTAATCTTTAATCTTTAAAGAAACGGTTAATTAGTTGAGTTCTGTAACTAACTCGAACTGACTCTTGCATCTGTTTCTTTACTTCGTCTGCATTTGCTTCATATTTGCGTCTGCTTTACTTTTGCGTCTGCGTCTGCGTCTGCTTTGCATTTGCGCGTCTGCGTCTGCTTTGCATTTGCGTCTGCGTCTGCTTTGTATTTGCATCTGCGTCTGCTTTGCATTTGCGTCTGTGCCTGCTTTGCATTTACGTTTGTGTCTGCTTTGCATTTGCGTCTACGGCTGCTTTGCATTTGAGTCTGCGTCTGCTTTGCATTTACGTCTGCGTCTGCTTTGCATTTGCGTCTATGTCTGCTTTGCATTTGTGTCTGCGTCTGCTTTGCTTTTGCGTCTGTGTCTGCTTTGCATTTGCATCTGCGTCTGCTTTGCTTTGCATTTGCATCTGTGTCTGCTTTGTATTTGCGTCTGTGTCTACTTTGTATTTCTTGTATATGATCTCTCTTTGTTTGTTATACATCAAAATCATTTTTATGTAAAGTCATTTTGACTTAACATGACTTTCTCCACTGTCATCTGAATCAACTCTGGTCCTACCAGTTTCCTCTCTCCTTCTTCATCCCAACATACCGGAGTCCTACACCTCCTTCCATATAGAGCCTCATATTGAGCCATCTGAATGCTCGAGTGGTACAAATTATTGTAAGCAAATTCGACCAATGGCAAGTGCTCATCCCAAGCTCCCTTGAAATCCAACACACATGCCCTGAGCATTCCTTCAAGTGTCCGAATGGTCCTCTCAGATTGACCATCCATCTGAGGGTGAAAAGCCGTGCTAAAATTCAGCTTAGTACCTAAAGCTTCCTGCAAGCTTTCCCAAAATCTCGAAGCAAACCGAGGATCCCTGTCAGAAACTATGGAATCTGGAATCCCATGCAATCTCACTATCTCATCAATGTACTTCTTTGCTAGCACATGCAAAGAATCAGTCTGCTTAATTTCCAGAAAATGGGTTGACTTCGTCAACCTATCCACAATAACCCAAATGGCATCATGCTTCCTACTAGTCTTGGGCAAACCCATCAGAAAATCCATGGTCACTCTTTGCCAACTCCACTCAGGAATGGACAATGGCCTCAACTTTCCTGAAGGTGCTTGGTGTTCAGCCTTGACTTGCTGACACACTAGACACTTACTGACAAACTCTGCTACATCCCTCTTCATGCCCTTCCACCAGAAACGCTCTCTCAAATCCCTGTACATCCTGGTGCTACCCGGGTACATGATATAAGGCACATTGTTTGCCTCATCCAAAATCTCATCCTTAACCTCCTTGACATCTGGAATGCAAAGCCTATTCCCCACTGTCATGAGTCCATCATCCCTTACTACTACTTCAAAAGTCTTACCATTCTGAATTTCCTCCCGAAGCTTGCTCAAATCTGCATCCTGTGCCTGCAACTCCCTAACCTTCTCCTTGAGTACCGGTCTCACTCTGAAATTAGTTCGGAGGCAATTTGGTTCCTCCTGCTTTAAGCTTATCTTAAGCTTGGCCATCTCTTCCAATAAAGGAAGATAAATTGCATGAACATGGGCAATTGACGACTTCCTATTCAAAGCATCCGCCACTACATTTGCCTTGCCTGGATGATACTCAATCAACAAATCATAATCCTTAAGCAACTCAATCCACCTTCTCTGCCTCAAATTCAGTTCCTTCTGGCTTAGCAAGTACTTGAGACTCTTATGATCAGTAAAGATCCTCGTCTGAACCCCATATAGGCAATGCCTCCAAATCTTCAAGGCAAAGATCACTGCTTCCAACTCCAAATGAGTCGGATAATTCAACTCATAGGGCTTCAATTGCCTTGAAGCATAAGCTATCACCCTGTCTCCCTACATCAATACACAACCTAGACCCTTCCTCGAAGTGTCACTATACACTGTATAGCCCTCATCACCAGAAGGCAAGATCAAAACCGAAGCACTTGTCAATCTGTGCTTGAGCTCCTCAAAGCTCTCCTGGCATTCATCAGTCCAGATAAACTTCTAATTCTTCCTCAATAGCTTAGTCATCGGAGCAGCTATCATGGAGAATCCCTCCACAAACCTCCTGTAATAACCTGCCAGACTCAGAAAACTCCTCACCTCTGTCACTGTCTTGGGTGCATGCCAATTCACTACTGCTTCGACTTTTCTCGGATCAACATGCACACCATCTTGTGAAATCACATGTCCAAGGAAGGTCACCTCATAAAGCCAAAACTCACACTTGCTGAACTTAGCATAAAGCTCTCTCTCCCTCAAAGTCTGCAATACAATCCTAAGATGCTCCTCATGCTCTTCTTCACTTTTAGAATACACCAGAATGTCATCTATAAACACTATGACAAACTGATCCAGATACTCCTTGAAGACCTTATTCATAAGATCCATAAAAGCAACTGGAGCATTGGTCAATCCAAATGGCATGACTAAAAACTCATAATGTCCATACCGAGTCCTGAAGGCTATCTTGCTTACATCAGACTCCTTGATTCGGAGCTGATGATAGCCTGACCTGAGATCAATCTTGGAGAAGACCCTTGCTCCCTGTAGCTGGTCAAACAGATCATTTATCCGTGGCAAAGGATATTTGTTTTTAATTGTCACCTTGTTGAGTCTCCGATAGTCAATACACATCCGCCACGATCCATCCTTCTTCTTAACAAATAGAACCGGCGCTCCCCATGGTGACGAACTCGGCCTAACATACCCCTTCTCTAACAGTTCTTCCAACTATTCCTTAAGTTCCCTCAACTCAGCTGGAGCCATCCTATAAGGCGGTCTTGAAATAGGTGCGGTTCTGGGAATCAAGTCAATGACGAACTCGATTTCCCTCACCGGTGGCAAACCTGGTAGCTCCTCTGGGAACACATCTGGAAACTCCCTCAAAATTGGAAAATCCTCTAACTTCCCTTCATTCACATCGACATCTACAATATGTACCAAGAAGGCTTCACACCCCTGGCCCATCATTCTTTCAGCTAACATAGTTGAAATCAGTCTTGGCGATGATGTTTTCCTGTCCCCCTTGAAAATCACCTTCTCACTTTTGCCCAGCTTAAATTCCACCTCTTTCCGATCACAATCCAGTTTGCCAAATATTTCTCCATAACATCCATCCCTAGAATAACATCTAACCCTCTTAGGTCTAGAGGTAGTAAGTCCACTACCAACCTAGCACCATCTATGAAAAGCGCACACTGCACATATACCGGACTGATCACCACATTCCTCCCTAGAGGAGTACTAACAAGCAAAGGCTTATCCAAAGGCACATAATTTACACCATGCAATGCTATGCTTGCAGAAACAAATGAATGCGTGGAACCAGAATCAATTAAAACAAATACTGCTAAGTCAAGTAACTGTGCCATACCCGTGACAACCTCAGGTGCAGCTGCAGCTTCCTCCCTAGTCATGGCAAACACCCTTGCCTGAGCCTGACCCCTTGGCCTTCCTAGAAGAATAGCCTTCCTTGCAGTTCCAGAGCGCCTATCTCGAGAATCGGCTGGTTCAGCCTTTGTTTCGCCTCTGGGCTTGCTGCGACCCCTCTGTCTCGGTGCTGTGGACAATCCTTGATCATATGCCCCTTCTCACCGCATCGAAAACATACTCCAAGCAACTTGAGACACTCTCCCTGGTGATGTTTCCCACACTGGTCACATAGGGGATTGGTGAACCAGCTCTTTCCTGCTCTTCCAGTGCCTCCCACATTAGAGGCTTGCCCTGACATTGCCCTTATCTGCTTGTTCCTGGTAGAGCCATTGCTACCCACTTCACTCTGAGTGTGAAAGTTCTCGTGCTCCTCTCGGTGCATCGGTGCACTTGATCCCTTCTTAAAAGGCGGTCCCCGATCCTCCTTTTTCCTTACTTCATTTCTTATGTTCTCCAGTTTTTTGGCCTGGAGTGCAGCATCTACCAATTGCTGGTAATCACAGAAATTGTGGATCAAGACTTTCTCCCTGATCCCCAAGTGAAGACCTCCCTCAAACTTACGGCATTTTTCTTCCTCTAACGCCACAATGTTGGCTGCATAACGAGAAAGCTGTGTAAACTTCAGCTCATACTCGCTCACACTCATGTCCCTCTGACTGAGGTTCAGAAACTCCCTGGCCTTTTCTTGCACATAGACTCTGGAGAGATGCTTCTTCCTGAACATTTCCCCAAAGTCTCTCCATGTCGACAGGAAGGAACAAACGACAGTGAGGCATCGATTCCCACCAATGGTCGTCTCCTATAGTAAATCGATGCATAATCTAACTTCTCCTCATCTCGAGCATTTCATCTGAACTAGAACCCTCTCGGTCCTCTTCAACCAGGCTTGACCTCTTACGGATTTGTCGTCCCACCGACATCCATGACCCCAAACTTCTGAGCTTATCGACCGTGTCCCTCGCTTCTCTTGGAGCTTCAGGGACCTAAGATCTCTGACCCATGACATACATGAAAGCCTGAGCAAAGGCTTGAAAGAAACTCGGATCCATAGGATTTGCTTGAGGCATAGGAGGAGGCGGAGGAGGCACTTCTTGTTGCAAACTAGGTGCCTCAGAAATCGGAGCAGAATGTGTCCCAGCATCTTGCGGGATATGGGATTCATCCGTGCTCCCTTGACGAGAATGAGACTGAGTCATAGCTCCTCGAGTTCTCTTTCGAGGTGGCATTTTCACTCCTTCAATATAAAACCATTGAAAACTTTAGTTCAAACAAAACAATTTTCAAAGCATGTAAAAACAGTTAAAATCATGTAAAACAATGCAAGTTATTCCTTGAAAGCAATGCCATGCAACCCTAGACCTAAACCTAGGTGCTCTGATACCACAGCATGTTAGACCCCGTTTTCGAAGCCCAACATCGGACATAAAAGCGTGGTGCTTGATGCGTGGGCTGGGCCTCCCAACCTTATCAACATGCACTCGAGCAAATTTCTAAATGATTCAATACGTAAGATTTGAAACATAAACATGCATGCCTCATTAATATCCAAAAGATCAGTTTTACAAAGCTTTAATAACATTTCAAACCAAATTACAAACTTTGAGTTCAAGTGTCAAAAGTACAAAAATACACTTGAACTAATCAAACTCGAAATGAAACTAAAGCCTTGTCTTCCAAAAGTACATCTTGAAAATACATAAACGTAATAATTCGGAGTGATGCCATAACTCTTGACTTACTCAGTCTCTTGCTCGTCACCTGAATGAGGAGAGTAAAGGAGGTGAGCTATAAAGCTCGTGGGAATACATTTATAATATAGAAATAAGCAAAACTATTAGAAAGATAACTCATTGCCGTGATACACTTTGAAATCATAGTGATTGAGCATATGCGAATCGTCAACTCAAAAATGCCTGATTGATAACAATTCATGAGTAAAATTCCAAATTTGAATGCGTGAAACATGATAACAAATCATAAACACATAAGCATAGCATAATGGTTTGGGTTAGTTCGGGTTCATGACGTACTACGCATTCCCATCGAAATGGTTATGTGTAGTCGTAGTTTCTTGAGGAGTCCTTGTGGGGAGCTCCGTGCCACTTCTTGAGCGGCGGTGAAACCTTTTCATGGTCAACGTGCACGTGACGGTTCTTGAGACATACCACAAACCCACATATCATGTATGATTCAAAGTCTTGTAAACTTGATTTGTCAAACTGGCACTTGTTTAGAAAAATCACTTTTCACATCTTTTGTAAATCATGATTTCATGTGCATGTGTTCTTGAAATGAGAAAAACCCTTTTTGAAACCTTTTTATTAATCATGAATGCAAATCATATGGCAAACATATAATCAATTCACATTAGCACATAAGGCAACATTGATGATGCAATTTAAAGCTTTAAATCTTTCTTGATTTGAACAAAACAATGAGTGACTTATTTCCTCTATTATAAATATGAACCCACCTTGAATTCCTTGCTTATACTTGCTCAGGAATGAGTTTCCTCTTGATCCTCTTGCTCCTCTTGCCTCACTTGATTTCCTAAAACAAGAACCAAAATCCCATTCAATAACTCATGCTGAAACAATAATTCTATTCTTAACTTCCATCCAAAATTTCATATCCTTAGAGACTGATTTAGACCTTCATTTCTTCATGAAACTTATATCCCTATGTCTTTAGTTTACAACACATTAAAAATCACCTCAATTGGACTTCTATAGCAAAAGATATGCCCAAAACATCAAAATCCAACTTTGTTGAAAACTGAGGGCTCGCCGCGGCAAAGGCTGCGCTCGCCGCGATGTCCAAGCTCGTCGCGACGTCCGACCTGCTGCTCGTCGCGACGTGCACAATTGTGTGCGTCGCAACGTGCATGCCTTCAACGCACGTCGCGACGTGCGGGTCTGGAGAACGTCTCCCAACCCGATTTTTCCAGCATTGGCCACCTCAAACCTTCTTCTTAAGCAAAAGCAACACACCTAAACCTAGGGTTTAATCCATCTCAAACAAGAAGAAATAAACTCATACTTACTTGTTGAAGCTTCAAATTCGATCAAAAATCGTTAAACCTAGCTTTCCTCTTTTCTTCTTCTTCTTCCTCTCTTCCTACGACTCCCTCTTCTCCTTTCCTTTCTTTTCTTCTTCTAAATCCTTAAGCCTAAATGAAGGCACAAAGACTAGAATGCCCTTCCTTGTTAAGTTTAATCTTCCCAACTTAAGTGAACTTCCTATAATGCCCTCATAATTTATACCCTTTTCTAACCACTTATTCCACACTAATCTCAATTTAATCTTAATTTTCCACTAACACTTTCAAAAAAATCAAACTATGCAATAAACCATACAATCAACACAGTTCATGCTTAATAACAGCAATAAAAACAATTTGGAACCCAACAAGTGGGCACTTGCCCAATGTAACCATGATATGGTATGGGAGAAACATTTTTAATTTTGGTTTCCAAAGGTAGATCATGAAGGGCTTCTAGTTCGCATACCTTTTGCTTTCGAGTATCTTCTGGAATTTCTTGGAACAAAGCTATAAAGCAACCATGCTCTTTAGTGGCTTTCAAAACTTGGGATTTTACCAAATTCCATTCAGGATTGCCCAGTTTTAGGTTCGATATAGAAAATTTATGGTGGGAACACAGGAATGACAACCTAAGCCCATGAATATTACTTGTGATGTTTTCTTCTTTCTTCTTCCCTTGGATACAATAACTTACTGCCTATTACCTGATTTAAATGTTGAGAGTAAGAAGGTAGCCTAAGGATCTGTTTGATTTTTTTAAAAAAAGTAAAGGATCAGTTTGATTAAAAACTTAATTAAGAAATTGACTTTACTTGATATATTGAACAATTATTGACATGTCTTGCAGAATATTCCACAACATATAATTGTAGAGGCAACAAATTTTGCTTTATATTAAAGATGAAATGACAATAAATTAGGATGTGGTTATCATGATTAATATGCCAAAATGTTGTTTAAATCATAGTGTTTTGTTAAGATGCATGGATAATACAAAATCTATTTTAATGACGTATTAGATTATCGACGAATGAAAAAAGAGTTTACAAAAATTGTCAACTTGTATAATTTTATTACGATGTTCAGTGCAGCCGACACTACCCTCTATAAAATTTCCAAGTGTTTTTTAATATATGTTTAGGTTTGGAAGTTTGTGCACTCAATGAATCTTTCTCCTGTCATTAGATTTTAATTAAGAAAATACTGTCTCTCGCCGGTGATGGTTACAAAAAAATAATACTAATTTACAAGTTAGTAAATGAAAAGTTATCCTTGTTCCTTCCTTTCATTTTCATATATTCACCTTCACATGAGACATTCATTTTTTTTTAAGTTTAAATGTGAGAATTACCATATTCTTTTTAAATTTTATTAAACCTTTGATTATTAGTCTTTTAGAAACTAAACTAAACTCGTAACAGATTATGGTTTATTTTAAAAAGAGAGTGACATTTCATTTCAAATCTTCAATTTTATCATAAACGAAGAATAGCTTTTTTATTTTAAATTCAGATAAAGTGGAAGTTATTGATCCTTTTCAAGCTATCCATTTGTTAATCAATTTAGAATGAGTAATTTTAAAGCATATGTTTCTTTTATCTATGCCTCTAATTTTAGGTTTAAGAGATCCACTCTATGGAATAATTTTCTAATTTTAGGTTTAAGAAATCCACTCCATGGAATAATTCTCTTATAAGAGGTATCAACATGCAAAATCCTTGGATTCTACTTGGTGACTTCAATTTTACCCTTTTCTCTGTCAAGGATCAAGGTCAAAATGGCATCAACCTACCTTACAATGAGATGAGATTATGTTTTGCCAATATTGGAGTCACTGGCTTGGGTTATAAGGGTTATCTAGTCACTTAGTCTAACAAGCAATAAGGCCACTAGCTAATGGGGAAGAAGTTGGACAATGTGTAGCGCCCCCTTACCATAGGGTATCCACCGGAACGCCCGTAGGTCATTCCGATAAATATCCCACGACAAGAGACCACTACTGACAACACCCGCTACACTCCTCATGGCATCACAATCATAAGACAGTATAAATTGACTACTTTTTAAAACCAAATTGGATTCCGTTTCATTCACTTAAAACTCAGTAATTTACAACTGTCAGTACTTTTAAATTTACACATGATCCAAACACTGCACATTAAGTGTCATAATCAGATCTTGATAAGAAGCAGATCTAACTATAAGTCTCAAAAGAAAGCCCGGTGATCGACCTTTGAGCCATCGCTTTCTCGCAAATCCACGAGACACGGCTCTACGGTCTGAGGAGCTATCTGTCTATGCTTATGCCTGAAAAATAATTGCAATTTTGGATGAGTTTGCGAACTCAATGAGAAACCATCATCGATGGTTCTCCCAATTCATGCATCATATAAGCATGTAACAGTATACACTCAGATGTTATACAAATCACAATAGTAATTCAGTCACAGACAGTAAAGATATAGGCAGTCAATAACATTGTCAAATGTTCAGTTCAGTATGCAATGCACATGTGACTCTTTTCCAGTTCATTTCAGTATTGTGACCGAGCGCATAATAAATGATCAAGATAGACGCGTTCTGGGAGAATTATCTCCCGTCGAGCTCGAGGCTCGGTTCAGTATATCGAGCTATAGGCTCGGTTCAGTACAGTGGCATCTCGGTTCACAATTTTCCTTTTAACAGTGTGATGCAT
Organism: Erythroxylum novogranatense; assembly: GCA_029891385.1. Lineage (NCBI taxonomy): Eukaryota > Viridiplantae > Streptophyta > Magnoliopsida > Malpighiales > Erythroxylaceae > Erythroxylum > Erythroxylum novogranatense. Next base: position 19,586,219 of record CM057224.1, on the reverse strand, counting down.
TTGTGCATGAATGCACATGTCCCATATCAGTAAACATGGTAATACACGGTCCAAATACACAATATAATCATACAATCCAATTAATGATTACCTAATGCTTATTTCACGGTCAATTGGGCCATATATAACCACATAATCCCGTGAGGCGCCAATTCATAGTCATAATCCACGAATCCCGTAGGCAATCAATTTACAACAATAATTCATGTATTCCCGTAGGGCAATCAAACCACAGTTAACACATAGATTGGAATAATCAACTAGGTTACTCACCTAATAACTTCCACGCTAGTGCCGGGAAGTCTCTGCCAAGTCCGTGGAACGACGGTCCACTTGAGCCTCTATAGCAAGTTAAATGAATAACCATTACCATCGGTATACTTGAAATGACTAAAATAATGCACATGAAATCAGTAACATGTGTATAATGCATGTTCATGGCAATCCCGACCCTAATCCAATATTTTCTCATAATAAAATTCTATCAAAAATTAGAAATCTATAGGCGCTGACGGTGCGCCAATCGGACCTCTATAGGTCCCCAATTAAATAAAACAGTGGTTCACATGTTCCGTCAATAGGGGCTACGTCAAATTCCCGTCTAAAAATTCCCGTTTTCTCATAAAATGAAATTAAATATTCAACGAATCCGATGCCTCTGGAATCTGGTCAATTGGACATCGGACGGAAAAGTAATTGACAAAAGAAACAAAAACCTCTAAATTACCAATTAACAAACAAATAAAATAAATAAAAAGAAATAAATAATAATATATATAAAAAAAAAGGAACAGCCTCGCTGGGGCGAGACGTCGCCCCAGCGGGGCCGTTTTATCCAGCCTCGTCGATAGGGCGAGGCGTCGCCCTAGCGACGCGGGCCCTTAACGCCTCGTCACTAGGGCGAGGCGTCGCCCTAGTGACCAGGCTCCATTCCTTTAATTTTTCCCCTGTTTTCCTGATTTTTACTCCAACTTCCAATACCCATAAATCTTAGCACACAATCCAGAAAAACACAAACTATACCTCATTAGAAAGCTTATGAAACCCTCTACAATTCTCAAGAAGACCACAAAAATTAATTCCAACCTTAAGGGTGTCAAAAATCCCATCAAACCTTCTGCCTACTCAATTCCCATTAACACAGGGCAGTACATTGGCAATTTCATAACTCACTGATTCTTCAGTAATACATTACCACAAAAATATGGTCAATAAGTTCACAATGTCCTCTACAACTTTCATGAACAACCCAAAATCAAATTCCATTGCTAAACAAGTCAATTAATTCATCTAATGTTACTGTCCCTGAAATCCTTCAATTTGGGCAGTAACCTTACAAGAAGCATAACTTCCGGTATACAAGTCAATAAAATCAGAACTTTATATCCCTGTAAAGATAACATCTCAAACTTCAATTTTCATGAAGCACTCATCACCCAATTCGATCTCTATCCATTTCAAAACTGTTATAGAAGCTACTGTTATGATCAGTCATTTATAACCTAATGTAGGGTCAATCTTTGAAAAATCATAACTCACAATTCTGACTTCTAAAAATTACTCACCATATATCATTTTCAAGTTAATCTCTTCCTCTACAATTCTTCAGAAGCTCACTCACACCAATTCAGTCCACATAAAATGTTAAAATTGCCTCCAATCAGTAAACTCACAAAATCACACTTAAACTAGGTTTCATCCAAAATGCTCAAAACCAGTCATTAGTAATCAATTCATATCTCCCAATATACAATTCTAAAAATAGCAAGATCAGTAGCAATGGAAAGATAATTCAATATGCTACAACTTCCATGGAGACCATTTTCCCTAATTCCATCTCAATTAATTCATAAAAATCAACAAAACTCAGATGTCATGGTTACGGTTACTGTTGACAGGCAATTGGGACAGTTTCCATGCAAAAAGTCACCCTTCTATCATTGAAATTTAACAACACCTATTTCACAGTAAATTGAAGCCAACATCCCAAAGTTTCAGTGGCCACTAACCTTACCTCATTTGTATTTCTACACAATAAGTTATGAATAAATCAGTAGCATCAATTATAATTCCAATTTCCCAGATTCAATGTTAACCTTAGTTCAATCACTTCCAATGCCTTTTTCACATCATTAGACATCAAAATAAATACAAATCAAATATTAATACAGTCATACATATACTAGGGTTAACACTGAAAAATTGACAGCATTAAATTCCTCAATTCAAATACTCAAATAATTATCCATATTCAATTCAAAATCAAGCCATATCACTACTTTCCACTCAACATCACCTAGCCTTAAACCCATTTCTTCCAACCATATTAGTCATTACTTTAATGTCTACATGAACCTAATACATGCCCTAAACCTCTTATTAATCACCCCTCACTATCATGGCATTTAATTCCATGTAAATACACCATTTAATGATCAAAACTTAAATGAAAACTTACCTAATTTAGAACCTCCTTTCCAAAGCTTCAATAACCACTTCTAACTTCTAACTTCTACACCAAAGTACCAACCTCCTTCCCTTCCCAAGCATATACCAAACTCATCATCATCTAGCTTTGATGGGAGTAAGAGATGGTAGCATAAAGTTATGGAGAAAACAAGAAAAGAAGAGCAATTACAATGAAGAGTGGAGTTTCGGATGAGCCATAAACAAAGCCTTAAACAATTTCATTTCCTTTCCTTTAAACATATCCGAGAGAGAGCATTGAGAGAAGCATTTAATGATGCTTCTAAATGGCAATTTATAATTGGTTCTTTTGAATTTGAAAAGTCAAATTATCATTTATTTAATCCAGTCCAAAATTTTACTCCATTTAACTCCAATAACCCTACTTTCAGTCCCAAAATAATATACCCAATATTACAGTGCCAGTGGGTAGCAATTTTTGCTACCCAGAATCGACCGGTTCGCCAATTGGCGATTTTGCCGGTCCGGGAATTGTCTCCGAAAAAATCTAGAAAAATTCCTAAAAATCCCTAAAAATGTAAAACAATTTATGGTGCAATCCAAATAATTTTTCAAACTCGATTAGCCATTAATTTCATACAGAAGTTCAATTTCAACCCTATGCCGGAAGATGACATGAATGCATGTATACTATTTGCATGTGCAACCAATCAGTAAGTATAGAGCCTATATGCTGTATGCGCATGCCGAGATATAATTTAATATCCCGAACCTATCCTAATTACCAAAATACTCTTTCCTATAGGAGAGGGGATGTTACACAATGTCCTTACCAATCAACATTGTGTTGTCCTAATTCCTAAAGAGTTAGGCTATCTTCAAGAGTCGCTTATGTTGGGCCTGAGCCCTGGATCCCCAATCCCGAGGCTGCCCCTCGGGGCTGCGCCGGTGACGCGCTCCCAAACCTATCGGACCCAATCCCAACATCCATACATAATTCGATATCGCATGCATACATACTCATACATGCAATTTCGCACACATTAAAACATAATCAAACATCCCAAAAATTAAGGGGTTTCCTGCCATTACAAATCGTATTCATATCCATACACAGTACAGAATAAAATCTAAAGACACAATATATGAAAAATGCTCCATGATGAAATGCTCGGAGGGCCAACCAAAGTACTAACTTAATATAAACCTCCTAACTAGCTTGAAGTTTCCGATGCCTTGCAAGATCAGCGATTATCCTGCTCGCACTTTTGAGGAGGAAAGAATAATAAATTTGAGCTACACACTCGATGGATAATATAATTATAGCCATCGGCAACTAGCACAAAATTAGGCATATGTATGTATATATGTATATACAAGCAACAATTCTAGCACATTCAACATAATTAATGCAACTTACAAAACATGCCACAATTATGCTTCGTAGTAAACTGATCAATAATGCAATGCACATCACATGTCTCGAGGGTTCCATGGAAACAAAAGGGAGAAACCGAAGTTTACACCCTGAACAAAATGAGTCCATTCGGAGCTCATAAGCCACAAGCGGGCAGGCGAGAGAAGGCTTTTGTCAACGTGCACGTGACGAACGAAATGGTTCCACTCTCGTCCAAACAAAAGCATATAATCATGCTAAGAATCATTTTATCATATGATATGCTTTCATACTTTTCATTTATTCAAAATGCCATGACCGAAGTCGAGGCATAACATGCTCAAAATCAAATTCATTTCTATCAGTTCTCATGCTTCTTCAATTCTCATAACAATTCATGCTAAACAGTTAATCACATGTTCGTTTAAAAGTCATGCACTTCATCATACATATATTCACACATAGGTAAGAATTTGCCTAATCACACAATAACTATAAATATATTACCCACCAAATATCGCTCGAGTATCCGACTCACTGGTGTCCTTCCTCTTGCGATTGGGTCAGGTCGACTTAGTTTCCTATAATAAACCAAGTTCTCATTCAATCAATATTCAAAGGAAAATATTCAAAAACTTGAAAATCCAAAAGGCAAAGCACTAAAAATCTCCACTCAACTTCCACCTAAATTCCTGAACCCTTATAGGCTAATTCCGAACTTCCCTTCTTCATAAAACTTGTAGCCCTCTATTTCTAGTTCACAACGAATCTAAAATTACCTCAATTGGACATCTACACCAAAAGATAAGCCCCAAAAGACCAAAAATCATCTTTCCTTACCACAGGGGTTCGCTGCGACGTGCACGCAAGCGTGCGCCGCGGCGAACTCCTCTTCGCAAGTCGCGACGTCGCCCCTCGCGACTTCAAGGGCGTGCCTCCTTCAGACGTCATGATTTAACGCTTCCCGCTCGTCGATTTAATTTAATTATTATCGTCATGATTTAACTCCACGTCGCAGCGTGTTCATACGCATGTCGCGACGTGTGGGTCTGGAGCTCGACTCCGAAACCCAATTTTCATCATTTTCCAACTTCAATCCTTTCCCAAACTCAAATGCAACGCACCTAAGCCTTAGATCATGTCTTATACTACATTTCTAACCCAGTAGAAACTCAAAATCAGTCATAAACACATACATCCACACAATCTAACCACTTTTGCATAAAACCCTAAAACCACCTATTCTACCATCTTCACAACGATTCTAGAGTTTAATGCAATCGAAATAAGATTAAACGAAGAGAAACTTACTCAGAAACACTTTGAATCTGTCGGAAAGCGCTAGAATCACAAAACCCACTTTTCTCTTCTTCCTTCTCCACCTACGACAACTCCCCTTCTTCTTTCCTCTTCTTTCTCTTTTCTTTCTTCTAATTTCTCTAACTCTTTCTTATGACTAAAGACTAACTTACCCCTCTTAGCAAAGCTTAAACCACTCCAACCTAAGTAAACTTCCCCAAATGCCCTCGTATATTCTTATCTTATAATTCTCATTTACACCATATTAAAATCAATTAAACCTCAATTATCCACTAATACATCCAAATTAATCAACTTAGGGCATAAATACATAATCAACACAATTAATGCTTAAAGACATCATAAAAAAAAAATTCAGGGTCCAACATTTCTCCCCCTCTTAAAAGAAATTTCGTCCTCAAAATTATTACCTGAGTCATCGAAGAGATACGGATACTTCTCCTTTATAGCTTCCAATGGCTCCCATGTAGCCTCCTCCACTGAATGATTCCTCCACAGGACTTTGACTAGCTGAACCGTCTTATTCCGGAGGACTTTTTCTTTGGTATCCAAAATTTGCACTGGAAGCTCCTCATAGCTCAAATCATTTCTCAACTGAACCTCATTAGTCTGAATGATATGAGAAGGATCCGATCTATACCTCCTCAACATAGACACATGGAAAACATCATGAATCTGAGACAATTCCGGAGGTAACGCCAACCTGTAGGTGAGTGGTCCAATCCTCTCAAGGATCTCATAAGGACCCACATACCTCGGACTCAACTTACCCTTCTTGCCAAATCTCATTACTCCTTTCCAAGGAGATGTCTTCAGAAATACCTTCTCACCGACTTCAAACTCCATCTCCTTCCGGTGCGTATCAATGTAACTCTTCATCCTATCCTGGGCTGCCTTAAGCCGCTGCTTAACCAGATTGACATTCTCAACTATCGTCTGAATCAATTCTGGTCCTTCCAATTGCCTCTCTCCTTCTTCATCCCAACAGATCGGAGTCCTATAGCTCCGCCCATACAAAGCCTCATATAGAGCCATCTGAATACTCGAATGGTACGAATTGTTATAAGCAAATTCGACCAATAGCAAATGCTCATTCCAAGCTCCTCTAAAATCCATCACACAAGCCCGAAGCATCCCCTTAAGTGTCTGAATGGTCCTCTCGGATTGACCATCCGTCTGAGGGTGAAAAACCGTACTAAAATTCAGCTTCGTACCCAAAGCTTCCTGCAAACTACCCCAAAATCTCGAAGTAAACCGAGGGTCTCTATCAGACACAATCGAATCCGGAATCCCATGCAATCTCACTATCTCATCAATATACTTCTTTGCTAACACATGCAAAGAATCAGTCTGCTTAATCGCCAAAGTGAGTCGACTTCACAACCGATCCTGATAACCCAAATAGCATCATGCTTCCCTCGGTCCTAGCGCACCCATCGAAAATCCATAGTCACCCTTTGCCACTTCCACTCCGGAATAGGCAATGGCCTCAACTTACCCGAAGGTGCCTGGTGTTCAGCCTTGACTTATTGACACACTAGACATATACTCACAAACTCTGCTATATCTCTCTTCATGCCTTTCCACCAAAAATGCTCTCTCATATCTCTGTACATCCTGGTGCTACCCGGATGCATGACATAAGGCGCATTGTGTGCCTCATCCATAATCTCATCTTTAACCTCCTACACATATGGGATACATAATCTGTTTCCCACTGTCATAAGCCCATCATTCCTCACTACGACTTCTGAAATCTTACCCTTCTTGTTGGACCCCAAATTTCTGGTGAAAATTAGAATATTAAAATGATTTTAAATGAGAAAGAAATTGGTGAGACAATTTATGAATTTAAGGAAATTTGAGGAAATTAAGAAAAATTTATGAGAAAAGAATTGTTTAATTTTGAGGACTTTGATATTTGAGTGAACTTATATGGATTATGAGAAGAAAGTGGATGAGTTGATTGAAATGAAGTTAAATAGCAAGAATTGAAAAGAAAAAAAGTGTGAAAATTTGAAGAATTTAGAAAGTTTGACCTTGGGGATAAATAGTGATTAAATGGTTGACTTGAGAGTTGACTTTTTGTTTGAGTCAAAATTTGAGAAAACGATCTTCTGGAAACTTGTAGTTTATGTTAAGAGCTTTTCGTAGACATAAAGTTTGATATTTTTCGATATCGGGAGTGAGAATTATGATCAGTCAAAGTTCGTTTGAAGTTTGACTTTGAGGAAAAAAGTTGACTTTTTAATTGAAGCAAAATCCGAGAAAATGATCTACATGAAACTTGTAGCCTCTGTCGAGAGCTTTTCGTGGACATAAAGTTTGCTATTTTTCGATGTCGGGATTGAGAGATATGAATTTCTGAAGATATGATTTGTTTTGAAAATGTTATTAAGTATAGATTTGTGTATTCTATGCTTCGAGGCTACTCGTCGTATGGATTTAGTCTGAATTGGAGTAAGTGGTATTACTGAAAGTTGGAGCTTGTATTTTGATCTTTCCGACGCCATAAAGTATGTAATTTTTTGATATCGGGGCTAGGAGATATGATCTTTGGAAAATTCAAGTATAAGTATGTATTTGAAGTTTTGTAACTTGGTTTGAACTTCGACCCTTTTGTAATCTTTTGCTTATACATCCTTCGTGCGACATCCGATTGATTTGATTCTTGAAGCGTTGGATTCCTAGACAATTACGTTCATTTTTATGAAGAATTATGATTTTTAGGAGATTAAATGAAAAGAGATTGATTGAACCAAAGTAAGAGATGGGTTATAGGTTATAAGTTGGATAATTTTCTGAACATGGTTCAGTATTTTACGATTTTCGGGAGCTGTACAACTCCGATTGAGTTGATTTTTGAGGGAAAATAAAGTTAAGACATAGGGCTACAACTCTTGTGAAGGGATCAAAATTTAGTTTCATCCCTAATATTGTTAATTTCTGGAATTAAATTCACGTAATGTTCAGTCTCGGATTTTGTGAAGGTTCGATAGTATTTCGGCTATAACTTCTTCGTTTTAGATCCGAATTGAGCGCCGTCAGTGGCGTTGGATTTGTAAGATCTAGAGGAACAATTTTTCGTGAAGAAAGTTTGTCCAAATTATTTCATTTAGATGCTGGAAATCAGGACGCAAGTTATCAGTTTTTCAAAATCCTGCACAGGGGCAAACTTGGAAATAAGCTTAATTGGAGGGGCAAGATGGTAAATTGTGTTTCACTAAATGAAACACACAAGAAGCTGTCGTTTTTGGTTCCAGAAACTAGAAGAAGTCACGAATTTCCAGAACAAAATAAGAAGAGAGGAGAAGAAAGAAGAAAATAAGAAGAAGAAGAAAGGGGAAGGTTCGTCCATGGTGAAGGAAGAGAGAGAAGTGAGAGTTTTCAAGTTTTTAAGGGTTCTAGCTTGAGTTTTTACATGGAATCAAAGGAAAAGAGTAGAAAAGTTTGAAAGTTTCCTTTGGAGGCAAAGAAACCAAAATTGAAGGGAAAAGGTAAGAGAAAAGTTTTAAGTTTTGAGTTATTCTTGAAAGTTTGGTTTAGATTAATTAGAAATGATGTGGGTTTATGTGCTATGAGATTAATTTAGTGATTGTCAAGTATAATGAGTTAATTTTGGTTATGGAAGATTCTAGAGAGAAAGCTTAGTGAAGAAGATGATGAATAGTAAAATTTGGGGATTTTTGAAATTGATGATTTAGATGGCTTGAATTAGTGATGAATTTAAGATATCTTAAGTTAATTTTGATGTTTATGCTTTAGGTGAAGTTTAATTTGAAAAATTTTTAATTGGGGGTTTAGGCTTAATTTAGAATTTGGGGATTTTCCCAAATTTTGTGAATTAATGGTGTAGAATTATCAATAATAGCTTGAATTGATGAAATATGGAATCAATTTTGAAGAAATTATGTTCTATGATATTGAATTTGTGTAAATTGGTTTAGGCCAATTTTAAAAATTGAGGATTTTCAAAATTGGAGATTGAAATAGCTTGAATATGAGAGGAATTGATATTTCCTAAGTTCAATTTGAGAATTAAGTTAATTATGATATTGAATTTGATTGGATTGGTTTAAGTTCAATTTGTAATTTGGGAGTTTTTGGAAATAGTGATGTAACTATCTTGGAATTAGTAAGAATTGATGACTTATGCATCAAATTGAAGGATTAAGTTATTTATGAGATTAAATTTTGATAAAATTGATTTAGAGAATTTTCAATTGGAAGGAAGAAAGGAGAAAAGGTCAAATTGAAGCATTGGACAAGATGCTAGCATGGATATGAGGTGGGTAGTATATTTATTTATTGAATTATAAGCTAAATGTGAAATTTTGAAAATTAAAGAAAGCAAAATTTGATTTTGATAAATTATTATGGATAAAAATGTTTGAAAAGGATGTAAATGTTTGAAATTATGATTTTAAAGGAGTAAAATGAGTTTTAGAAAGTGATTTATGATTTGAATGATTTAAAGAATTAGTGCATATATTGATATGTGATTTACGTGAATTGCATTAGATTGATTATGTGCAATTATGTGGATATATGCTTGTGTCATTTATGACACAATTTGATGATATGAGTTGAAAAAGGTAAAAAAAAAATCAAGATTTTCGAAAAATGCCTTCGAGCAATCTGAATTCCGTTTTCGTTATGTGTTAAGTGAGTTTGGTCAGGTCCTTTTGTGAGTCATTTGTCTCTACTGTTTAAGCCTTGGCATTTTGCTGCAATAGGCATAGGAGTTCGATCTCGGACTCCCCTGCTTTCTGTTTGCATGTAACCGCTTATGCGAGAATGTGCAGTACGTCCTGTTTTGGACCAAACCAAACCAATTCTGATGTGTTATGTGTTTTTAATTTGATTATGATGTGATACATTATGATGTGATGCATTAATGTTTAAGACTGTGCATGTTTTGAAAAAGGTTTGAGATTTTGAGAAACGAGAAAGTAAAATTTTTTAAAGCATGAAATTCCTGAAACTGGATATAAATGTTTTGAAACAAATGAAAATTTTGAGAAAAATCTTAAAAAGTGTTAATGAAATTGAAAAGTTTGAAAATGAGTTTTTGGAGAAATTCTTAAATGGGAAATGTTTGAAAAGTTTGAAAAATAAAAGATTTTTTCGCTTATTGTTCAGTTTATAAATATATTATCCACGAGCTTCCGAGCTCACCCCTCCTTTCATCCCCATCTCCAGGTTTCGAGCAGGAGATCGGATGAAAGAATGTGAAGACTTTTGGGTCCGTTTTTGCATCGTTTGTATTGTTATGTAAATATTGAGATTTGGAATATTTTGTATATAGCTTGAATTTCTATTAAGTGATTATGATGTTTTTCAGAATGTATGAAGATTATGACTGAATGTTTGAGAGTAAGAAATTGTATATGATTTGGAAATTTGTATATGAGTTTAGTATTGAATTGAGAATTATGGAAGTATTAGATTTAGGTTTGCGTTTTGCTGGTGTTTGGATTCCGGACGGGAGAGTCCGATGATTCTGAGATCTGTTTGGCTTTTAGAAGTGTATTTCTTTACCCTTGCAGGTTTGGGTTAGGATAAAGGCAGCCGTTATGCTGCCAAAATTTTGATAAAATTTTAAGATTTGTATGGATAAATAAGAATATGATCAGATTTAAAGATTTGCATGAGAATGACTTTTTCCAAAAGTGGAATTTGGTTGTGTGATTTGAATGAGGTTGACTAATGAGGTAAGAAATGAGAATAAGAAAAGAAAAAAAATTCATACCGGATTTTGGAATATGTCTTAGTTTAGATCTCCAACACGACGCTTTCTGTAGATAACTTATGCACGGATGTCGGACATTTGTTAAGTATCCACTTCGCTTTGTATGTTGCTTTATGATTCGATTTGCTTTCAGTTCACCTTTGTTCTTTGATTCGATTCGCATTTTGTTATTTGTATCGAATTGTAATTCGCCATATTGTTTCCGATTTTAATTTTCGATGCGAAATTTCCGTTTATGCGCTTCGCTTTCGATTCTTAGGCTTTGTATTCTGATTCGAAATTTCGATACGAAATTTCCGTCTCCATTCGATTCCATTTTTCGTTCTGCTTTTCCGGTTGGGATCCGGTTCCCGGATCGGGTCCCAACATTTATGATTCCTTATAAACTCTTCTTGCTCTGATACCATAAATGTTGGGACCCGATCCGGAGACCAGCGCCCCAACCGAAAACGGAAGACGGAACAAATCACAAAGAGGCGGAACGAATACACGATTGCTCACAAAGCGAAACAAATCATGCGAAGCATTCGAACTGAGACACAATTACCGACATCCGAGGGAAACAAGAACAAGATGTGAAACGAATACTAGGAAAATTGTGCATCGAAAATACGAATAACAAAGCGGAGAAACTCGAAAGGCAGAATTCCGAATCGAATGCGAATCGAAATAATCAAACTGAAACACACACCGACATCCGTTTCAAACATGAAGCATAGCAAACTCATCGCGTTGGAAACCTTACGACATTTTAAATCCGGTATATTTTTTTTTCCTCTTATTCATTCCTTTTCTCTTTAATAAATCTCATTCAAATCATAACCATTCCATACAATTCCCCTTTTTTTTGGAAACTCATCCTCACCAATTTCAATTCACTTAATTCATCTTAATCATTTCTTATACAATCATATAGATCCTCAAACTCATTTCTTTAAACCCATTTTACCGAAATTTTACCGAAATTTCGGCAGTATAACGGCTGTATTTTGACAGCCCAAAAATTTAAAACACAAGAAACGCACTTCTAATATCACAAAATCCAGAATCTCACAAAGTCATCGGACTCCCCGTCCAGCATCCAAACACCAGCAGAAACACAATCTTAGTTCTAAACACTTCATTATTCCAATCCATAATACATCTCAACTCAAATTTACGTACAAAATCTATTCCACAATCATACGTAACTCATAACTGAAATACATCATAAATTTACATAATGACTTTTCAAGCCATAAACAAAAGCAATACATAATCCATAAACCTTTTTCACAACTTCAAAACTAAACTCCAACATTACACATAAAACAAAGCATATAAAAACTATCGGGTTGACATCATACTCGTCTTCCATCCGATCTCCTGTGTGAAAACCTGGAGATGGGGATGAAAGGGGGGTGAGCTCGGAAGCTCGTGGATAATAGATTTATAAACTGAACAATAAGCGGAAAAATCTTTTATTTTTCAAACTTTTCAAACATTTCCCATTTAAGAATTTCTCCAAAAACTCATTTTCAAACTTTTCAATTTCATCAACACTTTCTAAGATTTTCTCAAAATTTTCATTTGTTTAAAACATTTATATCCAGTTTCAGGAATTTCATGCTTGAAAAAATTTACTTTCCGCTTCTCAAAATCTCAAACCTTTTTAAAACATGCACGTCTTAAACATGAATGCATCACATCAAAGTCAAATTAAAACACATAACACATCGTAATTGGTTTGGTTCGGTCTAATAGACGATCGCACATTCTCATAATAATTCTCAGGTGCATGAGTGAGGGGAGTCCGAGATCGAACTCCCATGCCACTAGCGAGCAGCCGGAGAAGGCTATAACGGTAGACAATGACTCACAAAAGGACTGACCAAACCCACTTAACACATAACAAAAACGAATTCATTGCTCAAGGCACTTTTCGAAAATCTTGATTTTTTTTTTACCTTTTTCAACTCATATCATCAAATTGTGTCATAAATAACACAAGCATATATCCACATAATTGCACATAATCAATCTAATGCAATTCACGTAAATCACATATCAATATATGCACTAATTCTTTAAATCATTCAAATCATAAATCACTTTCTAAAACTCATTTTACTCCTTTAAAATCATAATTTCAAACATTTACATCCTTTTTCAAACATTTTTATCCATAATAATTTATCAAAAATCAAAATTTGCTTTCTTTGATTTTCAAAATTTCACATTTAGCTTATAATTCAATAAATAAATATACTACCCACCTCATATCCATGCTAGCATCTTGTCCAATGCTTCAATTTGACCTTTTCTCCTTTCTTCCTTCCAATTGAAAATTCCCTAAATCAATTTTATCAAAATTTAATCTCATAAATAACTTAATCCTTCAATTTGATGCATAAGTCATCAATTCTTACTAATTCCAAGATAGTTACATCACTAATTCCAAAAACTCCCAAATTACAAATTGAACCTAAACCAATCCAATCAAATTCAATATCATAATTAACTTAATTTCTCAAATTGAACTTAGGAAATATCAATTCCTCTCATATTCAAGCTATTTCAATCTCCAATTTTGAAAATCCCCAATTTTCAAAATTGGCCTAAACCAATTTACACAAATTCAATATCATAGAACATAATTTCTTCAAAATTGATTCCATATTTCATCAATTCATGCTATTATTGATAATTCTACACCATTAATTCACAAAATTTGAGAAAATCCCCAAATTTCAAATTAAGCCTAAACCCCCAATTTAAAATTTTTCAAATTAAACTTCACCTAAAGCATAAACATCAAAATTAACTTAAGATATCTTAAATTCATCACTAATTCAATCCATCTAAATCATCAATTTCAAAAATTCCCAAATTTCACTATTCATCATCTTCTTCACTAAGCTTTCTCTCTCTAGAATCTTCCATAACCAAAAATTAACTCATTATACTTGACAATCACTAAATTAATCTTATAGCACATAAACCCACATCATTTCTAATTAATCTAAACCAAACTTTCAAGAATAACTCAAAACTTAAAACTTTTCTCTTACCTTTTTCCCTTCAACTTTCGGATTTCTTTGCCTCCAAAGGAAACTTTCAAGCTTTTCTACTCTTTTCCCTTTGATTCCATGTAAAAACTCAAGCTAGAACCCTTAAAAACTTGAAAACTCTCACTTCTCTCTCTTCCTTCACCATGGACGAACCTTCCCCTTTCTTCTTCTTCTTATTTTCTTCTTTCTTCTCCTTTCTTCTTCTTTTGTTCTGGAAATTTCGTGACTTCTTCTAGTTTCTGGAACCAAAAATGACAGCTTCTTTTGTGTTTCATTTAGTGAAACACAATTTACCATCTTGCCCCTCCAATTAAGCTTATTTCCAAGTTTGCCCCTGTGCAGGATTTTGAAAAACTGATAACTTGCGTCCTGATTTCCAGCATCTAAACGAAATAATTTGGACAAACTTTCTTCATGAAAAATTGTTCCTCTAGATCTTACGAATCCAACGCCACTGACAGCGCTCAATTCGGATCTAAAACGAAGAAGTTATAGCCGAAATACTATCGGACCTTCACAAAATCCGAGACTGAACATTACGCCAATTTAATTCCAGAAATTAACAATCTTATGGATGAAACTAAATTTCGATCCCTTCACAAGAGTTGTAGCCCTATATCTTAACTTTATTTTCCCTCAAGAATCAACTCAATCGAAGTTGTACAGCTCCCGAAAATCGCAAAATACTGAACCATGTTCAGAAAATTATCCAACTTATAACCTATAACCCATCTCTTACTTTGGTTCAATCAATCTCTTTTCATTTAATCTCCTAAAAATCATAATTCTTCATAAAAATGAACATAATTGTCTTAGGAATCCAACGCTTCAAGAATCAAATCAATCGGATGTCGGACGAAGGATGTATAAGCAAAAGATTACAAAAGGGTCGAAGTTCAAACCAAGTTACAAAACTTCAAATACATACTTATACTTGAATTTTCCAAAGATCATATCTCCTAGCCCCGATATCAAAAAATTACATACTTTATGGCGTCGGAAAGATCGAAATACAAGCTCCAACTTTCAGTAATATCACTTACTCCAATTCAGACTAAATCCATACGACGAGTGGCCTCGAAGCATAGAATACACAAATCTATACTTAATAACATTTTCAAAACAAATCATATCTTCAGAAATTCATATCTCTCAATCCCGACATCAAAAAATAGCAAACTTTATGTCCACGAAAAGCTCTCGACAGAGGCTACAAGTTTCATGTAGATCATTTTCTCAGATTTTGCTTCAATTAAAAAGTCAACTTTTTTCCTCAAAGTCAAACTTCAAACGAACTTTGACTGATCAAAACTCTTACTCCCGATATCGAAAAATATCAAACTTTATGTCTACGAAAAGCTCTTAACATAACTACAAGTTTTCAGAAGATCGTTTTCTCAAATTTTGACTCAAACAAAAAGTCAACTCTCAAGTCAACCATTTAATCACTATTTATCCCCAAGGTCAAACTTTCTAAATTCTTCAAATTTTCACACTTTTTTTCTTTTCAATTCTTGCTATTTAACTTCATTTCAATCAACTCATCCACTTTCTTCTTATAATCCATATAAGTTCACTCAAATATCAAAGTCCTCAAAATTAAACAATTCTTTTCTCATAAATTTTTCTTAATTTCCTCAAATTTTCTTAAATTCATAAATTGTCTCACCAATTTCTTTCTCATTTAAAATCATTTTAATATTCTAATTTTCATCAGAAATTCGGGGTCCAACACTTCTGAATTTCATCTCTGAGCTTGCTCAAATCTGTATCTTGAATCTGCAACTCTCTAACTTTCTCCCTGAGTATCGGTTTCACTCGAAAGTTAGCTAGAAGGCAATCCGACTCCTACTGCTTCAAGCTTATCTTAAGCTTGGCCATCTCTTCCAATAAAGGAAGATAAACTGCCCGAACATAAGCAATCGAAGACTTCCTGCTCAAAGCATCTGCCACTACATTGTCCTTGCCCGGATGATACTCAATCAGCAAGTCATAATCCTTGAGCAACTCGATCCACCTTCGCTGTCTTAAATTTAGTTCCTTCTGGCTCAACAAATACTTAAGACTCTTGTGATCGGTAAAGATCCTCGTCTGAACTCCATACAGATAATGCCTCCAAATCTTCAAAACAAAGATCACAGCTACCAACTCCAAATCATGCGTCGGATAATTCAACTCATAGGGCTTCAACTACCTCAAAGCATAAGCAATCACCCGATCTCCCTGCATCAAAACACAACCAAGACCCTTCCTCAACGCATCACTGTACATAGTATAACCCTCATCACCCGAAGGCAACATCAAAATCGGAGCACTCGTCAACCTGTGCTTGAGCTCCTCAAAGCTCTTCTGACACTCATCCGTCCAGAGAAACTTTTGATTCTTCCCCAACAACTTAGTCATCGGAGCGGATATCATAGAGAATCCCTCCACAAACCTCTTGTAATAGCCTGCCAAACCCAGGAAACTCCTCACCTCTGCTACATTCTTTGGTGCTTCCCAATTCACCACAGCTTCTATCTTCTTTGGATCCACATGTACTTCTTGCTCTGAGATCACATGTCCAAGAAATGAAACTTCCCTCAGCCAAAATTCGCATTTATCGAATTTGGCATATAACTCATTTCTCCTCAAAGTCTCCAAAACAATCCTCAAATGCTCTTCATGCTCCTCGTCACTCTTGGAATACACCAGGATATCATCAATAAAGACAATGATAAATAGGTCCAAGAATGGATTAAAGACCCGATTCATCAAATCCATGAATGCTGCAGGCGCATTCGTCAATTCAAAGGGCATAACCAAGAACTCAAAATACCCATACCGAGTCCTGAAAGCAGACTTTGGCACATCCAACTCCCTAATCCTCAACTGAAGATAACCCGATCTCAAATCTATCTTGGAGAAGACCCTCGCCCCTTGCAATTGATCAAAGAGATCATCGATGCGAGGAAGCGGATATCGGTTCTTTACCATAACTTGATTCAGCTTCCGATAGTCCACACACATCCTCAGCGATCCATCTTTCTTCTTCACAAAAAGAACCGGGGCTCCCCAAGGTGAAGAGCTCGGTCGAATATACCCCTTCTCCAATAACTCCTCCAACTGCTCCTTAAGCTCTTTCAATTCCACCGGAGCCATCCGATAAGGCGGAATTGAAATCGGGGCTGTACCTGATAGAAGCTCAATGGGAAACTCAATTTTCCTAGCTGGCGGTAGTCCTGGCAATTCTTCGGGAAAGACATCCGAGAATTCCCTGACTACAGGAATATCCTCTAACTTCCCTCTATCTTCTCTAGAATCTATCACATAGGCCAAAAACGCCTCACATCCTTTCCTTATCATCTTCTCTACTGTCAAAGATGAAATAATTCTGGGCAGACTTGCTTTTCTGTCCCCCACAAACACCACTCTCCTGCCATCATCCAATTCAAATTCTACTGTCTTTTGCTTACAATCTAGACGGGCGTTGTACCTTTCCAACGTATCCATGCCCAAAATCACATCCAAACCTCTCATCTTCAGTGGCATTAAGTCGACCACTAGAAGTTCTCCACCAATACAAATCTCACAATCTCTAACTACTTGACTGACAATAATATACTGGCCGATTGGAGTACTCACCATCAGCGGAGTATCCAAACGGCTCACATTCTTATCACACACGGGTCTACTCGAAGAAATAAACGAATGAGTAGAACCCGGATCAATCAAAGCAATCACATCATCAGAAAAGAGTCGAACCATACCAGTCACAACATCAGGAGCGATCTCAGCACCTCCCGAGTCATCGTAAACACCCTAGCCGGTGCCTGTCCCCTCGGTCTCCCCGGAATACTCACTCTCTTGGCTGCATCGAAACTTCCTACTTCTGTAGAAGTCCTTTGACCCACAGTCTCAGCTCTCCTGTAAGCTTGCATCTGAGCTCCCTCTCTTCTAGACGGCTTGGGACACTCCCTAGCTAAGTGCCCTTTCTGTCCACAGTTGAAGCAGGCTCCTGTTAATCTGTAATATTCGCCTCCATGAAAACTGCCACAATGCTCACACTTAGGAACGGATAACCTGTCTCCTTCTCCCCTTCTACTGCCGCCCACCGTTGAGGCTTGGTGAGAGACGGTAGAAGTCCTCATAGGTCTAGGTCGGTTCGCACCACTGCTCCTCTCCTCGGACTGAACAGGGAAACTCCTAGCACTCCTGTCAGGCATAGGAGTACTAGTACTGCTTCCCCTCTTGAACTGCTCTCATCCCTTTCTCTTCTTGTTCACTGCACTCTTGATGTTCTCAATATTCTCAACCCTCAGAGCTGCCTCAACCAACTGTTGAAAATCACAGAAGTTCTGCACAATTACCTTTTCTCTGATGGCCAAGTGCAGACCTGACTCAAACCGACGACATCTAGCAGCCTCGCTCAGCATCAAATCCGAAGCATACCTCGCCAACTGAGTAAATCGACGTTCATACTCACTGATTGACATCTCCCTCTAAGTCAAACTGAGGAACTCCCTCTACTTCTGCTGAATGTACACCTCAGACAGATATTTCTTCCTGAAAACAGCAAGGAAATCTTGCCATGTCAACCCTGCTGGCCACATCTGACTCCCTAACACAGTCTCCCACCAATGCAGAGCATCTCCCTGAAGCAAACTGGCAGCATAAATGACTCTCTCATCATCCTCACACTCTATCTGATCTAGCACCCTCTCAGTCTTCCTCAGCCATGTCTCGGCTTCCTCGGGATCAGTGGTCCCATAGAAATCCACTGCTCCATACTTCCTCAATCATCAAATCGTCATCCTTCTTAGTCAATGACGCCGAAGGTATGGCATCGACCCATGCTTTGAACAAGCGCTGAGTGAGCGTCAAGCAGTCTCGGATCCAATGGAGACACTTGCCCCTGCATAACTGTCGACTCCTGAGTCTGCGAAGGCATGGGCTCACTCTCTAGTCCTACAGAAGCCTCAGCATTTCCTGGGGCTACTGACTCATCATTCCTCTCCTCCCTAGTCGGAGAGTCAGGTGCAACAGATCCTTGCATAACTCCTCGTGTCCTTCTACGAAGTGGCATCGTACTCCTTCAATAGTAAACACTAAGGATTAGCTACAAGTCAATCTACATGTATGCATGATATGCATGTCACTTAATACACTCAATCAAATGCAACATATAAGCAAATATCAAACAAGTCATCCTATATGCATTCTAAGCCGAGGACACTAAACCTAGGCGCTCTGATACCAAACATGTTGGGCCCGGGCCCTGGATCCCCAATCCGAGGCCGGCTCAGGGGCACAACAACGTGACGCTTCCCAAACCTATCGGACCCGATCCCAACATCCATACATAATTCGATATCACATACATAAATACTCATACATGCAATTTCGCACACATTAAAACATAATCAAACACCCCAAAAATTAAGGGGTTTCCTGCCATTACAAATCGTATTCATATCCATACACAGTTCAGAATAAAATCTAAAGACACAATACATGAAAAATGCTCCATGATGAAATGCTCGGAGGGCCAACCAAAGTACTAACTTAATATAAACCTCCTAACTAGCTTGAAGTTTCTGATGCCTTGCAAGATCAGCGATTATCCTGTTCTACACCTGAGGAGGGAAAGAATAATGGGCTGAGCTACACAGCTCAGTGGCTAATATAATTATAGCCATCGGCAACTAGCACAAAATCAGGCATATGTATGTATATATGTATATACAAGCAACAATTCTAGCACATTCAGCATAATTAATGCAACTTACAAAACATGCCACAATTATGCTTCGTAGTAAACTGATCAATAATGCAATGCACATCACATGGCTCGAGGGTTCCATGGAAACAAAAGGGAGAAATCGAAGTTTACACCCTAAACAAAATGAGTCCATTCGGAGTTCATAAGCTACAAGCGGGCAACCGGGAGAAGGCTCTTGTCAACGTGCACGTGACGAATGAAATGGTTCCACTTTCGCCCAAACAAAAGCATATAATCATGCTAAGAATCATTTTATCATATGATATGCTTTCATACTTTTCATTTATTCAAAATGTCATGACCGAAGTCGAGGCATAACATGCTCAAAATCAAATTCATTTCGATCAGTTCTCATGCTTCTTCAATTCTCATAACAATTCATGCTAAACAGTTAATCACATGTTCGTTTAAAAGTCATGCACTTCATCATACATATATTTGTTAAGTCAAACCAGACTTCACGTATTAAATAATTTTGATGACAAACAAAGAGAAATATACAAATGAAAAGTAGATGGACGCATGAGAAGTAAGAATCAACTGAAGGAGAAAAATCAGCCGAAGTAAGAATCGGAAAAGCGCATTTAAAGCTTTACAAGAGAAAAGCAGACGAAAGCCTTACAAGAGAAAAGCAGGCGAAAGCCTTACAAAAAAAAAGTATTGAAAGCTTTACAAGAGAAAATGTATTTAAAGCTTTACAAGAGAAAAGCATTTAAAGCTTTACAAGAGAAAAGCGTATTTAAAGCTTTACAAGAGAAAAGGTATTAAAGCTTTACAAGAGAAAAGCAACCGATACAAAATATCGACGGAAGAAAGAAACATCGGTTTGAGTTAGTTCTGAGTCAAATCGAATAACCGTTTCTTTCAAGATTCAAGCGAGATATTCAAGAAGCAGTTGAAGAACCCGACTATAAATAAGAGTCGAGATTGAAGAAGAAAAGAACATCATGAAACCTTGAATATTCAACTTTTGATTTTCAGATTATCTGAGAGAAAAATTGTTAACGATATTTCAAGTGAACAGTGTTAAGAGCATTTCTATTGTAACAAGCTCTTTACTATTCTTTCAATTAGAAAGTGTTACGAGATAGCTGAAGAGGCTAAGAGTAAAGAATACTTCTGTAAAGAGACACGGAGGGCTCGATCGAAAGAATACTTGTAAACAGTTCAGAAATAGTGAAATCTCATAAGGATATCTGAGGACTGGACGTAGCCCACGGTTTGGGGTGAACCAGGATAAATTGCTGTGTTTTTTCTTTCTACTCTCATATTACTTATATCGTAGTTTTCAAAATTAACAAAGTTTTTTAAACTAGTTACGAATTGATTTACTGATAAGTTTTGAAAGAACAAGTAATTTCTAAAGGGATTAACGAAAAGTTTATCACAATTCAACCCCCCCTTCTTGTGTATCTTGATCATATTATTGTTCAATATATTAACGTGTGATTCACTTCAATTGGTATCAGAGCCTGGTGTTCAAGAATCACTTTAATAAAGTGTGAATTAAAGAAAATGGTGGAATCACACATGTATATTGCCGAAGGAGCTTCAGTCACTAGACCTCCAGCATTCAATGGTGAAGACTACCACTATTGGAAGGACCGGATGAGATTGTTTATCGAATCTACTCACATTGACCTTTGGGACATCATCGAGAACGGACCATACACACGAAGATGATGATAAAATCCAATTCCACGAGAAAGATGGACGGTGAAAGGAAAGCAAGATTTCAACTAAACTCAAGGCGAAATTTTTCTTGAGTTGTGCATTGAAGCGAAGCGAGTATGACAAAGTTCATGGATGCGACATCGCCAAAGAAATGTGGGATACATTATCAATTGCACATGAAGGAACAAATCAAGTCAAGGAGTCCAAGATAAGCATTCTGGTGCATCAGTACGAGTTGTTCAAAATGAAAGAAGAAGAGACCATTGATCAAATGTTTGGAAGATTTCAAACAATTGTTAATGGGCTAAAAGCTCTTGGAAGAGCATACAACAGATCAAGACCATGTTGAAAGATTTTGAGGAGTCGCCAAAAGATGGAGACCCAAAGTAGCTTGCTGATAAGAAGCCAAAGACTTAAGCGTACTAAAGCTTGATGAATTGCTTGGATCATTGAAGATACACGAAGTAGAGCTTGATGCAAAAGATAAGTCCAAGAAAGAGAAGTCCATAGCGCTCAAAGCAGGTCAAAAGAATCACAAAATCCAGAAGAAAAAGACAAAGAGGAATACATCAAAGGCATTAAAGATTGAAGAATCAAAGGATGATGATTCCAGCAAGTCAGAATCTGAATCAAGTGATGAAGACAATGAGCTATCTTTCATTTCAAAAAAGATAAATAGAATGTGGAAAAAGAAGTCCAAAGGAAATTCAACATTCCAAAGGAACAGCGACAAAGACGATGGAAAAATCGAGAAAGCATCTATTACATGTTATGAATGCAATAAGCCGGGACATTACAAGTCCGAGTGTCCAATGTTGAAAAGACAACTCAAAAAGAGTAGGGATAACAAGAAAAGCATGATGGCAGCGTGGGAGGATCTGGATTCATCGAATCGGATACAAGCTCGAAGCGTCGTAACATGCTAACATATGTCTGGTAGCTGAAGAAGAAAGTGATGAAGAGGTAACTTCTAGCTATAATAATATACAAGATGCATACTCGTAATTGTTAGAGGATTCTCATGCTATTCTCGAAGCAGTAAAAACATTGAAGAAGAAATATGTGAAAACCTCAAACATACTCATGAGATAGAGTGAGAATATAAGTCCGAGAAAGCAAGTTGAGGAACCGAATAACAACAAAGTTATAGATAGATTGAAGAGATTAAGCAGTTGAAGCGAGAATCAATAATCTCTCGATTGATCTAGCTAAATTCTGAGATAGTACAAAAAGATGAATGAAATGCTAGGAAAATGCGGACATCGAGTGATAAAAGCTGGATTAGGGTTTACTAAAAATAAGTCCTAGCATTACGTGAAATCAATTGTTCAAAAAGATAAAAAAAGATATCAATCAGGTTTTCAAAAAGGTCATCAACGTTTTCATTCTACTTCTTATTATCATTCATTACACCATACTAACCCTAAAGGACCCAAGAGATCGGGTACCTAAAACAAGATAATATCTCCTGAAATCCTTCTTTGGAAGAGCCAGAAGCACCATTGGTATTTGGACGAAGAGATGCTCGCGTCACATGACGGGAAAAAGGTCTATGTTCCTAGATCTTGATCAAGAAAGGAGGTTCGGTAACTTTTGGAGACAATAAGCAGGGCAAGATAATCGGGATTGGTAAGATTGGAGATACAAAGTTCTCATCCTAAAGAGTCAATTATTGGAGAAACCTCGGAAGGTGTTGAACAAGGTCTAAGTTAGAAGAGAAGCCAACGTGGCATTTATATCCAAGTAGAACCTAAGAAGATTGATGAAGTTATAAAGATGAAGCATGGATACTAGCTATGCAAGAGGAGTTGAATCAATTTCAGAGAAATAAAGTCCGGTCCTTGGTTCCTAAACACGAAAAGAAATCCATTATTTGTACTAGATGGGTATTCAAGAATAAACTAGGCGAATCAGGAAAAGTAAGTCGAATAAGGCAAGATTAGTAGCACAAGGCTATAATCAGCAAGAAGGAATAGACTACAATGAGACATATGCTCCAAGAGCAAGACTTGAAGCAATAAGGATCCGCTTGCATATGCGGTTTGCCATGACATAAAGCTTTTTAGGATGGATGTAAAAGTGCATTTCGAATGGTTTTATAGATGAAGAAGCCTATGTTAAGCAATCTCCGGTTTGAGGACATAAAGTATCCAGATCATGTCTCTGAGACTTCATAAAGCCTTATATGGATGAAACAGGCCCTAGAGCATGGTATGATCGTGCGAGTTCATTTCTTATAGAAAATGGATTTACTAGAGGTAAAGTAGACAAAACTCTTTTAGGAAGAACTTGAGTAATGATTTCATTATTATGCAAATTTATGTTGATGATATTATTTTTGGTGCAACTTGAAAGTTATGCATGAGTTTTAAAATCGATGAAAATGAATTTGAGATGAGCATGATGGGTGAGTTAAAATTCTTTCTTGGATTGCAAGTAAAGCAAACCGAGGATAAGATTTTTATCCATCAACAAAATATCTTAAAGAATTGTTGTCTAAGTTTGATATGTGCGATGTTAAATATATGTCTACCCCGATGCATCCTTGAACTTGTTGTCAAAAGACGAAAGTGGTAAGAAGGTGGATCAAACCCTATTTAGAGGATGATTGGTTCTTTGCTTTATCTTACTGACAAGTAGACTGACATTCTATTCAATGTATGCTTGTGTGCAAGGTTTCAGCCGATCCTAGAGAATCTCATTATATTCTTTGTAAAGCGAATTTTGAGATATCTCGCAGTACTCTCGATCTTTGCTTAATGTATGAGAAAGGTAAAATTTCAGGTTGAATGGATATTGCGATGCGGACTATGCGGTGATAGGATCGAAAGGAAGAGCACGAGTGGTGGTGTAACTTTCTTGGACCAAACACGTGTCATGGTCAAGCAAGAGACAAAGCTTCGATTGCATTATCAAGCGAGAAGTTGAATATATATACGCCGCAAGTTGTTGTTCACAAATATTGTGGATCAAGTATCAATTAGAGGACTACTCAATACAAGAGGAAGAGATTCCAATATATGCGACAACACCGGCGCCATCGACTTGTCAAAGAATCCAATTCAACATTCAAGGTAAAGCACATAGAAGTCGGACATCATTTCTTGAGAGATTACGTTGAGAAGAAAGTCGTCGATCTACAATTCGTAGAAACAAAATATCAGTGGGCGAATATCTTCACAAAACCACTAAGTGAAGATCGTCTTAAAGAAATCGACGCAACCTCAATATGGTGATGGTTACGGACCATTCATCAGTTTTCATAAAGACAAAGCAGCGGAGCGGAGGAGTTAACAGACCATTCATCCGGTTTTCATAAAGACAAGACAGAACGAGACGGAGGAGTTAACGGACCATTCATCTGGTTTTTTTTATAAGGCAGACAATGGAGCGATGGAGTTAACGGCGTTAGGCGGTTTGAGATACAAAACTTCTTTCACAAGAAAAAGTTTTAGAGGAAAAATTGTCGGATCATCGAGAAGTACAATAATTCTAGAATTAGCTATAAATTTCCTAAACCGACTTTTGGGATTTCTACCGAATTGAAATTGCTAGTTCTCTTAAATCTCTCGAAATTTCTTCAAGCAAGTTCCTACTCAATCGTAATCGGCAAGATGAATGTCAAGCCCATTTTGCGAGTTGATCCAGATCGGTGGGAAGATTGGTAAACTTGAAGAACTAAGAAAAGAACAGATGGATATAAATAGGAGATAATAGCGGCAGGTTGGAGAAACTTCTTTCAAGTATGAGATGAAGTCTATCTCCAAGAAGTTTATGAGTTACGGAAGAATACTAAGTCGATGAGACGATACAATCGTGTCGTATGTGACACACACTCTGTTATAATAACGAAGGAGTTCTTGGAGAAAGTCCTTTGAATGTCCGATGGATGGAGTTCAACTCACTAATATGGCGAAATGGATGACTAAGCTTAAGATGAGCGAAGATGAAGTTAGTCGTCAACTTTATGGACAAAATAACCTAATGAAAGGAGAGCCTCTTGGTGGTACCAAAAGCAAGGGTATTGTTCGCGGTTACATGTGATCGTGTTTTACCGAGAATAGGTTGGCGACATCAGTCACTACCCTAGATGAACAATGTATTCTTCATCTTGAATCATCACCCAATAGATTTACCGTATTTGATTTATCGATTACATGGTAAAATCAATAAAGGATACAAACACTTGTCCTTATGGGATGTTGTTGACAAGAGTGTTCGAGAATCGGCATCGATTGGATCGGGGAATTAGACGAAGATATCTGTTAAAAGCTATATAGATTCAACATCTATTGCTAAAATGGGTATGAGATTTTCAGACGTAAGAGGCGAGAATCGCCAAGGAAAGCAACAATTGAGGGGGCGTATCTTGAAGAAGTCTTCTATGAAGGAAACAAGATCACATTCTCGGGAATCAAAGTCGAGAAGTGTTCGATTTTTGAATCGGTGACTTGAAGCATAAAGGGAACCACTCTTGAGTGACATTCAAAGCAAGCAAGAAGGTCACCCAGAGCGAAATGGCGTGCAACAAAAGAAGCCGGTCAATCCAGAGAATCAAGTCAATCAAAGCATTACGAATCGCAAAGATCAAAGCTACAAAGTCGTTGACATCAATCCTTAAAAAGATTGAAACTCGGTCTCAAGGAAGTGGAGGAAAAGGAAAGAAGAACCTGAAAAGAAAAAAACGCAACCTAAAAAGTCACCAAGGGGAAAGAAAATGAGTGCGACAAAAGAAGGAAGTCCAACAATGAAACAAAGTCTAAGAAGGTAAGGCAAGAAAAGGCATTGTTGATACTACTGAAAAATCATTGTTGATACGGTTGATATTGCTGAAGTTAATATGGAAGCTGTTACTGGTAATCTTAAGGATACTCACAATGTCCTTGATAATCCAATTTTTGAAGAAGTAGTTTCTACTAGTTTTCAGTCTTCACTTATTTGCAAGAAAATTGCTACACATGTTATGGGACAAAAGGTTACTCAAAAAGTCTTGAGTGTGATGACTAATGTTCCATCCAAATATTTAACTTTTCAAAGAGAAAGTTGGGAGCAGATTGGTTGTCACAGAGGAGAAGAAGACCAAATCTGTCATCATCATCGAGACAAACCAAAGAGATTTGTGAAAGCCTTCTTCAAATCGGTTGAATTTGATAACAACATTCTACATACGTTGGATAGGGGTTACAAAATTTCTATGATCAATCAAGAGAGTTGGAAGAGAACCATATCCACCAGAGCCATTTGGAGAGCGTCTTACTTTTTATCCAATACTGGACAGTACAGTAATCAAGGTGGTACCTGATTTACAACCACCAAATTTTGTTGAATGCAAGTGTGAAGAGAAACTGAAGCTGAAAGTTCAACCAGAACCAGTTTTGGATGACATGACTTCTGATCAGATTGCAGAAGCAGTGCAATTGATTGATGAAGCATGTGAAGAGAAAAGAAGTGGAAGTTCTATCTGCATTTATCAAGATCCAGGAACAAGCCAAACTAAGGCTACAGCAGATGATCCACAGGGAGGCACTATCAGAAAGGGTCAGTATCGTTCTTTTCTGATTGGTAACTTAAAATATTCTTATAGTATTTTACAGAACATTCTGCAAAATCGACCTCTGTGGGAGATCAACTCAGTTGCAGAAGCTATGCCTTGGCTTGGAAGCACATTTCAACGTATACTTGATTCCTATGATCTTGATATTCCTGATCAAGCTGTATATGTTCCTCCGCCTCTCCTACAAATTATTGAACCACATGTCTCAAACGTGGAAGCTTATACAACAACAGTTGCTGTTGTTGACAGACAAGTTGTTGAGACAGAATCCTCGAATCAAATTGAATCATTGACTTTAAAGAAACAAGTTCAAAAACTTGATAAGGATATGAAGAAGATTAAGAAGATGCTGAAAAAGTTGGTAAAACAGTTTGGGAAATAATTTTTTTTGATTAATAACAAATAGGGGGAGAAGGAAGAATGAGAAGGAGAATCAATTTGAAAGGAAAAGGCGAAGAAATTTTGAAAGCGAAGTTATTTTGATTTATTCATACTTACGTATATTTGATACCTTTCATATTTCTCTATTTCACAATATTTGTTATCATCAAAAGGGGAGAATGTTAAGTCAAACCGGACTTCACGTATTAAATAATTTTGATGAAAACAAAGAGAAATATACAAATGAAAAGTAGATGGACGCATGAGAAGTAAGAATCAATCAAGGAGAAAAATCAGCAAGTAAGAATCAACCTGCTTAAAAGGCATTTAAAGCTTTACAAGAGAAAAGTATTTAAAGCTTTACAAGAGAAAAAGCATTTAAAGCCTTACAAAAGAAAAGGAGACGAAAGCCTTACAAGAGAAAAGCGCATTTAAAGCCTTACAAGAGAAAAAGGTATTTAAAGCCTTACAAGAGAAAAGCGTATTTAAAGCCTTACAAGAGAAAAGGTATTTAAAGCTTTACAAGAGAAAAGCGATCGATACAAAATATCGACGAAAGAAAGAAACATCGGTTTGAGTTAATTCTGAGTCAAACTGAATAACCGTTTCTTTCAAGATTCAAGAAGTAGATATTCAAGAAACAGTTGAAGAACCCGACTATAAATAAGAGTCAAGATTGAAGAAGAAAAGAACATCATGAAACCTTGAATATTCAACTTTTGATTTTCAGATTATCTGAGAGAAAAATTGTGAACGATATTTCGAGTGAATAGTATTAAGAGCATTTCTATTGTAACAAGCTCTTTACTATTCTTTCAATTAGAAAGTGTTACAGATAGCCTGAAGAGGCTAAGAGTAAAA
The DNA here is from genome assembly GCA_029891385.1 of Erythroxylum novogranatense. Taxonomy (NCBI): domain Eukaryota; kingdom Viridiplantae; phylum Streptophyta; class Magnoliopsida; order Malpighiales; family Erythroxylaceae; genus Erythroxylum; species Erythroxylum novogranatense. The sequence continues at coordinate 19,558,043 of CM057224.1, read as the reverse complement.
GAATACTTGCTGTAAAGAGACCTGGAGAGGCTTAGTCGAAAGAATACTTCTAAACAGTTCAGAAATAGTGAAATCTCATAAGGATATCGAGGATTGGGCGTAGCCCACGGTTTAGGGTGAACCGGGATAAATTGCTGTGTTTTTCTTTCTACTCTCATATTACTTATATCGTAGTTTTCAAAATTAACAAAGTTTTTTTTTAAACTAGTTACGAATTGATTTATGATAAGTTTTTGAAAGAACAAGTAATTTCTAAAGGGATTAACGAAAAGTTTATCACAATTCAACCCCCCTTCTTGTGTATCTTGATCATATTATTGTTCAATATATTAACGTGTGATTCACTTCAATATTCACACATAGGCAAGAATTTGCCTAATCACACAATAACTATAAATATATTACCCACCTAATATCGCTCGAGTATCCGACTCACTAGTGTCCTTCCTCTTGCAATTGGGTCAGGTCGGCTTGGTTTCCTATAATAAACCAAGTTCTCATTCAATCAATATTCAAAGGAAAATATTCAAAAACTTGAAAATCCAAAAGGCAAAGCACTAAAACTCTCCACTCAACTTCCACCTAAATTCCCAAACCCTTAGAGGCTAATTCCGAACTTCCCTTCTTCATAAAACTTGTAGCCCTCTATTTCTAGTTCACAACGAATCCAAAATTACCTCAATTGGACATCTATACCAAAAGATAAGCCCCAAAAGGCCAAAAATCATCTTTGCTGACCACAAGGGTTCGCTGCGGCGTGCATGCAAGCGTGCGCCGCGACGAACACCTCTTTGCATGTCGCGACATCGTCCCTCTTGCACGTTGCGACGAACGCTTCTCTCGCACGTCGTGGCGTGCCTCCTTTTTCCAACTTCAATCATTTCCCAAACTCAAATGTAGCACACCTAAGCCTTAGATCATGTCTTATACTACATTTCTAACCCAGCAGAAACTCAAAATCAGTCATAAACACATACATCCACACAATCTAACCACTTTTGCATAAAACCCTAAAACCACTGATTCTACCATCTTCACAACGATTCTAGAGTTTAATCCAATCGAAATAAGATTAAACGAAGAGAAACTTACTCGGAAACACTTCGAATCTGTCGGAAAGCACTAGAATCACAAAACTCACTTTTCTCTTCTTCCTTCTCCACCTACGGCAACTCCCCTTCTTCTTTCCTCTTCTTTCTCTTTTCTTTCTTCTAATTTCTCTAACTCTTTCTTATGACTAAAGACTAACTTACCCCTCTTAGCAAAGCTTAAACCACTCCAACCTAAGTAAACTTCCCCAAATGCCCTCATATATTCTTATCTTATAATTCTCATTTACACCATATTAAAATCAATTAAACCTCAATTATCCACTAATACATCCAAATTAATCAACTTAGGGCATAAACACATAATCAACACAATTAATGCTTAAAGACATCATAAAAAAAATTCGGGGTCCAACAGCTTATACTCTGATCGTACACTAATAAAAGTTTACTACCTTATGGGGAAGAACAAGTGATGGCTCTATTTAGATTCTTAAACTACCTAACAAAGTTGGAGGGATTTCAAGATGTAATTATTAAAGAATTGAATTACGAAGTGGTAGGTTATGATCAAGTCAAGTGTTATTGATTTTTTTTACTGTAGAAATGTTTTCTTCTTGTCTAGTTATTGATTTTTTTTATTATAGCAATGTTTTCTTCTTGTCTATTTATTGATTTTTCAGAGAAATACAATAATATGATAAACCCTAATTTCGGGTTCTAATGGAAAATAACAGTAATAATAGCAAATGAACATGAGATAAATAAGAATTTATCATAATTCAAGCTCTGATACCAAATGATGCAGAATCCTAAGACTAAAGAACCCGAAACTCCTTAAACACACACTTTGGATAGAACAAGAACAAGATGAAATCCTCAACCCTAATGAAGCCCCAATCAATTATGTGAAAGGAAGCACATGAAATAAGGTTAATTTGAAAACAAGAATAGAAAATTCACCATAATAGTTTACCTTGATAAGAACAATATTCTTGATGCAAAAGAAGAAGATAGAAATCCTCCCTTGTAGAATTTGTTATTCAACCAATCCAACCCTAAACAATGTTTATCATGATGTATTTATACCTCTTAAAAAGAAAAAAAAAACTCTAACTACGTAAAAGGCCTTTAAATATGGGCCTTTCATCAAAATAATTAAAGCCTAAATTAATATTTCTAAAATATAAATCATTAAACCTAAAAGTTTTAAACAAGCCCAAGACACAAGTGGTGGGCTGCCAAAAGTTATGCTACTAACGTAAAATAATTAATTAATTAAGAAAGAAAATCTTCTTGCTCATTCCGCCCAACTTAATTAGTTATCTTGTTATTAGCCCTCATTGTCTCTTGAGATTCCATGTCATCTATAATTCGGCCTTTATAAAATTGAAACGCTTCTTTGAATTTCTTAGCTTTTGATCTTGTTATTGATTCCTCCGGCATTACTAGCTAATCTTTGGCACTATTTTGTTTACAAAGTCCCATGGTTGTGTTTACATTATTTAATCTTGTATTCTCTTGGATCTTTCGATGATTTCTTCGTGTTTTCCACTTCTTTAGATCAAATTGCCCCTTGAGTTGCCTCTTAAAGTCTCTACACGTCTGCTCCCTTATTTTGCCTCTGGACACACCTTTTTATAGTAATTTTTATCTGGGTGATATACAGTATGATGCACGACGATATACTAAATCGTGTATAACTCAAAATATCTAGAATTCACAATTTAGCACGGTCTCTGAGAAGTACATGGATTGATACACGACCGTGTATCCGTTCTTTGTGTCAAATCTTCGTTTTATGCTATGTTTTCATCTGAATTATTCTCTGTTTAGTCTATAAAGGCAGTTATAACCTATAAATACACTTGAACTAAAAAATTATCAAATATACAATAAAAGTATAAAATATCAAGTAAAAATATATCAAATAGGGGATATAAATATAACCAAATATGTATCTATCAACTCTAACTTTTGTTGTAGCTCTTGACCCTAGCTGTTTTTTTTTATGTCTCCTCTTCAAAATTGCCTTTTATATTACAAAACTAGGGTTTCCAGATTATACACAGTGTGACTGGCTGTGTATCTCAAAGACACTGCAAAATTATAACTTTAAATGTTGATAAGAGCTTACACAAGCATGGAACATTATCATGTATATTACTTATATAGGCATGTATCTCCATACGGTTAAAATAGTGTCTTCAAAGCTTTACAAGCTTATAGTATTCTAATCGGTCCCTTTACACGACCATGTATGTTACTTACATGGGTGTGTACATCTTCACTTAGGCGTGTGTCTCCAAAATAGCTTTAATTATGTCATTTTATGCCATAATTTCTTTTGAATTATTCTCATTTTCTTCTGTAAAGGTAATTAAGGCCTGAAAATACACTTGAAAATAAATAACTATAAAAAAACAAAGTAAAACTCTCAAATAACAAACAAAACACACTTAATATAGGCATAAAAACATAAAACAATATAATTGATTATCAGTTAGGTTTCGTTTTGAGATTAGTCTAAGGAGTATTGGATAAATTAAGAGAGGTAGGCAACTGGAACAAGAATTTGAGCCTAGAAAGTTTTTGAAGAGGGAGAAGGCCAGCTTTTCAATTTTTCTTGCTCAAAAGTAAGGTCAATGATTCTTGAAATTTTATTAGAATTTCTTCTACATAAAATGCCCCAGTAGAAAATAAAGCAAAATTTGAATCACCATCTTTCATCCATTTGACTTTGGTTTTTTGTTTTAATAGGGAATTTTAAGCTTCCAACGGTGATAAATAGGTGTTTAGTTTGTTTCTCTCTCTCTCTCTCTTCATCAAGTCTTGACTTTCTGGATTCTTGTAGTAGAGTGACTTATTAATTGCTTCTAGATCATTCTTGCAACCATATATTACTTTGTTTATACCATTTTTTAAATTGCTCGTAATTTAGTTATTGTTTACAATTAATTCAATTTATTTTAGGAAAAGAAAAATAATCAATATGTGTTTCATTTTAGTCAAAATTATTATTGATAAACCATTTGTAAGTTGTAAGGTGATCAAATCAAATATCAGATAGCAAAACCTTTGAGGTTAATTGTATGTTCATCCCACATTCACAAGAAGACATCAGTCATATAAACTAAAGTTGATAAACCAAAATTAAAAAATGGGTATATCATAAATTCTATAATAAACCCAAATTTAAAAATACGTATATCATTAATCCTTTGTAAGGACCATCAATTTGTGTTCTTTTTATTTCGCCAAGAATATTATTCATAATGCTAGATACAATTGACATTTAAGATTAGTAATGGGTTCTATGTACAGCTTTCAATAGTGAAAACGATGTTTTAATTCTTAAATTTGTCATTTTCGTCTTTAATTTTTAAATTTGTCATTTTAGTTTCCAATTTCTTAAAATTTAAATATCAAAATAATATTATTTTAATCATTTAATGGTCAAAATGGGCCAATCTTTGAATTCAATTAATTTAAATATACTCTGTTTTTTTTAATAAAAAAATGTTTCAGGCTTAATCGCGAGTGCCACCCGTAATGATATTTGTTCGACAATGAAATAAGTAACTGAATACACACGTTGACGCCATGAAAGGAGAAACAGTATATAATTGTCCTTGATTGTCAGCTTTAAAGTTTAATTATTGTACATACACGTCCGAAATGACGTCCATAGTGTACTAGTATGTATTCTTTAAATCTACAAAGGCTTTGTTTATTATGGAAGATTGGCTTCATATAATGATTGTTGTCCTTCACAAAATTAAAAATTCTTTAGTTGAAAACGAAAATTAGATTGGAAAGATGCAATCAAATTGCTAACATATTATATATATAAATCTTCTGAATTGTTGATTTGAACCCTGTGAATTTAGCCATAACCTTAATCAGATCAACTGTAAGTCAACAGTACTAGATGGGTTCAGAAACAACAGATAATCTTCCAATAATAGAATTCAGTACATTAGACATCAAGGCAGGCACTCCTGAATGGAACTCTGTGAAATCTCAAGTTCGGAAAGCCGTGGAAGAATACGGTTGCTTCGAGGCTCTGTTCGAAGAATTTCCTCTACAGCCTCCTCCAGAAGCAATCGTCAATGCGCTGAAGGAGCTCTTTGACTTACCCTTAGAAACAAAAATGCGCGAAGTGTCTCAGAAGCCACTTCACGGGTACTGTGGTCAATGGCCTGAGGTGCCCCTTTATGAAAGCATGGGTTTTGAAGAGCCAATTTCAATGCACATGGTCGAGAAAGTGACTAATATCCTGTGGCCTGAAGGAAATCCAAGTTTCAGGTTCGTAATTAAACTCAGTTTGATTAGTAATTTTATTTATTTCTTCTATAAAATTAATCACTGATTAAATTCAACTGTAATCAATTACGTCAGCAAGACAATACATTCCTTCTCAAAGAAATTGTCAGAATTGGATCACATGATCAGGAGGATGGTTGCAGAGAGCATGGGGCTTGAAAAATACTTGGAGGACCTCAACAACTCCAAGAGCTACCTGCTTAGGGTCAATAAATACGAAGGGCCCCTAACCAGTGAGAAAATGGTGGGACTCATGGCTCACACTGATAAGGGCTTAGTAACGGTGCTTTACCAATTTCAGGTCGATGGTTTTGAAGTACAAACCCAAGAAGGTCATTGGATCACTGCCAACCCCTCCCCAAGCTCCTTCCTCGTTGTAACTGGAGAAGCACTCAGGGTGAGTTACCACTAGCATAGTCTCCAGCAACTATCTTTGGCCACATCGGAAACTATAAAAATTGCATGTTAAAAAATGAAACCTCTAGCATTTTTTTCTTTAGGCAACATACACTAATCAATTTCGTGACCATCCAAATGCCTAAACTTTTAAGGGATATATACATCGGCTTTAACTGTAAATTCTAACAATTGCAGACATGGACAAGTGGCAGAGTACATGCTGTTTGCCATCGGGTTATGATGTCTGGAAACAGAACGAGGTACGCGGCAGGATTGTTTGCTGTGGCCAAAACCGGCTGTGTAATAACAGCCCCAGAAGAACAAGCAGGCAAATAATAATAATAGTACATTAGTACTAGTAATAAACGCCTTGCGTCTAAGCCAAGACATGGGGACTCGTTATGTTGCTCTCTTCGTTGTTCATATTATGTAAAGTTTAAAGATAAGTTGGGAATAAAGGGAAATTTCATAGGGAAATTTTAACTTTCGATCATCATGAAAAATGAAAAGGAAAAGTTACCAAGTTGGGCCATCTGTAGGTGTTGTAGGGTCTATTAACCTAGACATTGTATCTAGTCAACATTTAACGATATAAGTTTCCATTTTTCCTTTACAAAAACCACTCTTTGTTTCAATTGGATCCTAAATAAATCTCCAATCTCTATGAATTCTCTTTCGATTTCATTGAATCCTAATTGAACTTCTAATCTTTGAAATCTCTTTTTTCCCTAACAACGATTTCATTGAACCCTAATTGATTCCTAATCATGGACAGCTTGCAAGAGTTAGAGTCGGGTGATCTAAATAAGTTGGATAATCCCACTTTTTGACTTGTTCTTACCTACAACTAAATTATTATTCCAACTGTTGACTGCAATTACAGAGACAGTCGAGGAATGTAGTTCCCCTATAGTCTCTCGTATTTCATAATATAAAACCAAAGTCAGTGGTCCCTCATATTTTGTTTTATCTAGTGTTTTTTCCGACAAAATACAAGATATGCGTATTTGATGATTGTAGAAAGAGCATAAATGTCGTTAAGATAATGTTTTGTTTATCCACAATGTTGTACTTTCCAATAGTAAAATGAGTTAGGAATTCCACAATGAAGTATATTTTATTGCAAATTAAAAATTTTGTTTTGTGAAATTTAGTTATGATATATTTGGTCTTTTTTTTCCGAAATTGTTCATCTAAGTTGCTAATAATCATCCTAGATGGACATTTAATTTAAATTTGAGTAATTATCCCTTTAGCTTAAGGTTCTTTATTTCTTCTAACAGCTTAACTAATTCCAACTATAGCCAATTTCACAACTAGTTCACTATCTATATAACAAAGGAAAATCTAGAGGCACAGACGAAGTAGAGTAATATGGAAATAATTCTCTTATTACATAAAACAGCTGTACAGAAGCTTATATACCAGTATACTAGTAACTTCTTAACTTACTAGTAATGATATTATAGTTAATAACTAACCGACTAACGTTTACAGAATTACATTGTAACATCCCCTCATCAAGTTGGAATCGGTTGTGAAATCATTCCCAACTTGGCAATGATGGTTGCAAACTGTGGATGACCCAGTGACTTCGTCAAAACATTAGCTAGTTGAAGATGAGTCAAAACGTACAAAGGATTAATAAACCCCTCCTTGAACTTGTTTCGCACTATATGACAATCAATCTCTAAGTGTTTAGTACGTTCATGAAACATTAGATTTTCAGTGATATGTAAGGCTAATTTACTGTCACACCATAAGGGAATTGGTGTGTGAAGTTGCACCTAAAAATTCTGAAGCAAATAACACACCCATTGGAGTTCACATACTGTTGAACCCATGCTTAGATATTCTGCTTCACAGGAACTCCTTGAAATCGTATTCTACTTCTTAGTATTCCAAGAAACTAGTGATCCACCAAGAAAAACACAATATCCACTCAAAGACTTTCTACTTATAGTACATGCTGCCTAATCACTATCACAATAAACCTCAACATCTGCATTTGGTTTAGCCGAATAAAACAAGCCATGAGAACTTGTTCCCTTAAGATACCTGAGAACATGTAATGCTGTAAACCAATGAGTCTCGCATGGAGCGCATAAAAACTAACTTAATTGTTGTACACTATAAAAAATGTCTGGTCTGGTCAAGTTCAAATACAACAACTATTGAACCTCGCTTCCAGAGCCCAACATTCGGAGTCACAAGACGTGTGTTGGACTGAATCATAGAACGTGAGCAAACACATTTCTTCAACTTCAAAACAGATTATGGGAAACCTCAAACTGGAATCACAATTTGACTTCTTCAGAACCTTTGTCCCACATTGTCTTAAGTTTCTAATGACACCAAAATCTTTTGATGTGGTTTAGAATTCTAAGAGTTAGGGCTTGTTCCAATTAACCCTCATTAGTTTCATCTTCATTCTCTGATACTGTAAGTGTTGGGCCCTATTTTGCGAATCATTCTTATACTGAAGCAAATATTCTATGTTCAACTTCCATCCAGATATTGTAAGTCTTATGGACTGGGTTAAAATTCTATTCCTTCAGATAATTTGTCGCTCTATGTCTCTAGTTTGTCTAGACACAAGATACATCTCATTTGGAGGTTGGATAACAAAGTTATGGCCGAAGGAAATCAAACAAGGTTCCGTCCTCCATCATATTGAACCTGTTTGGGACAAAAGGCATAACTTGCTCTAGGGATATCAGATCAAGGTCATTCTTAAAGGATTCGAAAGAGGACTTCAATATCTACAACTTTCACGAAGACATTGAAGTGAGATTTAGTCATCTAGAAGGTCAGAATTGGACCAGACGATACAAAATGAACAGTGATCAGAAGAAGGTTATGAATAATACACAGAAGATATCTTGCAATTGGCATAGTTTTCTCTAGAGCTATTAGATTAAGTAGTTCTTTAGATGGTCCCAAAGGGAACTTCAAGATTTAACCTTTATAAAGACCTTGAAGACAAATTCTATCATCTGCAGGTCAAAAGTGGGACCAGACGATAGGATCAGATGAAGCTAGACGAATTGAAAAAATTGCCATAACTTTCACAATAGATGTCAATTAAGGTGTTCTTTAGACAGTTTGAAAGAGAACTTCAAGATCTACAACTTTTATGAAGACCTTAAAGACAGAGTCTATCATCTATTGGGTCAAATTTGGACCAGACCATAGGGTCAGATAAACAGTGCACTAGACGAAATGATGTCATCACCAGACAATATGATGTCACCAGACGATACGTCCTCACTAGACGATACATCCTCACTAGACGAAGCATCCTCACTAGATGATACATCATCTAATCATCTATGCACTATTCACATTTCATTAACATCATAAGAATAAAGTTTTGCAAATCTTTAATAGCATTCCAAGCTACATTACTTCATTGTCTCAAAATCTCAAATTACAAAAGATTCTTGAACAATAAACTTATTGTTTTCTCAAAATCAACTCTAAATACAAAATAAACAAATATGGAGATATTCCCTTAGGCTCTTAATCACTTGGTCTCTTAGCTATTACCTGAAGAGGGGATAAAAGGGAGTGAGCTTGAAAGCTTGTGGTAACAAGTTTATAACAAAGAATAAGCAAAATCGTTGAAATGTTTCTTGTCTTATAAAAGATATAGTGAATTCATAAAACGCTTGTTCTCAAATTTTCAATCAATTTCACGATTTTTGCTCAAAACTTATAGTTAAAAATGTCCTCACATCAACATAGCATATACATTTAACCATCACTGTAGAATACTCAATTTATGCAGCAAACTTGACAATTGCAAAGATAGAATGCACAAACAAATGATTCGAGAGTTCCGTTGAACGAAACAGAGAAACCGAAGTTTACATCATAAACAAAACGAGTCTGATTTCTCAAGATCTCATGGCCTCAAGCGGGCAGCCGAGAGAAGGCTATGGGTCAATGTGCACATGACTAATGAAACGGGTTCCTCTCTTGCCCAAACAAAAACACATATTCATGCTCAAATCATTTGCTTATGTGTTTATACTTTTATGCTTTTACATCTTTTTATTCATACAAAATACCATGACATGTTTCAAGGTATGACATGAATATTTCAACACCATTTTCCATTTTATAATCAAAATTTATACACCAACATGTAGCAATTTCTTAAATCACTCAAAAGCATTAAAAGCAATATTTATAAAGTAGTTGAAATAATTTGTTTTCTTGATTCGTAAAAACGTTAATGGCTCATAACTTTATTATAAACATATAACCTACCTTGATTTCCTTGCTTAAAGACTTGCTCAAAATGCCTCTTCTCTTGTTCCTCTTGCCTCTTTGATCCCCTTAGTTCTTCACCAAATGAAGAGATCTTTAGCGAAAAAGGAAGCTCTTCTCTTCCTTTACCTTTTTCTCTTCTTGAACAACCTCAAAATCTCTCTTGAAAGCCAGGAAAATTGAAACCCTAACTTGTTTTCTCTTCTTTTCTCTTAACCACCGAAATCTTTCTTCTTTCTCTTTCTTCTTTCTCTTCTTCTGTCCTAATTCACGTTTTCTCCTTCTCTTAAATATAAGACCATATTTTGGTCTTGTTCTTTCAAAAATACCCCTCCTCTCCTTTGGCCTTCCCATTTTTCCCCTTCTTTCATTTACCTCCTAACTCCTTAAATCTTCTTAAACACCACATTAACTCTAACTTAATTCAAATCTTTGCATCTAATTTGAAATCTCTATTTATTCCCATCAAAGTAATGACTCAATTCAAAAATATAATGAAACAAATAAATCAATAATAATTAAAAAAAGTTGGAGGTCCAACAGCAACCTCCCTACTAATCGTCTATACTTCTCTGGGTCATCAAGTGGAGCAGAAACTTCATCAAATTTATGATTTCTAAGCAACAATGTGGAAGCAACCTTTGAACCAGTGAATCCAACATCCATCACAATATCATACAAGTATTTTTTTTCTGAGAAATAAAAATCCCTACATCGGACCTTGCTATCTCTATTCCCATAAAATATTTGGCATATCCTAGGTCCTTGATAGTGAACTTGGAATGCAAGAAGTCCTTCACTGCAACAACATCGTCTTCATTACTTCCTGCTACTAATACATCATCCACATGGACAACCATAACAAGAAATGAACTTCCGGATGACTTTGTGAACAAACAATAATCATTGGCTGATTGCATAAAACCATATTGCAGCAACTGACTAGTAAACTCTGCATTCCACTCTCTTAATGCATGTTTCAACCCATAGAGAGACTTACGGACTCTACAAACTTCTCTAGGTTTAGCCTTCGTATAGCCTTTAGGGGGAGTCAAATATCCTCCTTCTTTAAGTATCCATGAAGAAACGCCTTATTAATATCTAATTGATGAATACACCAACCATTTTGTGCTGTCAAAGCCAAGAAAACTTTGACCGTAACAAGCTTTGCAACTGGAGAAAAACTATCAAAAAAATCCACCCCTTCCTTTTGGTTGTAACCTTGAGCCACTAACCTCGCTTTCAGTCTTTCCACTATCCCATCTAGGTTAAACTTCACCTTATAAATCCACTTTTCACCAATAACATGCTTACCTTCTGGTAAAGTAGTGATCTCCCACGTAGCATTATCCTCTAATGCCTTTAACTCTTGTTTCATTGCCTCAACCTAACCAGAATGCAACACAGCCTATTTGTAATTAGCAGGCTCTTTGATCCTCTCAATATTGGCCATAAAAGCCAAATAAAGCTTTGAAAATTTTAGATCTATCATTTTCAAGTCGGCACTAGGAACTAAATTCACATTACTGCAAACAAAATCTTGCATCCAAGTGGGTGTCTTCCTCGATCTAGTACTAGTGCGTAATATAGCTCCTGGTCTTTCTACCTCAGATATATGATCGGTATTTGCAAGTGGTGATGCACTTGTTTCATGAGTATGAGAAGGAGAATGAGCAGAAGTAGCTAGAATTGTAGCTGATAAATCACCAGTAATATTTTCATGTTGATGTTGCTACAACACCTCCTGATCATGGTCAATAACACGTATAAATAGAAGAGAAGGACACAATTCATTCTCAAACACAGCTTTATAAGGAAACTAATCTTCAGAGAATGTTACATCTCTAGAGATAATAATGCAGTGAGATTATGCCTTATATGCCTTTTGACCAGAAACATAACCTAAGAAAATACACTTGAAAGATCTAGGAGAAAACTTATCTTTATTTGGCTAAGTATTGGTGACAAAACAAAAGCAACCAAAAGTCTTCAATCGTCCATAATCAGGCCTTTTATTAAAGAGTGCTTCAAAAGGACACTTCCACTTCAGAATTGGAGTTGACAGTCTGTTGATTATGTGGGTAGCGGTAAGCATAGCTTCTCCCAAAAAAATGCTTGGGTAATCTTGCTTGAAACAGAAGAGCTCGTGCAACTTGAGTTAGGTGCCTATGTTTTCTTTGGACCACTCCAGTCTACTGAGGAGTATAGACACAAGTTTTCTGATGTAATATTCCCATCCTCCCCAACATAGCTCTACATGGCTTATTAACAAACTCAGTGCCATTGTCAATTCTAATGCTTTTGACCTTGCAATCAAATTGATTATGCAGCATAAGTAAACATTGCTCAATAGTTTGAGTGACTTATTGCTTGTATTTAAGCAAAAAAATCCAAATTGCTCTACTAAAATCATCAACAACAATCAACATGTAATGAGCTTAATTAATGGCAGATTTGGTGTAAGGTCCCTAAAAATCTATGTACAACAACTCCAATATAGTTATGGTTTGAATTGAAGAAGTAAAGATAGTCTATATTGTTTGGAGAAATGACAAACATCACAAGTTTTATTATAACCAAAAAGAGGAATACAAGGTATGTGCTGTAGTACAGGAAAAGAAGCATGTCCTAGCCTTTGATGCCAATATGTGGCATTATTATCACTAATTACAACAGAATGAGAAACAAAATTACAAGTATGAAGAGATTTATCGAATGAAAAACAAATATTATAAGAGTTGCCAAGTGAGTCATTCGGTGAAGAAGTAGGAAGATGGAAAGATTGTGAGGTGAGTATGTAAAGATTGCCTATGACTTGACCGATAGCAATGAGAGCTTTAGTCTACTGGCCCTGTATATAACAACAAGAAGGAAAACAAGAAACAAACACATTAGCATATTTAGCAAGTTTGTTGACAGAAAGCAAGTTGAATTTGAAGGAAGGAATAAGCAGAACATCTTTAAGTTGAAGGGTAGTGTGTAAGGTAACATGGCCTGAATGTTTAACATGTTTAAGACTATGATCAAGGAGATGAATTGGCACGAGAAATTGGAGTTGTGCAATATTCTTCATAGATGTTTCATCAAAACACATATGATTGGATGCACCACTATTAACCATCCAAATATCATTTGAATTCAAGGAATAAGCATTAAGAATGTGTTGTGTCTTAGCTATCTTACCTGCAAAATTTACAAGATCAGTCACCATGTTCACATACTCTTCAACAGGCTATTGTCCTTTAAGAATTCTAGACATAACCTTCCGAATTAAGGAATTCACCATGCTAGCAAGGTTATCATCAGTTGCCAATCTATCTACGGGTGTTGTATCATACTGTTCTTGCTACACCAAATTAACAATTTCTCCTCTCTTTTCTACTATTTTCTTTTCTTTTAATGCTTTGAACCAATCTAGATAACCATGGATTTTAAAGCATGCATCCTGTGTATGGCTAGCCACATTACAACGATCACAAAATCTGTCCTTCTTGTTTACTCTTTCCATTTATAACTACCACCCTTAGAATTAGAATTCTTGTCCAAAAGAGCGCTAGCTTTAGGAACAGTAGTGCTATAAACCATACTCACTTGTCGTTATTTTTTAACTCGCAAAACCATAGAATAAGCTTTATCTATGTTAGGCAAGGGCTTAAGATTCAAAATCTGACTCCTCACATTATCAAATGTTGGATGAAGTCCCATCAGGAATTGCATTAGTCTAGCAGATTCCTCTCTTTCAGCCACTAAACCAGTTAAATCACAACTACAGCCATGACAATTGCAGCTAGGTAGAGGTATAAGTCTATTTAATTCTTCCCAACATCGATTCATCTTGCTATAATAAGTAGTAATAGAATCAGTACCCTATTCCAAAGATGAAACCTCTCTTTGTAATTGATACTGAAGAGGAACATTATTCTCACCAAGTCTTTTCTCAACCATATCCTATAATATCTTGGATGTAGCAAACCACTCCCGCGAGACCCGAACCCGACATCGACGGTGATATCCGAACCCGCGACCCGCGAGGGTGGTATGCTAAAGTAGTCAATGCAGTTTAAAAACTCATTATGATATTTTTCTTTTTCAAAAAAGTCGAGTGCGCGAAAATAATAAACGATTCGGGCCCGTGATACGAAAACCCTTTTCAGTCATACACTTTATCAAAGATCACATTTCAAAACAATATTTATCAATTAGGGCCCTCAAACAATTCAGTACTATTTTTGCGGAATATAAATTTACACATAATTCGAAATGACACAAATGCAGACGTGAACTGATCCCGACTTCAAACACCGACTCTCTTGCAGTAATCATACTCCCGTTCCACTAACGGGATACTCTTCAATACCTGAAAAATAATTGCAATGTTGGGTGAGTTTGCGAACTCAATGAGAAACCATAATCGATGGTCCACCCAACACATGCATATACAATCAATCTATATCATAGCACATATTAATACATTCCAAATTATCCCATGCATTGCCAATTTTACACATATAAGGCGTATCGCCTTTCATACAAATCACATTTAATCATTCATATATATGATGCACATGTGACACTTTTCCATTTTCATTTCGTTGTTGTGACCGTGCCTCTGAATTGTCCTAGTGACGGGCATATTGCGTTGAGCCTGAGGCTCTGATACTCGTTGGGCGTGATATGCCCTGATATATTGAGCCAGTGGCTCTGTAAACATTGGACCAGAGGTCCTGTGCGTTGAGCTTAAAGCTCTCATATACGTTGGGCATAGCCCTGATCATCGAGCTGAGCTTGGAATTACGTTGGTTCCACCGGTCACAACTGTCATTATCTGATCATGCAATTATGCATGAATGCATATGCCTCGTTTTACAATAATTTGTGTCACAACTTAATACACTAGGTCCAATTTCACATTTAACCAATTCACTTTCAATTATGCACATTTAACACTTCTATAACACATTCCAAATATTTCGAACACCTGTGATTCGAAATCAATCAAAACAAACACACATAATCCTTCCTTAACTCCACATGGAAATCGTACATGAAATTAAACACATATAGGTTGAGAAACCAACTAGGTTACTCACCTATTACTTCTTAGCTAATGCCGGGAAGTCTCTGCTACGTCGGTCGATCGATCGACGCTCCAGTTGTGTCTCTATAAGAATCAGATAATAAAACGATCACTAAATATCCAATCCGAATTAGTTAATGATGCACATGTAGGTGAAAATGCATGTTCATGAGATTCCCATCCCTAATCCCATTTTTTCCTCAGAAAAAAAATCCGTTTAAAAATTAGAAATCTAATGGCGCTGACGGCGCTCAATTTGGACCTCTATAGGTCCCCAATTAAATAAAACAGTGAGTAAAGGCTCCGTTACCCGGGCCTACGTCAATTTTCTGTCCAAAAATTCTCAATCTCTCTGAAAATGAAATTAAACATTCAATGAATCCGGTGCCTCAAGAATCAGGTCAATCGGACGTCGGACGGAAAAGTTATTCACGAAAGAAACTAAAATTTAAATAAAACAATTAATATCTATATATATATAAGCCCCTATTTCCTTCTCTTTTTTCCTTTTTCCTGTCCGACATTCTAACTAGCATATCTCTTTACACACAATTCAGAAAATTGCAAAACATACCTTGTTGGAAAGATAATGAAACCCTCTAAAAGTTTCATGTAGACCATTAAAATCAATTCCACCCCTAAGGGTGTCAAAAAATCCCATGGAAGCTACTGCCTACTCAAAGCCTCTCAAAACAGTGCAGTACTTTGCAAAATCAGTAACTTTCTGTTTCTTCAGTCACAAAATTACACAATAAATATTCTCAGTAAGATCACAATGTTATCTACAACTTTCATGTACAATCTAAATTCAAATTCAATGGCTAACTAGGTCAAACAATTCAGTGAATGCTGCTGCCCCTGAAAGTACTCAATCTGGACAGTAATTCTTAAAATAGTATAACTCATTGTACACATGTCAAGAAAATCACTACCTTATATCAATGGAAAGATAAAACAAAGTACTACACTTCTCATGAAGGGCACAGAATCAAATTCCATCATTAACCAATTCAAAACAGTCTTGCAAGTTACTGCCCTGATCAGCAATCCATGACCTAACTTCAGTCCAATCTTTGAAAACTCATAAGTCCCAATTATGTTATCTAAAAATAGCATGCTATATACCATTTTCAAGATAATTGTTTCCTATACAACTCTTCAGAAGATCACTCAAACCAATTCAATTCACAGAAATTGCTAAAATTGCTTCTAATCAGAATGTGCACGAAATCCACTCTTAGTCTAGGTTTCACCAAAATGCTCAAAATCAGTCAATATTCCACAGTGCATATCTCCCAATATACCGATCAAAAAATTTCACAATCAGTGGAAATGGAAAGCTAACAATATAGGCTTCAACTCTCATGAAGACCATTTTCACTAATTCCTTCTCAATTAATTTAGAACAATCATCAAAACTAGTAGGTCATTGGTTCGGTTACTGTTCACAGAAACTACAACAGTAACTTTTCAATTCAAATTTCAACCTCTTAAGGCTAAAATTAGACAATACCTATTTCACACCAAAATGTAGCCAACAAACCAAAGTTTATTTTGGCACAAACCTCGCCTCATTTTCATACCTACACAATGAGTTATGCTCAAAACAGTGTAATCGGTTAAAACCAAAATTTCCAGCTTTGGTACTAAACTTAGCTTCTATCATTTCCAATGCCAATAACACATCACTAAGCATCCAAAGGAACACAAAGTCAATCCCTACAACATTCATACATTCACTAGGGCTAATAGTCACAATTTGGCAGCATTAAACTCTTAAGTTATATGCAAGATTAGTCATCAATATTCAATCCAAATTCAAGCTAAACTTTCATTCAATCCTACTACTTTATCAAGCCATACATAACATACCCTTATACCCAACAATTCCACCTATAATTCTCATCAAATTCATGCATCAATACTCATAATAAATGCACCATAACTCCAATTAAATACATCTAACAACCATGATTCAATACTACATAATTAAAGCTTACTTAAAACCTTACCTACTTAAACTTCCAATCTTCACTTCCTTTCAAATCTTTGCTTCCTACCCTCTCTAACAACTTCTTCTAATACCAAGCAAGGGCAAGTTATCCATGGCAAGAAAATAACTTGATTTCATGAAGGAGCTCTTAAGGTTTGGAGGGAGGTTTGAGAGAGGAAGAAGAAAATCGATGGTGAGAGTAAAATGGAGTGAGTTTCGGTTGATGGAGAGCAATTAAAGCAAACACACTAATTTCTCCTTCTTTGATGTAGGTAAAAACCGAGAGAGAGGGATAAGAAAGCCTTAATTGGTGTGGATAGGTGGCAATTTAGGATTAGTCCAAGTTTTAAAAGAAAAGTCAAGAAAGCAACTACATTACTTTAATAAAATCCAACTTATCAACACTTATCAACCCAATTTTCGGTGCTTAAAAGTTTTAAGGGTCCACATTTGGGTCCCACCAAAATATGCAATGGTTTAATACCAATAACAGTAGAAAATCAACCGGTTCGCCATTTGGCGATTTTTTTCTAGTCCGGGAATTTTCTCCGAAAAATTCCAGAAAAATTCCTAAAAATCCCTTAAAATATAAAACAGTCAATGGCTCACTCAGAATAATTTTTCAAACCCAATAGCTACGTTAATCACAATAAAATTGCCTTAGGCACAAAAAACGGGAATGTCATGTATGCATGTACAGTAATTTCATGTGCACAAATGGTACTATGTACCAATCCTATTATGCATGAACAGTCCTAAGTCATTCCGATCCATCTCATCCTATGCCAAATTTACTATTTTACCCCTTCCAGTAGGGGGTGGGATGTTACAATTCTCCCCTCCTTATAAAAATTTCGTCCTTGAAATTCTTAGTCAACAGTTCAATGACCATTATCAAATGTCCCTACATGTCCCATACACTTTTCCACTCAATGATTCATTTTTCGAAAGGTCACAGTAACCACATTTAGTCAGTTGTTCCGTCACCTTTTTGGCTAACTGATCGCGGCTTATCATTCAATCCGAAGATTTTGATCCTTGGAAACCGGTCAAATAAAATTTATACCAAGGATTGCAATACAGGATGCAACCTCGGGTCGACTCTCAAGAAACCAATGCACCAATTGATCCTAGACTAGCCTAATGTTTGAATTATGCATGCAATGAAAGCAATAAAAGAAAGGGGCTTTTGATTGATTAATCTAAAATTAAACTAAACCAAAGCAAAGATAAATATTTTTGGGATTTTGAAAAGATAAGGCAATTGAAATTAAATGGGACTAAAAACAATTAATAAAAACTCTCACGAAAATGTGGCTCGGGTCATC
Organism: Erythroxylum novogranatense; assembly: GCA_029891385.1. Classification (NCBI taxonomy): domain Eukaryota; kingdom Viridiplantae; phylum Streptophyta; class Magnoliopsida; order Malpighiales; family Erythroxylaceae; genus Erythroxylum; species Erythroxylum novogranatense. The sequence goes on along the minus strand of CM057224.1, from coordinate 19,539,596 downwards.
ATCGTTCAAAATAATTGTCGGGTTTGAAATCCACTAAGTTTCTAAAACACAACCTTAATAACTCGTTAAGTCCAAGAATTAATTAATCAACTCGATTAATTAAAACTTGTTAAAACCTTAGTGTATGCGATGAATGATTAATGCAATAAATCAACCAAATAATAACACAACCAACTTAATCAAACACAACTAGGCGATTAAATTAATTAATGCAATCATCCAACCGATATACATGAACTCCATGTAATTAAGCCTGACATTCAACAATAATCAATCCATAACATAAATCAAGTTTTACATCCGATTAAACTATAACCGGATTCAATCCATCATACAGTGCAGTCTCCAACTCGGAGGTTTTACAAAATATGTCAGAAATCTAAAACAATGGTTGATTACCCTTTGAAGCTCATGGAACTCCGACCGTTGCTACATCTTCTGGAGAAGGAAACCTTAGCCACGCATGATCTCGGGTGACTCCATCACTGCTGGACAATCACCTCTGACCATGACTCCAACGACGAACAGTGAGAATAAATGCGACGAACTATGGAGGAGGTGCAGTTGGTGATAGTAGGCGTCGTCTGGAAGTGGCGGCGAATCTGCAAAATAAAGAAAACAAAACTATCAGAAGAGAACGGAGAAGACGAAGAAGGAGAGCTACCTCGGGAATGCGGCTCTCTGTTTTTGCCCTAAATGGTTAGTTTTTATAGGGAATTGTGCGGGCCGGGTCAGAACAGTGGATTAATTGCCATTTACAGTAGGGTTACCGACATTATTGCGGCGAATGGTCGTAGTTATTGCGGCGAATGGATTTGGTCACTCGTCGCAGCGAATTAATTGTATTTAATTTATTCGCTGCGGCGAATTGAGGTTCTGGTTCGCCCCAGCGAATCTCGCGGCATGTTTACTTCTTGAATGTTGACTCCTTTGGTCCTACAAAATACAACCCATTTGCAGTATCAATTGTCCAAATAAAAATTATGCAGAATTAATGACAAATGACAACAAAATACTGACAATGTGCAATTTATCAAAACTCAATGTGCGGGACCAAAATAAGCATAAAAATCATAGATCAGGCGTCAACAAATGCATAATCACTAAAGAAAACAGGCCAAATTTTTAGTATAAATATGGTCCAATCACTAACACATTAACACTCATTACAGTAGACAGATTCAACAAGGCTGTCAATTAGTGATCTTACTATCTTACTATCTCACTTGCCATTTTCAGAGTAGCCATTACCTTTAGTTCCAATGCTATGACTCGGTTCATTTTTTCCAAACCTGTTCACGTATCATATTTATAAAATTCAATACCTTTTTCTCCAGTACCATGCAGTCTAATTCGTATTTCATTGAGTACATCTTTTCAAGGTGATACTTACAATAACATCCTTTATCTTGTCCTTGTCGCTTCACTTTCCTTTGATACCAATACAATGACACTTAACTCCATTTCGCTATAACCGGTGATACTTTACCTAATGCAGTTATTCTTTATATTCCATTGACTCTTAGTTCAGATTCAGTGTTCTTTTGACATTTCACTGCTCTATAGTATTTACACACTCTATTCGGATATGCATTTACTCTATTTCATTTGTCCGATCGGGTACCACCTCCACAAACCCATTCAGCTTTCCTGAGTCACTTTCTTTTGTTTCACTCATCACAGTCTCAAATCCATTATGGTCTTTGACTCTCGTTAGGCACTGTGCAGTGTAGTAGTGTATCCCTACAGTAACTCAGCACTCTATAACACGATCAAAATCCTGTGAAACCCAAACCACTTAAGCATTTTTCCTGTTGAACATTCAAACCTATAAGCACGAGCATCAATTATCACTTCATTCTATACCCATAGTAACTCAATTTCACTCTTCGCGCATATTCTTACTAGAATGTCTAGCTTCGATTGTTCACTTTCTTGTTCATCAATTCCTTTGTTCAATCCTGATACATGCTTATTCTTTGAATCATTCAATACCATTCTCCCGATTACACTTGAATCTTCAGATTCAAGATGGGAATCACCAGTTTGATTCCTGAACTACTGACCTTTCTTACCCCTATTCAGTACCACTAAATCTACAACCTCAATTTTCCAAAAACACTTCACAATTACCCATAATCTACTTGACATTCTTTGAAAATCCCAATATCTGTAATTGATCTGTTCAATGCGACCTTATCTGTTCACTATTTGAGTTTAGTAGTCAGAATTGTCTGTTCATTTCAGAATTGTCGGTATAGTAGTCATTTATGCCCGTCTTTTTCCTCAAATAAACACAATGTATCCTTATAGGAATCTAAGGTCTCCAAGGCTTGAAACAATTGCGATCATAACACCAATACCATTTATCAAAGTCAATTCAATTTATCTTATACCGTTTTAACATATTGTCTCAGTTCATCACCCACTGTCCACTCTCCAAGGGTATGCTTATCATCAGTACCAAATTCCTCAATTATTCATATAGTTTTTTTTTTACTTTTCACTGTTCAACACTTTCAAGCACATTTCGTCAATAATCATAGTCATTACCATTTGCTTACCTCGCATAATTCCCTATTAGAGTCTTGTTGACTTTTCCATACATCATTTAACTTTTTCATTGAGTCCACAATTAGTGTATTTGAAATCCCTTTATGAAGACAACACTACATCATGTCATTGTCAACTTTCCTTTAGGACTTCTTGTCTCTACGAATTTTCTCTTTTCAATTGATTTCCTGTCATTAACATCGACATATGCCAATACCTAGTCATCCGTACTTGGACCTCCATAAATTCCACTTCGTTTGAGTATTTCACTTCGCAGTTCGAGACTATTTTATTCTTCGTTTCAAATCTAGATTTCCCAACAGTTTTGCATCACATATGGAGATCTATTCACTTCACATTGCAATAGAATCATCTCAAATTAAAATTTCCACTCACCTACGTGGATACGTTACATTCCCATACACACAAAGCAGGTAACCTCAGTAGTATATTTCACTTGTTATGTCTAAATCTCCTCTTGAGATATGACTCAATTTCACTTTTGATTTTGCCCGTACTTCTTTTCGTTTGACCATTAGTCTTGCTACCATCATTATACCGTTCACGAAAGTCTCATCAGCCAATTAGTGTCCCTAATTACTTTTCAATCATTCTCAACTATACACACTATCTCAATCAGAACAATTTTATGCCATAATTTAAAGATCAGAACAGTCCTTGCACTAAGGTTCCATGTGATAGTCATATAAACACTTTCTTTAACACTTATTCCGTAATCTACACCTCACCAGAACTTATTTCATCTTATCCGGAAGCCAGTTAGTAACCTATACAATTCAGATTTCCATAAAACTCCTTTCCATTTATGCTAATCCTCAAATAGAGAACTGATGCCATAATATTTTTTTTTCCTAATTTCATTCCCATATCAGTCAATGTATCAGCTTGACCTTTTAAGGTCATATCCACTTGGTTTATACAATGTCATCACATTATTGCTACGTCTCTTTTTATCAACCGCAAACAATCTATGATAGGGGATTCACAGTACTATTACATTCGGGGATGTGTTCCCAAAACACGACAAAATCGTTGATACAACTCTACTGTATCTCTATCTATTTACCCATCCATTTACCATTTCTGTGTCTATATACATCTTTTCACCCAATCCAGAATTTCTCGAAACCCAATCAGTAGAAAATTGTTAGTCTGTCTTTTTCCCTTACAATCTTATGATACTAATTCCAAACTCTTAGCACCATATTCGCATAACCATTTCAGTCTCAAGCTTATGCGCCCATAATCATACCCGTTTCACCAGTTCATTTTAGTTTATCTGTACACTTTTATCTCACCATTTCTACTTTTTCTTACCCTACTAGATACTCTTTCAGTTCTTTCAGTTCTAGGTAGACCGTTACGGTACAATATTGCTCTTATTACAATCTCACTATCATCATCTCTATGATATCTACTGATGTCTAACACCAATCTGATGAATCAATATCTCACTGATCGGACCATCTACATTTTACTCGGCCCAATGTTTCCCATTTCATCGCATCTACAGTCAGAACTCTAATTCCCTATCATCCCGGACTTTTCATCTCACTTAGTCCTACTATAACCAGTATGCTTCTCATATCTCCAGTGGACCTCTCCAAGTTCTAGACATATTCGTTTTTTGTCGCCGTACTATTGTCACATTAATCAGGGGACTCAGTTTGATATAAATTCTTTCCTTAATCAGTCTAGGCCAACATAGTCATTCTAACCACAGTACATTATAATTCTCATTATCGATGTTTCCTTCTTCCCCTTCCCAATTGCTCATACCCTTTCATGGGTTCACATTCTCATACCTTCTCACTATTCTTACACTTAATCATTTCACACATGTTTACACGTAGGATTTATCCTCGTGCGACTCAGACTAGGGATCAGTTACTACGGTCTACAACGACACGACTCAAATGCATGCAACTTGACCTATGTTTCAAACTATGCCCAAATACATTCATATTGCTAGGCTCTGATACCACCTATGTAGCAACCCACTCCCGCGAGACCCGAACCCGACATCGACGGTGATATCCGAGCCCGCGACCCGCGAGGGTGGTATGCTAAAGCAGTCAGTGCAGTTTAAAAACTCATTATGATATTTTTCTTTTTGAAAACAGTCGAGTGCGCGAAAATAATAAACAATTCGAGCCCGTGATAAGAAAACCCTTTTCAGTCATACACTTTATCAAAGATCATGTTTCAAAACAATATTCATCAATTAGGGCCCTCAAACAATTCAGTACTATTTTTGCGGAATATAAATTTACACATAATTCGAAATGACACAAATGCAGACGTGAACTGATCCCGACTTCAAACACCGACTCTCTTGCAGTAATCATACTCTCGTTCCACTAACGGGATACTCTTCAATACCTGAAAAATAATTGCAATGTTGGGTGAGTTTGAGAACTCAATGAGAAACCATCATCGATGGTCCACCCAACGCATGCATATACAATCAATCCATATTATAGCACATATTAATACATTCCAAATTATCCCATGCATTGCCAATTTTACACATATAAGGCGTATCGCCTTTCATACAAATCACATTTAATCATTCATATATATGATGCACATGTGACACTTTTCCATTTTCATTTCGTTGTTGTGACCGTTCGCCTGAATTGTCCCAGTGATGGGCATATTGCGTTGAGCCTGAGGCTCTGATACTCGTTGGGCGTGATATGCCTCGATACATCGAGCCGATGGCTCAGTAAACATGGACCAGAGGTCCGTGCGTTGAGCTTAAAGCTCTCATATACGTTGGGCATAGCTCGATCATCGAGTGAAGCTTCGAATTACGTTAGTTCCACCGGTCACAATATCATTATCTGATCATGCAATTATGCATGAATGCATATGCCTCGTTTTACAATAATTTGTGTCACAACTTAATACACTAGGTCCAATTTTGCATTTAACCAATTCATTTTTAATTATGCACATTTAACACTTCTATAACACATTCCAAATATTTCGAACACCTGTGATTCGAAATCAATCAAAACAAACACACATAATCCTTCCTTAACTCCACATGGCAATCGTACATGAAATTAAACACATATAGGTTGAGAAACCAACTAGGTTACTCACCTATTACTTCCGAGCTAATGCCGGGAAGTCTCTGCTACATCGGTCGATCGACGCTCCAGTTGTGTCTCTATAAGAATCAGAGAATAAAACGATCACTAAATATCCAATCCGAATTAGTTAATGATGCACATATAGGTGAAAATGCATCTTCATGAGATTTCCAGCCCTAATCCCATTTTTTCCTCAGAAAAAAAATCTGTTTAAAAATTAGAAATCCAATGATGCTGACGGCGCTCAATTTGGACCTCTATATATCCCCAATTAAATAAAACAGTGAGTAAAGGCTCCGTTACCCGGGCCCACGTCAATTTTCCGTCCAAAAATTCTCAATCTCTTTGAAAATGAAATTAAACATTCAATGAATCCGGTGCCTCAAGAATCAGGTCAATCGGACGTCGGACGGAAAAGTTATTCACGAAAGAAACTAAAATTTAAATAAAACAATTAATATCTATATATATATATAAGCCCCTATTTCCTTCTCTTTTTCCCTTTTTCTTGTCCGACATTCTAACTAGCATATTTCTTTACACACAATTCAAAAAATTGCAAAACATACCTTGTTGGAAAGATAATGAAACCCTCTACAAGTTTCATGTAGACCATTAAAATCAATTACACCCCTAAGGGTGTCAAAAAATCCCATGGAAGCTACTGCCTACTCAAAGCCTCTCAAAACAGTGCAGTACTTTGCAAAATCAGTAACTTTCTGTTTCTTCAGTCACAAAATTACACAATAAATATTCTCAGTAAGATCACAATGTTATCTACAACTTTCATGTACAATCTAAATTCAAATTCAATGGCTAACTAGGTCAAACAATTCAGTGAATGCTGCTGCCCCTGAAAGTACTCAATCTGGACAGTAATTCTTAAAACAGTATAACTCATTGTACACATGTCAAGAAAATCACTACCTTATATCACTGGAAAGATAAAACACAGTACTACACTTCGCATGAAGGGAACAAAATCAAATTCCATCATTAACCAATTCAAAACAGTCTTACAAGTTACTGCCCTGATCAGCAATCCATGACCTAACTTCAGTCCAATCTTTGAAAACTCATAAGTCCCAATTCTGTTATCTAAAAATAGCATGCTATATACCATTTTCAAGATAATTGTTTCCTCTACAACTCTTCAGAAGATCACAGAAATTGCTAAAATTGCTTCTAATCAGAATGTGCACCAAATCCACTCTTAGTCTAGGTTTCACCAAAATGCTCAAAATCAGTCAATATTCCACAGTGTATATCTCCCAATATACTGATCAAAAAATTTCACAATCAGTGGCAATGGAAAGCTAACAATATAGGCTTCAACTCTCATGAAGACCATTTTCACTAATTCCTTCTCAATTAATTTAGAAAAATCATCAAAACTAGTAGGTCATTGGTTGATTCATCGCTCGTAAAACTACAACAGTAACTTTCCAATTCAAATTTCAACCTCTTAAGGCTAAAATTAGACAATACCTATTTCACACCAAAATGTAGCCAACAAACCAAAGTTTATTTTGACACAAATCTCGCCTCATTTTCATACCTACACAATGAGTTATGCTCAAAACAGTGTAATCGGTTAAAACCAAAATTTCCAGCTTTGGTACTAAACTTAGCTTCTATCATTTCCAATGCCAATAACACATCACTAAGCATCCAAAGGAACACAAAATTAGTCCCTACAACATTCATACATTCACTAGGGCTAATAGTCACAATTTGGCAGTATTAAACTCTTAAGTTATATGCAAGATTAGTCATCAATATTCAATCCAAATTCAAGCTAAACGTTCATTCAATCCTACTACTTTATCAAGGCATACATAACATACCCTTATACCCAATAATTCCACCTATAATTCTCATCAAATTTATGCACCAATACTCATAATAAATGCACCATAACTCCAATTAAATACATCTAACAACCATGATTCAATACTACATAATTAAAGCTTACTTAAAACTAACTTAAAACCTTACCTACTTAAACTTCCAATCTTCACTTCCTTTCAAATCTTTGCTTCCTACCCTCTCTAACAACTTCTTCTAATACCAAGCAAGGGCAAGTTCTCCATGGCAAGAAAATAACTTGATTTCATGAAGGAGCTCTTAAGGTTTGGAGGGAGGTTTGAGAGAGGAAGAAGAAAATCGATGGTGAGAGTAAAATGGAGTGAGTTTCGGTTGATGGAGAGCAATTAAAGCAAACACACTAATTTCTCCTTCTTTGATGTAGGTAAAAACCGAGAGAGAGGGATAAGAAGGCCTTAATTGGTGTGGATAGGTGGCAATTTAGGATTAGTCCAAGTTTTAAAAGAAAAGTCAAGAAAGCAACTACATTACTTTAATAAAATCCAACTTATCAACACTTATCAACCCAATTTTCGGTGCTTAAAAGTTTTAAGGGTCCACATTTGGGTCCCACCAAAATATGCAATGGTTTAATACCAATAACAGTAGAAAGTCAACCGGTTCGCCATTTGGCAATTTTTTTCCGGTCCAGGAATTTTCTTCGAAAAATTTCAGAAAAATTTCTAAAAATCCCTTAAAATATAAAACATTCAATGGATCACTCAGAATAATTTTTCAAACCCAATAGCTACATTAATCACAATAAAATTGCCTTAGGCACAAAACCGGGAATGTCATGTATGCATGTACAGTAATTTCATGTGCACAAATGGTACTATGTACCAATCCTATTATGCATGAACAGTCCTAAGTCATTCCGATCCATCTCATCCTATGCCAAATTTACTATTTTACCCCTTCCAGTAGGGGGTGGGATGTTACATTGGAACTAGCACAATAGATGAAATTATCAGATATCTCCTCAGTTATAGAATTCAAAAGCCAAGCCTTAGTCATGGAATCAACTTTCTTCCATTTCTTTTAGAGATTAGGATTCGTACGAGCAGGAAAACTTCCATCAATGAAAAAAATATTATCCTTAGCTTCAAGACTAGTTTTAACAGCTATACTCTAGGTAAGATAATTGTTACTTGTGAGAGGAGAAGCAACCAGAAGCATTCCTGGATGATCGGAACTCTGCAAGTGCAATGGAGCTCCATCAAGATCACGATTCATTGCTGCAGAAGGAGCTTCATAAACAACATCACCATGCAGAGTAGCCATAACTCTTCAAAGAAATCGAATTAGTAACCAAGTATGAGTTCGATCGTCGTGTTCTCGGATACCATGTAACAAATGAAAATCTAAAGGCACAGAAGAAATAGAGAGATGTGGAAAGATTTCTCTTATTACATAAAACAGTTGTACAGAAGCTTATATATCAGTATACTAGTAAATGCTTAACTTACTAGTAACGATATTACAGTTAATAACTAACTAACTAACGTTTAGAGAATTATATTGTAACACTATCTTTCAAGTGAAAATAGAACCTATCGCGGGCTTATTACAAGATTCAAAAACCTATCAGTCTTGAAATAAAAGTGTGTTGGAATAATGTGGGACAAAGCTATGTATGTTAGGTAACTAACTTCTAAATCTAGGAATAGAAAAAAAAAAGTGATAGTTTTATCCTACTAAGAGGACCAAACTTAAGAGAAGAAATAGACACAAAACATTTAAGAGATAAATATATGTCTTTAGTTATATTTATGATCGCTTTATAGGTTCAGTCTTCTTGATAATATGTATAGAATGTTGTATGGTTATACTATATGGGGATATTAGGACACATCTTACCACTTTGATGCTTTAGTAATATTATTTTATTTACAAATGGCTCTATATCCTCTATTATTTGAATTTTGATGGACCAAAATAGGTCTTCTTAGCGATAGATCTTGTATTTAATCTTACTCTGTCTGGTTAATAAAATGTTGTCGTTTCTGTTTAATTTTAAGTAACCCAATCACTTAAACATAAGACTCACGGGCGTGACTTAGGGTCTATTTCGTTAGATGTTAATTAATGGAATGGAATGGAATAGAATGTAAAACATTTTTATCGCTTGGAAGGAAGTTTTATTGTTAGGCCCGGGCCTCGGATCTCCGATTCTCGAGGTGGCCCCTCGGGTCGCGCCGGCAACGGGAGCCTCAAAACGTCAGACCCGATCCCAACATCCATAAATAATTCGATACTAACACAAACTCATACATTTTCACACCCATTACGACATTCACGCAGTCATTCCATCAATGAAGAAAACACCCCATAAACCAAGGGGCTTCATGCCATTACAATCTGAAGAAATTTAGTAAGTTTGCATAGTCATACAAAATACAGAATAAAGTTTCAATCCAAAATACATGAATATGCTCCATGATGATATGCTTGGCGGGCTAACCAAAATACTAACTTAATACAAGGCTCCTAACTAGCTTGAAGTTTCCGATGCCTTGCAAGGTCAACTATCGTCTCGATCTGCACCTAAGGGGGGAAGAGTAATGGGGTGAGCTGCGAAGCTCAGTGGCATATACGTTTATAGTCATTGGCAACGAGCCACACAATTAAGCAATATGTATAAATATACACAAACTCATAGCAAGTCAACGCTTATCAATTTACAATCGTCATTATCATATGTCATGAGATTCATCATATAACAACTCATCATATATCATGCTCAGCAAGTCAAATATGAATGCACACAAATGGTTCGAGAGTTCCGTAAACGATCTGGATAAACCAAAGTTTATTCCGTAAACTATCCGAGTCCGATTTCTCAAGGATCTCGTTACCTCAAGCGGGCAGCCGGGAAAAGGCTATACGTCGACGTGCACGTGACTCCATCCGTAACTCTCTTACACAAACAAAACACATAATCCATTCGTTTCATGCTCAAAGCATTTTATCAAAGCTTTCGAAATTCTCATTCTTTTCAATTTTGCAAAAATGCCATAAGGCCTATCAAGCCATGCATAATCATAGTCATAATGCAATTCAATATTTCTCATATAATTCAATACAAGCAAGGTCACATAATGCAAGCAAGCATACATAAGGCAATTTTCCCATACACACAATAACCATAAACATATTACCCACCTAATATCGCTCGAGTATCTGACTCACTAGCGTCCTTCCTCTTGCGATTGGGTCAAATCAGCTTGGTTCCCTATAATAAACCAAGTTCTTATTCAATTAACATTCAAAGGAAAAAATATTCAAAAGCTTGAAAAATCCACAAGGCAAACTACTAAAAGTCTCCACTCGACTTCCACCTAAAATTCCGAACCCTTACAGGCTAATTCCGAACTTCCTTTCTTCATAAACCTTGAAGCCCTTTATCTCTAGATCACAACGAATCTCAAATCACCTCATTTGGACATCTATAGCATAAGATATACCCAAAATACCAAACTTCATCTTTGCTGGAACCAGGGCGCTCGTCGCGACGAAGGGACGTTCGCCGCGACGAAGGCCATATTCGTTGCGGCGAACAGCCCGCGCTCGCCGTGGCGTGCACACAAGTGTGCGCCACGGCAAAGATCACACCTTCACACGTCGCGGCGAATAAACAATAATTCGTCGCAACGTTGCTTTCCCTTTCTCGCACGCCGCGGCGTGTTCATACGCAGTCTGGAGAACTACTTCGAAACCCGATTTCTAGTATTTTCCAACTTCAATCTTTTCCCAAACTCAAATTCAACACACCTAAGCCTTAGATCAACTTCTCTACTACGTTTCTAACCCATTCTAAGCTTCCAATCCATCATAAACGCAACAACCTAGAGATTTCTAACCATTTTTGCCCTAAAAATCCTAATCCTTCGATTCTGCTACATTCAACATTCTCTAGGTTTAAATCTAACCATAACAAGATTAAACAAAGCACAACTTACCCGGAAATGGTTTCAAACTGTCAGAAATGCTCAACGATAGAAATCTTTCTTCTCTTCTCTTCCACCGACGGCTTCTCCTTCTTTTCTTCTTCTCTTTTCTTTCTTTCTAATTTCTTCTAAGTCTTTTAAGTCTCAAGGGGAGGAAAAGACCAACCCACCCCTTCTTGACAAGCTTATATCACTCCACCTCAGGCAATCTTCCCAAAATGCCCTCAAACATATTTACCCTATAATGCTCATCATAACCATATTAAACTCGATTAATTCTCAATTAGCCACAAACACTCTCAATTAAAATTAAACTAAAGCGTAATCACATACTTAACACAATTCAGGCTTAATGACATCATAAAAAAATTCGGGGTCCAACATTTCTCCCCCTCTTAAAAGAAATTTCGTCCTCAAAATTATTACCTGAGTCATCGAAGAGATGCGGATACTTCTCACGCATGGCTTCCAATGGCTCCCATGTATCCAAAATTTGCACTGGAAGCTCCTCATAGCCCAAATCATCCCTCAGCTGAACCTCACTATTCTGAATAATATGAGAAGGATCCGATCTATACCTCCTCAACATAGACACATGGAAGACATCATGAATCTGAGACAATTCCGGAGGTAACGCTAACGTGTAGGCGAGTGACCCAATCCTCTCAAGGATCTCATAAGGACCCACATACCTCGAACTCAACTTACCCTTCTTGTCGAACCTCAACACTCCTTTCCAAGGAGACGCCTTAAGGAACACTTTCTCACCGACTTTGAACTCCATCTCCTTTTGGTGAGCATCAATGTAGCTCTTCATCCTATCCTGTGCTGCCTTAAGCCGCTGCTTAACCAAATTGACTTTATCAACCGTCGTCTGAATCAGTTATGGTCCTACCAATTTTCTCTCTCCTTCTTCATCCCAACAGATCGGAGTCCTACACCTCCTACCATACAATGCCTCATATGGAGCCATCTGAATGCTCGAATGGTACGAATTATTGTAAGCAAATTCAACCAATGGCAAATGCTCATCCCAAGCTCCTCTGAAATCTCACACAAACCCTAAGCATCCCCTCAAGCGTCCAAATGGTCCTCTCAGATTGACCATCCGTCTGAGGGTGAAAAGCCGTGCTAAAATTCAACTTCGTCCCTAAAACTTCCTGCAAGCTACCCCAAAATCTCGAAGTGAACCGAGGGTCTTTATCGGACACAATCGAATCAGGAATCCCATGCAATCTCATTATCTCATCGATTTATTTCTTTGCTAACACATGCAAAGAATCAGTCTGCTTAATTGCCAAAAAGTGCGCTGACTTGGTCAACCGATCCACAATAACCCAAATTGCATCGTGCTTCCTACTGGTCTAAGGCAAACCCATCAGAAAATCAATAGTCACCCTTTGCCACTTCCATTTCGGAATAGGCAACGGCCTCAACTTGCCCGAAGGTGCCTGGTGTTCAGCTTTAACTTGCTGACACACTAAACACTTACTGACAAACTCTGCTACATCTCTCTTCATGCCTTTCCACCAAAATTGCTCTCTCAGATCTCTATACATCCTGGTGCTACCCGGATGCATGGCATAAGGCGCATTGTGTGCCTCATCCATAATCTCAGCCTTAACCTTCTGCACATCTGGGATACACAACCTGTTCGCCACTGTCATAAGCCCATCATCCCTCACTATTACTTCCAAAACCTTACCATTCCGAATTTCATCTCGAAGCTTGCTCAAATCTGCATCTTGAGCCTGCAATTTCGTAACCTTCTCCCTGAGAATCGGTCTCACTCGAAAATTAGCTAGAAGGCCATCCGGTTCCTCCTGCTTCAAGCTTATCTTAAGCTTGGCCATCTCTTCCAATAAAGGAAGATAAACTGTCCGAACATGAGCAATCGAATACTTCCTACTCAAAGCATCTGCCACTACATTGGCCTTGCCCAGATGATGCTCAATCAATAAATCATAATCATTAAGCAACTCAATCCACTGTCTCTGCCTCAAATTTAGTTCCTTCTGGCTCAACAAATACTTCAGACTCTTATGATCGGTAAAGATCCTCGTCTAAACTCCATACAAATAATGCCTCCAAATCTTCAAAGCAAAGATCACAGCTGCCAACTCCAAATCATGCGTCGGATAATTCAACTCATAAGGCTTCAACTACCTCGAAGCATAAGCAATCACCCGATCTCCTTGCATCAAAACACAGCCAAGACCCTTCCTCGAAGCATCACTATATACAGTATAGCCCTCATCTCCAGAAGGCAAAACCAGAATCGGAGCACTCGTCAATCTATGCTTGAGCTCCTCGAAGCTCTTCTGACACTCATTATTCTAGAAAAACTTCTGATTCTTTCGTAACAACTTAGTCATCGGAACGGCTATCATGGAGAATCCCTCCACAAATCTCCTGTAATAGCCTGCCAAACTCAGAAAACTCTTCACCTCTGCTACATTCTTCAGTGCTTCCCAATTCACCACAGCTTCTATTTTCTTTGGATCCACATGCACTCCTTGCTCTGAGATCACATGTCCAAGAAATGAAACTTCTCTCAGCCAGAATTCGCATTTATCGAATTTGGCGTACAACTCATTCCTCCTCAAAGTCTCTAAAGCAATCCTCAAATGCTCCTCGTGCTGCTCATCACTCTTGGAATAAACCAATATATCATCAATAAAGACAATGATAAAATGGTCCAAGAATGGCTTAAAGATCCGATTCATCAAATCCATAAAAGCTGCAGGTGCATTCGTCAATCCAAAGGGCATAACCAAGAACTCAAAATGTCCATACCGAGTCCTGAAAGCAGACTTGGGCACATCTGACTCCTTAATCCTCAACTGATGGTAACCTGATCTCAAATCTATCTTAAAGAAGACCTTCGCCCCTTGCAATTGATCAAATAGATCATCAATGCGAGGAAGCAAATATCGGTTCTTCACCGTGACCTGATTCAGCTTCCGATAGTCCACACACATCCTCAACGATCCATCCTTCTTCTTCACAAAAAGAACCGGAGCTCCCCAAGGCGAAGAGCTCGGTCGAATATACCCCTTCTCCAACAACTCCTCCAACTGCTCCTTAAGCTCTTTCAATTCTGCCGGAGCCATCTGGTAAGGCGGAATTGAAATCGGCGCCGTACCTGAAAAGAGCTCAATGGGAAACTCAATTTTCCTAGCTAGCGGTAGTCCTGGCAATTCCTCGGGAAAGACATCCGAGAATTCCCTGACTACTGGAATATCCTCCAGCTTTCCTCTATCTGTCCTAGTGTCCACCATATAGGCCAACAATGCCTCACACCCCTTACTCATCATCTTCTCTGCTGTCAAAACCGAAACAATTCTGGGCGGACCTGCTTTTCTGTCCCCCACAAACACCACTCTCCTGCCACTATCCAATTCAATCTCCGCTTTCTTCCACTTACAATCCAAACGGGCGTTGTACCTTTTCAATGTATCCATGCCCAAAATCACATCTAAACCTCCCATCTTCAGTGGCATCAAGTCGACCACTAGAAGTTCTCCACCAATGCAAATCTCAAAACCTCTAAACACTTGACTGACAATAATATACTGACCGATTGGAGTACTCACCATCAGCGGAGTATCCAAAGGGCTCACAATTCTATCACACACAGGTCTACCCGAAGAAACAAACAAATGAGTAGAACCCGGATCAATCAAAGCAATCACATCATCAAAAAAGAGTCGAACCATACCAGTGACAACATCAGGAGCAGTCTCTGCATCCTCCCTAGTCATCGCAAACACCCTGATTGGTGCCTGCCCTCTCAATCTCCCCGGAATGCTCACTCTCTTAGCTACATCTAAACTGCCCACTTCTGTTGCAGTCCTCTGTCCCATGGTCTTTGTCTTCCTCAGAGCTTACATCTGACTCCTCTCTTGTCATGAAGGCTGAGGACACTCTCTGGCAATGTGTCCCTTCTCCCCACAGTTGAAACAAGCTCCTGTCAATCTGAAGCACTCTCCTCTATGGGGCCTTCCGCAGTGCTCACACTTCGGAATGAATTGCCTATCTCCATCTCCCCTTCTACTGCCGCCCACCGTTGAGGCTTGGTGAGAAACAGTAGAAGTCCTCATCGGTCGAGATCGGCTTGCACCACTGCTCCTCTCCTCTGACTGAACTGGAAAGCTCGTGGCACTCCTGTCTGGCATAGGAGTACTAGTACTGCCTCCCCTCTTGAACTGCTCTCTTCCCTTTCTTTTCTTGTTCACAACATTCTTGATATTCTCAATATTTCCCACTCTCAAAGCTGCCTCGACCAGCTGCTGAAAATCACAAAAGTTCTGCACAATCACCTTCTCTCTGATAGCCAAGTGCAGTCCCAACTCAAACCGACGACATCTAGCAGCCTCACTCAGCATCAAATCTGAAGCATACCTCGCCAACTGAGTGAACCGACGCTTATACTCACTGACTGTCATCTCCCTCCGAGTCAAACTGAGGAACTCCCTCTGCTTCTGCTGAATATAAACCTCTGATAAATACTTCTTCTTAAAAGCATCCAAGAAATTCTGCCATGACAACCCCACGGGTCTCATCTGACTGCCTAGCATGGTCTCCCACCAATGCAGAGCATCTCCCTGAAGCAAACTTGCAGCATAGATGACTCTCTCGTCATTCTTACAGTCCATCTGATCTAGCACTCTCTCGGTCTTTCTCAACCAAGTCTCGGCTTCTTCTGGATCTGATGTCCCAAAGAAATCGACTGCCCCATACTTTCTCAACTTATCAAACTGCTTTCCCTTCGTAGTTGAGGCTGAAGCAGAAGGCTGTGGCATCTGACCCATAGCCTGCACAAATGCTTGGGTGAACGCCTGGAACAACCTCGGATCTAACGGAGGCACTTGCTCCTGCATACTCGGCGACTCCTGAGTCTGCAAAAGGAGGGGCTCACTACCAAGCCCTACAAAAGCCTCAGCGTTTCCTGGGGCTACTGACTCATCAGTTCTCTCCTCCCTAGTCGGAGAGACAGGTGCAGCAGATCCTTGCATAACTCCTCGTGTGCTTCTACGAGGTGGCATCGTACTCCTTCAAAGGTAAACACTAAGGATTAGCTACTGGTCAATCTACATGTATGCATGATATGCATGTCACTTAATCAATGCAACAATGAATCATATAGCAAGCAAACAATTCATCCTACTATGCATTCTAAGCCGAGGACACTAAACCTCGCTCTGATAGCAAACATGTTGGGCCCGGGCCCCGGATCCTTGATTCCCGAGGCGGCCCCTCGGGTCGCGCCGGTAATGGGCGCCTCAAAACGTCGGACCCGATCCCAACATCCATAAATAATTCGATACTAACACAAACTCATACATTTTCGCACACATTACGACATTCACGCAGTCATTCCATCAATGAAGAAAACACCCCATAAACCAAGGGGCTTCATGCCATTACAATCTGAAGAAATTTAGTAAGTATGCATAGTTATACAAAATACATAATAAAGTTTCAATCCAAAATACATGAATATGCTCCATGATGATATGCTTGGCGGGCTAACCAAAATACTAACTTAATACAAGGCTCCTAACTAGCTTGAAGTTTCCGATGCCTTGCAAGGTCAACTATCGTCTCGATCTGCACCTGAGGGGGGAAGAGTAATGGGGTGAGCTGCGAAGCTCAGTGGCATATACGTTTATAGCCATTGGCAACGAGCCACACAATCAAGCAATATGTATAAATATACACAAACTCATAGCAAGTCAACGCTTATCAATTTACAATCGTCATTATCATATGTCATGAGATTCATCATATAACAACTCATCATATATCATGCTCAGCAAGTCAAATATGAATGCACACAAATGGTTCGAGAGTTCCGTAAACGATCCGGATAAACCAAAGTTTATTCCGTAAACTATCTGAGTCCAATTTCTTAAGGATCTTGTTGCCTCAAGCGGGCAGCCGGGAAAAGGTTATACGTCGATGTGCACGTGACTCCATCCGTAACTCTCTTACCCAAACAAAACACATAATCCATTCGTTTCATACTCAAAGCATTTTATCAAAGCTTTCGAAATTCTCATTCTTTTCAATTTTGCAAAAATGCCATAAGGCCTATCAAGCCATGCATAATCATAGTCATAATGCAATTCAATATTTCTCATATAATTCAATACAAGCAAGGTCACATAATGCAAGCAAGCATACATAAGGCAATTTGCTCATACACACAATAACCATAAACATATTACCCACCTAATATCGCTCGAGTATCCGACTCACTAGCGTCCTTCCTCTTGCGATTGGGTCAAATCAGCTTGGTTCCCTATAATAAACCAAGTTCTCATTCAATTAACATTCAAAGGAAAAAATATTCAAAAGCTTGAAAAATCCATAAGGCAAAGTACTAAAAGTCTCCACTCGACTTCCACCTAAAATTCCGAACCCTTACAGGCTAATTCTGAACTTCCTTTCTTCATAAACCTTGAAGCCCTTTATCTCTAGATCACAACGAATCCCAAATCACCTCATTTGGACATCTATAGCATAAGATATACCCAAAATACCAAACTTCATCTTTGCTGAAACCAGGGCGCTCGTCGCGACGAAGGGATGTTCGCCGCGACGAAGGCCACATTCGTTGCAGCGCGTGCACACAAGTGTGCGCCACGGCGAAGACCACACCTTCGCACGTCGAGCGAATAAACATTAATTCGTGGCGACGTTGCTTTCCCTTTCTCGCATGTCGCGACGTGCGGGTCTGGAGAACTACTCCGAAACCCGATTTCCAGCATTTTCCAACTTCAATCTTTTCCCAAACTCAAATGCAACACACCTAAGCCTTAGATCAACTTCTCTACTACGTTTCTAACCCATTCTAAGCTTCCAATCCATCATAAACACAACAACCCAGAGATTTCTAACCATTTTTGCCCTAAAAATCCTAATCCTTCGATTCTGCTACATTCAACATTCTCTAGGTTTAAATCTAACCATAACAAGATTAAGCAAAGCACAACTTACCCGGAAATGGTTTCAAACTGCCGGAAATCCTCAACGATAGAAATCTCTCTTCTCTTCTCTTCCACCGACGTCTTCTCCTTCTTTTCTTCTTCTCTTTTCTTTCTTTCTAATTTCTTCTAAGTCTTTTAAGTCTCAAGGGGAGGAAAAGACCAACCCACCCCTTCTTGACAAGCTTATATCACTCCACCTCAGGCAATCTTCCCAAAATGCCCTCAAACATATTTACCCTATAATGCTCATCATAACCACATTAAACTCGATTAATTCTCAATTAGCCACAAACACTCTCAATTAAAATTAAACTAAAGCGTAATCACATACTTAACACAATTCAGGCTTAATGACATCATAAAAAAATTCGGGGTCCAACATTTCTCTCCCTCTCAAAAGAAATTTTGTCCTCGAAATTATTACCTGAGTCATCGAAGAGATGCGGATACTTCTCACGCATGGCCTCCAATGGCTCCCATGTAGCCTCCTCTACCGAATGATTCCTCCACAGGACTTTGACTAGCTGAACTGTTTTGTTCCTGAGGACTTTTTCCTTGGTATCCAAAATTTGCACTGGAAGCTCCTCATAGCCCAAATCATCCCTCAGCTGAACCTCACTAGTCTGAATAATATGAGAAGGATCCGATCTATACCTCCTCAACATAGACACATGGAAGACATCATGAATCTGAGACAATTCCGGAGATAACGCCAACCTGTAGGCGAGTGACCCAATCCTCTCAAGGATCTCATAAGGACCCACATACCTCGAACTCAACTTACCCTTCTTGCCGAACCTCAACACTCCTTTCCAAGGAGACGCCTTAAGGAACACTTTCTCACCGACTTCGAACTCCATCTCCTTTCGGTGAGCATCAACGTAGCTCTTCATCCTATCCTGTGCTGCCTTAAGCCGCTGCTTAACCAAATTGACTTTATCAACCGTCGTCTGAATCAATTCTGGTCCTACCAGTTTTCTCTCTCCTTCTTCATCCCAACAGATCGGAGTCCTACACCTCCTACCATACAATGCCTCATATGGAGCCATCTGAATGCTCGAATGATACGAATTATTGTAAGCAAATTCGACCAATGACAAATGCTCATCCCAAGCTCCTATGAAATCCATCACACAAGCCCTAAGCACCCCCTCAAGTGTCCAAATGGTCCTCTCAGATTGACCATCCGTTTGAGGGTGAAAAGCCGTGCTAAAATTCAACTCCGTCAGATTGACCACGCTTATGACAAATTTTTTTATTTTTCTGTTTTTATTATTTAATTTTAAAGAAAAAATTTTCATTATTTAATTTTAAATTTTTAAATAAAAAATATAAGATAAAAATTTAAATTTAAAAATTGATTAATTTATAAATTATAGAAAATATTAAATTAAATTTAAAAATTGATTAATGTTATTTTATTATTATATTTGCAAAATTTGATTTTTGGTTTTAATTATTTTAATTTTAAAATTTTAAAATAAATATATGACACATTTTGTTTTTATTTTAATTTTAAATAAAATTTATAGGATAATATTTAAATTTTAAAATTGATTAATTTATTAAAAATTTTAATTAATTTACATATTATAGAAAAATATAGCAAAAATCAAAAAAATTATTATTTTATTTTTAAATAAAATTTAATTTTAAAATTGTGTCACATGCGTGACACATAAGTCAATGTGACACATTTTATTTTTAAATAAAATTTATATGATAAAATTTAAATTTTAAAATTAATTAATTTATTAACATTTTTATTTAATTTATAAATTATAGGAAAATATTAAATTAAATTTAAAATTTTGATTAATTTTATTATTATTATTATTATTGGCTGCATGCATATTAATGTAATATTAAACATCTTGTGTATTTGTAATAAAGTTTTTCTACAGAATACTTGTGAAAAGCAAATAAATTATACAATATGTGGAATAATTTATTTTGATTTCAACAACCAATTGATTAATTTACTAAAATTGTTTAATTAATTTATAAATTTGATTAGTTATGCTATATTCGTCATTAACCTGTTATCATGTAATCTCCTAACTATTTCTTTAGTTAATCTTAACTTAAAAGAAGTGTCTCTTTATTTACAAAATTCAATATTTTTATGACGGAATATGTAATATCCCATCACCGATGGGAAGATTATTTTGGTAAATTAGGACGGGTTAGGAATGTTTAAATATATCTCGGCATACACATGCATCTTATAGCCTCTATATAAATATGAATAGTAATTTTTGCACATGCACATGATTGTACATGCATTCATGACATTTCCCGGCATATGTGTTTAAATGAAACTTTTTGTGAATTATGTGATATTTGTGTTTGAAAAATTGAATTGAAGTGCTCTAGGTGTGTTTTACATTTTTAGGGATTTGTGAAAATTTTTCTGAAATTTTTCAGGGTACTTGCCCGAACCGAAAAATTTTCAACTGGCTGACTGAGTGAGTTTCCCGTACTGAAAAGTACTGCCTAAAGGCACTGAAATATTGGATAAATGATTTTTGGGATTGTTATAGAGTCATTAGTATTAGAGGGATTAAAGATTTAGTTGTACTAATGTTCTTTTATTAAATAGGATTACTTGATTTTTGTCTTTTTCCAATTAAATGACAAGTGTCCATATTCATTTATTAGACTTGTCTCCTTCCATTCATTTATCTACGACTCTCTCATTGCAAGTTTTTTTTAAAAATCATTTGAAAGCTTAAGAAGTTCTCTCATACGTAGGTGATATTCCTCCCCTTCTTCGATGGTCTCTTCTTCTTCTTCTTTATTGAATTTTTTTCCACTCACCTAGCAAGTTGCTACTCCTTTCTCCCACCCTAAGTGTTTCCCTTCATGTAAACAAGTTCAAGCCTACTACCCCTTTCCAAGATAGATGATCGTGTGTGCTTGTGTGGGGTGAAGTGTTGAGTTGGTGTAATAATAAAGAATTGAAGAATTGAAAGCTTGTTAGGTGAGGATTGTGTTTTGCTCCTTTAATGGTTAGTTAGATGCATTTATTGTGATGCTTTGTGCATTAATTTTGTGAACTTGGGGTTGGTGGATATGGGTAGGTTTGTTCTTGATTAATTTAAGAGTGATGATAGATGAATGGAATAGCATGTGTAGTGTGTGATTTGAGTATATTGGATTGCTTTTATGATGTTGGATGAGTGGAAATGAAGTAAGGAAATTGTGTATGTTGTTGCTGCCAAATTGTGATGGATTACTCAAGTAATTGTTTTGATGAATTTATGGCTGAATTAGAGGTCCAAATGGATGCATATTGATATAGGTAAAGTGATGAAATGAAAAGAGTTGAGGTAGGGCGGAAATCTGAAAAATGTGACTTTGTGTAGGTTTTAGGTTTTGGCTCATAACTTTTGATATGGTTGTTCAATTGAGTTGAGGTTTGTTTTAAATTAAACTTAAGAAGTATGGCTAGATTTCATATAAAGGAAGTTTTGTCCAATTCTGACCTTAAGGATTTTAATTTTGGCATGCAAAGTGAATTGTTAGGTGTTGTGTGAACAGTATCCGAACCTTGTGACCTGAAACTTTGATGATTTTTTTTAGGATTGAATTGGATTGAATTTGCTACTTTTGTCTTCATGAAAGTTGAAGCTTTTTGTGTTAGCTTTCTAAAGCCACTAACTATGAATTTATTTGATGTGTAGATTGAAAGTTATGGTGTGTTAATGTTCAGATGGTCATTCAGCTGAAAATGTGTTTTGTGTGTAAGTGACTCTGAGTGTATAGGTTTTGTGTTATTTATGTTCTGGTATTTATTTGGGACTTTTAGTGGTGAAATTGGTTTAAGTGACCTTCTGTAAAGTTGTTGAGGATTGTTTTAGCTTTCTAATGAGGTATTTTTTGTGAATTTTAGATGTAAGTATTGTTAGATATAAATTTGTAAAGTTTTGTTATGGTTTGGGTTAAATGCTGATTTCTTAAACCCTAACAGGACAGCCACCTTAGTGAGAGGATTTGACCTAGTTTGAATGGGAATTTGCTTTGAAGTCCTCTTGAGAATTGTAGTATATTGTCTGATCTTTTTATTGCTATATGGTATGTAATTTTTTGACAATGGGTTGGAAAGTTATGAATGTTGGAAGATTCTGTTACTGTGAGAATGAGACTTATATAGGCAGAGAATTTGATTGAGAATTTGAGTTATTTAGAGGTTGATTTTCTTCTAAGTTATTCATGAAACTTGTAGAACATGTTTTGATCTTTCTTTATACATAAATTTTGGAATTTTTGGCATAAGTAATGGAAAGATAGGATTTTTGTAGTAGAGTGCAGTTACTGTTCATATGGTAGTTTTACTGTTTCATTGGGCAGAACTTTTGTTTGTATTTTTGACCCTCTTATAGATTGAATTGGATTGGGGAGTCTTCCTGAATATTGTAGAAAATGTTTAGAGCTTTCTAATGGTGTATAATGTACCTTATTTGGAGTTATGAGTAAAAAGTTATGAGAATTCGAAGAACACAATTACTGTTCATATGGTCATTTATGGGTAGTAACTTTGAAGTAGTTTTTGGCACCCTTAGAGGTGAGATTGTTTTGTGAGCCCTCATGGAACTTGTAGGGTTTCTTATTACCTTTCCAATGAGACATTGTTTGTAAATTTTGGATAAGTGTGTAAAAAGTTATGCATGTTAGAAATTCAGATGGTGAAGAGAGGGAAATAAGTGCAAACCCTCTTATCTTTTGTTTTATCCTAAAGCTTCTTTTGCTTATATCTTCGTCATCCGACCTTCGATTGACCTGGTTATTGAGGCGTCGAATTCATAAGACAATGATCTACCTCTCTATGTGAAATTGTGGACTTTGTGGGATTTAATTGAGATTTAGGGATTGAATCCAAGTGAGAGAATCGAGTAAAGTTTGGCAATATCCGGACCTATAGAGGTCCAAATTGAATAATTATGGTGTCTATAGGTTCCTAAGACATAGGGGAATCTTTTGTGATGTGAATTATGGGAAATGCCGAGAATGTCATGAACATGCATTGTACATACCTAAATTGCTACATGTGCATTATTTAATATTTCTAATTGTGCATTTGGTGACATATGAATATTGTGATTATTATAGAGGCACAGTTGGAACGTCATCCCACGGACGTTGCCGAGACTTCCCGGCATTAGCTCGGAAGCTATTTGGTGAGTAACCTAGATAGTTTCTCGATTATTAATTATTTATATTTTGCACTTATAACACTGTGGAGAATAATGGTGGGCTTTGTGTTTGTTTATGTTGGTTCCGGACCGAAGGTATTCGAGATATTGGAAGAATATGACATAGAAGTGCTATATGTGATTTGGAATGTGATTAATTGTGAATTACTTGTGTGAATGTGGTAATTTGAGACCGAATATGATGTGGGCTTTGTTTTATATTGCCATGTGCATTCCATGCATAATACATGATCAAGGTTGTGCAGGACCGAGTAGCCACCGAGAGCTTAAAGCTCAACGATTTGGGCCTCGAGCCCCAAAGGCTTCGTGAGCCTTAGGCTCAACGAATAATGCGCCCTTATTGGGACAGTTTAGGTGCTCGGTCACAACAACGTAATAAATTGTAAAAAGGGTCACATACGCATTACATATACATTTGACTGAATATCTGTGATTTGAGTGAAAAGCCAAAGGCTTTGTGTTCATGTAAATAATCATATGGTACACATGAATGAGTTATTATGCTATACTGTGATTTGTTTGACTATGCATGAATTGGGTGAACCATCGATGATGGTTCCTCACTGAGTTTGCAAACTCACCCAAAATTGCAAATTATTTTTCAGGATCGAGAGAGTAGACTCCTAGCTCCAGAGAGAGACTTTTCCTGCCGTGTAGATCGTGTTGACAAGAGAAGTCATGTCACACAGGTCGATCAGCTGGGATCTTTTGGGGATGACCTAGTTAGGCTTTTTGTACTAAATTTCTTTTGGAGTATTGTACAGACAATGAAAAATAGACAGATGTGTAAATCACTGTTTTTGATGATATGAAATGAGAAAAAAATTTATGGTTTCAAAAATTAGTGATTTTTAGTATTGATGCTTTATGATTTGATGTTATGTGAAGTGTTAGTAATTGCTCGTAACGCACCCTTTTCGTAGGATATGTATCGGGATGACCTACGGACGTCCCGGTGTATACCCTATGGTAAGGAGGTGCTACAAAATATGTGTGTTTGTATTTGAAAAATGTCATGTTTGACAATCAACTGATTGTATTAGTTATTAGCTAATCTATCAGCAGATTATATCAGCTGATTTGACCAGCGGATAACAGCATCTGTTTAATAAATATATTTGGTAAAATTAATTGTTTAGTATTAGTTGTTTATGTATAAATCAATTTTAGATTTAATTTAATATTTTATATAATTTATAAATTAATTAGATAATTTAATCAATTAATCAATTTTTAAAATTTAAAATTTTTATCTTAAAATTTTTACTTACAAATTATAATTAAAATAATAAAAAAGAAAATATGTGTCACGGGCCTGACATAAGTGTCACGCTTATGACACAAATACATACCAAAATAATTTTAATTATTTTTTATTTTATCATTTTATTTTATTTTATAAAATCAATAGTAACATAATTATAATTAAAATTAAAATTTTTAATTAAACTAATAGGTATAATTAAAATTAAAATGATAAAAAAGAATCACGCCCGTGACACAAATGCACGCGTGTATGTCACAGTCGTGACTTAACTTGCACATTAATTCCATACTACGTATCTAATAGTTTACAAATGTCATTAATTAAATCGATAGCTAAAGGTGGAGAACTAATATGATTGGACTTAAAATAAAGTAGACATTAATTCTATACTATGTATCTAATCAGAACATTGTATGATGAAAGGATTGAATTATACAAAAAGACATGCATGGACAGGGTTGTCAAAATCACTTTGACATTTCTAAATATTTGGATGGTCATAATATGTTGCTAAATTTCAATCTTGATCTATGATTATAAGTTGTTTAATTAGAGAATTCAAGTTAAATTAAAATTTTTAATTTATCTAATTTTAGTTTTAATTAAAAATTATAATTATAATTTATAATCATTGCCAAAGTATTTAAGAACCTAGTGGGTCTCACATAAAGAACTGGTTGAAGAGAACAAAATATTTTAATCAAGATAGACTTGATTGTAAGGTTTGAAAAATTTTATGATTAAATATATAAGATATTTAATAAATAAGGATCAATATAAAATATTGGATCTTATTTTGATATAAATGTTATTTAATTAAATTATTTTTATTTTAATTAAAGTTTAATTAAAATTAGAATTTAATTTCAAATAAATTACTAAAATAGAATTTAATTTCAATTAAATTATTAAAATGTACAAAACCTATTATAAATAGGCTTAAGTTAGCACTCCTTTACTTAACCATCTTGTAAAAGTTACAAAGTTCTCTCAATCTATTATGTGGATATTATTAGAAGCCGGATACTTGTGCAGTTAGGGTGGTTAAGACGAATCAGTTTTAGTAATTAAAATGATCTTGATTTTTAGGAAATCAAAATTTTCAAAAAATTTCATAATTATTCTGTTACGGTTGGGACCATATCCCGGCCTGGTTTCCCAACAAATTCAACTCTCTGCCGCCTCTCTTTTCTCTCATTGAATGCCTAACCTACCTTCACCTCTCTCTTCGCCAGCCATTGTCACCATTGGCTATAGAACCTTTCCCCTCTTTTATTCAGTCGTTATTCATCCTTATTTTAGTTTTTTGCCTCACCTCATTCATATTGTTGTTACACCATTCCATGATAAAATTTTATCATAATTGTGGACTAGCATGATTAAAAATTATTTTGTACAAATCCCGATTAATTAGATGTCAATGGTAATTCTCTCTTTAACGTGTCATTGGACCTGTATTCATGAGCTTGCTATGATGGGTAGGCTTGGCCTATGTATTATAAAGCACAGGAGGCCCTACTGCTAGGCAACCTTTAAAATACAGTTGCCCCATTGAAATTGTATGCAGTTTTTGCTGATTAAGGATTCGGAATAGCAATAGTAAATTTGTTGCGTCTCTGTCGCTTTCGCTTTACTTCACAGAAAACAACAATGGATTCAATATTTTCCCAATTTTCAGGTATTTATCAATCCAATTATTGAATATAGTATGTTGCAATTCTAGGGTTAATTACTTGTGTTGATTAATTATGATATTAATCTGTAATTTCGGGTTTAATTTTCTTTCAATTGGTATCAGAGATTATTAACCCTAATTGTGACTGCTAATATGGTGTAATTTTTGGTATCTTATTTCATGGAATTTGGGGTTTTCGATTTTTTTTGCTAATTGTGTTTTGTGAAATCGGTTTTGTTGTTGTTGCCATGTTTCAATTTGGTGTTAGAGAATGCAGTAGGTTTATTAAATTTTCTGTAGTCTTTTAAAACCCCAAGAACCCAAAAAATTGAAACCATTAACGCTTTCTTTCGTTCTTTTCCGATTCTTTTCAGTATCTTTTTTCGTAAAATTTCTTGAGGGGTTTGATAGATCTATAAATTCTGAATCTAATGAAGCAAATTTGGTTGAAAACGGATCAAAATGACGAAGTTATGGACGTTTCTCCAAACCGGGTCGCGAATTGGGTCGGGCGACCCGGATACCAGTCAGTCGGGCGAGGAAGATGAAGCCCGACCCCACTGACCCTCGCCCATGCGCACTGGTGGCGCGTGAGACTTCCTCCGGTAGCCATTTTTCCCCAAATTTTTTCCTACATGCTCCACTTGCCCAGTACTATTTTATGGTAAGTTTTTTGAAATTTTTTGAATGCTGGAATATTTAATTTTATTTTCCCCAAATTTTAAAATTAATAAAAATATACTGTACTCTCTGAATTTTTTATTGAAAATTTTTGTACGTATTCCTAGGATTATTTGGGCTTGTGGGGTTTTGTGTACTCTCAGAGTTATATAATTGTGAACCAAAATTAATTTTTGATGTCGTTTATGCATATAATGTTATATTATATGATTACTATGGTTAATTTTTCAATTATGGTGCTAATTGAACCTATGGGAACAATCTTGGGGAATGTTATTGGACTATTGTCATTCATTTTGTGTAATTGTGAGCTCGCCTATCGTGAGACCAATTATTACAAATTGTTGTTGTGATGTTGTTATTGGGCATACATTAGATGCTATGTTAATGATGCACTTACCCTATCGGTTTGTCTTTATCAATGTGGTTTCTAATGTTTTGTTTAATTCATTGAATTATTTCTTTAAAGTTTTCAATATCCTATCGATATTAGCTTTAGGACATAGTTTAATGTTCTGGGTGATCTATGTTGTAATTCGAGACCCTTAGGTAGGATTGCAATTACATGAGAACCTAGCTGTGTTGTTTGCCCAATTATGCTAGTTTTTGATACA
This sequence comes from Erythroxylum novogranatense, assembly GCA_029891385.1. Lineage (NCBI taxonomy): Eukaryota > Viridiplantae > Streptophyta > Magnoliopsida > Malpighiales > Erythroxylaceae > Erythroxylum > Erythroxylum novogranatense. The sequence goes on along the minus strand of CM057224.1, from coordinate 19,511,657 downwards.
TTTGCTAAATCTCACTGATTTGTATCAATTTCCAGCTTTGAATTCTTTGATTAAGCTGAATGGGACCAATTATGAGGACTGGCTTGAATCTTTAAATCTTTTTTTAGCGGTTTCTAATGTTGATGTTGCTCTCATTGAGGATGAGCCTGCACATGTTAGACCCCGTTCCCTTTTTCGTTATTAAATAGGTTTGTTTAAATTATTGGTGAGTTCATTATCTTTTGGCTAGTATTAATTGAAGTAATTAGGGTTTCAATTAGGGTTTTATTAGATTTCCGATTGGTTAGAATATTTAGGATTTTTTTTTTAGAGCAATAATTAGTAATTGAAGAATTTGAGAGTTAGAATTTATAGCAATAATATTAAATTTCAGGAATTTAGTTATATTAGAATTTTAATTTTTTTGTGTTATATTATCCAAGAATAAGAATTATTAAATTAGGTCATGTTAGGAATAAATTAGAATTTGTTTAAATGGTTATAAGGCTTTAGGTTTATTTTTAAGTGGGCTAGGGTTTGTATGGAAGATTAAAATGAAAAAAAAAGGAATGGAGCCTATGGGCTTTTAAGTGGAGCCCATGAAATTATTAGTGGAAGGAGGGAAAGATGAAAGTTTAAGTTAGAAGGAGGGAAAATGAAATTTGGGAAAGGTTGGAAGGAGGGAAAAGACTTGGGCTTGAAGAATTGGGCTTAAGAGTTAGGTTAAAGAGTTAGATTATGGAATTAGGTTTAAGTTAAAAGAAGAATTAGGGTTAAAAGAAGAGGGAAACGAAATTTCAAGGAGGGAGAGCAAGATGATGTCGTTTTTGGCATAGGAAGTAAGTTAGAAAGGAGAAAAAAAGTTAGGTCTTTTATCAAGCCATACGAAAGTTACAAAGAGATGTGAGAATGAGAAGTTTCGAAAATCCAAAGGAGAATAGAAGAGAGTGAGGTTCGGCCATCCAAAGGAGAAGGAGAAGAAGGTGTTTTCAAGCCTGAGCAAGGTAGATTCACGTGGGTTATGTAAGAAAAAGAGGAAGGGAAGGTGTTCTTTCATCTTTAGAAGAAGAAGATTTCGTGGGATCCAAAAGGTAAGAGGAAATTGAAATTTCTTGATATATTGTTAGGGATTTTACCTTCCTTGTTTCATATTGGTAATTAGAAGAGTGCTTAGAAGGAGATGTGGTTGGAAGAAAAATTTCAGATTGGTGTTAGGCTAGGGTTTCGAAAATTTAAGAATCTTTTGGTAGGATTTTGTTTTCATGCTTTAAATGGAAGATTGGGAGAGGTTTAGAGAAAAATAAGAAAGGAAGGAGTTTCCTATTATTAGAAGATAATAGGGTGATTGTCGTGAGTGTCCTAGAGGAAGGGATTTGAAATTTGTTTGGTTTTGATGTTAGTTTGGTTAATTATGGTGGTTTGAAAGGTATGGGTGAAAGAAAATGAAAGAAGCTAAATTTAGGAAGTTTTGTTAAATTTCCAGCATGTGTTCATGGCTTAGGATTGAGAAATTTTGAACTTTTAGAGTAGTTTTGATGGAGGTTTTATGTTGGTATAGCTTAGGAAATGTTTAGGGATGGTTAGGTTAGATTAAAGTCAAGTTATTATGATTTTAGAAAAATTCAGCATAGGCATAATTGAGAAATTGACCTAATTATGTGTTGAAAAGAGTTGTATGCCTTGGTTAAGATAAATTAGCGTAATTGGAGATATAAGGAAGATTAGATTAGCTTTAATGTAAGCTTTTCATGTTTATTTAAAAATTCCAGCACTTTACTCTTTTGATTAATTAGCCTAAGTATGATTGAATTAAGGTCAATTATGCATTTGGAAGTTGAGGAGGTCAAAGCAATCCATTGGGGCAAGTTAACCCAATTCCTAGTCATCGAAGTCAAGGTGGGTAACTTTTAATCATTAAGTATTGAGCCATGATTTGTGTATTTTGAGCAGAATGTGATAGTTTAAGTATGTATTATTTGCCTTTTGATGTATATATGTGTAAAGGTTTGTAAAATTGTTTGTTAAATGATAAGGTGCGAATATGTGAATTTGGAGATTATATACATGTGATTTGTTGAAATGGCAAATGGTAGCAAATCCTTACGGATGATTGCTTATTTGAAAATGAGTTGGAATCTTGATTGAAAAGGATAAAGTGAGTATGCAATTTAGAATGAATGCCTAAGGTGATTATGTGTGATTTTGTGGGTTTGTAGTGATCCCTCATTTAACAAGTGCGACTTGTCATAGCTTCACTACTTTGCCCGCTAGTGGCATAGGAGATCAAATCGGACTCCCCTCTGTTCACTGACTACACATGGTGCTTTGTCGAACATGTGTAGTACGTCTGTTAGGATCACTCAAACCATATGTGATGTGTTTTGTGATGTTATCGATATTTGGTGATTTTGTAAATGTCTTAGTTGTTAGAAAATGAAATTGATGGTTGTTGACATGAAATTATCATTATTGATGCATGTGTTGGCTTATGTTTAATTATTAGATTGTTACCCACGGAGCCGTCGTGCTCACCCCCTCCTTTCCTCCATGATTTAGATCGAGAATCGGGTCGCGATCGGGAATGAAGAATTACTCCGATGCTTTTGTTTTAAAGTCTTACTTTTGAAACCAATGCTTTAACTAGCATTTTGGGCTTTTATCACCGTTCTTTGGTTTTGGATGTATTAGGGCTAAAACTTTCGTTAAAGCATTGTAATTGTCCATTTTCATGTAAAGTTTGAAGGTTTTAAAGTTTCATTGTATATGTTTAAGAATGTATGGTTATGTATGATTATAAGATTTCATGTTTGAGATTGTAAAAGTAAAGATGGAATGGTATGTTTTAAAGAACTTAAATTGATAAATTGCTAGATACTTAGGCTTGCGTTGTTGCCAATTGGAGTTGGGATGGTATAATTGCTGAATCTGTTTGTGAATTGGAAGATAGAAGTGTTTTATGCGGTAGGAGTTAGGTTGTAAATTTTGGGCTAGGCGTTTTTAGGGAGGTGCTGTCCATTTTTTTAAAATGGGCAGCCACCTTATAGCGTGTATTAGACCATCTTAGAGTTAAAATTTGGATAAAAGGTATTTCTTAAAGTTGATAGAGTTTGGCAAGATCTTTAAAGCGGGATAAAAGGGTTAGATTTGAATTAGGATGAAAAAGTTATGGCGTTTGAAATTTTCAGATTACTATTCATTTGGTAAAAGTTACTATTCATTTGGTAATTTGCATTATTCATTATGGTAATTTGCTTAATAACAACCTCGAACAAGTTTCTATTTCTTTTAATGATATATGACTTTTGTTTTCTTCCTAATTGGTTTAAATAACCCTATATTTTGCTGGCATGGTTATATAGGTCATACTCGATTTCTTTTGGTTAAAGTGTCATACATTTTCAACTTTTGCAAAGATATGAATAGGTAAGCTTAGTAAACCTTTAAAACAACTCATGGATGATTCTTTTTCTATGTTTATAAGTAAGATTTGATACGTTTAATTTTATTTGGAAAAACTCGGATTTCGGGTAAAAAGGTTATAAATAAATCAAGTTGGATTTTAAGTAAGCCTAGAATAATCGTTTTTTCTATTTTCTTTGTATCTTTGTCTTTTGACCTTCGATTCGCATGAGATTTGAATCATTAGTTAACTAGCTCAATTTTCTATTTTTTTTCGGTAAAATGAGAGTGTCGGGTTTTAGTTGGATTTTAGGGTCGATGAGTGTCGGTTTTGCGAAAGGTCGTTTCACGACCTACAAAGGTCCGATTGAGGCGTTTTCGATTTCTTTTAACCTAGAGGTCTAGGTTTTTGTAGTAGTTTAAGTAGAAGAGCAATGATGGGCCTAAGCAGATCAAAGCTATTGGAAGAGACTTAGGTCGAGCTTTCCGACTTTATTGAAAGAAGTGAAAATAAGTCTAATTGGAGATGTAAATTATGGTGAGGAATCCCTTCCTCGTGGACTTGCTACCAGATGTCAATCGGGGCGTCGGACTCGTGTTGCACTGTGGAGGGTTCCAACACTTATGGTATCGAGCTTCGGTTTAGGTTGGGTAGAAGGAAAATGTTAGGGATTGCATGATTTGTGTTCTTTTGTATTGTTTTCACTGATTTTACATGCCTACATGGTAATTTCAACTACATGATGAATTGTAACTTTGATTTTAGCATGATTTCTTTTGAACTAAAGGTTTTCTTGGTTTTATTTTGAAGGAGTAAATATGCCACCTCGGCGTGGGTCATGGCACTCTTTCTCGCTCTAGCTCTCGCCGAGGGAGCACGATGAGTCTCATGTCCCACAAGATGCGGGACACACTCGGCTCTGGCTCGAGAGGCACCTAGTGTGCAACTTCGAGAGCAACCTCCTCCTCCTCCTCGCTATACTGCGATGGAGCCTTGATTTTTCGAGCTTTGCCCGTGCATTTCTGTAGCCTGGGACGGGGATCTCGGGCTCCGGCCTTGACTCCAAAGTGATTAAGGCGGACAAGTATGATAAGTTGCGAAAATATGGAGCAGTGGACTTTCAGGGTACCACCAATCCTGAGGAAGCTGAGGCTTGGATGAAAAGAACAGAAAGGGTTCTGGTGCAGATGAAATGCACAGATGAAGAGAAGTTGGAGTATGCAGTGAGTCTTTTGCAGGGGAATGCTCTTCATTGGTGGGAGTCGGTACCACAGAGTCAGGCGGTACCTCCTGTGTTGTCATGGAAAGATTTTGGGGAATTATTTCAAAAAAAGTACTTCTCCCGGGTTTATATGCAAGAAAAGGCCAGAGAGTTTATGAATTTGGCTCAGAGGGAGCTGTCCGTTAGTGAGTATGAGATGAGATTCACCCAACTGTCTCGGTATGCAGCTTATATGGTGGCTAATGAAGAAGATAAGTGCAGAAAGTTTGAGGGGGGCCTCCATCTGGGAATCAGGGAGAAGGTAGTGATTCATAATTTCACTGATTATCAGCAGCTAGTGGATGCGGCACTCCAGGCAGAAAAACTAGAGAATATCAGGCAGGAGGTGAGCAGGAAAAGAAAGGGCAGAGAGCAGTTTCCTAGGAGAGGGGGTAGTGTTCAGACTGCTTCCAGGGGTGAGAAGAGTTTCCGGGTGCAGAGTCGTGGAGGCAAGGCGGTGCCCCCAATGAGCGAGCGATTGAGAGCGAGTCGGTCTGAGCCTCCTCAGTGGGAGGAAATAGCAGGGCAGAGAGAAGCAAGAACCTGACCCCTCTATGTGAGCATTGTGGGAATCCACATCGGGGAGTATGTCGCAAGTTGACAGGTGCTTGTTTCAAGTGTGGAGAGAAGGGACACCTGATTAGTAACTGTCCTCTGTGGGCCCGAGGGGCGGGATCACGATTCTGAGCTCGAGAGGAGAGTGGAGGCAGTGGGGACAGACCACAGGTGGGCGTTCGAGTGCTGTGAAGAAGCCCATTCCTCCAGGGAGACCGAGAGGGCAAGCACAGGCTCGGGTATTTGCTATGACTCGAGAGGAGGCTGCAGCCGCACCTGAGGTTGTAACTGGTATGGCACAGCTCTTTCATTCTGATGTATATGTTCTTTTTGACTCGGGTTCCACCCATTCCTTTGTCTCTGCGAGTTTGTTATTGCCTGGTATGCAGTCAGTTTTATTGGATGAGTTTTTATTTGTTAGTACTCCGTTAGGGAGGACTGTGGTCGTGAGCCGGATCTTTAGAGATTGTGAACTTGTGATTGATGGATCTAGTTTGGTAGTGGACCTGCTACCTCTAGATCTGAAGGGTTGGATGTGATCGTTGGAATGGATGTGATGGAGAAGTATAAGGCGAAGTTGGATTGTGGTAAAAGGAAGTGGAATTTGATCTGGTAAGGATCGGAAGGTAGTTTCGGAGGAGGCGGAAGTTGACACCGCCGAGACTTATTTGAGCTTTGTTAGCTGCTAGGCTGATGGGGAGAGGCTGTGAAGCCTTCTTGGCGTGTGTCATGGATACCAGTGTGAAGGAGAGTACGGTGGAGGATATTCCCATTGTGAGGGAATTTCCTGACGTGTTTCCTGAAGAGTTGCCCGGGTTACCACCGGAGAGGGAGATTGAGTTTGCCATTGATTTGGCTCCGGAATGACTCTATTTCGATTCCACCTTATAGGATGGCTCCAGCTGAGTTGAAGGAGCTGAAGGAGCAGTTAGAGGATCTGTTAGATAAGGGATTCATTAGACCGAGCACTTCACCCTGGGGAGCGCCGGTCTTATTTGTTAGAAAGAAAGATGGAACCTGGAGGATGTGCATTGATTACAGGAGAATTAATAAGGTGACCGTGAAAAACAAGTATCCATTGCCTCGGATAGATGACTTGTTTGATCATTGCGAGAGCAACGGTCTTCTCCAAGATTGATCTCAGGTCTAGCTACCATCAACTCAGGATTAAGGAGTCTGATGTGAGCAAGACAGCCTTCCGGACTCGGTATGGCCATTATGAATTTCTAGTTATGCCTTTCGGACTGACCAATGCTCCTGCCGCTTTTATGGATTTGATGAACAGGATGTTTAAGGAGTTTTTGGATCGATTTGTTATCGTGTTCATCGATGATATTTTGGTGTATTCCAGGAGTGAGAGAGACCATGAGGAGCACTTGAGGATTGTGTTGCGAGGCGAGGAGAGAGAGTTGTATGCCAAATTCACAAAATGTGAATTTTGGCTCGTGAGTGGTTTTCTTGGTCACATTGTTTACGAGAATGGGGTGCATGTAGACCCAAAGAAAGTTGAAGTGTAGAGTGAATGCGCTCGCCCGGACGGTGAAAGAGGTGAGGAGCTTTCTGGGTTTAGCCGGTTACTATAGGCGTTTTGTGGAGGGATTTTCCTTAATTGCTACTCCTTTGACTAAGTTGTTAAGGAAAAATCAGAAGTTTGTCTGGAGTGACGAATGCCAGAGAAGTTTTGAGGAGCTGAAGCACAGATTGACTAGTGCTCCAGTTCTAGCGTTGCCTACAGGAGATGGGAGTTTCTCTGTGTATAGTGACGCTTCCAGGAAGGGGTTAGGATGTGTGCTTATGCAGGAAGATAAGGTGATAGCATATGCCTCACGGCAGCTAAAGCCTTATGAGGTGAATTATCCGACCCATGATTTGGAGTTAGCAGCAGTTATCTTTGCTTTAAAGATCTGGAGACATTACCTATATGGGGTTCAGACGAGGATCTTTACAGATCACAAGAGTCTCAAATACTTGTTAAGTCAGAAGGAGCTGAATTTGAGACAGAGGCGATGGATTGAGTCTTTCGAGGACTATGACACATTGATCGAGTATCATCCAGGTAAGGCAAATGTTGTTGCAGACGCCTTGAGTAGGAAGTCTTCCATAGCATATGTTCAGACAGTATATCTGTCGCTATTGGAAGAGATGGCTAAGCTCAGGATCAGTTTGAAGCAGGAAGAGTCTGAGTGCATGATTGCTACTTTCAGGGTAAGACCGATCTTCAGAGAGAAGGTAAAAGAGTTGCAGATTCAGGATCCCGAATTGAGTAAGCTACGGGAAGAGGTGCAGAGAGGTAAGGAGTCGGATATGGTGCTGAGTGATGATGGGCTTCTGACAGTCAGAAATAGGCTGTGCATTCCAGATGTCAAGGAGGTGAAGGATGAAATTTTGGATGAGGCGCACAATGCACCGTATGTTATGCACCCAGGCAGTACCAGGATGTACAGGGATCTCAGGGAACATTTCTGGTGGAGAGGTATGAAGAAAAATGTGGCTGAGTATGTGAGTAAGTGTCTGGTGTGTCAGCAAGTTAAGGCTGAGCATCAAGCACCTTCAGGACAGTTAAAGCCTTTATCTATTCCAGAGTGGAAATGGCAGAAGGTGACTATGGACTTTCTGATGGGATTGCCCAGGACCAGTAGGAGACATGATGCCATATGGGTGATTGTGGATAGATTGACAAAATCAGCCCATTTTCTAGCAATAAGACAGACAGATTCTCTGCATGTGCTAGTTAAGAAATATATTGAGGAGGTAGTAAGATTGCATGGGATTAGGATTCGATAGTGTCGATCGGGATCCTCGTTTACTCTAGATTTTGGGGCGGTTTGCGGAGGCTATGGACACTAAGTTGAGTTTGAGATTGCTTTTCATCCTCAGACCGATGGTCAGCCTGAGAGGACCATTCGGACTCTTGAGGGAATGCTCAGGGCTTGTGTGATGGATTTTCGAGGAGCTTGGGATGAACACTTGCCATTGATCGAATTTGCTTACAACAATTCGTATCATTCGAGCATTCAGATGGCTCCTTATGAGGCTCTGTACAGGAGGAGATGTCGGACGCCGGTGTGTTGGGATGAAGAGGAGACAGAAACTTTGGGTCGAGTTGATTGAGATGACGATAAACAAGGTCAATGTGATTAAATGCAGTGAAGGCACTCAGGATCGAATGAAAAGTTATGAAGATTCTCATCGGAAGGAGATGGAGTATGAGGTCGGCGATAAGGTGTTCCTTAAGACTTCTCCGTGGAAAGGATTACGAGATTGGCAAGAAGGAAAATCGAGTCCAAGATATGTAGGACCTTATGAGATCTTGGAGAGGATTGGTCCGTTGGCTTCTGAGTTAGCCTTGCCTCGAGTTATCTCGGATACATGATGTATTTCATGTCTCTATCTTTGAGGAGATATCGATCGATCCTCCATGTCATTCAAGTTGATGAAGTTCATTTGAATGAGGATTTGAGTTATGAAGAGCTTCCAGTGCAGATTTTGGATTCAAAAGAAAAGGTTCTTAGGAATAAGACAATACAGTTAGTAAAAGTGTTATGGAGGAATCATTCGGTGGAAGAAGCCACGTGGGAACCATTGGAAGCTATGAAAGAGAAGTATCCTCAGCTTTTCCGTGATTCAGGTGAGAATTTCGAGGACGAAATTCTTTTAAGGGGGGAAGAAATGTTAGACCCCGTTCCCTTTTTCGTTATTAAATAGGTTTGTTTAAATTATTGGTGAGTTCATTATCTTTTGGCTAGTATTAATTGAATTAATTAGGGTTTCAATTAGGGTTTTATTAGATTTCCGATTGGTTAGAATATTTAGGATTTTTTTTTTAGAGCAATAATTAGTAATTGAAGAATTTGAGAGTTAGAATTTATAGCAATAATATTAAATTTCAGGAATTTAGTTATATTAAATTTTAATTTTTTGTGTTATATTATCCAAGAATAAGAATTATTAAATTAGGTCATGTTAGGAATAAATTAGAATTTGTTTAAATGGTTATAAGGCTTTAGGTTTATTTTTAAGTGGGCTAGGGTTTGTATGGAAGATTAAAATGAAAAAAAAAAAGGAATGGAGCCTATGGGCTTTTAAGTGGGAGCCCATGAAATTATTAGTGGAAGGAGGGAAAGATGAAAGTTTAAGTTAGAAGGAGGGAAAATGAAATTTGGGAAAGGTTGGAAGGAGGGAAAAGACTTGGGCTTGAAGAATTGGGCTTAAGAGTTAGGTTAAAGAGTTAGATTATGGAATTAGGTTTAAGTTAAAAGAAGAATTAGGGTTAAAAGAAGAGGGAAACGAAATTTCAAGGAGGGAGAGCAAGATGATGTCGTTTTTGGCATAGGAAGTAAGTTAGAAAGGAGAAAAAAAGTTAGGTCTTTTATCAAGCCATCGAAAGTTACAAAGAGATGTGAGAATGAGAAGTTTGAAAATCCAAAGGAGAATAGAAGAGAGTGAGGTTCGGCCATCCAAAGGAGAAGGAGAAGAAGGTGTTTTCAAGCTGAGCAAGGTAGATTCACGTGGGTTATGTAAGAAAAGAGGAAGGAAGGTGTTCTTTCATCTTTAGAAGAAGAAGATTTCGTGGGATCCAAAAGGTAAGAGGAAATTGAAATTTCTTGATATATTGTTAGGGATTTTACCTTCCTTGTTTCATATTGGTAATTAGAAGAGTGCTTAGAAGGAGATGTGGTTGGAAGAAAAATTTCAGATTGGTGTTAGGCTAGGGTTTGAAAATTTAAGAATCTTTTGGTAGGATTTTGTTTTCATGCTTTAAATGGAAGATTGGGAGAGGTTTTAGAGAAAAATAAGAAAGGAAGGAGTTTCCTATTATTAGAAGATAATAGGGTGATTGTCGTGAGTGTCCTAGAGGAAGGGATTTGAAATTTGTTTGGTTTTGATGTTAGTTTGGTTAATTATGGTGGTTTGAAAGGTATGGGTGAAAGAAAAATGAAAGAAGCTAAATTTAGGAAGTTTTGTTAAATTTCCAGCATGTGTTCATGGCTTAGGATTGAGAAATTTTGAACTTTTAGAGTAGTTTTGATGGAGGTTTTATGTTGGTATAGCTTAGGGAATGTTTAGGGATGGTTAGGTTAGATTAAAGTCAAGTTATTATGATTTTAGAAAAATTCAGCATAGGCATAATTGAGAAATTGACCTAATTATGTGTTGAAAAGAGTTGTATGCCTTGGTTAAGATAAATTAAGCGTAATTGGAGATATAAGGAAGATTAGATTAGCTTTAATGTAAGCTTTTCATGTTTATTTAAAAATTCCAGCACTTTACTCTTTTGATTAATTAGCCTAAGTATGATTGAATTAAGGTCAATTGCGGCATTTGGAAGTTGAGGAGGGTCAAAGCAATCCATTGGGGCAAGTTAACCCAATTCCTAGTCATCGAAGTCAAGGTGGGTAACTTTTTAATCATTAAGTATTGAGCCATGATTTGTGTATTTTGAATGAATGTGATAGTTTAAGTATGTATTATTTGCCTTTTGATGTATATATGTAAAGGTTTGTAAAATTGTTTGTTAAATGATAAGGTGCCGAATATGTGAATTTGGAGATTATATACATGTGATTTGTTGAAATGGCAAATGGTAGCAAATCCTTCTGGATGATTGCTTATTTGAAAATGAGTTGGAATCTTGATTGAAAAGGATAAAGTGAGTATGCAATTTAGAATGAATGCCTAAGGTGATTATGTGTGATTTTGTGGGTTTGTAGTGATCCCTCTGTTTAACAAGTGCGACTTGTCATAGGCTTCACTACCGCTTTTGCTTGCTAGTGGCATAAGAGATCCAAATCGGACTCCCTCTGTTCCACGGCTACACATGGTGCTTTGTCGAACATGTGTAGTACGTCTGTTAGGATCACTCAAACCATATGTGATGTGTTTTGTGATGTTATCGATATTTGGTGATTTTGTAAATGTCTTAGTTGTTAGAAAATGAAATTGATGGTTGTTGACATGAAATTATCATTATTGATGCATGTGTTGGCTTATGTTTAATTATTAGATGTTACCCACGGAGCCGTCGTGCTCACCCCTCCTTTCCTCCACGAGTTTAGATCGAGAATCTGGGTCGTCGATCGGAATGAAGAATTACTCCGATGCTTTTGTTTTAAAGTCTTACTTTTGAAACCAATGCTTTAACTAGCATTTTGGGCTTTTATCACCGTTCTTTGGTTTTGGATGTATTAGGGCTAAAAGCTTTCGTTAAAGCATTGTAATTGTCCATTTTCATGTAAAGTTTGAAGGTTTTAAAGTTTCATTGTATATGTTTAAGAATGTATGGTTATGTATGATTATAAGATTTCATGTTTGAGATTGTAAAAGTAAAGATGGAATGGTATGTTTTAAAGAACTTAAATTGATAAATTGCTAGATACTTAGGCTTGCGTTGCTGCCAATTGGAGTTGGGATGGTATAATTGCTGAATCTGTTTGTGAATTGGAAGATAGAAGTGTTTTTATGCAGGTAGGAGTTAGGTTGTAAATTTTGGGCTAGGCGTTTTTAGGGAGGTGCTGTTCATTTTTTTAAAATGGGCAGCCACCTTATAGCGTGTATTAGACCATCTTAGAGTTAAAATTTGGATAAAAGGTATTTCTTAAAGTTGATAGAGTTTGGCAAGATCTTTAAAACGGGATAAAAAGGGTTAGATTTCGAATTAGGATGAAAAAGTTATGGGCGTTTGAAATTTTCAGATTACTATTCATTTGGTAAAAGTTACTATTCATTTGGTAATTTGCATTATTCATTATGGTAATTTGTAATAACAACCTTGAACAAGTTTCTATTTCTTTTAATGATATATGACTTTTGTTTTCTTCCTAATTGGTTTAAATAACCCTATATTTTGCTGGCATGGTTATATAGGTCATACTCGATTTCTTTTGGTTAAAGTGTCATACATTTTCAACTTTTGCAAAGATATGAATAGGTAAGCTTAGTAAACCTTTAAAACAACTCATGGATGATTCTTTTCTATGTTTATAAGTAAGATTTGATCGTTTAATTTTATTTGGAAAAACTTCGGATTTGGGTAAAAGGTTATAAATAAATCAAGTTGGATTTTAAGTAAGCCTAGAATAATCGTTTTTCTATTTTCTTTGTATCTTTGTCTTTTGACCTTGATTAGCATGAGATTTGAATCATTAGTTAACTAGCTCAATTTTTATTTTTTTCGGTAAAATGAGAGTGTCGGGTTTTAGTTGGATTTTAGGGTCGATGAGTGTCGGTTTTGCCCGAAAGGTCGTTTTGCGACCTACAAAGGTCCGATTGAGGCGTTTTCTGATTTCTTTTAACCTAGAGGTCTAGGTTTTTGTAGTAGTTTAAGTAGAAGAGCAATGATGGGCCCTAAACAGATCAAAGCTATTGGAAGAGACTTAGGGTCGAGCTTTCCGACTTTATTCGAAAGAAGTGAAAATAAGTCTAATTGGAGATGTAAATTATCTTTGAGAATCCCTTCCTCGTGGCCTTGTAGCCAGATGTCAATCGGGACGTCGGACTCGTGTTGCACCGGGGAGGGTTCCAACAAAGACAACCCATTATTGAGTCTTATTTGTAGATAGAGCTAAATATGATAAAAAGGTTCGTGCTAATAAGGTTTGTTTGATGACCATCAAGTACACAATGGAGAAGACCATTAAAGAGAGCATCACAGAAACTGATAATGCCAAAGATTATCTCAAGGCTGTTGGTGAAAATTTTCAGAATTTTGATAAGACTGAAAAGTCTAATTACTTGTCTTTATTGTCTAATACCAAGTATGATGGTGTGGGAGGTGTTCGTGAGCATGTTATGAAGCTTGTGAACTGGTATAATAAGTTGAAGGCCATAAAAGTTGTGTTGGGAGAAGATTATCTGATCTGGCAGGTGTTTGAATCTCTTCCATCTGAGTTTGATGTTCTCAGGACTACTTACCATGCTCAGAAAGATGAATGGAGCATTGATGAGTTGATTTCTATTCTTATTCAAGAGGAGCATACTATGAAGAAGGAAAAGTCTCATAATATTCATCACACTTCTCACAAGAGTGGTGAAAAGAAGAAATTTTACAAGGTAAGCCTCATTTTAAGAAGAAAGGTAATGATAAACCTGCATTACCTTCTGGGCCTGGTGAGAGTTCTGGTGTTAAGCCTAAGCATGTTTTTAATGGAAGCTGCAACTTTTGTCATGAACATGGGCATAGACAGCGTGACTGTGTGAAGTTTCATAACTGGTTGGCAAAGAAGAAAGGTATTCCTCAAATCTTTATCTGTTTTGAATCAAATCTGGTTGATGTTCCTCCTAATTCATGGTGGTTGAACCTTTGGTGCCACTATTCATGTAACGAACTCATTGCGGGAGTTCAAAAGTAAGCGAAACCAAATAAAGGGAGGTGATGGTGCAACTAGGAGATGGATCTAGTGTTAATGTTGAGCACATAGGAGTAGTTTCCTTGAAGTTAAGTAGTGGACATGATTTGCTTTTGAAAGATGTTGTTTATGTGCCTTCTATGAGAAGGAATTTGATTTCAGTTTACATTTTACGGTTGTGGTACAATTTCCATATAATCAATAGTGGAATTGTTTTATACTATGATTCTGCTGTTGTTGGTTCTGCAATTATGCGTGATGGATTGTTTATGCTGATTGTTAATTCTTTTCGTTTTGATCGACTGCATGATAATGTTAATGCTATTGTTAGAAAGAAACGTGGGAGAGTTGCTGAAAAATCTTCTATGTTGTGGCATAAACGGTTAGGACATATCTTTAAGGAGAGAATGGAGAGGTTGATTAAGGAAACTATTTTGCATTATTTGGACTTCTCTGATTTTGACACTTGTGTTGATTGCTTAAAGGGGAAGTTTACAGCTAAAGTAAGAAAGGAGAAAATGATTAGGAAGGAGGAACCATTACAGATAATTCACACAGACATCTGTGGACCCATTACTCCTCTTGCCATTGGAGGCTATAGGTACTTTATCACCTTCATTGATGATTTTTCGCGGTATGGATGGATTGAATTGTTGCGTGAGAAGTCTGAATCCTTGGATGCTTTTAAGTCACTCAAAATTATTGTTGAATTGCAACTTGGGAAGCATATCAAATGTGTAAGATCTGATAGAGGTGGTGAGTATTATGGTCGGTATGATGAAACTGGAAGAAACCCTGACCCTTTTGCTAGATACTTGCAGGATTGTGGAATTGAGGTACAATATACCATGCTTGGCACTCCTCAACAAAATGGGATTGTAGAGAGACGAAATCGTACTCTTATGGAGATTGTTAGATGCATGCTTAGTCACTCCACCTTACCAGAGTTTTTGTGGGGAGATGCTTTGAGGACTGCTGTTTATGTTCTAAATCATATGCCTACTAAGTCTGTAAATAAGACTCCTTTTGAGCTGATATCAGGAAAGAAGCCTAGTTTGAAGCATTTCCATGTTTGGGGCTGTAAGGCTGAGGTGAGGATTTATAATCCTCAGTTGAAGAAATTTGATCCTAGAACTATTTCAGATTACTTTATTGGTTATTGTATTGGCTCAAGAGGTTCAAGATTTTATTGTCCTAATCACACTACTAGGGTCATTGAATCAGATCGAGCTGTCTATTTTGAAGGGGACATGGAATATAATGAAAGGTATGAGTCTCGTGTTATTGATTTTAGAGAGGATTGTGTTATTGTTCCTACACCTATTGTTTTTCATCCTGATGAGATTCAGACTCCTCTGATTCATGATGATGTTGTTGATTCAGGAAATGATGTTGTTGATTCAGGAAATGATGTTGAAATTCCTCAACAGGTTGGCATTGATTCTGATGTCCCAGATGTGGTTGTAGTTCCACCTAGGAGATCTGAAAGGATTCCTAAATCTATTGAGTCTTCTAAATTGCGAGATTATTATATTTACTTAGAGGAGCATGAATTCAATTTAGTTGAAGACTCAGATCCTATTTCTTTTCAGGATGCCATTTCTTGTTCTCGTAGTTCACAATGGTTGGCAGCCATAGAAGATGAGTTGGCTTCTATGAGTACGAATGGCGTTTGGGATTTGGTAGAATTACCCAGTGGTTGTAAGACTGTTGGGTGTAAATGGGTCTTTAAGACTAAACGTGATGCTAGAGGTGAGATAGAAAGGTACAAAGCTAGACTTGTTGCGAAGGGATATAACCAGAGGGAAGGTATAGATTATAAAGAGACTTTTTCCCCGGTCTCTACTAAAGATTCATTACGTATTATGATGGCTTTAGTTGCTCATTTTGATTTGGAGCTCCATCAAATGGATGTGAAAACTGCTTTCCTGAATGGTGATTTGTATGAAGATGTGTTCATGAATCAGCCTGCTGGTTTTGTTGAGAAAGGTAAGGAACATATGGTATGCAAATTGAGAAAATCTATTTATGGGCTGAAACAAGCCTCCAGACAATGGTATTTGAAGTTTGATCAAATTGTTTGCTCTCTTGGCTTCAAGGAAAATGTTGTTGATCAACGCATTTACTTGAAGAAGAGTGGGAGAAAATTCATTATTTTTGTCTTATATGTTGATGACATTCTTTTAGCCAGTAATGATGTGGATTTTCTTTCTGAGACTAAACAAATGTTGACAGCTCATTTTGATATGAAAGATCTTGGTGATGCTTCTTTTGTTCTGGGCATTGAAATTCATCGTGATAGATCTCGTGGAGTTCTTGGTTTGTCTCAGAAAAGATATATAGAAAGGATTTTGAATAGATTCAACATGAAGACTTGTAATCCTTGTAGTGCACCCATTCAAAAGGGTGACAAACTCTCGAATAGCCAGTGTCCTCAAAATGATAAAGATAAGTCAGAGATGGAAAACGTCCCATATGCTTCTGTTGTTGGCAGTCTTATGTATGCTCAAGTTTGTACACGTCCTGATATTGGTTTTGTTGTTGGTGTACTTGGGAGATACTTGAGCAACCCTGGTGTGGGTCATTGGCAAGCTATGAAACGAGTTCTGAGGTACCTACAAGGTACTAAAGATTACATGCTCACTTACAAGATGTCTGATCACCTTGAGGTGACAGGTTATTCTAATTCTGATTATGATGGCTGTCCTGATGATCACAAATCCACATCAGGATATATCTTCATGCTTGCTGGAGGAGCTGTATCTTGGAAAAGTGTTAAACAAACACTTACAGTAACTTCAACTATGGAGGCAGAGTATGTGGCTTGTTATAAAGCTACTCGACAGGCAATATGGTTGAAGAATTTCATTTCTGAGCTTCATCTTGTGGAGAGTGTTTCTAGACCTCTAACCATATATTGTGATAACACTGTTGTGGTGGGCTTCTCTCAAATATGCAAGAACTCCAAGCGTTCGAAGCATTTTGATACAAAGTATATGTTTGTTAGAGAGAAAGTTAAGGAGTTTCAGACTCATATAGAGCATATACCCACCGACCTTATGGTGGCAGATCCTCTAACCAAAGGCTTGACTGTTAAGGCTTTTGTGAATCATGTAACCCGTATGGGTCTATTTAGATCTTTTGATGCCTTAGATTAGTGGGAATCTGTCTTTTATGTTATTTTTTGATAGCAACATTGTATTTGACTATTTTGTTATTCAGTATAAAGATTTTTGCATATAATTGTTACTATTATTGTTGTTGCCATATAATTTGTTGAGATACTGCGCAGATATATTTAAATGTTTGTATATATATGACATTTTGTTGGAGACATTTTGTACCAAGTCTCATCTTGTTGTTCTGAGATATTTTGTTAAATCTCAATTGGCATCTTGAGTGGATGCTTAGGCCATTTTGTTTGGAATTGCACAAACGGATTACCATTTTGTGTGCATTTCCTTATGACACATTTTGTTTAGGTCATCGAGGTATGGGTATCTTGCATATATGTTATCGATTACTCTATCGGTCGATTTCTATATTGTTGAGTACTTGTAACCTCATTTTGGACTTATGATTGAGAGATTGTTGACTCTACTTTGTGACTTATTGTGGCCACATATTGTTATATTAATCTGGGATTTGTTTATGTTGTTTAATGATATTGGATATCTTTGTCCAGTGGGAGAATGATAAATTTTATCATAATTGTGGACTAGCATGATTAAAAATTATTTTGTACAAATCCCGATTAATTAGATGTCAATGGTAATTCTCTCTTTAACGTGTCATTGTGTAACATCCCGTTACTGTCATTAAGGGTATTATGGTAATATTGGGACAGACTGATAGGATTTCTTTGCATACATTATTGAGCATATTCTTGGCCTCTAATCATAGAGGCGGTTTCTTGCATATGCATATATTCATTGGTACATGCATTCATGATTTTCGGTATTTAATTGTGAATTGGGCCTATTGAATTGGTGGTTTGTGGTGATCGAATTGTGGGTTGATGAATCGTGATTAAATGAGGAATTAGGAGTTAATGTGTTCAGTGGTGATTTAGAATAGTTCTGAGTGTTGGTAATTTATAGTGGCTTATAGGAGATTTTGGGAAATTGGGAGAAAATACCGGATAGAAAATATTTGGGTGATTGTTGATTGATTGAGTATATTCTTGAGAGAATTGTCCAATGGTAATGGAAAAATCAGAATTTCTTGATAGGAAATTATGATGTTGGTAGTTGAAATTTAGAGGCTGAAAATTGGGATGCTTTGGAGACTACGTATCTATATATATATATATATATAGCTAAGTGGATGGTGGAGAATGACCAGAAGGCAAAATCATTTTCCTCTCTTCTTCTCCACGGTGATCTTGATCCTTCTTTATTGGTGAGAATCGTCGTTTCTTCTTGTGGTTTCCCCCATTGTGTTAAACTAAGCGATTTATAGTGATTAATGAAGGTTGAGAGGTTTTGAGGATTGATCGTTGAGATCGGAAGATTTTAGGGTTCTGGATTCGATTCTTGATCGGTAAGTCTCTATGGTTTAATGTTGTTATTCTTGGTTGATTGAGCATTTATGGCATCTATTATGGTTGATATGGGTAGATGGGAGTGTTTAGTGATGGTTTAAGGGTATTAATGGCGAAATCGATCGGAGAAGGCGATCGAGCGATCGTGACGTCGCGACGATGTGAAGCGCCGATTGCATCGTCATGACGAGTAATTGGAATTAACTAAGTTTATTAGTCGCGACGAGCGGGTGGACGTCGCGGTAGTAAGATTGATGCGTTGCGACGAGTGGTTTCACGTCGCGACGAAGCGTAACTTTGTCTTGACGCGACGAAGCGGCTTCCACGTCGCGACAAGTAAGCTTTCACGTCATGACGAAGGCGTGGAGTCATGACGTATGGGACAATTTTGATTGGAATGATTTAGTTGATTGGACAATAACTCGTGGTGTAGACCTCCGATTGAGGTGATTCCTGTTTCACTGTGAACTAGGGAAAGAGGTCTACCATTGAGAAAATATTGAGAGTTGGAATTTAATTGAAATGGTACTGATTCTTGAGATTAAGGTTAATTATGGGTTATAGTGTGATCTAAGTACTGAATTGAGACAATTGGAGTTCTAATTGAGATTTTCACTGGATGATTTGACCGATGGATATGAAATTGTTATAGGGAATATGAATTGAGAAAATTGAACTGAATTGAGGATTGAACCAAAGCAGTGTTGATCCAATTGAGTGAAGAGTTGAAATTGAGCATAGGATACCGAATTTGGGTATTAGCACCGGAAATCGTGAACATGCATGGTACATAATTATGTAGAGACATATGCATTATTGTACTATTTAATTGAGCTTTTAGTAATGGGACTGTGTTTAATTGTTATAGAGGCGTCGTTGGATCGTCGTTCCACGGACATTGCTGGGACTTCCAGGCAATAGCTCGGAAGTTACAGGTGAGTAACCCAGATGGTTTCTCAAATTCTTGATTGTCTAAATGTTCACTGTGAATTAAATGACTACTGAATTATATGCGATTGAATTGCACTGTATAACCACTGAAATGTATAAAAGTGAGTTGTGTTGTTACTGAAGTGAATATAACTGAATTGCATGCTCCTACTGTATGGGATTGAACAATGTGAACTGTACTGTATGACTACATGAATACTGAAAAATGTGCAATTGAATTCTATCGTTCTTGTATTGTATCGGATTCTTGGTGACCTTTGAGTCTTGCTACTTTGGGCTTTATAGCCATATATCGCATATTCTTGAATCTTGAATAAGCGAATTCTTGAACTTTGCATTGCGCATCAATGCATGATCGGATAAAGGGCGTGACCAGTTGCTAATATCCTTTGAAAAGAGCCAAGAGCTCATTCTTTGTCTTGCAGGGCCCGGACCCAGGAGAAAATCTCACGCGTCCCATCGATCCTTTATTCTTTGTCTTGTGGGCCTCGAGTCGAGGGGATGTATCCTAAGCCTTTGTCTTGACGGGCCTAGCCGAGGGAGAAATCACACGCGCGTCCATCGATCCGGTCGAGCACTTGGGCACAACATTGAATAAGCGGGAAAAAGTCGCATATGCATTGCATACTATATTGAATGTCGAAATGACTACGCAAATTATTGTGAATGAATGGTGAATTGTGGCAATGACCGATTGCGTGTTGACATGATTTACAGAAGCTGCTGCATATCTGCGAACCGTGATGTGACATTGTAAATTGCTATGTATGATTACCATAGGCATTAATAGACTACTGTGAGCGTGAGGCCATCTTGTAATCTACGGTATGGAATCATGTATTTATCATGTAAGCTGTTATATCGTGCTATATAATATTATACGATCTTTGTTAATTGACTACTATCTTGTCTTGTCTATACGCGATCGCATAATGCATAATTTGAGTGAACCATCGATGATGGTTTCTCATTGAGTTCACAAACTCACCCAACATTGCAACTATTTTTCAGGGATCGAAGAGTACCCCGTCAAACGAACGGGAGTATGTCTGCTGCATTGGAGTCGAAGACTAGGGTCGGGATCAGTTCGCGTCTGCATAGTGTCTTTCCGAGTTGTGTGTGTAAATGAATAATTTTGCGTTTTCTACTAAATTGAACTGTTATTATATAGGGCCCCAGAGTGATAATTGTATAACTGATATGTGATTACTGAAATTGTGTTTTGAGTGAATGTATTCGTTTTAAAGGGACCCATTTGTTTATTGAATTGTGCATTTCTGATTGATTCTAAAGTGTTTTATAAATTGTGTATTGAGTTATGTCTTGCAATTGTTCTTGTAGCCTACCATTCTTGTGTGGCGTGGACTCGGATATCACCCACGATATCGGGTTCGGGTCTGCGGGTTGGGATGCTACATTTGTGGTATCGAGCCGAAATGCGATTGTACATAGGCGTTCTGAAATTATCTTGAGTTACATGCATTAAAGTCGTAAAAGTCGTCACAATGACGGTGACAAGCGATCCCGGTCTAACGTATGAGTCGCATGCATGGCGTGTATCGATCGATAAGCGGTCGAGAGATAGAGAGGCGATAAGGCGGTAGAGTGTGATAAAAGGAAGTGGCGATCATCGAAGGATAAGAAAAAGTATATAGTGCGATCGACAAATAAACATTTAGTGTATCGATATTGATGGATATACGATGATATGCAAAAAGAGTGGTATCTTGAAATATGTGATATGAATATAGACTTGTAGATTGATAGAGGAAATAGAAATATGATAGAAATGACCGAGTTCCGGTGTGTAAAGGGAATGAAATGAAATGTTACAATTGGGATTGATTCTTGTGATAAGTGTTATAAATAATGATTTATGGTGAAGATCGATTCGTTAGTGAGAAATTTAGAATGATGGTAAATCTATGATGTTGATTTTTGAGTGTGAAAATTCAAGGGTATGATGTAATAACGAAAAGATTGAAAGGTAAGATAATGATATGGAGAAATGAAACAGATGTTCCGGTTTCATTGCTCTGATTATATGGATGTGTGATTGATCTATATGGGATATTGTGCATAGTTGGAATTGAGTTTCTAGGTATTGAGAATGACCGATAAGACATGTGACAACTGTGATGTTGAAGAATTTCATGAGTAAAATCGATGAATGAAAGTAAATGGTGATTAATGAAAGGACGATAGAGTTAAATTTGAAATGAGGATTCTAATCGAGTTGAGACTCGAGTGTCGAGAGATAAAATGTTATTGAGAAAATATGTATTATGCTAATGTAAGGGATGCGAATGTGTAATATGATTTTGCTCATTGAGGAGAATATTGATTCGCAAATAATTGAGTAAAACTGTTCGGAAAGTGATGAATGTTTATTCAACCCATGGAGTGATTTATAGCGGCTTATGTGGAAAAGTTAGTGTAAAGGAACATGTGTTGGAATATATGTATTGAATTATTGAGAATTAAGCGAGTCTTTGGATCTATCGAAATGACAAAATGTTTGAGGAAATGTGTGAAAAGTATGGTGATGATTGTGGAAGAGACATTTGGAGAAGCTATTACGACTTAAGTGTTAATTATATTGTTTTAAATTGGTGATGTGGCAATATATAGTGAAATGTCCGATAAAGGTTATGAGGTAATTAGTTACTATAGTGCAATGTGATTAAACGTATCTAGGGACAAGGATAACGTTGTATACTGTACTGTGATCAATTTTCTGAAATTGTGGCACCTAAAAAAAAAAGTGGGGGCATTAACTGTATAGAAAGGTTATAGATATGCAAATCAATGATGATCGAGATAATTTGGGAATTTGAATGATTCGCAAAAGAGATTAAATGGATTGAGCAGAAATTCAATAGCGTATAAGAGTGTTACTGTTGATGGATAATTGTCAAACTAATAAAAAGAAAGTAATATGAGTTATCGGAATTTCAAATAAATTGTGTATAAAAAGGTACTGGCAAAATAATCGGTGATTCAGAAAATTGCAAACTGTATTGGGAAATTCAAATGGGAGTCAACTTATGAGAAAATGATATTTATGACTGTATTGTAAAGTGTGTGTTTTACCCGCCAAAGAGACTGTTAGAGAATTTTAAGGAATCGATGAAGTGTTGTGATTCAACAAGAGTGTACTGAAAGAGAAATCAAAGGTCTAGAGTGAAAAATTGAATAGTAAATTGTGGGAATGATTAATGAATGTGACTGCTGAGGCAATCGTGAGACTGATATCCTTGGAGTTCGTTGTGATTGTCTGAACATAGTCAAAGACTATAATGAATTGAGTAAATGATGACAGTGACGTGAATCTGTAATAGGGGTTGAGTGATCCCAGTCATGACTATGAGTCGAATCGTTAAGGAAACTAAATTCGTCATTAAATGGTCTCTATGTGACTGTCATGAAAATGGATTGGTAAGTGGTTTAAAATCGAAAAGATGATCACGATTTACAAAGTGATTTCTGGTTGGATTAAGATACGATGTTAAGAATTGGTAAATGTGTTTCTGGTACTGAGTGTAAGGTTTGGCAAATAATTATAAAGATATGAGCGAGAATCGGAATCGAAAGGAACGGATAAATTCTCCTGTCCTCCTCATCGACTGTATATGAAATTTCGAGGACGAAATTTTTATAAGGAGGGGTGAATTGTAACATCCTGTTACTATCATTAAGGGTATTATGGTAATATTGGGACAGACTGATAGGATTTCACTGCATACATTGGTGAGCATATTCTTGGCCTCTAATCATAGAGGCGGTTTCTGCATATGCATATATTCATTGGTACATGCATTCATGATTTTCGGTATTTAATTGTGAATTGGGCCGATGAATTGGTGGTTTGTGGTGATCGAATTGTGGACTAACTGAATAGTGATTAAATGAGGAATTAGGAGTTAATGTGTTCAAGTGACTGATTTAGAATAGTTTACGAGTGACTGGTAATTTATAGTGGCTTATAGGAGATTTTTGGGAAATTCGGGAGAAAATACCCGGACCGGAAATATTTGGGTGACTGACTGATTGACCGTATATTACTGAGAGAATTGTCCAATGGTAATGGAAAAATCAGAATTTTACTGATAGGAAATTATGATGTTGAGCCGTTGAAATTTAGAGACTGAAAATTGGGACTGCTTTGGAGACTACGTATCTATATATATATATATATAGCTAAGTGGATGGTGGAGAATGACCGAAGGCAAAATCGTTTTCCCTCTCTTCTTCTCCACGGTGATCTTCGATCCTTCTTTATTGGTGAGAATCGTCGTTTCTTCTTGTGGTTTCCCTCCCATTGTGTTAAACTAACTGATTTATAGTGATTAATGAAGGTTGAGAGGTTTTTGAGGGATTGATCGTTGAGATCGGAAGATTTTAGGGTTTACGGATTCGATTCTTCGATCGGTAAGTCTCTATGGTTTAATGTTGTTATTCTTGGTTGATTGAGCATTTATGGCATCTATTATGGTTGATATGGGTAGATGGGAGTGTTTAGTGATGGTTTAAGGGTATTAATGGCGGAAATCGATCGGAGAAGGCGATCGAGCGATCGCGCGTCGCGACGAGCCTTGAAGCGCCGATTGCATCGTCGCGACGAGTAATTGGAATTAACTAAGTTTATTAGTCGCGACGAGCCGGGTGGGCGTCATGGCGGTAGAAGATTGATGCGTTGCGACGAGTGGTTTCCACGTCGCGACGGCGTAACTTTGTCTTGCGACGACGGCGGCTTCCGCGTCGCGACAAGTAAGCTTTCACGTCGCTGACGAAGGCGTGGGTCGCGACGTATGGGACAATTTTGATTGGAATGATTTAGTTGATTGGACAATAACTCATGGTGTAGACCTCCGATTGAGGTGATTCTGTTTCACTTGTGAACTAGGAAAGAGGTCTACCATTGAGAAAATATTGAGAGTTGGAATTTAATTGAAATGGTGCTGATTCTTGAGATTAAGGTTAATTATGGGTTATAGTGTGATCTAAGTCTTGAATTGAGACAATTGGAGTTCTAATTGAGATTTTCCTTTGGATGATTTGACCGATGGATATGAAATTGTTATAGGGAATATGAATTGAGAAAATTGAATGAATTGAGATTGAACCAAAGCGGTGTTGATCCAATTGAGTGAAGAGTTGAAATTGAGCATAGGATACCGAATTTGGGTATTAGCACCGGAAATCGTGAACATGCATGGTACATAATTCTGTAGAGACATATGCATTATTGTACTGTTTAATTGAGCTTTTAGTAATGGGACTGTGTTTAATTGTTATAGAGGCGTCGTTGGATCGTCGTTCCACGGACATTGCTGGGACTTCCAGGCAATAGCTCGGAAGTTACAGGTGAGTAACCCAGATGGTTTCTCAAATTCTTGATTGTCTAAATGTTCACTGTGAATTACATGACTACTGAATTATATGCGATTGAATTGCCTTTGTATAACCTTGAAATGTATAAAAGTGAGTTGTGTTATTCTTGAAGTGAATATAAGCTGAATTGCATGCTCTCTTGTATGGGATTGAACAATGTGAATGTCTCTGTGTATGACTACATGAATCTTGAAAATGTGCAATTGAATTCTATCGTTCTTGTATTGTATCGGATTCTTGGTGACACCGAGTAATCGCTACTACTTGGGCTTTATAGCCATATATCGCATATTATGAATCATTGAATAATGAATTCTTGAACCTTTGCATTGCGCATTAATGCATGATCGGATAAAGGGCGTGACCAAGTTGCTAATATCCTTTGAAAAGAGCCAAGAGCTCATTCTTTGTCTTGACGGGCCCGACCGGGGAGAAATCTGACGGCGTCCCATCGATCCTTTATTCTTGTCTTGACCGGCCTCGAGTCAGGGGATTTATCCACAAGCCTTTGTCTTGACGGGACTGGCAGGGGAGAAATCACACGCGTCCAGCGATCATTGGTGAGCACTTGGGCACAACACTGAATAACTGGGAAAGAGTCGCATATGCATTGCATACTATATTGAATGTTTGAAATGACTACTGCAAATTATTGTGAATGAATGACTGAATTGTGGCAATGACCGATTGCGTGTTGACATGATTTACCGTAAACTGCTGCATAATACTGCGAACCGTGATGTGACACTGTAAATTGCTATGTATGATTACCATAGACTGTTAATAGACTACTGTGAACTGTGAGGTCATACTGTAATCTACGGTATGGTACTGTAACTGTTTATCACTGTAAACTGTTATATCGTGCTATATAATATTATACGATACTGTTAATTGACTACTACTGTACTGTGTTATACGCGATACGCGTAATGCATGATTTGAGTGAACCATCGATGATGGTTTCTCATTGAGTTCGCAAACTTACAACATTGCAACTATTTTTCAGGGATCGAAGAGTACCCCGTCAGACGAACGGGAGTATGTCTGCTGCATTGGAGTCGGAGACTAGGGTCGGGATCAGTTCGCGTCTACATAAGTGTCTTTCCGAGTTGTGTGTGTAAATGAATAATTCCGCGTTTTCTATTAAATTGAACTGGTATTATGTAGGGCCCCAGAGTGATAATTGTATAACTGATATGTGATTACTGAAATTGTGTTTTGAGTGAATGTATTCGTTTTAAAGGGGACCCAACTGTTTATTGAATTGTGCATTTCTGATTGATTCTAAAGTGTTTTATAAATTGTGTATTGAGTTATGTACTGCAATTGACTGCTGTAGCCTACCATTCTTGTGTGGCGTGGACTCGGATATCACCCACGATATCGGGTTCGGGTCCTGCGGGGTTGGGATGCTACACATTGGGCCTGTGTTCATGGGCTTGCTATGATGGGTCGGCTTGGCCCATGTATTATAAAGCACAGGAGGCTCTACTGGTAGCCAACCTTTAACATACAGTTGCCCCATTGAAACTGTATGCGGCTTTTGCTGATTAAGGATTCGGAATAGCAGTAGTAAATCATCTGCGTCTCTGTCGCTTTCGCTTCACTTCATAGAAAACAACAATGGATTCAATGTTTCCCCAATTTTCAGGAATTTATCAATCCAATTATTGAATATAGTATGTTGCAATTCTAGGGTTAATTACTTGTGTTGATTAATTATGATATTAATCTGTAATTTCGGGTTTAATTTTCTTTCATTCCAAAGCAAGGAACTATTGTATGTAAGGTTTATGAAGGAACGAATGTACACAGGCTACCAGAAATCATCTCCCTTATCCTTTTTTGCTAATAATTTCTTTCTTTGACTAAAACGGCTTGCTTCAAATAACCCCGCTAATAAGGAGAAAACTTGATGACGTTAGGGTCCAAAACAATTGTTGTATTCAACTTAGGGTAACTAGTTTCTCAAATGCATTTCATTCCGTTTGGTTTTACTACACTGCTTTATTTCATTTATTTTGTTTGTTTTGCTTCAAACGTTGGATTGAAGAAATTTAAGATTGGTTGCAGGGTCTATACGAGTACTACTTATACAGTCAGCCTTCGAATCTTGACTCATGGAAAACTCAGTAAATGTTTATCTTTACACGTGCAAAACATTACTTCATGCAAACTTAATCGAGGTAAAAGCTATAACTTTATTAATCCTAGTTTTGCTATTCATATTGACCTTGTTTAGCAACTAATGGATTGTATTAGCTGTTAGCTGATTCTATCAGCGATTAGGTAACAGCAAATTATATCAACTGATTTAACCAGTGGATAATATCAGTTGTTTATTTAAAAATATTTTTTAAAATTAGCTATCTAATATTAGCTTTTATGTGTAAAATGACTTATGAGGAATTGCTTAAAAATTATAAGGATATGAGTATTATATCTTATTATTTCTTTAAATATTCTTATAAAATTTAGATTTTAAATATTTAAATTTCACAATAATTAAGTTTATAACTCTAATAAAAACATATAAGATAACAATAACAACAACAACAACAACAACAACAACAACAACAACAACAACAACAACAACAATAATAATTATTATTATTATGATGATGATGATGATGATGATGATTATAATATATATTATTATTATTATTATTATTATTATTATTATTATTATTATTATTATTATTATTATTATTATTATTATTATTATTATTATTATTATTACTACTACTACTACTACTACTACTACTACTACTACTACTACTACTACTACTACTACTACTACTACTACTACTACTACTACTACTACTACTACTACTACTACTACTACTACTTTTGGGGACAATCGTCTATCCTTTAATTTCTTAATGGGTGGAACAAAATGCTCCTATCATTGGAGTATTTTCAAAAACAACAGATTGAGTTCAATATGTTAACCTAATCAATTGATTACCAAATATAATTACCAACAATTTGAAATGATCAAACAATCAAATACATCTCAATCTGCTAAAAAATAGTTGATCACTTAAACTTGTTACTTTTTTTTTATGTTGTTGCTTGCTTTCTTGCAATTGGCATGGCAATAATAATGTCCATAAGTGGTGAAAATTATGCAAACCCTTCATAGAACAAAGACTTACTCACATAATTCAAAAGCCCTACTATTGCCATAACTTTAGGTGAATTCCTTATCTTGCATTTTATCTAGCTATGTACATAGCATCAAGATTCTTATGTGAATAAATTTTTATATTTTGCAGGTTACTATCCAGTGAACATGATGTCAATATGATATACTGATGTAAAGTAAAGAAAGAAAGATATTTTTTTCTAGCCATCTATCTTGAAGATGAGGTCTTAATACATTCCTAAAGAAGGTAGAAGCACCATCATGAATTTCTTTCATGTTCTTCTTAATATTTTTTTGCTTTTTGTTTTATACAACATAAGCTTCTAACATAAATAGCATTCTCCTCATCACACTGAGATTAATATCTATGATTTTGAGATGTGTTTTAATATAATAAGTTTGTAGAATACTATCCTCTTGTTTTGCTTCAAACACTGTTTTGTCGCAAACGTTGGTTTTTCAATATTATTCTTAATATTCTTATTTTTGTTTATTCTCAAAAGAGTACAATATGGCTGTTGATGTTGTGTGGATCCTCCTTCGACTAACAACATAATTAGCAACAACTGATATTGCAAGCTATGCTTTGATTGCTATGGAACATAGCTTAATAAGGTTAAGTGTTGTTCAGGCTATCACAAATAGATCTTTGTCTGGTTTATAAGGTTATTGAAGCTAAATCATGAGTGTAATTATAGAAAAATAATTTTAGTTGGGATATGTGGACCATTCCAAGCAACTTATACTACAAAGGAACTCCGTAAAGTTCTTGGTAATTCTTTAAATCTTGTTATATTTGTTTTTAATTTGTAATTATCTGCCTTTTGTATATTGGATATGTTCTAATGTGTTTCATTGGTATACACAGAACTAGCTTCTCTTATGTATACCATTAGTTGCTTAATAGTTCTCAATTTTCCTTTTCGTGTTAATATTAACTAATTGTGTTGACTGCCATCTATTGTAAACACTAAGATCCAAAGTGCAAATTACTTGCTTTTAATTATTTCATTACTTGTAGCTGACACCCATTTTTCCTTGGATTGTTTTAGCATTGGAGGATTCCTATTGGTGTTCCTAATTTTTCATTCCTTCTTTGTTACTATACACATAGTTCTGTTACTTTTGGCCTCTTATTAGCCACCAATTCTTATTTGACTAGAGAAATATGCAAGGACGTCATTGCTGAAAAAATTGTTCCAAGTATTAAAAATTTGCATATTCACATCAACCAAACTAATTTAGAAAAGTCAGAAGAGCCCTAAAGATGAGGTAAGTTGCCATTTTGCTCATTTTATTGCCTCCATGTAGTTGGTAAACACATTTTATTAGTAACATAGATTTATAGTGTTATAGATTTATAGTATCTTCCTATATATACTATAATCTAACTTTAATACTTTTTCTCGAATTACGAATAGATGAAGATCCAACTAATGAGTGATTATATTGTAAATGGTAAAGTTATATAATATTTGTTTTAATTTGAATGAAATAAATAGTGTGTCAATTTTCTCATAATAATTTTAGTGGACTTTTGACCAACCTTGTTATTTGTTATAGGTTTATGAACTTACAAAACATTTTGGCTATTCTTTGACAATATGTTCAAAGGTATTCCAATTTATGATATTTTTCTTTCTGTATTTTTTCCAAATTATAAGAAATGTTCATAGGAACAAAGAATCAGTAATTTAATATTATTTTATTTTTGTTGGTATAAATTAAAGGTACTTATATAATTTTACTTATATAAGGAATCCTTGATATTTTGAAGTTCAAATATTTCTCTATAACTTAATTTGATAATAATATATAACTTAATATGTCTCAAATTGCTCAATATTATGGATTATGCAAAAGAGTTTGCTAATGTTTTCATGCGCTCAAAGTTAAAAGTCTTTACTTAAGAAATTGCAAAACGGAGTTAAAAGGTTGTATTTATGGAATTATAAAATGTAACAAAGCATATATAATTATGATAGTATAAAATATAACTAAAAGTATCACTATGTTTTATTTCCATTGCCTACCACGTGATGGCCCTTTTTTTATTGCTAACATTGGCTTATATTTGATATTTGTTTATGTATTTATAGTGTTAGGTTCCAAGTGTTTCTTATTATCATTCTTTTGAGTGAACTAAGCAGAACCTAAGTAGTTTTCACTCGACAAACGTAAGTCAGTGGGCTGGGTTTAGAATAAAAGATGACGATTCATTACATAATAAATATTATTTTAGAATTTGGTTGAACTCTTTGTTTTAGGTTAAGTGTATATTTTGATTGATTGTAGTTTGATTGAACTTTGTGTATTAGTTTAAGTGTGTTACTATAAATGTTTAATTAATTTTATTCTATTAAATTTACTAACTTCTTAAACTTTTATATGAGAGAAAAGGCAAAATCTACATCGCAAGTTAAAAATTAGGATTTACTATTTTAATTTAATTGTTTAGAACGGATGTAAGAAGTTTCGAAATCTTGAAGGAAGGCATCTCTGATTTTAGGCCACAATAATAAATGTTACATATGGTCATTGAATAATGGAGCTTGTATTGGTTCATTGAATATTTTTCACTGACTAGTTATTTTAGATAAACTTTAGATTAACTTGCTATTATGGTAGCGAAACCGTGGAACTAGAGAAAAACATAAAGAGGATGATGGTGGAGAGTTTTGGGGTTGAGAAATACTGTGACGAACTCTTAGATGAAGCTAATTAACTTTTGAGACTCATAAAGCATGAGGGACCCAAAGCCGACAAGGTACAGGGACTCGAAGCTCACAGAGATAAGACTGCATTAACTATATTATATCAGAATGGTGTTGATGGCCTTGAGGTGCAAGCAAAAAACAGAGATTGGTTCAGCATCAAAATGTCTCCTAATGACTGTTGGAAATTCTCTTCGTGTAAGTCTAGTCCGCGACTCCATATCAGAAAACCTCCTATTTTTGAATACCAAATGAAAAATATAAGTCTAATAACTGAAATTTACATTGTTTTGTAGGCCTGGACCACCAATCGGCTACATGCTGTGTTGCACCATGTTATAATGACTGGAAAAGAAGCGAGGTACTCTTTTAGGCTGTTCTCAGGCTTCAAGTTGGACTATGAGATGAAGACCCCCTCAGAGTTGGTAGATGATGAACACCCTTTATAGTTTAAGCCAGGTACGGATCTAGAAAATTTTTTAAGTTGGAGCAAAATTTTAACAGGAGCAAAATTTTATTTTTAGTGGGGGCAAAATTTTAATTATAGCAAAATTTTATTTTTTTATACTATCAAAATTTAAAATAATAATTTTTACAAGTAAAATCTTTTGGAGCTAGTGGGGGCAAGTGGGGAAGCTCCGCCACTGGTTTAAGCCTTTCAAATTTGGTGACTTTCATAATTATAACTGGATTGGTATAGGGAGAATGAGTTAAAATATGAATTGGAGTATTTTTGTGTTATCAAACCTATCCCTGTTGATGATTAACAGGCATGTTTACCCTCTATCTATGTGTAGTTAGTTATTAGTCTAAAAATAAAGTTCAATCCTTTTAGTAACTATGAACTAAAGCCTGGAGCAGAATTATCAATGGTTTAGAACCTTTCTTTGGTTGAATAATATAAGTCTCACTTTTGTATTGTCTTTTTCTTTTCCAATGGCACTAGTAAAAAATCACCCATTGTTCCATTTATTCGGGTTGTCCAAGACAGGAATAAAATCATTAACTGTGTTCTTATTATGAACTAAAGATGCAGCTTTAAAAGTTCAAAGTTGTGTGTAAAACTATAAGAAAAAAGATATATAGTCCATTGGCATCAGTGTTGTCAATATTATAAATAATAAACAACATTAATTTTGTTAAATAAAATTTTTATTTAATAATTATTATTAAAAGATAATTGTGTAATTGATCTTAAATTGTAAATTATAATCGGAATCATTTTACTAAAGATTTGCACTAAGAAAAAAATCTTTTAGAACTAAAGACTTACGAAGATGTGCTTGGTTCACTTGAAAGAATGAGAATATAAATTACAATGAATATAGTGAGGAATAAAAATAGATATGACTTAATGAAAATAGATATGACTTTCATTCCTCACTATATTGAGGGGTATAGAGTATAGTCTCAAAAGGGGATATAAAAACATTGTTCATCCAATCATAATATGTTACCAACTATTTTTTTTTTTCATTCCTTACTCATTCCTTCTTCCCATACTAACTAACCAAGCACTCTATGAATTTAAATTCTCACTTAAAATAGGGTATGGAGTATATGTAATGAATGTTTATTCTTATTTTATTCAAAATTACACTAGTAGTTCCTTAATAAATAGAGAAATAGACCATTATGTTTACGCCAAACAAAAAGAATTATGTGATCATTCATTTCTCTTATCTAAAAAGAGGATATCTTAGCTAAGGTATCAACAACACTAAGCAAAACCACAAATAACATACTTGAAAGAATTTCCTTACCTTCCAATCAAGAAGGCCTAAAGAAAACACAAAAAAGGTCTCTAAAACCTTTCTTAATGTTTCACTTATATAGAATTCTCTTTATCAAACTTGAAACCTAGAACTCTTGAATGGAATTCTTTGAAATTTCAATTCCAAGAAACTGTTAAAGAGTACGAGTTCTTTAAGGTCTTTCTTTTAAAAACAAGCATTCACCAGATACTTCAAAAACTCCACTCAATGGACTATAGCAACTTTTCAAACTTTCCTTAGAAACGAAAAAGAATAATAATTCTAAAGTGCCACATGGTGGCTACATTGAGCCTCACCTTAAAGATTCACCATTGTATAAGACTTTCAGTTTTGGTAGCTCCAAATCTTTTGCTACTTTCAAAAACTCTATTAACTTATTTAGACCTAACATATATCCTAACTTCAAGTTTGTAACTTCCTTTTTAATGTGGCACCAAGAGCATATATCTTAATTTACTAGGACTTAGATGCTAATAAGCAAATAAGTAAGGAGTTAAAAATTTTCCTTATAGCATCAACATGTATAAATACACTAATCATCAGTCCCCCTTTAGAATTTCTTTTATACCCTTCAAATTTTGCAATCTTTTTGACCTATTTTATAATTGATAGAGATGTGAGCGTCTGCTTGCCTATATGCTTCATTAGGTTTGTTTCTCTTTTAAGAAAGGAACTAAAGGTTCATGCTTGGCTCACGTCCCTTTCCCGACTCTTTTTTAGTTCACACTCAATTTACTCCCTTCCAATTAATCTCCTCCTTCTCCTCCTCATAGAATCATATCATATTGCTGAGGTGATTCCTTAGAATTTGAAACCTTTTCCTAGCCTTGTTATTAACTCTCTACAAACACTAAAATCCCATAATGTTTCGAAGTCTTTGCTAAGAAAATTGAGAAAATTTTGTAGCCAAATAATTGGTGATTCATCAACCTTTGACAAACTTAGATTCGTCCCTTACTCTCTTGCCTCTTCTTATGATAATAAAGTTATGACTCCTACCATTGATGTTCTACAGTAGAAAGTAGAAAAATAGGTTATTGCTGTTGTAGGCTTCTTCGTAGACAAAAGACTTATTTCATATGTGCAAAGATGTGCATTCTCTAACTGGTTAAAGATTATGTTAAAAAATGTCCTTATAAATGAGGATGACTTATTCTTATTCAATACTCAACATATATCTAAGACTCTTAAATTAGGACCTTGACATCTTCAAGGTAAGCCCCCATTTATGGTTAATTGGTGACCTAGTTTAAACTTCAAAGATATGAAACTAAAACACATCACCATATGGATCAAGTTTCATAATTTATTTCTAGAATTTTGGACAACTTTTGGTTTTTATTCATTTAGTAAATTCCATCATAAGACAATTATATCTTAATGAGCACATTACTATGGTTTTCCTCCCAAAGAAGGTATTTTGGAAAGTCCCCACACATCAGAGTGAATATAATCCAAAATACCATTCGTATCATGAATTATAATGTTGAATTTCACTCTTGTCTGCTTCCCTTTAACATAATGTTCACAGAAGTCTAATTTGTAGGACCAAACTCTTTTGAATAATCCTTGATTTACTTGTATGTTCAAAGATTTTTGACCTGCACGAACCAAATGCATATGTTGCAACTTAGCTACTTCTAGCTCTTGATCATAATTAGAAGCTATCACTATTATTCTAATAACTGCATTACCTTGGTAATAATACAAGTTATTGTTTCTTCGAATTCCTTTTATTACCACAAGTGCACCAGAGATGACTTTCATTACTCCATTGACTGCATTTATAGTGTAACCCTTTGATTCTATGACTCTCACAAAAATGAGATTCTTTGTCAAACTTGGCACGTATCTGACATTTGTCAGAGTCCTGGTTATTCCATCATGATTCCTTAAGCAAATTGAACCAATCTCATTTGTTGTGTAGGGATTGTCATTTGCTGTGTAGACAACTCCACCTTTTAGCTCTCTAAAATCAGAGAACCAATCCTGATTGGGACACATGTGATGACTAAATCTTAAATCGAGCAACCAAAGACTAGAATGGCTTATTGATGATGTAACAACCAATGAAAGATCTTAGTTTGTATCTTTACATTCAACAACATTTGAATTTGCAATAGCCTTTCCCTTATCAGGTTTGTTTTTATTTTTCAGCTTTGGACAATTCTTTTTCCAATGCCCTTTTTTTCGATAAAAGACACATTCATCTTTGCTTAATTTGAGCCTTAACTTTGATCTCCCTTTCTTTCCTTTGGTCTTACTCTGCAAACGGCCTTTAATTATCAAAGCTTATGTTGGTCACTTGTACGTTCTTCCTTTGTCTTTTTCCTCAATTCATGACAGTACAAAGCAACTGTAACTTCGCTAAGAGACACCAACTTTCTCATAAAGTAAAATAGTTTCAAAAAACGCAAACCCCTCAGGAAGGGATCCTAATAATATCAAAGTCAGATCTTTATTTTCAAATGTCACATCCAAATTCATTAAATCAGTAACTAACTGATTAAAACTGGTGATCACTTATAGTGATACCTAGAACATAAGAGAAACGAAACAGTCTCTTCTTTATATGGAGCTTATTTTGACCCTTTTTTTTTAGGAATTTCTCTTCCAACATGTTTCACAATTTAGATGCATAAGTTTCTTTTGAGAAAGCATACTTTTGCTCTCTGGAAAGACACGATCGAATTGTACTACATCAGGTAAATTTTCAGGAAAGACTGAAGAGGTCACAAATGATCTCACTTAAAATCTAATCTCTTAGACAAAATTTTCCTAGTCATGTAATGTAATAGCGCAATAATTCACTATAACTATACCCAACAATAGGTATTAAATAGACAAATAAAGAACACCATAATTTAACGAGGTTCACTAATTATGCTTACTTCTTTAAATTGATATTTCACTATTTTCATGAAATAATATAAGTGAAATAGTAGAAAAAGAGAGAAGGAATTTTTGTCTAATAGAAAGACAAGTTTGGGATCATTTAACTAAGGAGGGGAGTCTCCTTTTATGGTTTTAGAAACCTCCACCGTTCCCATACATTTCCGATGTGGGATTGTAGAATGAGCCATAATATTTGACCACTTAACAGACTTTCAACTCTAGATTAGCTCTATGGCTATCTTAGTATGATCATCTTATATACTCTGTAGAGATTTAAAAAAAAAACCATGAATCCAATACTTATCTGCTCTTTCAATATAGTTTCTCATCTCACTCAT
Source organism: Erythroxylum novogranatense (assembly GCA_029891385.1). NCBI lineage: Eukaryota > Viridiplantae > Streptophyta > Magnoliopsida > Malpighiales > Erythroxylaceae > Erythroxylum > Erythroxylum novogranatense. The sequence goes on along the minus strand of CM057224.1, from coordinate 19,476,356 downwards.
GAGAGAAAGTACAAAAATACATGTTACTTATCTTATCCATATTTTAATTGGTCTAATATTATTTCCTAAATAAGTAGAAGAAAACGGATGTGCAAAGGTGACTACCTTATTGCCAAAATATCCTTTGAGAGCTTGATTTGTGCCATTTGAAATCGAAGAAGCACCAAAATCCCCAAAACTATTGTTTGCCAACCACTAGAAATACTAGATGAGCTGAACTTAAAGGTAAGATAAGAGAATTATCGTTTCTCCATCTTTGCCTCCAATTTGTTGTGACTAAATAGGTTATTTAAGCTGCTAGCCAATGAGACACTGTAGTCTCTTTTGTGCTACTGAAATGATTAAGCTCCAAATTGGTCTCCTCTAGCTAATTTTATAACCATGGGGATTAAAGGTAATGTCCTTCCTCTCTTGCCTTGTAACATTTGCAATTAGTAATTTTTGTTATCCTTGTTGGGAATTCTTTTTTTTTTTAATATATTCATTTACTTTCTCAAAAGAAAAAAGTTCACTGAAGTTACACTAAATAAAAAATCCAGTAAAATACAACCTAAATTTAAGACTTCTTATTCCTGTAATTCTCTCATGTTATATTAAGAAACCATTCAATTCAAAAGTTGAGGCTATTAAACAAAACTCATCAATGGATTCTAAGAGTACATATTTATGCACAAATTGTAAGAGTTCTTGGTTTTCCAACTAAGTGTTAAACAAAGTGTAAATTCAAAAGACACTGCAGTCGCAGATTAGTCCAACTGGATAGTATTCCTACTAGATGTTACATGTGGGAGGTATCATCAGAAACTGGAAGACTAATCTGCCAATGGAAAGGATTAATTCCCGGATCCAACATCTCTATTTTTTTCATGGCCAAATCCTGCAAAATAACTAAAAACCTCAATCCTTCATAAATTAGGATATAAATGAAAGAAAAACTAATATTTTGAGCCATCTTAGGAAGTACTTTGTGCAAGGCTCAACATTTTATCAGACGATGGTATACACTCTCAGACATGAAATTTTTTAAGCAAACACTAAATAGAGCATGAATCATAGTATGACTCGTTTATCATGTATCAGATATACGTTGTGCTCTCTGTCTCACATATTCCTAAAGAGCAAATAACTGAACAGAAATTACAATCAAAGAAACAGAAGACCCGTTACCTTTTTTAACTGATTATTAGTCGCTGTCTTAATTTTCCTCGTGGTTGCCACTCTCATTGCCACCAGAAGCAAGCTCAGCTTCAAATGACTTGGATGGCAGTCTCTCATACATTCTGGAACCCAAAGGAAGTAATCTGCACTGGCCAAGCGTAAGATTCTGACTAAGTGTCTCATATTTCCATCTCTGCTGTATATACACTGCAGCTGCAAGAAAAACTGCAGTGATAGGTATAACTATATCGCCACACTTGGTGTAAAAATCCATTTCTGGATTTACAAACTCGGAGTCCTCGGAGAAGTAAGGATTTGGAACAGGAGCTCTTATATAATCGTATACATGTGGTAGAAGCCTGACAACTGTGGTCCCCATAAAATACAGTTTACTCAACGGCTTACAATCAAGCTGCCACATAAAGTTGCCAATAACTTGTGGAAGCAAGAAAAAATCTTGAACAAGGCCTACATACTCCTCTAGTTCGGTTTCCCATCCCTGAATTGTGTGATAATTACCTGTAGAATCAATATAACTCTCCATCGTAACAGGCCTACGATTGGTCTGAACGGTGTGAATGACAAGAACAACTGCATATCCTATCACATGTAAGACTGATGTAGAGACAAATACCCATTTATCATTTGGAATACGATGTCGCTCAAGCGGAGTTCTTGTCAGTAATCTGATACGCGATTTCCACACCTTCTGACAAAGCCTTAGGGTAAGTAGAAACGAAATAAGGACTAGAAGTTTCACCGTATAATCAATCACATGGATCCACTGATTCTTCTCCAAGTAATAAGAGGACATCTCTGATGATTCAGAAGATTTCCTCTTAAAGAGAGCTTCAGCTCTTGTGATAAGTGGAAGGCTATAGCCAAGTACTTGGACACCTAACATTACAAGAGAGATGAAAGGAACAGAATCACCCTCGTGTCTGATGTAGAATAACTGGCTTGAAATGCATGCAATTGCAAATGAAAGTGTTAAAATCCTGAGTATCCCCTCAATGCCCCTGCGAGATAGAATTTCTTCCCGCTGCCTTCGGTACATGATTGGAAGAGTTTGGAGCTTAACTGGTCCAAAATAGAGGGGATCATCTTCATTGCGCTGGCTGTATATGGAAATTCTAGCGGTTGGATCGACTAACCACCGAGATTTGGTAGGAGGGTAAGATACAATCACTTCAATTAAACAATCCAAACCTGCTTCAAGATCCATAATCTCAAACAATACATTCCATGAGGCACGGACATCTCGGCAGCCAACAAGATACATCTTCCCAACATGAGAATCATAAATACCCTCCACAAAAAGCACAGAAAAGTTGCTATAAGCTTCTCCATCAAGTGTGATTTGAGCTGACACATTAAGAAGGAGCTCTTTTTCAGTATATTCACCTTTACTAAGGTAAGGTGTCTCTTCATTTGCAAAAGAACTGTTCTGCAAAGACCAGTACCTCCCAAACAAAGGACCAAGTGAGAGAATCTCCATCCCAAACTCACTTCTTCTGGGCTTCAAACTAGGTAAAGGGTCAGGGAATGCAAAGATCTGGATTGTCAGATCTTCTGATAAGAAAGAAAGGCTTGTTAAAAAGGTCTCCGAATCATCCAGTTTGGGGAATGTGAGCAACGATTTTTTAATGACAGTCCGAAAACTGAATGGCTCATTTTTTTCCAGGATCACACCAGCTGTTTCTATTTTAGAGTAAACATAATATGGATGAGAAATTTTGAAATAATTCCACAACTCTGTGGGCCGCACCACTTCTTCAAATGATAAAGGGAAGTATTTTCTTTTACCAATGCTAGAAAAACTTCCTAAAATTATGCTCCGTTGTCTTATGGAAAATGAGAGGGGAATGTACAGACATATCCGAGAATCACAGCTACTTCCTCCTGTATCAACTATGCCATGGCAACCAACCATGCAAAGCTGTCCACTGGAAGATTTCCATATTCCCTCAGCAACAACAGTCATGTTATTCAGCCCCGATCTCGTGGCCACAACATATTGACTCTCTCCAGGAGAGGCAATCCGAAAGACGGCAGCAATCTTTGCAGAACTGGAATCTCCTTGTCCAGGCGTTTTCTCGCAATAAGTATTTTGGATAAAGAGCTTTACACCTTTATAGCTTCCATCAGTTGCATTTATCTGTTTATTTGACACAAATGGACCCAACTTCTTGCAAAATTCATCTGTGTTATTGCATCTCCAATTTGGTGCAATGCTTAAAGGTCCAGCTCCTTCTCCAATAGCTTGTTGTAGAATTCGGCAAATTCCTGTTCCTCTATAGATATCAATTCCACCATTAAATGAGCTATCAGGATATGGATAAGGATTGCATGCTGCTGAAACAAGTTTCTCAGAGCTAAACTCATACTTCACTGACTTTCCCAACAGAGACAAAATGTGCACATCATCAAAGTACTTAAGATTTGATTTCATGTTCAAACTTCTCATGTCCCCATGGATCAATCGGTTTGTCAACGTAAATCTAATGGGATACCGAAGAATCAGCAGTATTTGGTCATCTTGCAACAGAGGTGGTTGGTTATAACTTGAACCCGAACCTTTCATCCATTCCCATGGATTATTGGAATCTGATTCCCTAGAAGGCAACATTGTGTTTCCCAACAAACACATCACTTTTTCGCCTCCATTCTTCTTAGACTCGGTATATATACCTTGAAATGAAATTGAAAGCTGTGAATGACCAGGCCACAATTGAAACTGAGAACTGCTGTCATACAATTTTTCTCCAAATGAACTTAAGGTCATGCCCATTACCAAGAACCCATTAACCCCGATTGCCTTCTTAGATCGATGTTCTTGATCAACACTCCTGACCCAGAAAGAAACCAAACTGAGTGGAGTTGGAAGACTGGACATGTTACTTGTCTGAAATTCTCCATCAACATAAGGCATTAATGGGGCTTTACCTGGATCCTGCATCCAATCCCCATTAACAAAATTGAGGTCTTCTTTGATGCTATACATTCTATTATCATCAGGTTTCAGCTCAGTAGCAGATGACAGAACAGAAGCACATTGCTTCTTAACTTCATCGAGTCTATCATTGCTGTAGGTCACGGTAGCATCTCTAACAGAGTCTCGGCCGATAAAAGCATCAGGCATGTACGAATATGTAAATCCAAGTAAAAACAACCCACAAAAATTCCAAACAAAAAAGGAAACAGACACGTTCTCCAAGGTCAGCATTCCTTCGATTCCAACTACTTATATCGAGATATCTTGCTTCCGAACAACTGGAAAACAACAAAACTTTAACCCCCAGATCCTCAAACACAGAACCATATACAAAAAAACTGCACCTTTCTGCAGTTCTAAAATGACCCAAAAAGCTTATATATTGTGTACCACATAGTTCACCCTTTGAAGATTAAAGCCGTGTGACATAGACACGGGGATAAAAACCAAGAAACAATAAAGTCAACAGGGCTCAGGCACAAATCTCACAGCTTGGAGCTAAATTGTGTTGATGATTCACCTTCCATGAGTCTGAGAATGAAAATAGGAAGACTAACCTCAATGTGAATTGCAAATATGATATGAATTATGGGAAGATCATCAAAGAAGATGAGTCCCAGTTGGTCCAAAGGATGGATCTTGCAAGAGAGATCAGATGCTGAGTGAGAGGAGGAGGGAGTCACAGAAGTGAAGTTGAAGTTAAGCAGCTGTCTTGTTGCAACATAAAAATTTGAGAATCTTTATTATTACGCGTGTATGATACATTTCCCTAACAAATTAAAATAAGACTATATATAGTTTACAATTTAAAAAAATCGTGAAGCCAAATTCATAATGGTTGGTAGATCATATTGTGAATAATAATTAGTGGCAAGCAATTATCTCAACAAAAGCGACGCCGTATGGACAGTGGTTTATTAGTCCCTTGCAAGGGAAAGCGAAATTGAAGGATAAATTGGTCATTTCAACTTCATTTTACGAGTTATCTGGCAAATCTTGTGGGCTGTTTGGGTGCCACGACATATGTACAATGCGAATGTATTGATGATACGGACAGTGACATACAACCTAAGCGCTGGTCAACTGTAAATTATACATTTTTCCTTTTGTATTTTTACCAAATATTTAGTAAATATTGTTAATTAATCTGTCTAAAGACATGAACCAGATCTAAGCTCGGGACCCCACCTTGACTTAGTGAATGGATACAATATTTACATGTGCTCAAAGCAATTCCTATTAAACGTCCACTATTTTGAAACTCGGATTGAATATTAAACTGAAGGTCTTTCTGGATTTGACTGGTTCAACCACCGATCGAACCGGTATGACGTTATAATTATGTAATAATTATATTTAATTATATATAATATTAGTAATATTAAAAAAAGAAAAATATACCAAATAATATAAAAAATATTTATTAAAAAAAAGTATTAAATCAGTGACCAGTTTTTACCGGTTCTCACTGGTTCAATTAAGGACCAATTTTTATGAGTCACTCAGACCGAATAACTGACCGGTCAACGATCGAATCGGTCAAACTGGCCAATCCAGTTTAAGTTTCAAAACAATGTGTAGAGCTATACAAGCAATCGTAGTTGTACACTAAGAGTTATTTTGGTTTTTTAGAGTGTTCCCCAAATAGTCTACATGTTAGGTTTGATCATATTAACAATCTTGTCTTGGGTGATCTAACTCAAACGATTCACACTACATCACTCTTCACCGTAGAGCATAGTAATGTTATCTATCTTCTTGCTTAGGGCCTCCACTTGAGTCGCCATTCTCGTTACCGTGTCTAGTTCGTAAACTCCACATGACCTATTGGTTGCTCATGCTCTAGTTGAGCACCATTGGTGGTTAGTTATGGCCATATCCTTGATTAACTCCTGAGCTGCTTCAGGTGTCTTATTTTTCAGTATTGCTCTGATTGTTGCATCAATTGACTACCTAGTATTCTGAGTTATCCCATTATAAAATGTTTGGATTTGCATCCACAGAGGTAATATATAATGTGAGCATCGTTGAAGCATCTCCTTAAATCTCTTATAAGTGTCATATAATGATTCTCCGTCATTTTGAGAGTAAGACAAGATGTTGTTCCTTAGCTTTGCAGTCTTCACAAGAGGAAAGTATTTGTAAAAAAATTTCCACCACTTGATCCTAGGTTGTTAGTGACAAATGTGGCATAGAATTAAGCAACTGCTTTACTTTTCCTTTTAAAGATAAAGGAAATAGGCACAGTCTGATGGCATCATCATTGGCTCTATTTATTTTGAAAGTATCGCAGATCTTTGAGAAGTTAGAGATGTGCACGTTAAGATCCTTGTCTTAGAGTCCATCAAATTGGGCTGACTATTGCACCATCTGGATGATGCTCGGCGATCTCAAAGTTGTTCACTTGTACAGTCGGTCTCACAATACTGGATTCTATGCTAGTTAATTCTAGCCTAGCATAGTTGAACATAGTTTGCATTTGGTCTACCATATTACACAATCCCTTATTATCCGTGTGAACTTTCTAGTTCTCTATCCAACGATCTAGTTTAAACTCCCTAAGGTTTGTTTTACGATGATTCCTACACACACTTCTTTTTATCTAAGGATCTATCTCAAATAAGTTCTCAGTGTTATTTTGGATCATAAACTGGCCTGGAATCTAGTCTAAACTCAGGAATTAACCTAACTAAAAAAATCAAATTAAATAACTTAAAGTAAAAATAAATAAATTGAAGCAAAATAAACAAACAAAAGAAATGATTAGATTAATAAAACTCAAGTGTTCCTACTATCATCGTGTCCAGCATCGGTGCAAAAAATTTGATTAACCTAAAATGTGCTAGGCAATATTTAATACCAAAAATACACGGCATAGTTGTAGCTAGTATCGACAAATATGGGTTGATCCTGCGAGGATGGTAAATAGTAGTAATTACTATTATTCTATTATCTAACCTATGGATTGATCATGGTTTACTTTAAGAAACTAAAATTTAAACAATTAAACTAAACAAACATCACGAATGTTAAGTCAATTAAATTGCATATATTTTGGGTGTAATTATTGTTAAGGTGTTGAAATTATTATCCGAATTTAATAGAATTGTTCTATAATTGTTTACAGATGGTTTTCAACACTCTAAGGACGAAAAAGGACCAAAAAGCCGCAAAAGAAGAAAAGAAATACGAAATCTCCAATCTGGCCGAAATTCAGAGATTAGGCGTGGGCACGCCTAAGGACGGAATCTTAATTCTGCAGATTTTCCAGAATTCGTTTTCAATTAAAACACAATCGTCGAAGATCTTTTTGCCCTCTTTTCAAGATGTCTTCTACCGAAATTGAAACACCACCTAATCTAGACAAAATCAAATCAAGATAATGGAGAGATACAATTCAATAAAGGAGCTAATGTTGATTGCCGCAGATGTATACGTATGGGTCTTAGGGTTAGGAAAGGGAGGAGGTTAGAGGATCGTATTCTTGCATTAGGAGGCTGCCGTAGGTTATAGGTTAGGTTTAGAGTAGGATTTCTCTTCTGCTATCTTGTTTTGCTGCATTATTCAAGTGGTGTTATCGTAGGTTCTAGATTTTGAAGATTGCCGCATAACTCTTGTTCTTTTATTCACATTTTCTGCACTTCTTAGATAGGATTTACGTAGCTTTTCTTCAAAAGACCTGTTATGGAGACACATGGCTTTGTTATTTCTTTTGATTTCAATTCAAGTATGAGTAGTTAAATTTTCTTATCTTGGTTGAGGGATCCATGTTACATATTATTATGGTGAGATTTTTTAGATACTTTTTATGTTGTTAATAAACATTGAATATCTTCACATTTGTCTTTTTAATTGAATTTGTTGGTTTCTAGGAGCGCTACTAGAGATTAATTGATTTAATCGCTAGGTTAACGAAATTTGACGTTCAATTTCAGTAACCATAAGTAGCAATTAGGATTAACCCCTCTACGTTAGAGTTGGAAAATTCTAAGAAGATATTCACTTGATTGATTACATGTCGTACATGTTTATCACTTGTCATTGGTTCTTGATTCTTAATGCTATTATTCAATTTACCTAAGATCGTATCTAGGTTATTGTTTAATAAGATTGCTAGGATAAATGTTTCTAGTCATTACATTTAAGAGAAATTTCCCCCAATAGATGTTTGTTAATAATTGCAATTTTATGTCGAGGATCCATAATAGCGTGATAACATCAGTGACTCAAAACCAAGGTATTTTTCTCATTGATTTTTCAGATTTAATTATTGCTTTTGATTTGTGATTTTTCTCTTTTATTTTTATTATTGTCGTGACAAATCCCCCCCTCTTTACTTTTGTTATTTTTTTTCGTTTAAACTAGCTAACCTTTACCGTTAGAGATTCCTCGTGAGAACGATATCCGCTTACCACTACTACATTAATTTGTTTTAACGGAAGTGATTTATTTTATATTTGGTTGCAGGCGACAGCATCACCAACGAATTAGGAAAAGAGTTTCTGACATGAAATTAATTACTGATATCAAATCATTAGTATCAAGGCATCGAATCCTCCCAAAACCCTTAACCAAATGATTATTTGTCATGCAATTGTGTTGTTGATTTATTGGACTGTAGAGATTCCTAACGTATGCTTTGAGTCTACTAATAACTACTTTTAAGGTCTCTAATTGAATTACTCAGGTTAAAGCTTATAGAATTGTGTTTTTATATTATGAATCTCTCTATTAGGTTTGACTTATTTTAAAAGATTTATATTGTCTTATCTCAAGGATTGCAATCAACTCTTTCCAATTATCGTGGATCTATTCAACCTAAGATTTCTCAAACACTAAGTATGAAATTAGATTAAAGTCTAATAAATTAGATTAATAGACAATCATAAAACAAATAATTGATTCGCAACAATTAATCAATTCAATTGCATTCACATAATAATAAAAACATGTTAAAGTATTCAACTAGGGTTCATCTAGCCTAAATACTAATAATAAAATTAGCTATACGTTGGAGAACACAAAATCATATTCATATATATAGAAAACAAAATAGAAAACTTCGGAATCATAATTCTAAATCTCCCTAATTGTCCTCCATCGTGTATTCTGAAAATGTAAATGTCTGATCTTGTGTTTTAATGAATTTGTCGATAAAAATCCCACGTCTTCTACTTCTTAAGCTCTAAATCACCTTTGGAATCACCTCTGTCTCAAAATAGTGTCAACTACTTCCTCCTTTCATTTTCCTCTTAAACGTTGAATTTATATGAAAACTTAGATTTTTGAGTTATGCATTATCTTGCGCACGACCGTGTATAATCAAAATCTGCAAAGCATCGTGAAAGTGCATGACGTAAAATAAAAAATCAGTAATTTGGAAGTAGTTTTGGCACAACATTGTTTTCTTGTGACAAAGTGCATGACGTAAAATAAAAAATCAGTAATTTGGAAGTAGTTTTGGCACAACATTGTTTTCTTGTGACATTGCTAATATAACAATTTGAGATGTTGTTGTTGAGAATTATCAAAAGTACCTATTAAAATTTACTAATAAAAGTCATCCCTGTGAATGTGTAAAAGAGTAAACAAAGTAATCCATGCGTCAATTAATAATCAATTGGAGGTCCCCAAAATAGGCTTCTATTGCCCTATACTTTCATCAACCATTTACTTACATTACATGTATAAAAATAAGGTTTGTACGAGCTTAAACACAAATTAGATGACACACACAAAACTTAACTCTAATTTAAGTTATTTGTTATATCCTATTTCTTTAACATACACTATTTTAGAATCTCTTCTAAGTTGTATCCCGCAATTGTGCATAGGAGATTGATATCAATTAATAATAAGCAAATTCATAACAGGGTTCGATTGGGCTGTATACCCATATCAATCGTCTACTTGCATTTACAAAATTAAGGTGTTAAATTAGATAATATCTAATTCTAATCTTAAAAAATGTTGAAGTTTCTTTTTTTGGTGATAAGAATCCAGCAACTGATGTAACGGGAGTGGTTGTGTCAACTCCAACATATTCTTTGGGAAGGGAATCAATGTGCAGACAATCTAGTTCGTCTCGTGGGTCATTTAAGTCCGAGTATGCAAATCCTTCAAGAGCCTCCTTTAAGCCTCCAGGAGCTTTTTCACCACGATGCGCACGATACAGTGTACCCTCGGACGTTAATTTAGTTTTGTAGTTTTCTTTTTCCTCCTAATAACAAAAAAAATGTTGAATTAATTAATAAAAGCTCACAAAATCTTAAATTATTTATTGGGGCAGTTTCGTCGTAATGGAAGGACCCACCTCTAGCCGTTCAGTAACAGGCACCATATCATTCACTTGCCGGCGTGGCAAAATCTCAATTAATTGGAAACAAGGAATTCGACCGTTAACTTTCTTGTCTTCAAACAAGACCCACACTGTGTATTATTTGTTCAAGGCAAGTCGTTCTTTCTCGTATGTGTGTCTCGCTCGAAATCAAGAAGAGAAGCGAATTTTTAGCTATGGATTCGGAGGATCATGCACTCAACCATGAAGATATGGTGGTCGATGAGGGACTTGGGTACCCAAAAGCCTATGCAAAGCTGTCTAGAAATGGTGGTTTTGTAGCTTATAACTATGGCCCTCCCTTCACTTTCACTCCATTTCTAATGCAGAAACACGAGGTAAACATATAAAAGGTCTCTTTGGTTTCTAGAAAAAAGGAGGAAAGAAGGAATATCAATTGAGAATCTATAAATGAAATTCTGTTTATTTTCCCGTGTTTGTATCGTTCTTTTGTTTGTGGATATGGAGGAGGTTTAGCTTTTAATTGAAAAACTAAACAACAAACGACAGTTCGAGAGATTAGGGTGAAATCCTAGTTCTAGTTATGTAGCCTCGTTAATTTGGATATTCTGTTGCTAATTGCCTTTGAGGTTTTGAGAGCCAAGGAAATGGACAAATTGTTCCCAGTTACTGATCCAAAAGCAAAGCCAACTAAGAAGCCGAAAATATTTGCGAGTCTTCTGTGGAAGCAGCTTAATCACTTGGGGTAATCAATTCAACTCTGCTCTAACGACCTAGATAGCTTATCGTATTTTTATCCTCAAATAGGTCGTGTTACCGTTTATCTCATCCCTTTTATTACTGATGTCGCTTTCCAGCAATGCTGGATTTGACCCTGAAGTGATTCGTGTCGATTGCTTTGGCAATGTCATATATTCTCATGCTGATAAGGCCTCTCCTCTTGCTTGGGACATCGATCATTGGTTTCCTTGCCAAAGTACGCCTTAGAAACACTAATATACTACCCTTCCCAATATGAATGTGTCATTGATGTTTGCTTATCGGGATCACAGGGGGTGGACTGACAGTTCCAAGTAACCTGAGAATACTGCAGTGGCAAGTGTGCAAAAGAAAGCATAACAAGTTAGAGTTTCTAGTTCCATGGTGGGATCTTCAGATAGGAATTTCTGTCAACCAGTTTTTGTCCATATTTGCTGCTTCCAATTCTGATTTCAGGTAGATCTCAAGCATTTGATCAATTGGAAAATGAGAGTGTAAAAGATGCATGACATTGTTTTCTCACCAAACATGGTAGGCACAGAGCATTTTCTTTTTGGTTCTTGGAAGGTGAAAATGAAGAACTGAACGCTTCTCAAACTGTGGAATCACATTCCTTTCCACAACATTTCACTGAACCCAAGGAGCAATTAGGCCTAGCTCCAGCTGCCATTGTTACGTCTAAAAGAGGCTTTAATGATTCTTCAATGCCTTTCAGACCACTGGACTACAATAGCAAGATTGGTTAGTGCAGGAGCATCATACTTCAATTTTCTCCCCTTCCTCTCCTGAAACTCTTCTTTTCTTTTCTTCTTTCTTATGTGGAAGTTGATTTGGTTCGTTTGCATTTGTCTTCTGGATGCGATTGCTTAGGTACAAGAAAAGTAAAGCCTAGTGTTTTAAAAGAAAATGAGGACCCAGACATTGTTGGGAAACCTTATCTAGCAATTGCCATGGCTCGAGACTCTCTCAAGCAAAGAGAAGAAGCTCAAAAAGTGCAGGCTGAAATGCAGAAGTTGGATGTTGAAATGAGTGATATGAAGAGAAAGAATGATGAAGAAAAACTCGCGATTCAGGACCTAGAATTGGCACTGACAAAACGCAGGAGAAGGGCAGAAAAATGCAGGAAGATCGCAGAGGCACAATCTTCTTATAAGACTATGCTAGAGAAGATGGTTCGAGATGCTATGCACCAGTAAGATCTATATACTGTTGGAGCAAAAAAAAAAAGCTATCTACAATGTTTTATGTATTTGAACGATCAAATATCAATCTTATCCATGTTCTGCAGGAGTGTTATTTGTAAGGAACAAGTAAGACTCAACCAGGCGGCAACAAACGCGCTCATGGCAAGGCTTGAAGCACAGAAGGCAATGAGTGACGCCTCAGAGAAAGAACTGCACAAGAAATTCAAACAAAGAGACGAGCTTGAGAAACTGACTAGGTCTGAATGGGAACAAGCAAGGAAGAGGTCAAGAATGCAAGATACCCCATGTGAAGATAAAAATATTAAACCAGGACTTCTTGTGCCAAGAACACCTTTACGCAAGGAGCTGCGAGTGTTCCTAGAGGAGGAACATGAAGCTTCTCAGTCTGGATTATCCGCAAATGAAGATGAAAAGCATGCGGGAATTGAGGAAGAGCTAATACAGGGAAAGAGTAGCATTGGAGAGACATACAATGAATGCAACAAAGCTATTGTTGCACTGGAAAGAGAAACTCCGGTCGAACAAAGGCTTCAGATATTAGACATTGGAGAAGAAATCAGAAAGAGAATCCAATTCCCTGTTATGCGCGAGCAAGTAATAGAAGAAGATGAAGAGAGCAGGAACCAACGCGGGAAAGGAAATGTAGAGAAATGGCTCCAAATGCTATTAGAGAATGCTGAGAAGGAGGCTGAACACGAAAACTTGAATGAATACGGAAAGTGGACTGATGAGGAGGAAGCAAATACTTCAGAGCAATCAGTCTTTGAGAACAAAGAAAGTGGAACAAAGATGATTCGTTTGGAGGAGCATCCAAAAATTGAGGAAGAGCAGGAGAAAGGTGTAAGAATAGAAGGAAAAGCCGAGACTGAGACTGCACAAGGGAATCTAAGAGAAGTTGGTTGTGAAAGAAGTAAGGCAGAAGAAGGAAAGGAAGGAGGGGTTTCGAGGTCTCGGAGTGCTAGAACCTTAAGACGAGTACCATCTTCTCCGTTGATAGAAGCCATTGGTGACTGGTGATGATGATTGCAGTAAGGATCATGCTGAAGGAAGCTTTATGGAGTCATCCTTGAAGACCATCAAGAAAGTAGTCAAACTATAGAACTCCGGAACTTGATTTTTCTCATGGCTGCATAACTTGAATGATCATGTAATTTTCAACTTGTGTATTTGGTTGATAGAAATTGATGTGTGATAGATTGAATAACAGCTTGTTGTTTCACAATTTAGTTTCCAGTTGTCCCCTTCATTTCCTCGGCAGAATTGCGTAGTAAAAGAAGTATTATAATTATCTAATCGTAGTTTATTTTGGCGTACCCCATAATCGACCAAGTCAAAGTTAATGATCATAAAACAAGATCATCTTGATGAAAATTGTGCTTATCATTTTGGTTTTGTTAGTGACGTTTTGACTTCATAGTCTTTTTAAATTCTGATTCACAATGATTTCACAGTGGATTATTTGTTTAGTCATTGAAATAATTTTGTATGTACAAAAAGGTTGGATGAAATGCATAAGAAGATGACATATATGCATCCTGAACACTTTGTCATCCCAGATTCATATGTAGATAATCAGCACATTCTCACTCCAATGCTATAAATTACAGTCTTACAATTGGAGGTTAGGTGCAGAACGAGTCCCATTTATCCCTTAAACTAAACCAGCAGTGCTCGGTTGAAGAATAACAAGTTAACCAGAAAAAAAAAAAAAACCTTTAGTCATATCAGATTTGTCCTCTCGTAAAAAAATAAAATAAAACAACATAGACACTGGTTCAGCCGGATTCTGGCCGAATGGTGCGTTGCCGTTTGGCTCCATCGGTTGGCAACTTCCTGTGATCCAAGCTACGCGAATGTACCTGCAAAACAATGAAAGGCACGTCGGGGTGATGTCGATTAGCCCTCCGACTTCAAGTCGGGTTTTGGTGAAGGTGGGATTGATCGAATCAGAGGAATCTCTAGGTTATGAGTTACGTACCTTGATAATGAGAGAATCATACCTTATATATGATTTCCTGCTAAGTTTTAGGTCCTTACGTTTCTCACGCACGTGCGTGGGAGGTTTTCTCATCTTGGCGAATGGGTTTTGTGGATTAGACCCAAATTAAGTCATTGGTGCGTGATCGATCGATCGGCCGTAATATTGGACTCAGCCCAATATTGCCGACCCAACCATAAGCCCCCTACTCCTCGAGTCCGAGCGAAGAGAAGGGTCGAAGAGTATGTTTTTGTGATTCGTCGGCCGCTTCATGTGCGTAGCGGGGACGGGTCGCAATGTGGCCGATCGGTCAGCGTTGGCCTTATAGCTCGGTTTAGGCGGCTCGGGTGATTTTAGTTGGTGGTCTTGACTGTCGGGTTTGTTCCGTCGTAATGGCCCGGCCGTTGTGCCTAATTTTCGTATTGGGATTGATTGGTTGAGGTCCCTCGGTGATCGGTCTTGTAAACTTATTGCGTGCGATGGATCGCGTTATAGTAGGTCGGCCCGTCATCATTGGCGACGCTTGGACTTGGTACATTTATTGTTTGGCTGCGCGTGCTCGACAACCGTTCGTAATCAAACGTATCGTCCTTGCAAGCGCCGCATATTTATCCGTCGTCTTTTCAATCGCCGCGCCTCTTCCTTTCAACCGCACGTGCCTCTTGGTTGTCGAGTAACCTTGATTCTGTGGCTCGGATCGTGCGCGTGTCCGAAAGCATAGCTCGGATTGTCTCCACGTGTCGAGCCCGATTGGGTCACTTTCAAGTGTTCCTCCTTCGACCCCTATAAATATTCATGGTCGACGAGTTGAAACGCTTTCACGTTTCCTTTCATTCTCCTGCTTGTACTTTGCCTTCGTTTGCTTATCATCGCTCGTGATTCCCAGAAATTTCCTTTCATTTCGCCGTCCGATTTCCCTGTTTCCAAACTCCGATTAGGTACGTCCTTTTTCTTCATTCCCTCTTCGTTTCCGAAAGTCTTTTTCTTGTTGATCATGTCGAACGGTAGTTCTGGGAGTGTGGCCGGAGTTGCGGAGGAGGCGTTGATGAGAGAGAGAAGAGACGGAGCAGTTGTGGGGGCACCGCCGAAGACGGCGTCGTCAATGACCCGTAGGGAGTTGAATAGGTTGGCGATTAAGTTTAATATCCCTTCGTCTTGGGGGCCTCGGTTGGCTTTGCAGAACGAGCGGATCCACAGCAACTTCTGTGGGTACTTCATTTCATTTCCGTGACTTCTTTTACATTGGTGGGATGAGACTCCCTATGCCCCAATCATTGACGAGGTGTGCTCCACCTACGGGATCTTGCTGAGCGATTCCTCAAGCAGTTGGAGGTTTATAAGCGGGTCGTCCTTGCTTGTGCCATCGATTCGGTCATCCACCTTCCGTCGGCGTTCTGCGCCATTTCACGAGAATGAGTCACATCAGAGCTCCGGCCGGGATTCCTTCTTCTTGATATAAGGATGCTCGGTATCGCCTTGCCGTAACGCCTCAGGTTTCATCTGGCGAGTCAAGTACTTTTTCGTGAAGCCCCGGTCTTCCTCCGAGTCTTGGTAGTGAAGGTATCCCTGGCCGAGCAATGGAATGACGCGTCGACCTTGTCCCTCGGTAGGGAGGAGTGGGAGTTGATTGGTCGTATCAAGGAGCTCGGTAGATACAACTTCGATCGGCTCATTCAGGGATATCCCTGGGGAGCCTCAGCCGACTCCTTCCTCGTCAGTCCCCCGCCTCGGATTAGCGGGCTAAAGGGAAACCGCCCCGTCCGGTTGACTCCTCGTGATTGTATTGATTGTTGAATTTGATGTGTTAGTTTTTTCTCTAACTCGATTTGTCATCGTGCAGCCATGGTGAGAGTGGATGAAGATCGTGCCCGAGCCGCCAAGTTAAAAAAGCAGTCTGCGCAGAAGAAAAGGAAAGATGGAGAGATGGTGGGGACGCTGCTTTATCGAGGGCTGCCCCCTCGTCTGACCGATGGAAGTTTCATCTGTCGGGGACCTTCCCGACGCCTCGGCGTCATTACCTCTCGTCCCAGTTGACACGGGTCAGTCTGTTTCGGCAGGGGAGGAAGAGGAGGAGGCTCCGCGGCCTCTTAAGAGGAAGAGGTTGGTCCGGTTGGCGATCTGGAGAGGGCGAGAAGGGCGAGGGAAGGTGCGGGCTGCGAACCATGGGCAATGGGAGTCCGTCCTTAAGCTTGCTAAGGATGCCACGACGGTGACCTCGAAGTATCCGGTATCTTTAGAGGGATTGTCCTCCCGTGGACGAGGAGATGATGGAAAAGAAGAGCGCCTTGAATTTGGGATCTCGACTTGTTCGTCTTGGTGTGCGAACGGCGACAATGTCCCTCGCCGTCTTTGCAAAGCATTTGGAACACTGGACCAAGAAGTCCGGGATCTGCATGAGCAAACGAAGACCTCGAAGGACAGTTGTTGGAGGTGAGGAGGAAAGACTTCCTCAAGCTCAAAATGCATCCTTGGAGGAGGAGAAGAGGTCTTTGTTGGCTCGATTGGCGAGGCGAGAAAGAGAGGGAAGTGGAGAAGAAGAGAGGGAGATCGGCGGATGGAGAGGGAGAGAGGTCGCCGAGTGGAGGGAGCTGTTAGAATGGGCGGGAGCTTAATAAACAGCTCCACATAAATTGCCGCTCCTTGATGGTGGGCGAGGGACGGTAGAAAACCTTGGCAGAGGTGCGGCGATGCAATGCGGAAGCAACGGATCGAGGCCATCAAGCGATGGAAGGCGAGGTTCTTATGCGAGGAGAGTTTAGAGCTTGACTGCGACATGGTCCTCAGGGTGCTGAGGAGGGTCACGAGCTTTATACTCCTGAGGGGTCGGCGTGCCCCTCGTTCGAAGATTATGTCGGGCCGCTTATTCCTGAAGTTTTCGGACTTTCTTTGGAGGAGATGGCGAAGCAGGTCGAGGGGGAGCCGAGAGACGTTCGGATGAGGAGCTAGACCTCAGTTCCGAAGAGGAGGGATCCCCTTATGAGGATGTTCCTTGATTGCTCCTCGGCCTTTGCTCCGGTTCCCTTGAGTTGCCCTCGAGGAGGGTCTTCCTAATGAAGGTTCTCACGGGTGCTTCCACGGTCCTGCTCCTCTCCCATTGGAGACTTCTGGGCATCCATCCGCTTCAGAGTATTCTCCCGGATACACACCTTCTCCCCCGGCAAACACTTGAAGCTCACCTGGTCGGGCTTGTGACCAGGACCAAATTGCAGAAATAAAATTCTTTTCTTTGAACTTACTACCCATGTTTTTGGCTCTTCGTTTCGTCAGTAGTGGTCTCGTTTCTAGCTTGATAAAATCGTTTGCAGTAGGAGCTCACTGGTCGGGCTTGTGGCGGGGCGAATTCGATCGATTGAACCTTTGTTTTGTATTTCATCTTCTCGAAGCTATTTTTCAAAGTCGATTCTTGTGTTTGTTCTTTGCTTGGATCGTAGTAGGCTCGAGTGTTACGCACGGTCGATCGGTATTGAGGCCGAGTCGCGGTCGGGTTAACGAGGTCCCAAGGATCTTGTCTTGGCGACCGATCAGCGAGGTCGACCTATTGAGAATGCTCACCGAGCAAAGCCCCAGGGATCTTGTCCTGGCGACCCGACCGACCGAAGTCGATCTATGGAGATGTCGAGCAAGGCCCCAGGGATCTTGTCCTGGCGACCCGACCGACCGAAGTCGATCTACGGAGATGTCGAGCAAGGCCCCAGGGATCTTGTCCTGGCGACCCGATCGACCGAAGTCGATCTAAGGAGATACCGAGCAAGGCCCAGGGATCTTGTCCTGGCGACCGACCAATAGAAGTCGATCTAAGGAGATACCGAGCAAGGCCCTGGGATCTTGTCTGGCGACCGACCGATCGAAGTCGATCTATAGAAAATGCCGGCGATGGTTAATTTGATTTTAATCTTTGCCACAATGGAGCTCTTCATTCGAGAAACTTGAACACCCTTTATTAATGATAAGCGAGGCGTGGGCGTTAAAAAACTGTCTGGCGAGGACGGGAAAAGGTACCCACACGTATACAAAAGTAATAATAAGGAAAGATTGGCTACAAATAAAACTTAGCTCTTGGTAGAACGCCTTCAAATTCTGCGAGTTCCAAGGCCTTGGTAGAATCTTCCCTTTTCATCATCGAGGGCGTAAGAACCATGCCCGACTTGCTTGATTACTCGGTAAGGTCCTTCCCATGCCAACCCGAGCTTTCGGGATGCTTCCCGGTGCCTCGGCTTTCCGTAGGGCGTAACCTCCTATTTTTACATTGCTTGTCTTGACCCTCGGTTGTAGAACTTGGTCGCTTTTGCCGATGGCCTCACGAGCGAGCAATGCCCTTTCTCTATCCTCGTTGAGGAGAGCGAGTTACGCTCTGCGGGCTTCATCATGCGCTCTTCATCATAACCCGACACCCTTTGATTATGCAACGCCGCCTCTCTTTGGAACTAGGGCTTACGCTCAGAAGGTCATCTGAGCAGTGTTTCCCGTGGCTCCGATTCGGTGTGGTTCTATATGCCCACAAAACCTCGTCTACTTCTTCCACCCAAGTCTTTCGACCATCCAGGCGCTTCTTGAGGGCATTCATGATCTTTTATTAGTGTTCTCCATGCAAGACCGTTGCTTTGCGGGTGGGCTACTGAAGTCATTGTAGCTTGATCTTCAATCGGTCACGAAGTCTCGAACTGTCGTTGTCAAGCTGCCGGCCATTATCTGTAATTAATACCATGGGCATCCGAAGCGACAAAGTATATTCTTCTTTACAAAGCTTTCAACCTTCCCCTCGGTGATTGTGGCGACAGATTCTGCTTCTACCCACTTAGTGAAATACTCCACCGCAACTATCAAGAATTTCTTTTGTCACGGACCGAGAGGAAAGGCCCGATATATCCATGCCCCATTGGGCGAAAGGATAGGATGACTTACAATTTTCATCCTCTCGGTCGATTTGGTGAGATAAATTGCATTGTTTCTCTGGCGAGCCTCGCGTCGGTCGACCTTTTCGACGATCTCTTCTCATCGTCGGCAAGAGTAGCCTTGTCGACCAATCGGTGGGCCAACATTACGCCTCTACATGATTTCCGCACATTCCTTCGTGGACTTGAGCCATTGCACCTTTCGGCTTCTTCTTTATTCGGGCATCGAAGGAGGGGCGGTCGTAAGATCGCTTATATAGCGAACCATTGACAACCGTGTATTCTTTGCCTTTATCCTTAACTTTTGGCTTCGGCGCATCTTAGGTTGCCTTCCTTCCAAAAGGTGCGATGCATGATCGGTTACATCGACAGCGGTACTTGGTACTTGCGAGAGCTTCTTGACCTTACGGATACTAAGGTGATCTAGTCGTTCGACGAATATTGTTTATGGCATCACGGTGGAAGCCATTTTGGAGAGCGCATCCGCCTTAGCGTTCTGAGCTCGTTCTATTCTGTTGATCGAATATTGTTCGAAATGGCTCAACTCCTGCTTGACCAACTCCAGGTATCTGATCATGTTGTTCCCCTTGGCCTCATACTCCCGGTGACTTGGCCGACCACCACTGGTCGTCGCTATATATCTTCAAATGCTTCACTTCCATTTCTCGGGCTAATTGGAGTCGCCTATCAAAGCCTCGTACTCTGCCTCGTTATTGGAGGCCTTGAATTCTAGCCGAAGGGCGTATTCCACTTTTTCTTCCGTATGCGGGCTGATTAGCACTACCCCTGCTCCGCATCCTTCGGCATTGGATGACCAATCAGCGAACAAGTTCGAGCGATGAGCGCTCGTCCTTGAGCTCGGTTGACTCATCTCGGCAATGAAATCTGCCAATACTTGTGCTTTAATGGTCGTCGGGCTTGTATTGAATATCGAACTCTCCAGGTTCTACGCCCATTTTATCGGTCGACCCAGGGTTTGGGCTTTTGGAAACCTTTGCCGAGGGTTGATCGATCCATACCTCGGCGGTATGACTCGGAAGTAAGGTCTTAGCTTTCGGCTTCCATTATCAAAGAGTGCTAGCTTCTCTCTGCGCGCGTATCGCGTTTACGCCCGGTCAACACTTTGCTAACGTAGTAGGCGGGGTGTTGCTCGCCTCCTTCCGATCGGATAAATACCGCTGTTGATCGACCCTTCCGTGACCGCCAAATATAAAATCGGGGTCTCCCCTTCGCGGGCTTTGCGAGCAATTGGTCTAGATAAATCTTGCTTCAAGTCTTTGGAAAGCTTGTTCGCTTTTCGTCTGCTATCGAATTGAGTCACATTCGCTTTCCTCGGCACTTTGAAAATGGAAGGCACTTATCCCCAATCTGAAATGAACACCTTTCGGTGAGACTATCCGACCGCCAATATCGAACATCCTTCAAACATTGTGGCGAAGGCATCGTATGATGGCTTCAATCTTTTCTGGATTAACCGATTCCCATTGAGTAATCATAAACCCGTGAATTTTGGATGCCACCCGAACACGCATTTTCCGGGTTTAACTTCATCGAAATTTATTCGAGTGCGGAAGACTTCTTGAGATCTTCCACATGTTCTTTGACGTCTTACTTTTCACCACCATATCATCCACGTATGCTTCAACCGACCGACCGATCTGTTTTTTAAAGACTTCCATGACGAGCCGTTGGTAGGTCGCTCCCGCGTTCTTCAAACCGAAGGGCATTACCTGGTAGCAGTATGTGCCTTGGTCGGTTATGAAGGCGGTCTTTTCTTCGTCTTCTAGACTCATCTGGATTTGATGATAGCGAGAAGGCGTCCGAAGCTGGCGATTCGTGTCCTGAGGTGGAATCTACTAACTGATCGATCTTCGGCAATGGGAAGCTGTCTTTTGGACATTCTTTGTTCAGATCAGTGAAGTCTATACACATCCTCCATTTTCCGTTCTTCTTTTTTACTAAGACCACGTTAGCGAGCCATTCGGGGTATTTGACTTCTCTTATGAACCCCGCTTCAAGCAACTTCTGTACTTCCTTCTCGATCACCCCCTGGCGCTCCTTACTATGCCATCGCTTCTTACATTCGATCGAAACTGCGGTCATGCAGAATCCGAGGGGAGTGACATCTGTTGTCCAGAAATGCGGGCATGTCGCTCGGTATCAGCGAAAATTGATCATTTTCCACCAAACAATCGGTGATTTCTCTAGCTAGGTTCTTCGTAGCTCGAACCTAGATTTGTAAACTTGGAGGGTCGGCTTCAACCAAGATGCGACCCGTTGCGTCTCTTCCTTTGGATTCATCTGTCAGTCTCTTCGTCGGCTCTCACGTCAAGAGAGCTCGTCGAGACTACCGCCCTTCTAGGGTCTTGGTTTTCGCCAAGTAACATTCGAGGCGATTTTCTGCGACCCTGACGACTCGATTCCGTGGGACATCGGGAACTTCATAGCTTTGGTAGTATGTAGAGACTACCGAGGCGAGGGCGTTTGAGTAGCTCTCCCAATTATTGCATTGTATGCCCTTGGAACTTTCGACTAAGAACTCCACGTCCTCTCTATCCGGCATGGCTTCTATCAAACTTCACTTTCGGTGGACCGGCGACGGGTATCTTGGCCTTGATTATTCCTTTGATGGGGCCGTCTGAGGTAATAAGCCGCTCTTGGTACCCTCGTTTGTGAAGGCTTCATAGTATAGCAAGTCATTGAGCGCCGTGTCAATCATCACCCGCTTCACCTCGTAACCATCCATGTTGAGATTCTGACGAGGCGTCATCGTGAGGGCAATGTACCCGTTTAGGTCCGATTCATTGAAAGAGATCACTCCGTCGTTCTCCTTTGGTTTTTATGGGAGTGTCGTCCGACCTGTTTGGCGTGTCGTTTTGACTTTAACGGTGGATCCCCCCGCTGCATTTCCGCCAAATATCGTGTTAATAACCCCGATCGGTCGGTCATCTTCTTTATTCGGCATTTCCGTCGTTCCTTTCCTCGATAAGCCCTCTGTTTTCTCGACGGTTATCAGTATTCGTGCTCGCCTACCCCATCATTCACATCGTTACATCTCGGGGTGGCGCTTTGTTGTCCAAACCGCCTTGGGTCTGCGCTCGGTGTTTCGTTCGTGTTTCACGAATCGGCCTAACCTCCCTTTTGAATGAGGAGCTCAATCTCTTTTTCAACCGCCAAAGAGTTTCAGTATCATGACCGACCTCTCTGTGGAAGCAGCAAAATAAATTGGGGTTCTGTCCTTGTGACGGGTCTTCATTCTTCGGGTTCTTTGATAGTTTCCCCATCCGCTCTAACGCCGCTAGTACTTGACAGATGACACATTTAGCGGGGTGAACTCTTAGCGATATCCTGTCGATCGGTCGACCTTTTCAGCTCGGTGGCTTTTTGCCGCTTGTGCGGGTTGCTCGCCCTATCGTTCGGCGGGCGATCTTTCGTCCGACATCTCGTGTTTTTCAGCACTTCTTCAAGCTGAATATACCTATCCGCTCGGCTTCTTATTTCCTGAACCGGCGAGGTTGATCGAGGCTAACGACTTCTTGAACTCCTCGTCCCTCGTATTGCTCATGAGTGCGGCTAGCATAGGCGAGCGGTGAGATCGGTACCTCGGCGCCTCGTTGTTGAGCCAAGTGATGAACTCCGCAAACTCTCATTCCTTCCTTGGGTGAGTTGCATCACCCAAAGCCGTCTTCTGCGGTAAGCTTACTAGTGGCGAATTGATTAGGAAGAAGCGACACGAAGTCCTCGAAACATGTGATACAACTTGGGGTAGTTTGTTGAACCATCGCCGAGCTCCCTCTTGGAAAGCCGTCTGAAGGCCTTACTTTGGATAGCATCAAGGACACTGATGTAGGCTCATCATAGATGGAAGTGTTGCATGTAGTCAAAGGGTGGTCTTCCGGTGTATTTCTCGGTCGGTATCTTTGTCGGTCTTTGGGAGGCTATCAAAATGTCCGGAGTGAAGGAGAGTTATATTGCGCCGTCTGGCGATCCGAACAGGCTTCGTGGCGCGTGAGTCCGATCATCCGCGATTTTTCTAGGGCTTCATCTGGCGGTGATCGGTTGTTAAGTGAATTGTCGTCTTGGTGGCCGCCTGGACGACGGCTATTGTCTTTGGTTCATTGCGATATATGGCGAATCACCAACTCACCGCCTCTTATCTTTCGGCTCGAGGCGTGTGTGGGCGGAGGAGGATCTGCGCCTACCTGGTGCCGGAGATTCGGGGTTGCGTGGTGCGCAACGTTATCTTCCACGGCCATGCTCTGTTCTTCTTGCTCCAAAGCTTGAGGCTGTAGTTGATCGTTTGGATTGGAAGACTCCGTGCGGGAGATGTGTGGTGCAGGCGGCAGAATTGCAGGTAACTGCAAACCGATACGCTGCATCGCCAGAGCCGCAACGGCGGCTATGTCGTGATTCATTGCCGCCGCCTGACTTATCTGCGTGGTTCTAGACGTGGTTCCCGGAAGTCGGGCCCCACGGTGGGTGCCAATTGGTTCAGCCGGATTCTGGCCGAATGGTGCGTTGCCGTTTGGCTCCATTGGTTGGCAACTTCCTGTGATCCAAGCTACGCGAATGTACCTGCAAAACAATGAAAGGCACGTCGGGGGTGATGTCCCGATTAGCCCCTCCGACGCTCAAGTCAGGTTTTTGGTGAAGGTGGGATTGATCGAATCAGAGGAATCTCTAGGTTATGAGTTACGTACCTTGATAATGAGAGAATCATACCTTATATATGATTTCCTGCTAGGTTTTAGGTCCTTACGTTTCTCACGTACGTGCATGGGAGGTTTTCTCATGCTGACGGGCTGGTTTTGTGGATTAGACCCAAATTAAGCCATGGGTGCGTGATCGATCGATCGGCCCGTAATATTGGACTCAGGCCCAATATTGCCGACCCAACCAGACACAAACAGCGAGGTGGCTTCAGATTAATCTAACGTTTAAGACATGGATTTTCTCCATTTTGCGGTAGTCTTTTCCTCTCACCAGTTTAGTCTTCATATCAATAAGAGTTTGTCTCCCAATATCAACCTGTCTCCACCTAAAAAATCTGTTTTTTTTCTCCATCATTCTCGACAGTTTTACAGATAAATCTTTGTTCTGTGCTGCATGTAATAATGCCTCTAGAGAGGATTTTCTGCTGTCAATTAGCCTGCAAAGACCATTACTTTCATCCTTAGCACACTAAATCAAAAAAATCTAAAAGTTTTATCATCTCTTCACAATATATGTATTGTGTCTGGCTCATACACACAAACACGTAATTTTCGAGTTTCATGATAAAAATGTGTGTTACTTGGGAATATTTTGGGTAGACATTGAAAACAAGAAGAACAGAGGCAAGTATATGCCTTGAGGTAAATCGAGGGAATAATGCTATTCGCTTTGTAGAGTATGTACAGGGATTTATTTATACTACTTTGTCTAACAAATTATTGTTGGAAAGAAAAGATTCTAACTATTTGCAGGGAAATTGCTAACGGTGTTGTACTTGAAGGAAAAGACAAAAAAGAGAATAGGACAAAATAGATAACAGAAAGAAGTAAAACGTTGTATTTATCCAGCCCATTGTGTTAGGTATTCTATCATCCGCCCCTCAAGTTGGAGGCTTGAGAAACGACTCCGAACTTGCGAAGTAAACCCGAAAACACGCGTGCGGATAGAGCTTTGGTAAACAAGTCCGCGATCTGCTCCTTGGTGTTCATATGTCGCAGCTCAAGTAACCCTAGATTCACGCAGTCTCGAACCAAATGAAGATCGATCTCAAGATGCTTTGTTCTCTCATGAAAAACAGGGTTCTTCGAGATGTAAATAGCAGCCTGATTGTCGCAAGACAGAGGTAAGGGTTCTCGAACATTAACCCTAAAAGCTTGAAGTAGTTGTAAGATCCATTTTATTTCACAAGTGGTTGAGGCTAAGCTTTGGTACTCCGATTCAGCAAAGGATTGACTTACTGTAGTTTGTTTCTTCGTTTTCCAAGAGATCGGTGATCCACCGAGAAATATGCAGAAGCCGGTTAACGAGCGTCTGGAGAAGAGACAGCTTCCCCAATCCGAATCTGAAAAGGCTACAAGGTGAGGGCTTTCGTTTGCTGCATAAAAAATCCCCAAATTTTGGATTCCTTTTAGGTATTTTAGTACACGCTTTGCTGCTTCCCAGTGGGGTAGTCGAGGGCTACCCATGAATTGACTTAGCTGTTGGGTTACGTACATAATGTCTGGTCTAGTAAACTCTAGATATTGTAATCTTCCGACTATTCTTCTGTATATCTCTGGTTGCTTCATTAACTCACCTTTGTCAATGGTTAATTTTGTTCCAGGAACGATGGGTGTTGTGCAGGGAGTACAGTCCAACAAGTGGGTTTCTCGAAGAATATCCCTAATGTATTTGCTTTGGGTAAGTAGCATCCCGTCCTCTCCCCTTGCTATTTCTATTCCCAAGAAGAATTTTGCATAGCCCAGATCCTTTATTGTAAATTCTGCATTCAAAACTTTCTTGACTGATTCTATTTGTTCTTCATTAGCTCCTGTAATTAAAATATCATCAACATAGATGATTACTGCCATAAAATTGTTTTCTATCCCCTTTGTGTATAGGCAGTGATCTGCTTCGGATTTATTGAATCCAATTGAGTGCAATTTTGATGATATTGCTATATTCCACTGTCTACCAGCCTGTTTTAAGCCATAAATAGACTTGATTAGTCTACATACCTATCCTTCCTTAGCCTTAGTGTAGCCACGGGGGGGTAACATATACAATTCCTCGTCTAGGTAGCCATGCAAAAAGGCATCATTGATGTCGCACTGGTGTATTGGCCATTGTTTGGAGGCAGCAAGGGCCAAAAACACTCTTATGGTCACCACTTTTTCTAATGGAGAGAAAACTTCAGAATAATCAGCACCTTCCCTTTGGCTAAAACCCTTTGCCACAAGTCTGGATTTCAGCTTGTTTAGTGTACCATCTGGATTGTGTTTGACTTTAAACACCCATTTCGATGCTATAGCCTTCTTACCTTTAGGTAGATCTGTTAGTATCCAAGTTTTATTTTTTTCTAATGCTGACAGCTGCTCATTCATGGATTCCACCCATCTTTCATCCTTGCATGCAGACTCATAGGATAAAGGTTCAAAAATTCCAAATACATTACCTATGAAATTACTGTATGCATTGCTGTGTTTGATGTGGAATTCTCTCAAACTATCTTCATTTGTTCCTGCAGGACAACAAACTTGTAATGCTATATTATTCTCAAGGGAGTAAATGGATGGTTTTGCTGAAGCCTAGAGGACATAATCTTGCAAGTATTTAGGAGGTATGTGGGTTCTGTTGCTCTTCCTCTGTGTAGGAATTGTAGGTAGTGTGATGGTGTTTGGTGGGTCGATTGGTGAGTCATTTTTAGGTGTGTAGGAACTTTGTTCTGGATTGTTATCGATTGAGTCACTATGCAGTATGGTTGTTATGGTAGGTATCTGTATAGGGTAATCTGTGTTTGTATTGGTTCAGGAACTTGTGAATAAAGGTTCTGGTCTTTGTGCAGGGTTTATAACCTTTTCAAAAGGAAAAACATTTTCATAGAATACCACATCCCTTGACACAGATACTGTCTTGGTAGCTAGGTCCATAACTCTATAAGCTTTGTAATCAGGTAGATACCCAAGGAAAACACATTCTTTTGACCTAGGATCTAATTTGGTTCTATTTGGAGTTTTGTCTAAGGCAAAACAAAAGCAGCCGAAGGTTTTTAGGTGTTCATACTTAGGCTTTCTGCTGTGGAGTCTTTCAAAAGGGCTTGTCCAACCTAGAATTTTAATTGGAATTTGGTTAAGCAAGTATGTGGCAGTTAATAAGGCCTCTCCCCAGTATCCCTTAGGTAATTTTGCCTTGAAAAGAAGGGCTCTAGTAATTTGCAGCAAGTGTTTATGTTTGATTTCCACAACACCATTTTGCTGTGGTGTTAGGGGTGCTCTTTTGGTGATGAATTCCCATTTCTGTGAAGGTTTTGGTGCACTCTTGATTAATAAATTCCTTCCCATTTTCAGTTTGTATTCTTAACACCTTTGTGTCAAATTGTCTCTCGATGTTTCTAAGGAATTGCACAATGGTTTGAGTGGTTTGGTACTTGTGTTTTAGGATGAAGGTCCAAGTGGCTCTAGTAAAATCATCCACTATTGTAAGGAAATAGTGTGAACCTCCCATGGTAGATACACTGTATGGTCCCCATAAATCCATGTGAATGATTTCAAAGGGTTTGGTTGAATGTATTTTATGTTTAGGGAAAGGTTTTCTGTGTTGTTTGGCTAAAGAACAGACATGACAATCATACTGAGCAGGGAAAGAAACATTGATTTCATTGATGTGTTGTAGTTTTTCTTTGGATACATGCCCTAGTCTAGAGTGCCATAGATCATAAGAAACAGAAACATTAAAAACAACGTTTTCAGCTTTGTAAAACTATAAAGAAGGACCTTTCAGGTTGTTTGGGGTTAAGAGATCCTCTGTGCTCAGCTCATATAGTCCATTTACTGCCTTAACAATAGCTATAACATCATTAGTCTGAAGGTCCTGCAAAAACAACTTGTTAGAGATGAAAATGGTAGCAACTTCATTCTGAGTAGTAAGTTTATTAACATGTAGGAAAATCCCGGTGTGAGCATCACATGCCCACGGTGCGGAAAACAAAAATTTTTGTTCCTGGACCTTCCCGAAAGCCAGGATCCATGTGTCTATACAACAAACTCAAACCATAACGGCTAAAGGAGACCGTCTCTAACGGTATTCACGCAGAGATCGAAGAACCTAACCGGGACAAACCCTTTGACCCGGGAATAGCTAGAACAAAGTAAAGAGTGCTAGCTCTTACCTTTGTCCTTGGAGAGCTAGGAGAATAACGAAGGAGAGGAGAAGAGAAGCTTGAAAGATGATCGATGATTATTGATCTATAAGAAAGAAACTCTTTCTTTTCTTCCTTCAAAAGCCAACGAACATCATATGAAGAAGATGGCTTAGGATATTTTAAAACCCTTTTAAACCAACGACCATCATCCTCTTACTTGCATTTTTGTCCTTTTTTCATTTAATGTTTTAATGACTAAGCATAAATAAGGAAGCTTCCTTTCTCCTTTCTACGTTTACATATATATATATATATATATATATATATATATATATATATATTAATTCTTTAATTAATTATATATATATATAAATAAATGCTGAAGTGGTCCAGTCCTTGGGGTTGGTCTCTACCGCTCTCACAGGGTCCCGGTATGGGAAAAACCCCCGGAAACGTTTTTCAGCAATATCGATGTCGCGATCTCATCGGGACATATCTCGATCTCATTGGGATCCATTTAATCCTTTTGCTCTCCATATATTGAAACTATGTCCAAAACTATTTTACGAATTCTCCGAGACACTCTTATGCGTGTGACCTATTAGGTTCCCGGTTATGTTGGCCACTTAGATTAACACTTAATCCAAGCAAGTCATGAGCGGTATCTAGCAACACATCATGACCCCCAATTGACCGGAAAGTAATTGGTTTGACGAATGAACATGTATTCATCATGAACCATATCACGAACCTTTCCATAGACAATTCTGGTGCAATTAGTCCTTTCACCATACTATACCCTACTTGGTTATGAGTATGGGCAATGTGTCAACTCTTACTAGATCGACTACGTCAAATCTAGTCCAAGTGATATCGTTCTCGTCACGGGACTCATTACTTTATATGTCAATGAAGACATTCTTCATGACATATATGCTCCGACCGAGACTTCCAAGTAATGACCCGACAAGAGGCCATGGGTATCACCTTCGCTATCACGAAGTGGTGAATCCTCTATTGGCTACTCAATTACCTTGAATACCTCAAGCTGCACTCCAATCACCACCCTATGGCGACCTCAGCAAGGCAACAAGGAATGGAGTCAAAGCACAAAATCGGTATCCAAGATATCCTTGAGCACCTCAAGTCTAAGGATACTTGCACCATTCTATGATGAGATTATCACCGACATTAGAATAGGACATCCATGTGATGATCTCATAGCAGGTCATCCAATGTACTTACTACCTCTAGTAAGCATCCACATCTCAACCCTAAATATCTCATATTTACGACTTACGAGATCCTTTGCTGATCAAATCAAGGTGCTTGAGATGTACTAGTCTCTCCGGATTCCGATGTCAGTCTCGGTAATCCTATGACTAGGGATAATTTGAATCTTGACATAATTGCACATGATAGGAATCTCGGTAGTATGATCACATCACAATTTCCTTCATGCTATGTCATATATCATGGACTTCATTAATTTGCTTATAGATCAATATCCATTCATAAATAATGAACAGCAAGTTAATGAAATATGCCTTTCTTTATTTATTCATAAAGTATGTACACAACTTTGTACAAAATGCGCCAAAGGCGATTGCCTTCAGGGCACTACTCTAACAATCTCCCA
This sequence comes from Erythroxylum novogranatense, assembly GCA_029891385.1. Taxonomy (NCBI): domain Eukaryota; kingdom Viridiplantae; phylum Streptophyta; class Magnoliopsida; order Malpighiales; family Erythroxylaceae; genus Erythroxylum; species Erythroxylum novogranatense. The sequence continues at coordinate 19,446,599 of CM057224.1, read as the reverse complement.
CTTGACCTAAAGCCAATCGCCTTGATATCTAATACCAAAGGCGAGTACATGAGAATCAAAACTCTTTTGTGATAATGGCTTTGTCAACGGATCAGCAATATTATGCTCGGTGGGAATTCTCTCGATCTGGACATCACCTCGTCCTATGATCTCCCTGATCAGATGATATCTGCGGAGTACGTGTTTGGATAGTTGATGAGACCTTGGTTCTTTCGCCTGCGTAATAGCCCCATTGTTGTCACAATGGGCTCATCACTGCTAGGAACCACACCAAGTTCAGTAATGAACTTTCTGATCCAAAATGCTTCCTTTGCTGCTTCTGAAGCAGCAATGTATTCTGCCTCGGTCGTTGAATCGGCAGTTGTCTCTTGTTTGGAACTCTTCCAACTAACTGCCCCGCTATTCAGTGTGAATACGTAACCTGATTGGGATTTGGAATCATCCTTATCAGATTGAAAACTGACATCTGTATACCCGCTCACTTTGAGATCTCCATCTCCATATATCAAGAAAACATCCTTAGTCCTTCGCAAGTACTTGAGGATATTCTTGACAGCCACCCAGTGACCCTCACCAGGATCCGATTGGTATCTGCTCGTAACACTTAGAGAATATGATACATCGGGTCTCGTACATAGCATATCATACATGATAGCTCCTACCGCAGATGCATACGGGATCATATTCATGCGCATCCTCTCATCTTGTGTCTTAGGACACATAGATTTCGAGAGTGTTATCCCATGAGTCACAGGAAGGTACCCTCTCTTGGATTGCTCCATGCTAAACCTTTTTAGCATCTTGTCTATGTACGTTGATTGTGAAAGACCAAGCAACCTTTTTGATCTATCTCTATAGATTCTTATCCCAAGGATATAAGTTGCTTCACCAAGGTCTTTCATGGCAAATTGTTTGGACAACCAAATCTTCACCGATTGTAGCATCGAGACATCGTTTCCTAGCAATAATATGTCATCTACATACAGCACAAGGAATACGATTGCAGTCCCATTAACCTTCTTATACACACAGTGTTCATCCGGATTTTGTGAGAAACCAAACTCTTTGATTACCTCATCAAAATGGATATTTCAACTCCTGGATGCTTGTTTCAATCCATAGATGGATTTCTGAAGCTTGCATACCATTTCGCCATCATAGGAGGTGAAGCCCTCAGGTTGTGTCATATACACATCCTTAGCTAGATTTCCATTTAGGAAAGCTGTCTTCACATCCATTTGCCATATCTCATAATCATAATGAGTGGCAATGGCTAGGAGTATTCTAATGGATTTAAGCATTGCTACTGGGCTGAAGGTCTCGTCGTAGTCAACTCCTTGTCTTTGACGAAAGCCTTTAGCCACAAGCCTTGCTTTATAGGTAATTACATTACCATCCATGTCGGTTTTCTTTTTAAAAACTCATTTACACCCTATGGGTTTGATTCCTTCGGGTGCCTCAACCAAAGTCCATACTTGGTTTTCATACATGGAATCCATTTCAGCCTTCATGGCATGAAGCCATTTCTCAGACTCTGAACTCTTCAGAACCTCTTCATAGGTAGTAGGCTCATCATCTTCTATGAGAAATACGTCATTCTGTTCATTCACGAGAAATCTATATCTCTCGGGAATAGAGCGTATCCTACGTGACCTACGAACTTCGTGTGTTGTAGAAGGTTGAAGTGTTACTTCATCATATGAGTCACGATTTGAGTTCAGCGGTTGATCTGCGTCTATTCGAGCATCCTGAACTTCTTCAAGCTCAATTTTGCTCCCACTATCTTCTTGTAAAAGAAACTCTTTCTCTAAAAAGACAGCATGCTTCGAAACAAACACCTTTTGTTCCTCAGCAAGGTAGAATTGATATCCCATTGTTTCTTTAGGATATCATACGAACAAACACTTGTCAGACTTTGCATCAAGTTTATCGGACTGTATCCGCTTCACATAAGCAAGACAACCCCAAACTTTCAAATGAGTAAGATAGGGTCTTTGTTAGTCCACATCTCATATGGAGTAACATCAAGCTGTCTTTGATGGAACTCGTTTAACAAGTAAGCAATTGTCTCGATTGCATACCCCAAAAGGATTTTGGTAACTTTGCAAAGCCCATCATTGATCGTACCATGTCTAACAAGGTTCGATTTCTCCTTTCTGCCACACCATTATCTTTGTGGTGTGTAAGGAGGAGTCCATTGAGATAAAATCCCATTATCTACGAGATAATCCAAAAACTCTTGGTCTAAGTATTCCCCACCACGATCGATCGTAATGTCTTGATACTTTTCCCAAGTTGGTTTTCTACTTCATTTCGAATTGTTTGAACTTTTCAAATGCTTGATTTGTATCTCATCGAATCTGTACCCATATCGAGAATAATCATCGATAAAGGTAATGAAGTAAAGACAACCACTTACGGCATGGATCGACATCGGACCACATACATCCGAATGTAGTAGGTCTAATACTCCGATCATTCGTTCACCCTTTCCTTACATAGGTAATTTAGTCATCTTGCTTAATAAACAAGATTCGCATGTGTCATATGATTCATGATCAGATGACCCTAAACTTCCACTCTTATGGAGCTTAGCTATGCATCTCTCATTTATATGGCCAAGGCGACAATGCCATAAGTAAGTTGATTTTAAATTATCTCGTTTATGTCTTTTCATGTCATTGACATTCATAATTGGACGTGACATATCTAATATGTAAATTCCATTGCATAATGTACCAATACCATAAAGCATTCCATTCAAACTAATAGAACAACCATTGTTACTAAAAGTCAAATGGAAACCACTCTATTTAAACAAGAAATGCATAATATGTTCTTTGTTAATCTGGTACAAAATAACATTAATCCAATTTAATTACAGCCCAATGGGAGTGACAAAAGTAAGTGCCTACGCTAATACAAAGAACTCTTGCTCCATTTCCTACACGCAGTCTAGTTCTCCTTCATGAGTTTGTCTCATCGTCCACGAGGCCCCGTGATATCATTGCATATGTGTGAGTCAATCGGTATCTAATACTCATATGTTATGGTCGTAAAGCAGATTAACCTCAATGACAAACATACGAAGAAGTCGAGGCATCGATGCCTTCTTACGCTTCAATTCATCCAGATAGACTTTACAATTTCACTTCGGTGGCGGTCTTTCCTGATGGAAGCAAGTTCCTTTTAGTGCAGTCTCTTTGGTTTTCTTCTTGGCTGCACTTCCTTTTGGTTTCTTAGACCTTTTCTTCTTTAGATTCTTTTTCTTTGAACCAGAAGAAGAGTCCACCATAAGCACTTGCTTGCTATCCTTCTTGATAGCTTGCTCTGCTGTCTTGAGCAGATTGATCAACTCAGGGATTGTCGTGGATATTTGGTTCATCCGATAGTTTAACACAAATTGTAAATAACTATCAGACAATCCAACTAGAATTAAGTCAACACTTAATTCATAATCCATAACAAAACCTAAGACAGCCAACCTCTCAATATACTCATTCATCTTGCAGACATCGTGACCGCAGATGAACTCGAGTCATCTTAGTAGTGAAGAGTAGCCTCGAGGTCTCGAACCTTTCAGATCGAGCTTGCTCATCAAACAGTTCCCTAAGATGAAACACTATGGTATTAGCATCCATAGACTCATGTTGCTTACGACTCTGGTGACATCGAGGCAAGCATAATGCAGGTAGCCATGTCACTGTCTTTAAGATGCTTACGATATGCTTTCTGATCCTTATCAGAAGCATCAGCAGCAGGTGGATCAGGAAGTGGAACATCTAGGACATATCTCAGTTCCTCAGACCTGAGAACAATTCTCAGATTTCTCAGCCAATCTAGAAAGTTAGGTCCAGTTAATTTGTTCGAGTCCATAAGCGAGCGCAAGTTCACACTGGAAGTCATCGTCAATAACCTATAGGGAAAAGAGAGAAAGAATGTTAGAGTAGAATTACATGCATGATCATAAGGACTTGAATGACATGCATATGGCTCCCACTAGTTCCAAAGAATCCATAACCCTCAATATGAATCCAAAAAATATTGTGACAAAATGTCCTAGTGGGTCGATATCCGACATTACAAAAATGACCTTGGGTTTACCCAACAAGCCACCTTAGGTCAATCGGTAGGTATCGGTCATACCAATTGCATCATAGATATCCGACATTACTAAAATGACCCTGGGTTTACCCAACAAGCCACCTTAGATCTATCGGCAGGTATCGGTCATACCATTTGCTTCATAGATGCAACTATCGACTAGTGCTATCAACTCGTGATGTATGCACACACATTGGGTTATCAACTCTTGATGCGTGTACATCTGATGTAAACTACCCAATTTCGCCTCTGTCCACGTTGACCTTGAGTTTACTCAACAAATCAATGCTTCTAGTGAAAACTGACCCATTAATCCGAAAATCTTATTTTCATGGTTCGAACATATCCGTATAGAGTGAGCTTGGGTTTACCCAACAACCCAACTCTATAAGAACTTTGGTTCTCCCCATATTAATGGAAGGCGTTAGTTTTCATATGATGTGTGAGGGTTTTCAGGTCTCATCTTCTTCTCCTCCAAGCCGTAGGATTATAGTCAACATGACTATATGGAATGATTTAGGGCATTTCATCAATCACATTGAGTCTATACCTAAAATCATCCATTATCCCACCTTTGCATGTTGTAAGTCGACTTGTGTATTTGTAAGTCGACTTATGCTAGTGTGTAAGTCGACTTATGCATGTGTAAGTCGACTTATTCAGCTGTGCACGAACAAGTCGACTTGTACCATTGTGCAAGTCGACTTATGCGTCTACAGTGCATGGACAAGTCGACTTGTATCTGTGTAAGTCGACTTATTCATGTGGAATGACTATCTAATCGGCTAATTTCTCAATCCGTGCAGTTCCAATTCACAATACCAAGTGTAATATCCTTTATTATGATGTACCAATGAAACAGTTTCATTGTTCCATGCTTACAACTATACATGAAAAACTTGAAATTGATGAATACACTCTTATTCATTCAGATCTCCAAATAATTTAAGAATATCAAACTATCACCCTAAGTATCTCTAGGTAGTCTAAACTTTATCAAGATTACTTGACACCTTTGGTCACAAAATTTGTGACGCCAAAATAATCAAGACAACGAAATACACTAACGAGACGCTAATGTGACACATTTGACATCCGAAAATTTTTGGAAACCCAATTTCAATAAATTCAATTTGGAAAGCATATAACATCAATATAACACATTTTTAATCACATTAAAAATGATCTAAGGCATTGGAATTGAGAAAAACACAATTTATCATTCCAAACAAAACAGCTCCAACAACTTTCTCAAAACTGCCAAGTTCTGTGTTTTGCTTGAAAAACTCATTGAAACAATTTCAATAAATTCTAAGAAAATTACAGAGGTTACAACATGTTCCATGAATTTTTTCAGGATTTATTTCCAACAAAAACTCATCCAACCTCAGCAACAAAGCCAATGTAGAATCTGTGTTCCTCAACACAGTTATTCCCAGCAGCACACAATAAATTCTCAAATAAATAGTAAATCACCTCGAAAACATTTTTCCATTCTCATAGACATTCATAAACATCTTAGAGACATGGTGGTGAAAACAAATCCGGAAAAAAAATTTCTACAATTTATTCTCGAATTTATAAGCATGCCTGTTCATTGAATGTGCACAAAGACAGCAACCAGAACATTGGGGAATAAATTAGCAAAACCATATCAAATCACATTGATAAATTCCGAGCTTCCACAGACATATGCAACAACATCTTGTGAACATATCTGGGCAAGAAAATTTTGAAAACTATATTTCTATACTGAATTCGAAATTCACACAATCAACATGCATCATCGTCACAAGCAATAGGCAACTTCGACCTAGTCATGGTTTCTTTGTTATATACGACACAAGTGGCTCTGATACCACTGTAGGAAAATCCTGGTGTGAGCATCACATGCCCACGGTGCGGAAAACAAAAATTTTTGTTCCGGGACCTTCCCGAAAGCCAGGATCCATGTGTCTATACAACAAACTCAAACCATAACGGCCAAAGGAGACCGTCTCTAACGGTATCCACGCAGAGATCGAAGAACCTAACCGGGACAAACCCTTTGACCCAGGAATAGCTAGAATAAAGTAAAGAGTGCTAGCTCTTACCTTTGTCCTTGGAGAGCTAGGAGAATAACGAAGGAGAGGAGAAGAGAAGCTTGAAAGATGATCGATGATTATTGATCTATAAGAAAGAAACTCTTTCTTTTCTTCCTTCAAAAGCCAACGAACATCATCTGAAGAAGATGGCTTAGGATATTTTAAAACCCTTTTAAACCAACGACCATTATCCTCTTACTTGCATTTTTGTCCTTTTGTCATTTAATGTTTTAATGACTAAGCATAAATAAGGAAGCTTCCTTTCTCCTTTCCACGTTTACATATATATTAATTAATTAATTCTTTAATTAATTATATATATATATATAAATAAAAGCTGAAGTGGTTCAACACTGCTGAATTGGTCCTACCGCCCTCAAGGTCCCGGTATGGAAAAAACCCCCGGAAACGTTTTTCAGCAATATCGATGTCGCGATCTCATCGGGACATATCTCGATCTCATCGGGATCTATTTAATCCTTTTGCTCTCCATATATTGGAACTCTATCCAAAACTATTTTATTTAATTCTCCGAGACACTCTTATCGTGTGACCCATTAGGTTCCGGTTATGTTGGCCACTTAGATTAACACTTAATCCAAGCAAGTCATAAGTGGTATCTAGCAACACATCATGACCCCCAATTGACCGGAAAGTAATTGGTTTGACGAATGAACATGTATTCATCATGAACCATATCACGAACCTTTCCATAGATAATTACCGTGCAATCCGTCCTTTCACCATGCTATACCCCACTTGGTTATGAGTATGGGCAATGTGTCAACTCTTACTAGACTGACTACGTCAAATCTAGTCCAAGTGATATCAGTTCTCGTCCTGGGACTCATTACTTTATATGTCAATGAAGACATTCTTCATGACATATATGCTCACCGAGACTTCAAGTAATGACCCCGACAAGAGGCCATGGGTATCACCTTACGCTATCACAAGTGGTGAATCCTCTATTGGCTACTCAATTACCTTCGAATACCTCAAGTTGTACCCAATCACCACCCTATGAGCGACCACTGTTAGGCAACAAGGAATGGAGTCAAAGCACAAAATCAGTATCCAAGATATCCTTGAGCACCTCAAGTCTAAGGATACTTGCACCATTGCTATGATGAGATTATCACTGACATTAGAATAGGACATCCATGTGATGATCTCATAGCAGGTCATCCAATGTACTTACTACCTCTAGTAAGCATCCACATCTCAACCCTAAATATCTCATATTTACAGCTTCTGAGATCCACTTCTTGATCAAATCAAGGTGCTTGAGATGTACTAGTCTCTCTGGATTACCGATGTCCAGTCTCAGTAATCCTATGACTAGGGATAATTTAGATACTGACATAATTGCACATGATGGGAATCTTAGTAGTATGATCACATCACAATTTCCTTCATGCTATGTCATATATCATGGACTTCATTAATTTGCTTATAGATCAATATCCATTCATAAATAATGAACAGCAAGTTAATGAAATATGCCTTTCTTTATTTATTCATAAAGTATGTACACAACTTTGTACAAAATGCGCCAAAGGCGATTGCCTTCTGGGCACTATTCTAACATAACAGAAAACAAATTCTTGAAGAAATTAGGAATATGTAGAACATCAGTTAGGGAGATTCTATCCCCTAATTTTGACTGCCCGATATGAGCAACTTCTTGCTTGGTCCCATCTGGGAGAGTCATTGGATCGTATGCATTGTTAATTGTGTAACTAGTGCATTGAGAGATATCTGATGTCATATGGGTGGAGGCACCCGAATCAACAAGTCAAGAGTCAATGCATTTGTATGTTTTTCCCACAGAGTGAGTGACATTACCTGCATAATTGTGGTATCCTGAAAACTTTCCCTCTGTTGCAGTTTTGCCTTTCAGTGCTTTGCCTATTTCTTGTTGAATGAAATTAGCAATATTAGGAGATATTTGTGCATTCCACTGTTTTTCTTCACTTTGCTCTTGTGTTGTTTTTGCTGGACTGTCATCCATCTGAACCATATTAGCTTTTCCTTTCTCCCTTTGTGCAGTAAGTTCCTTGTACCAGTCTAGAATCCCATGGATCTTGAAGCAAGTCTCCAAAGTATGCCCACTCTTCTTGCATTTGTCACAGTACTTGTCTTCCTTCTTGAGGTAAGTCCCCTTACCAGAACTGTTGTTGTTTCTGCTGCTTTTCCTCAAGGTATTAGATTATTTTGCTAGCATTGCCATGTTAGGACTGCTGTCTGTAGAAGCACTTACCGTTCTTTGTCTTTCAACCATTTGCAACATAGAAAAAGCTTTATTCACAGTAGGCAGTGGTTCCATTAACATAATCTGATTAACTACATGCTCAAACCCGTCATTAAGGCCCATTAAAAATTGAACAAGCTTGTGGGTATTTTCTTTAACAGTGATGGCCCTTAAGGCATCACAGGTGCACATGGGAATGGGACTTAGGCTAGAGAGATCATCCCATAATTTTTTTAACTTAATGTAGTAAGCAGACACGGTTAAAGTACCTTGTTTGAGAGAGCTTATCTCCCTCTCTATTTGATATAGCAAGGGCCCATTTGCTTCACCAAATCTCTCCTGTAGTTCTACCCAAAGTTCCCTAGCTATAGAAAAGGATAAAAAAAGCATCACTTAACTCTTTAATCATAGCATTGAGTATCCAAGATTTGACCATGCTATCTGCTCTCTTCCATTTTGTTAAAAGTGTTGCATCTTCTGTTGGCATGGTGCAGGTCCCATCTATGAAAGATAGCTTGTCCTTGGCACATAAGGCAATAGTCATAGACTTGCTCCAGGTAATAAAGTTATTGCCACTAAAAGGTGTAGTGACAAGAATAGCACCGGGGTTTTCTGTGTTGGTGATTGAATATGTTTCATATTCATTTGCTGTAGGTAAATCTGTGGCACTGGAGCCACTGTTATCAGGAGTATAAGACATAGATTGGTGTACGGGTGAAAATCAAAGGTGTGGCTTTGATACCATGAAAACAAGAAGAACATACGCAAGTATATGCCTTGAGGTAAATTGAGGGAATAATGTTATTCGCTTTGTAGAGTATGTACAGGGATTTATTTATACTACTTTGTCTAACAAACTATTGTTGAAAAGAAAAGATTCTAACTATTTGCAGGGAAATTGCTAACGGTGTTGTACTTGAAGGAAAAGACAAAAAAGAGAATAGGACAAAATAGATAACAGAAAGAAGTAAAACGTTGTAGTAGCTGGGCCACTACTCTCCATGATTTATCCGGCCCATTGTGTTGGGTATTTTATCAGACATAACTCGGAACACGGACGTAGCTTAAAATATGTCCTTTTGGAAAATCAAAGGCGAAAGCATGGATGAAGACATTGATATAAATATTTTCATATGAGATAGAATCGTATATCTTATGTACGAAAAAGTCTGTCAGAATTATGGGCCAAAGATAGGGACGTGTCAGTGTAGAGGAGGAATTTCTATAGGAGATATGGGCTAAGACATGAATGTGTCATAGAACGTATCCAAATGTAAGGAGAAACTATAAGATCCACAATCTAGGACATGACAATCTCAATGTCAACCTAATCTAGAAACTTGGTTTTTGGTAGATTTTGAATTCTTCAAAGAGTATAAGACTCACAACTGTCATAATTAAATTATGTCGAGTTTAGTAAACGGGTAATTTGAGTAAAATTGTACCAATTAGGGTTTTCCATATATAAATCTATATAGTAAACCTAAATTCTGTTACTATCATCATATTATTCAATAGCGATGCAATTGCTCTTTGGCACCTAAGAGCATAGACATACTAAATTAGCTGAACCTCGTTAAATATTTTCTTATATTCTTGAACTTTTTGTTATTCTCTATTCTTGTTATATATTTTCTTAACAAATAGTATCAAAGTTTAGTTAAGACAACAACAAATTCGATTACAAGGTTAAAGTGACGAAGTTTAATAGAACTACAATTTAGGACTATAGAAATGGAGAGTAGGATTCATTAACATAGTAATGCATATTAAAGAGGTTGTGATGCAACTCCGTAAGTTTACGGGTCTCAAATAGTATAGTATAATATCGTCATACAGGGAGTAATTGTATAAGTACTAGACTTGGATTACTCATTTAATTGGACTAAGCAGTTGAGTAAGAATAAGGAATTAAATTAAGGAATTTAACTATCAAAAATAATAAAACCAATGCTAAACTAAGATGCGAACGTCTCTAGGGATTAATATGAATGGAATGTGGTAATCTTTAAGGATGGTTCCACTTTTAGCGTTTCTATGAACTTTATCTAGATCAATTTATTAGGCAAATTTTGGTTGATAGAAGGTTGAGCCTAGAGTTTCTTAGATCTTTTTTCAAAGTATCAAAGGAGTATTATGCAATAATCCTAATCTACTATCGTAAACTAGCAATTAAGTATAACCCATTATATTCTTTGCTAACTTAGTTTTCTCTCATAAATTTAGTTTATGTTTAAATCTGAAATTTATAAGTTCACTGTTTTGGAATTTTGTTATCAATTTTCACATATCGATTCTTCAATTAACAACTAATGTCAATTAATTGTTGGCCAAACACAATATCAGCAAAGTTAATCTCAAAACAGAGAAATCAAAATTAAGAAACTCATACTTATAAATCAACCAAGATTTAATCCACAGAAATTAACTAAAAGTTTCAGCCCCAACCTTGAAGCTTCGGGGAAGCTACTCACTCCTGGTAGGATGAAAACTACAGAAATTGGAGTCAACAAACAACATAAGAGACATTAGATAATAAACAATGGATGAATGGGCTTTTAGGATCTCCCTCTCTGCGTTTTTGTGCCTCCCCCTACGTCATTGCTTTATCGCGTTTCTCCGTCTCTCCATATGGGTTCAGTTTTTGGAGGTGCCTTTGTGTGTTGTGTCCTTAAGCTAGTGTCTCCCCAGTTGCATGCATCTTGTTCAGCTTCCTGGTGCGCCCTTTGGTGCGTTAGCCTCCTGCGTGTGTGCATCCTTGGTGCGTCACTCCTCTCCTGCATTTCCGCGTGGTGTCCTGTAGCTCCGCAAGGTCCATTGGCCTCCACTGTAGCCAGATGTAGCTCCTCTGTTTGCGTCTGTGTGGTTGCCTCCTGCGTGTCTCCTGATGGTTGTCATTTTGGTGGGTCTGTTGTGTGTTTTCTCTGTTGTGCGCTTTATAGCTCTCTCAAGTTCACGCTCCTTGCGTGTGTCTCCCTAATTAAAACCTATTTCCTTTATTTTGGTTTTTTTTCTCTAGTGGAGCGTCGTTTTGGTGGTGCCTTTGTTACGGTTTGATCTAATTGCAAGGTATGGGACTTGAATCTCATATTGATTAAATACAAAATTGATATGGGATTTATAAGGACTTTAGGCTCTCTACCCTCATAAGCTAGCTTTTGGAGTGTGGCTCTCCTAAAGTCCTTATCAATTGGTATTAGAGCCGGTCTTGGAGTAGTGGCCTGGGAGTGCCAACCGTGACCAACGTGGCTGTGACCAACAAGGATCTCAGAGTGGTGACCCATGGAGTGATGACCTAAAAGTGCCAGCCGTGACCAACATGGGCGTGACCAGTGAGGACATTGGTCCTTATGGGGGGAAGAATGTTACGGTTTGATCTAATTGTAAGGTATGGGACTTGAATCCCATATTGATTAAATACAAAATTGATATGGGATTTATAAGGACTTTGGGCTCTCTACTCTCATAAGCTAGCTTTTGGGGTGTGGCTCTCCTAAAGTCCTTATCAGCCTTCTTCGTGCCTCCCTTAGTCTATAGCTCCGCCTTCTCTTGTAGAATTAAAATCTCCCAATTACCTAGAACTGATGCGTTTTGCCTTTCCTACCTACATTTGGGATATTCCTCTCGCATTTTACAAGCGTTTTGGACTCGCTATTTGACAATAGACAACAATCCTAATATGTGCATTTCCAACAAAATTTTAGCTGCCTTTTTCAACTAAAGTCTTATTCATTGTCATTTTTATTTACAAATTAAACATAAACTACTATAAATGCAAATTCAGATAAACTAAACAATTTGGCAGGAAAAATATGTATAAAATCTAATGATTGTAGGCTTTTTGGATTATCAATGAAGAATCCACTAGATTTTTAATTCAATTTCCTTTCATATAGATCATAGATTCTTACTTGAGCTGGAAAACCTAAATATATAGGTTTCAGTAAACTAAATTTCCTTTCTTGTCTATAGTTTGAAAGGTGTCTAAGGAACTACCTTACTAAAAACCCTATTTAATAAATATATAGCAATTTTCAAAGCATACATCAACAAGACTAATTATCCATTAAGGTATGTTTATGCCTTTTGACTACACTATTTTGTTATGGTGTAGTTGATATTATATATTGAGCACATATGTCATGTGTTCTTTAAGTAATTTAGTGAAAGGACCAGGAAATTATCTAAGTTCATTATATATCCAATAATATTCACTACCCTTATTGCATTTATCAATTTTCATCTTTCTATCTAATTACCTTTCTACGTCCTTGGGAAACACTCATAAGGTATCCATTAATTGATATTTTTCAAGCAAAAAATAGATGTAGTCATAACATGAAAAATTATCAATAAAGGTGATGACAAATTTCTCTTTTCTAAATGATGGAACATCAAAAGGCCCACATATATCTAGGTTTAAAATTTGAAGAAGCTATGCAATTTTTATGGCTTCTGTCTTAATTGTATGTTTTGTATATTTTTCTTTATTATAATTCACTTAAATACAAAAGCAGTAAAGTCCAAATCTAGAAAGGATTTCATTCTTTACTAATATAATCATTAATTCTTCATAAATATATGACTTAAATGTTTATGCCACAAGTAAATTAAAGTTTAATTTATAAAACCTTATTTTTATCAACGTTGTGATGTAAGGCCATCGAGTTTCAATAAAATGATTATCAAGCTTTAATTTGAACAAAACATCACAAAATACTATAACTAATAAGGTAATTGTAACATCACGTCCCCAAATGAAGGGTGAGGACCCAAAATATTGTACATGAATTCATTAACAATTGCGGTATAAAAGATAGAAAATGTGAATTTCTAAAATTTATGGGTAGAAGGTGTTGAAAGAGTGAAAGTAGTATGTTTGTGTTGCTAAATAGATAATTGTATGGGTATAAGTGCATGTGTATGTGAGGCTAAATGATTGAACTTGTGTTGGATTGGTTTTGGATTTGGTTTTATGTTTGAATAATGTTAGATAAGTGGTAAATTCAAGTAAGAAGATTGTATGTTTGTGTTGCAAATTGGGATAAATTACACAAGTAAATGTCTTGATAAATTTGTGGTTAAATTCTCGGTTAAATGGGATGGTTATTAATGTGGTATTGATGCTTGCATGAAAGGAGTAGAGTTGTGGTTGAAATGGAAAATGAAACTTGTGCATGTTTGGTATTTGTTTATAACTTTTGATGTGGTTATACTATTGATTTGAGGTTTACTTTAAATTAAACTTGAGAAGTATGGATAGAATTCCTATGAAGGAAGTTCGACCAATTCAGGGTCAAGAGCTTTGAATTTGGCTCGAAGTTGAGATAGGTGTCTTTGGATGAGCGATATCCGGATCTTGGTTTCATTATTGTGACCGAAACTTTGAGAATTTTTCTAGGATAAAGGAGACTGATTTTGTGAAATTGTTATTACTGAAAGTTGAAGATTTATGTGTTATCTTTCTAACATCACTAAGTATGATATTTTTCGTTGTGTAGCTTGCAAGTTATGGTCTGATAATGCTCAGGTGGTAATTCAGTCCAAAATGTGTTTTGGTGTGCAAATGATTTAAGGGCGTAGATTTTGTGCTCTTTGTGTTCTGACATTTATTTGGGACTGTAAAGGGTGAAATTGGCTTGAGTGACATTTTGAAAAGTTATAGAGGATTGTTATAGCTTTCTAATGAGATATTTTACGCAAATTTTGGATGTAAGGACTGTTAGATATAAAATTGTAAAGTTTTGGCTATGGATATGGTCATATGTTGTTTTAATACTAATTAACAGGGCAGCCACATTAATGGGTGGATTCGACCTAATTAGAGTTGGAATTTGCCTTGAAGTCCCTCCTGAGAATTGTAGTAGATTGTCTAAGCTTTTTATTGCTATATGGTATGGAAATTTTTGCCAAGGGGGTGTGGAGTTATGAATTTTGAAAGATTGGATTTCTATTGAGGATAAATGGGGTAGGCTGAACCTTTGTTTGCGAATTTGATTTGGTTAGAGATGGAATTGGCTTATAAGTTATCCTGAAAGATGTAGCATTTGTTTTATGCTTTCTATTGATATAAAATTTGAAATTTTTGGCTAAGGGGATGAAAAGTTATGATTTTTGGAAGTTCTGATGCTATTTAGTGTGAAGCTAATCGATCAGTCACTTTGAGGGACTTTTTGACCTTTATAGAGACCGAAATTGTTGTTAAGTCCTTCATGAAAATCGTAGATTGGTCTTTTATCTTTCCAACGGTACCAAGTTTGTAAAATTCAGAGTTCGAAATCAAAAGTTATAAGCGTTAGAAGTTGGAAGGTCGGTCAAGTTGGCCGATCGGCCCGCGCGAGAGCTCGGCCAGCCCAACGTTTGGTAGGTCGAGCGCCAGCCCGCGCGCGCATCTGCGCGCGCACCCCTCAGCAAATTGGTTGAGCCGCATTTCTGTCGATGTTTCAACCGATCGACCTCCTTTCACTCTTTTGAGCATAACTTCTTCGTCCGACCTCCGATTGACCCGATTTTTTAAGCATTGAATTCCTAAGACTTTTTTTCTATCTTTTCATACTAAATAGATCGGTTTTGACATTAAATGGAGAAAGATCGACCCGATTAAAGTGAGCTGACCTATGGAAATAGTCTAAACGTCGTTCGGTATTTTGGAGATATCTTGAGCTATAGAGCTCGGATAGATCTGATTCTTCTTGCAAATTAAACTAGAGACATAGATCTACAAGTTATATGAAGGAGCCGATTGACAATTTAGCCTCTAAGACTTTCAATTTCTGGATGGAAGTTAGGTGTAGTGTTCAGTCTCAGTTTTGTAACGGTCTGAATAGACTTCAGTATTTTGGAGATATTTTGAGCTATAGAGCTCCAATAGATCGGATTCTTATTTCAAATGAAACTAGAGATATAGATCTACAAGTTATATGAAGGAGCCGATTGGCAATTTAGCATCTAAGATGTTCAACTTCTGGAGTGAAGTTACGTGCAATGTTCAGACTTGATTTAGTTTTGGTCCAAACGAAGTATCCAACAAACTTCAGTATTTTTGAGATATTTTAAGATATAGAGCTCCGATCGATCTGATTCTTTAAGAGATGGATTCGTAAGACATATAGGAACATCTCTAGAAGAAAGTTTTGCCAAATTGTTTTATTTACGATAGAAATAAGGGGCCAAGATGTCAGTTTTAAGGCAAAAAGGAAGGGCATTTTTGGAGCATCACTTAAAGGGTTAAGTTTATAGGCTTAAATGGAGGGGCATATGGGTCATTCCTCATTCATTAAATGACATGGCACTATAAAATCAAGTGGACTGTGCAAAACAAAAAAGAAAGAATAGAAGAAAAGAGAAGAGTCGAGAGCCTTCGGATGGGAGAAGAAGAAAGAAGAAAGAGTAAACTAGGTATTGATTTTTCTAAGCCCTTCAAGAGAGATTTTCATGGTGCTCGAGAAGAGAAAAACGTAGAGGATTATGAGAGCGTCCATCCAAGCCAAGAAATTCATTGATGGGTGAAAGATCAAGGTAAGATTGAGATTTTTGATTTGTTAAATTTTGAAGGGATTTGGTTCATATGGCTTAAGATTGGTATAGGGTTGTGTTTCCTAAGCTCAATTTTAGTGTTTATGCAGTATGTGATGTTGAATTTGGGTAATTGTGGCTTAGGAAATTTTAACTTGGATGAAGGAAAGAAATAATGAAGAAATTGATGCTTTGGATAAGATTCAAGCATGGATATGAGGTGAGTAACCTAGACGGTACCTCAATTATTATGTGTTTAGAATTCTGTCTTTATAAAACTGTGGTGAATAATGGTGGGTTAGTGAATTGCGTTTGATTATGGATTCCGGACAGAAGGTCCGATGAAATGGGAGATTATGACATAGAAGTGCAAATGGTTTGTGAATTTGGACCCTCTGTGTTTGAAATGTGCATAAATAGGATTGTGATTAAAATGTGATTGTGAACTATTTGTGTGATTGTGAACTATTTGGGATTGATTGTGATTGAAATACTGCATTTTTTTGACATATGCATTCCATGCATGAGTGCAAAATCAGATAATAGTAGTTGTGACAGAAGTAGCCATCGAGAGCTAAAAGCTCACCGTACTTGGGCCTTGAGCCCACAATGATTTCAAAGCTTCATGCTCAACGATTAATGCGCCCATATTGGGACAATTTGAGCACTCGGTCACAACACCGAAATAAATAGGAAAAGTGTCACATACGCATTCTATATGCATTTGAGTGAATAATTTGATTTGGTGAAAGGCAAATCTTATACTTATTTGATCGACAAATGTGTATTTAGATATGAACGAAACTGTGAAATGTTCCACTTCAAGGGTGGAATGTCGGACTAAAGTCCGATGATATGAGAAGTGATTGAAAGGGATAGATAATTGTGGGTGATACATTGTGACATATGCATTACATATATGAATGCATGATCAGATAATAGCCGTTGTGACTAGAGTAGCCACCGATTAGAGCTATAAGCTCAACGACCAATGAGCCCTATATGGGACAGTGACCAATGAGCCCTACATGGGACAGTTATCAATGAGCCCTACATGAGACAGTTATCAATGAGCCCTACATGGGACAGTTATCAATGAGCCTTATATGGGACAGTTCAGGCACTCGGTCACAACAAAGTAACAATTGGAAAGTGAGTCTCATATATACTGAATATGCATGACATAAATGATTAAATGATATTGAATGTGAAATAACTGAAAAATTTTATGTGATTCAATATGGTTATTAATGAAATGATATGAACATGGGAAATATTGTGATATAGGAAATAAAGTGAGATTGGTTCAATGATTGAATGTGAAATGATATGAACATGTGCGATATTGGAAAATGTGTAATGAAATGTGATTTATGAAATATATGTGTCTTATGTAATATGTGATGGGTGAGCCATCGATGATGGTCACTCATTTGAGTTCATAAAATTCACCCAAAATTTGCAATTATTTTTAAGATCGGAAGAATACCCGATTACATAGCAACGGAGTATATTTCAGGATTCAAATGAAGGATAAGAGTCGGGATCGGTCAAGATCTGCATTGCATGTCTTTATTTATGTATTGAAGTGTATATTTGTATTTGGGAAATAGGCCCAGTGGCTATTAGAAATTGTGTAAAATGAATTTGTATATGATTAAATGAGGATGACTTGGGCATTAATTTCTGCATATATTGTTATGTAAAAAATGTACCAACTAATGAATGAGTGTTTTAATACGCCACCCTGGGCACGAATCGATATCACCGTCGATGTCGGGTTGGGTTGCTTGAGAGTGGGTGCTACTGAGAATTATGTTTAAACAAACTAAAACATCCATTACCAAATTTAAAAGAATATCTAACAATATCAAGTTTTCTTAAAGAAAATAAGTTTCAAGAAATGGTAAGAACATAAAAGTTTGAAAAAAATATCTAAATAATTTCCATTTTCTAAAATCAAATGCTAAGTTCCAATAACTTCAATTAGGGCTTTGACTCAATTTCCCATAGAGATGAGTTTTTTATTTGGAATTATAGTTTGGGTTGTAAGGAGTCCATGCATCATATTATTAACATAAGCGGTACATCTAAAATCAATCCAACAATTATTTTAAGGAACTTCTACTAAATTTTATTCAAACAAACTAAAACGATATGCTTTACTTTCTTTTCTAATCATGATTTACATTTCAGACAATCTTTCTAATATTTTCTAGTTTTCTTACAGAAATGACATATATCATTCCTTGCTTCCTCCTTACGTACTAAAGTTGATGACACATTAACCTTATATTATAAATTATTTCTCTCTTCTTTACCCTTTTTAGATTTCTTTCTACATTGATGACCTATGATATAATCGAGTAAACCCCCTGTTTCTTAAGCCTTGCTTTTGTGTGAATAAGCATATTTCATTTACTTTTATAGTATTGTAACTTATTTGGAATATACCATATTGGTGCGACAAAGAAGATTTCGAATGTATTTGGTTTAGTTGAGAAATAAACTAGAATCTGAATGATTTACTTCTATACCAAGAATATAGTTTAACTCACCAAGATCTTTAAAAGACAAAGATACATTAAGGTCCTTAGTAAACTGGTTTAGATAGCTTTTATTGCTCCCCGTCAATAGATTATCATCCATGTAGACCAGAAGATATGTAATAGATTATGGAGTGTGATAAACAAATAATGATGAATTTGAATAGCAACTACAAAATCATATTGAAGTAGAAAATCCTTGAACTATTGAACTAAGTATGTAGTGCTTGTTTTAGCCTATACAAAGATTTTTGTAAAAGAAAAACATGGTTGGGATAGTGAGGTTCCATAAACCCCTATGGTTGATACATATATACAATTTTAGAGAGATCACCCTTCAAGAAAACATTTTTTGACATCAAATTGCTTAAGAGACCATCCTCTCGATACAACTAAAGATAGAACAAGTCGAATCGTAGTAGGATTCATTACAGGACTAAAGGTCTCAAAGAAATCTAGATCTTCCCATTAATGACATCTGAACACCACAAACTGAGCCTTACATCATTCAAGAGAACCATCTATATGCCTTTTTATACAATATACCCACTTGCTTCACATGATATTGGCATTAGAAGGGCGAGGAACTAAACACCAAGTTTCATTTTTCATAAAAGCATCATACACTATTTCCATGGCAATACGTGATAGTGGTGGTTGATTGACTTTAAAGAAACTTGAGGGTTCTTGGTCAACACTAAGAAGAGGGGTAGTGGATATTTTGATGCAGTAAAAGCCTTGTAATCATAATTCACTTTGGGTTTGAGGAAGTTGTTTGCGCTCAGGTAGTCATAGGATGTGATATGGCATCTGAAGGACTAAACGTTTGTAGAGGTGGTGGGGATGGGGAAGAGAAGGCAGTGGAAGCTTGATCATTAGAGGTATTATTGCAGTGATTACTAGCTTGCATATGAAATGAAGCTCTATTTTAGAGACTTGTATTAAAATAAGGTGAGGTCTCTGATGTAGGGGTAAAAGAATGAGACAGATTAGGAGACATGGGAGATGAAGTATCATATAAACAGAATGTTGGCTCATGAGACGATGATGAATTAACATAAGAAAGCATGGGAGGTGGTTGAGACTCTATGGCCAATTGTAACAGTGAAAGAGGTAGGGACATAGTAAGAGTATTTAGATGATTAATATTTTTAGCCCCAACTAACTAATATATGAAAATTTCTCTTCGTCAAAGATAGCATGATGCATAATCTATAACCTATTAGTTAATGGATGCAAACAACGATATCCTTTGTGTTTAGAGCTATAACACCAGAAAAATACAAGGTTGAGACCAAATTGTAGTTTGTTTTTGTTATATGGTCTAAGAAAAGGGTAGCACAAATAATCAAAGGTTTTTTAAAACTTGTAGTATGGTGTACACTATGTAAAAGTTAATATAGAGATGTATATTGTAAATTTGGGGTTATTAAAAGATTTATCAAATATATCGTTGTTGAAAAGGCATACTTCTATAAAGCTAGTGATAAATTTGCATGAGCTAATAATGATAAGTCTTTTTGGACACTGTCCTTGTGTCTTCTCTCAACATCACCATTATGCTCTTGTGTGTGGGGAGTTAAAATTAGTCTATAATTGTTTAATTTTACACCCAAATTAAGTCTCAACCATGACTTTGAAATGTTAACAATAGAAAAGTCCTGAGATTTGATTTAAATAAAAAAAATCCAAATATATTTGGAATAGTCATAAAAAAGTTGTATAAAATAATAATTGTCCTTATTTGAACAAACAGGAGTTAGACCCCAAAAATCTTAATAAACTAAATCAAACATAGATTCAGAACAAATATAAGGAGGCAGATGAAGATGATGACTTTTCCCCATTTGACATGGACCACAACCTAACATGATTTTGTTTGAACTTATCAAAAGTTTAAAATTATAGACAAGCCTATGGATAACTTTTTCACTAGGATCACCAAAATGATTATGTCACCCTTGTAAATAGATGCGCTCTCCAAAAAAAATAGAAAAAAATGAAGATTCAATTGGAGATGTTGAAGATGCAAAGCTAGCCATCCAATAAAAACCTTAGTCAAGCGTTCCCCACATTAACACTCTTCCCAACATTTTCCTGACAAGGCAAAAAGTAGGATAAATTTCCATATAAACATTATTGTCATGGGTAACTTGAGAAATGCTTAATAAGTTTTTGGTGATTTGAGGAACATGCAGACTATTTTTTAATAAGAGTAAATAACTATTAGCATTAAAATCAGTGTTTCCAATGTTAGTTATGGGAAGTTGCAATTACTCACTGTGATTTGTTGATCTCTAGTATTTCGAGTGCACAGATAGGTTATTAAGATTTGCAGTTAAATGATTAGCGACTCCATAATTGACATAAGAAGCAAGGTCTATCACTAAGCTTGGTGAAGCAATCAAGGCAAATATTTTGGATGCCTTTTTAGCAATAAAGTGTGGTTGAAGCAATTATAACACTCCAATGCATAATGTCCTGGTTTATCACAAATTTGACATATAACCTTAGATTTATTATACCTTCTCTTGGAACTATCAGACTTACTATGATTTTGACCTCCCTTACAAATCTACTGGTAAGCTTTTCCATTAACATAAGATTGACTATAATTACGAGCCTAAGTAGATGAATTATAGTTGGGTCCTTTTTTAGAAGATTTGGAGCCTATGCTGGTAGCAAAAACAATATATTTTCATAATGCTTAATTTTCTCCTCTTCTTGAAGAAGCATTCCTAATAGTTCATTAACAGAAACAAGATTAGCTCTAGTATTGATAGAAGTATAAAAATTAGAATAATCATCACCTAATCCATGAAGCATGAAATTGACAATATCATTGGGTTAGATGTATAGGCTAATATATCAACAATGTTTCTTTTATTTTCTGTATACTTTAAAATGAAGGGTGAGCTTTCTAAGAGTGTTTGAAGTTGCTAGTGCAATTGCAATATGCGAGCTCGAGATTGAAAGATCCTTTCAAGAATAACTCAAGCCTCTTTAGCAACAGAGGCTCTAGTAATTTCCTAAAAAATGGTGGTTTTAAGTCACAAGAGGACCAATTTGTCCTTTTTCTTCCAAACAACAAATTTGGAATTAGATTTTTGAATAGAATATTGAAATATATCTCCCTTTGGTAGTTCTTGAATGAGCACGGGTAGTGACACGATTTTATCTGAATCAAAGGCTTTTAAGGTTGATAGAGCATTTGTGCTCCAGAGATAATAGTTTTCCCTTTCCAACTTAACGTTTTGCAATAAGGAGGTTTGTATTTTGGTAAAGTCCCATAAAGTCGTTTACTTATTTATATTGAGTGAGCGTAACAAAATCACGAATATTTAAGTACAAAGGAGCTTATAGAGACACAAAATCTAGTACACAAACTAAATCTACGAGCATCTGAGTTGGCTTTAACCAGTATTTGACTTATTGTTATTAAGTATATATACTAAGAGCGATCGGATGGACGACCACGCAATCCATCCCAGTCGTCCATTTAATCTAACGGCTTACATTCTCTTTCTTCTGTTTATTGAAATATACACGCAATCTTTCTTCTGTTTATTAAAATATACACGCAATCTTCTGACCCAAATATTTTTTCATTTTGTCTAGATATGCACGCAATCTTCTGAGCCAGTTTGTCACGCGGTCGCGCTTATGATGACTATTTAAAGAGCGAAGAGCGAAAATAGATCTCTGTCTTTATTTTTCCTCTCCGCCATTGCTTTCCTGTGCTTTTTCCATTCTAGCTGTGGTTGTCGTAGAATGTTGTTGGTGTCGAGATAATCTAGCACGTGGCGCCTAGCATAAGGTTGGCCGCTTGTGACTATTTAAAGAGCGAAAATAGACCGCCATTGCTTTCTGTGTTTTTCCATTCTATTTGTGGTTGTTGTAGTTGTTGTTGGTGTATCGTCTCATTTGCGGTTGTTCTTTACTTGTAAATCTTCTTAAAGTTTTTTGTTTTGTTGTGTATGCAGATGAGGAGATTTATCATAAATTGCAAAGCTGCTACTTCACCACCGGCATCCTCTTTCTCATCTACTTTAATCTGAGCTAGCACGTTAACCTAGCATAAGGTTGTTCAGTTACTGAGTTTCGTTGTTGTTGCCGTCGACTGTTGTTGCTGTCCACTGTTGTTGTTCGTCTACAACAGACTTGGATATGATGAGATTTATCGTGTTGTCATGTTGCCATGGGTAAGACAGATGGCTCGAATACAGAAGATGTTGTAACCGCATCGTCTGTAAATCTTCTTAAAGCTTTTTTTGTTTTGTTGTGTACAGATGAGGAGATTTATCATAAATTGCAAAGCTGCTACTTCACCACTGGCATCCTCTTTCTCATCTACTTTAATCTGAGCTAGCACGTTAACCTAGCATAAGGTTGTTCAGTTACTGCACGTCGGATCTTGTTATCTCATCGTCTCGGTTCATAGATGCTTTTTGTTTTGGTGTGTACAGATGTTTCCCCACTTTCGTTGTTGTTGCCGTTGACTGTTGTTGCTGTCCACTGTTGTTGTTCGGCTACAATAGACTTGGATATGACGAGATTTATCATGTTGTCATGGGTAAGACAGATGGCTCGAATCCAGAAGATGTAGTCGAGACTTCTGAAAAAGAGTGCATCAAACAAAGAAGGCCTAGTGGAGAGTTGGATATAAGGAGATTTGTGATAAATTGTAAAGCTGCTACAGCCGATTTATAATGAATTTCAAAGCTGCTACTTCATCACCGACATCCTCTTTCCTTGTACATCTCTTTTATCATGTCGAAGGAACTCCTCCGCCAAAGCGAGGTTCATCTACTTTAATGAAATAGGATGCCGGAACAAAGAAGGCGTAGTGGAGACTTGGATATGAGTACATTCATCGTTAGTCTATGTTGATATAGCAGCTACTTGTGATGCAATAGGAAGATTGTTAATGTGTTCACCAAGATTTTCTTGTAGTCATTAAGTTTTAGAAGACGATTGCAGATATGAATAATATAGTAAGCGCACATTTTCGCTTCGTGCTATTTTTCAAGAATGTGATATATCGCTTTGTAAAGTTTTATGTTTTTACTTTATTTCGCTTCTTAATTGGAGGTGATTTGCTTTCGCTTTGTTTTTCCATCGTCCGCTTTTCCGCCATTTCAAGAATTGTGATATTAGATAACATAATAAGGTAATCGCACATATCGCTTCCGTTCTAATTGAAAAGGCAGAGGCGAGGAAGAGAAAAGCAGAGCGGAGTAGGCAAAGTAGACGAAGTTAAAAATAGATGGAGTTGAAAAGTTAACCAACTTATCAATATAGAGCGGAGATGAAAAAGTATCATGTTGCCATTTGAAGAATTGTAATATTAGATACCATAATATGGTAATACATATATCGCTTCGTGCTAAAATAGTTGACCAAGTTATCAATATAGACGGAGTTCAAAAGTAGACGAAGTTAACAATACAGGAGAATACAAAGGTTGAGCGAAGACATAAAGATGCATTTAAAAGCGGACGATCGAAAAAAACAAACGGTTTCAAAAGGCATTTAATCGTAAAGGCGCACGAAGTTCAATTTCCTTGTGATTTGTTTTCACTGTTTTTCATCGTCGCTTTTCTGTCATTTCAAAGCGAGGTTCATCTACTTTAATGTGAAATAGGATGCCCGGAACAAAGAAGGCGTAGTGGAGACTTGGATATGAGTACATTCATCGTTAGTCTATGTTGATATAGCATTACTTGTGATGCAATAGGAAGATTGTTAATGTGTTCACCAAGATTTTTTGTAGTCATTAAGTTTTAGAAGACGATTGCGAGATATGAATAATATAGTAACTGCACATTTAAGCCGTGCTATTTTTCAAGAATGTGATATATCGCTTGTAAAGTTTTATGTTTTTACTTTCGCCGCTTCTTAATTCGAGGTGATTTGCTTTACTTTGTTTTTCCATCGTCGCTTTTCCGCCATTTCAAGAATTGTAATATTAGATAACATAATAAGGTAAGCGCATATATCGCCGTTCTAATTGAAAAGAGCAGACGAGGAAGAGAAAACAGCATTTGAGTAGGCAAAGTAGACGGTTAAAATAGATGGAGTTGAAAAAGTTAACCAACTTATCAATATAGACGGAGATGAAAAAGTCTCATGTTGCCATTTGAAGAATTGTAATATTAGATAGCATAATATGGTAATCATATATATCGCTTCGTGCTAAAATAGTTGACCAAGTTATCAATATAGGCGGAGTTCAAAAAGTAAACGGTTAACAATACGAGGAGAATACAAAGGTCGAACGAAGACATAAAGATGATTTAAAAGTGGACGATCTGAACAAAATGCAGCCGAAGCCTAAAAGCGCATTTAATCGTAAAGGCGACTTAAATTCAATTTCCTTGTGATGTAGTGGCGGTAGCATGACGACTACATCAAAGTTCAACATGGTTAAATATATCATAAAATCAAAACGAAAGCCTAATATTTTAGGACAATAAATTCATTTTTAGGTGAACTTGAAAAGCAGACGAAGTGTGAAGAGTCGAAGTCAACGTATTATTTATGCTTTTGCATTCTCCGTCTGGTTTTCTACTTAAATCGTTATTATCTGACGTCTCAAAAAGCGAGCAAGTTAACAATACACGGAGAATACAAAGGTCGACGAAGACATAAAGATGCATTTAAAAGCTGACGACGATTTGAAAAAAAGCGAAGCTAAAAGGATGAATCGAGAAAAGCGACGGAAGTTCAATTTCCTTGTGGATAAGTGACGAAATGTGATTTAACTACATCAAAGCTCAACATGGTTAAATATATTATCAAATCAAAACGAAAGCCTAATATTTTTAGGACAATAAATTCATATTTAGGTGAACTTGAAAAGCAGACGAAGTGTCAAGAGTCGAAGTCAACGTATTATTTATCCTTTTGCATTCTCCGTCGGTTTTCTACTTAAATACATTATTGTACTTCGTTTGTTTTTCTTAAATCATTATTCATTAAAATCATATATCTCAAGTCATTTTGACTTAATATGTTTTTCAATAGTTTAGTGTGTTTTCTTCTTTTCATCATTATTTAGTTTTGACTTAACAATGTCGTCCTTTTTAAGTGCACTGATTTTCTCTATCACGTAGATTGAGTTTTCAATTAATAGGTGCAATCTTCTAGGCGCTATAATAATCTCAAACACCGCCAATAGCGTATTACAGTAGACCGGGCGTAGATTGGCGTTTCAATTCATACGTTAACGTATTGCAGAACTAACCAAACATGAGGACTGAAGAGAAGAAGAGGACCGTAAGTAGATTGACGTTTCAATTCATACATGATAGATTTCACCGCTACTCTCGACAGTTGACCTTCTACAATTATTTTATCTTCTTTGGAAATTAGTGCGATTGCTTCCTCGACTCTTCTGGCGATGGATGACCTTCTACAATCATTTTCGCTTTTCGCAAGAAGAAGATGACCGTAATGTAGATTGCTTGAATCTTGAAAGAACCGCTTATTCAATTGAGTTTTGTGACTAACTCAAAATGATTCTTAATTCACGCGTGGTTTGCTTCGTGTACTTTTGCAGAACTTACATCTCCTTTTGCTTTCGTCTGCTTTTCCTTTCGTCTGGTTTTGCTTCTATCGTTTGAATACATAGGTGAGAGCCACATAATTTTTACCAAACCGCAGGTAGGTCGACGTTTCAATTCATAAGTGATAGATTTCGACTGCTACTCTCGACGAGTTGACCTTCCGTAATTATTTTCTTCTTTGGAAATTAGTGTCATTGCTTCCATTTCTTCGTTCTTCCCGACAGTTGACCTTCTACAATCATTTTACATTTCGCAAGAAGAAGATGACTAGAACTACTTTGGTATCCTCGCTACTCTGACGTGTTTACCTTCTACAATTATTTTCTTCTTTTCCATTTGCTTTTCAACTTCATGCGCTTTTCAACTTCCGCCTTGTTTTCATCCTCTCCTTTTCATCATTGTTTGTACTTCATCAAAATCAACGCCTGCGAATAGCGTATTGCGTAAATAAGCAGGAGGAGCAGATTGACGTTTTCATTCATAGGTGAGGCGACATAATTTTTACCAAACCAGCAGAGGTCGACGTTTCAATTCATAGGTGATAGATTTCGACATGTTACTCCGACAGTTGACTTTACGCAATTATTTTTCTTCTTTGGAAATTAGTGTCATTGCTTCCATTTACTCTTCTTCCTCACGAGTTGAGCTTCTACAATCATTTTCTGTTTTTCGCAAGAAGAAGATGACTAAAACTGCTTTCGTATCCTTTCCATCGTCTGTTTTGACTCCGTCTCTGCATTTAAAAGCGCATTTATGAAAAAAAATGCAGGCAAGCACAAAAGGCATTTAATCACAAAGGTTTTTGTAAAAAGAAAGCTCAAATGTTTCCCATTTCTTGCATTAAGTCATGCAATTCTAATGTGTTTTCGGAAACGCACGGTTCGTTGAAACACTGTATCAATGGGTGCACATCTTCGTTAAACCATTAAGTGAAGAAGGGTTCAGGAAATCGATTTAAATCGAACATGGTTAAATATATCATAAAATCAAAACCGGCGAATATTTTTTGGACAATTAATTCATATTTAGGTGAACTTGAAAAGCAGACGGAGTGCGAAGAGTCGAAGTCAACGTATTATTTATGCTTTTGCATTCTGCGTCTATTTTTCTACTTCGTCTGTTTTTGTACTTCGTTTGTTTTTCATCGTTTGTTATTCATTAAAATCATAAAACTCAAGTCATTTTGACTTAATATCCTTTTCAATAGGTTCCGTGTGTTTTTTTTCATCATTATTTCGTTTTGACTTAACAATCTCGTCCTTTTTAAGTGCACAGATTTATTCTGTCGCGTAGATTGAGTTTTCAATTAGTAGATCAGACCAGAGATTGACGTTTCAATTCATACGTTAACGTATTGCAGAACTAACCAAACATGAGGACTGCAACTTGCGTCTACTTTTGCTTCTATCTGCTTTTCAACTTGCGTGTCGCTTTTCAACTTGCGTCTTGTTTTCATCCTCTCCTTTTTCATCATTGTTTGTACTTCATCAAAATCAACACTGCCAATAGCGTATTGCAGAAGTAAACACCAGAACACAGATTGACGTCTTAACTCTTCTTCCTCACAGGTTGACCTTTTATAATCATTTTGTCTTCTTAGAAATTGTCTTCGACATCTTCCTCTCTCATACCGACTTGGCGTATCCATCCGCCTTCTAGAGAGGGTCTCACCAATGACGAACAATCGGTCACCTTCTTTATTAACTCCTTAGTCACAACAACGGATAGACCATCTACCGATGATACTAGAGTGTTGTCTACTAATGAGCATTCTTCCAAAATCGAAAACCTCGTTTGTGTATACCGGTTCTTGTACCTCAAAGAAGTTCCTCCAACCAGCTCTTACAATCTTTGCTTCCACATCCATACCATCATTCCTCAATGACTCAAAAATCACATGTTTTCCGAATATCATGGCTGGCTCCATTGTTTCAGAACGAAAAACTGACTCTCGTAAGCTTTTTAGGCTTGGATGTTTGAGAAAATTGGGAAAGCAAAATCAACCGTCGCGAGATGATTTTGCTTTTACACAACTTGTAGAGATATAATTCGGTGTGTTCTAGATTCATTAAAATCCTCGAGATTATCAGACTTTCCCTCCACAAGTGTCTTGTGAGAGAAGTTACCAGCTGTAGCTAACTGTTCCTGACGCCGTTAGTTTTGTCGTTACTTTACCTTGACTATTCAGTTGACATAACGATTATGACATTGCGTCTGATCTTCTGAAACCGTTCTTCACTTAATGGTTTTGTGAACATGTCTGCCTATTGATACTCTGTTTCCATGGATGTAGGCGCACCACCTTCCTCTGAACATAACCTTCGTAAAGTGATGTCGACTTCTACCGCTTCACTCTTGAATCTTTCAAACGAATTCTTTGCGGATTGATTGAGCTGGTGTTGTCGCAATAGATTAGAGTAACATATCGTCTCATTTTTGGCTTCCGATCTACTTTTCTACTTCGTCTCTTTTTTCTTTCTCCTCTCTTTTCTACTTAAATGCTTTTTATTCTCAAATGCCTTTTCTACTTAAATACATTTTTCATTATCCGTCTATTTTCTACTTAGTCTATTTTCTTTCTCCGTCATCTTTCTTTCTCAAATCATTTTTTCTTGACTATTTGTTCTTAATCAAAGTCATAAATGTGAAGTCATTTTGACTTAACAGATGGTTCATCACCTTCTAATGTTATTGTTATTTGCAATATCGGTTCTAATGATTTTATCATGATTATTCAATTCATTATTATTTTCAACTTCATTCATATATTTATTCTCATTTGCAATATCACTTTCTAAATATTTTTATCGTGATTATTATATTCATTATTATTATTCAACTTCATTAATATATTCATATTTTTTATACGATCATAATAACGGCTCATTCCATATTTGTTTTATTAATGTAGCGAAAATTTTATTATACCTAATAGGAATAATACTATTTACATTAGGATATTAAATAATATGAATCACTAATATATATATCTCTTGTGATAATCTATGTGTCTTGGCGATATAGGCGCAATCTTGACACGATCTTCGATGCAATTTTTTGTCGGTATATGGCGCCAAGAATGCATCCTTATGACTACCGATATCTATTTATATCTTTTCATTCATTCATATTGTCATTCATGTTGTGTCGCTTTCTCTATACACACAATCTCGACCCAATCTTCGATGCAATATTTTGTCAGACGACCACGCTAACGGCCCCTGATCCATGCCCTTGTGACAACTTATATAGTGTCTTCTTGCTCATTCGCGATATATCGCTTCCTCTTACTTTTATTGCTCTCTTACTTGTAAATCTTCTTT